>JAGIQG010000019.1:48144271-48744271 GCA_024679065.1 Sphyrna mokarran
ATCCTCTAACAGTCTGAAATGTGCTGATTAGGTGGATTGGCCATGCTCAATTGCCCCTTAGTGTCAGTGGGATTAGTAGGTGAAATACTCGGAGTTACAGGGATGAGTGTGTGATCGTTGCTGGCATGGGCTCAAGGGGCCTAATGGCCTCCTTCTACACTATAGGGATTCTAGATTTTATTAGTGAATGTTACACAGTAAATGTAAATTATTGTTGTCGATCCTTGCCGATTACTGCGTGCGTTCCATTACTGAGCCAGCAGCACTGTTTGTATTTCTTTATATTTGGTGACTGATCCAATCAAGTCTACAGCCTGCTTAATGTTGCAAAGTGTTGTGTGCTGCTCCTGTAACGTATTAAAAATGAATTATATTCAATAAGATACAACTAATAACTCAGAAGGAGGTGACATCAAAAGTGGAGCTTTCTATTGACATTTTCCATTTGATGTTTGAATGGGGACAGGAATCTGTCTCACTGTATACTGTCCTTTGGTTCTTTTTCCTTGTTGTCGAACAGTATCTCTGAATATTGGCATCTCGTTGAAGAGAGCACAATAACCTTTTGATTCACTCTCGGATGACAGCAACATGACGATGTACATTGAAAAATATAAATGTTGCGCTGTAATGGTGTTTCAATGGCTTATTGATCAAGTGAACTTATCACATCAGGTGGTGATTTTAGAGCAGCACAGTGGTTAACACTACTGCCTCACTGTGCCAGAGATCCGGATTCATTTCCCAGCTTGGGTGTCTGTTTGTGTGGATGTTGCACATTGTCCCTGTCTCTGTTTGGGTTTCCTCTGGGCGCTCTAATTTCCTCCCACAGTCTGAAAAATGTGCTGGTTAGGTGCATTGACTGTGCTAAATTCTCCCTCAGTGTATCTGAACAGGCACCAGAACGTGACAATTAGGGGATTTCCACAGTAATTTCATTTGCAGTGTGTGTGTGTAAGCCTATTTGTGACTAATAAATAAACTGTGCGGAGTCTTCCTGTTCTCCCCTTGTCTGCGTGGGTTTCCTCTAGGTGCTCTGGTTCCCTCCCACAGTCTCAAAGATGTGCTAGTTAGGTGCATTGGCCGTGCTAAATTCTCCCTTAGTGTACAGAACTGGTACCAGACTGTGGCGACTAGGAGATTTTCACAGTAACCTCATTGTAGTGTTAAGGTAAGCCTTACTTGTGACACCAAAAAGCAAACTTTAAAACTTTTCTCAGCTGTTTTTTTTTCCTATTTGCTCAGCTTGACTTGCACTCAGTGTGAGTCGTCACTTCCATGGTGAGGGGATATTTGGCTGTTAAAGATGGATAAGTAAAAGCTGATATCCGTAGCACAGGAACGCACTGCACAAGCTACGTCTCCATCTTGCAATGAAGAGAACCGTTTCGCACCTTTCCTCATCAGCAGCAACTTGCACCTATCTTGCATCCATAACATCGAAAATATTCTACAAGATGCCCAGCATTATTGAGCAAAACAGGACATCCAACCTCATAGGAGTTGTTAGGATGAGTGGCCAAAGTGGTCAGATTTAAGAAGCATCTTTAAAAAAAAGTTTGAAAGACGTAGAACATTACAGCGCAGTACAGACGGAGAAACTCCGGGAGGGATTCCCAGAGCGAATGAGCTGAGACAGCTGAAGACACCATCAACAGTGGCTGTGTCTCCCCTGGTGGGTCATCATTCCTGCCAGAAACTAGCATTAAATGGATAAGTGGGATGCAGATGAAGGCCTGGCTGGATTCACCATCCTTCCACGCCCAATTATCTACATTGCCGGCGGGAATTCACACCGATCCAGAACAATTCTAAAACAATGTGTTGAGTACATGCCAGTATTTGCCTGAAGAAAGGCTGGGGCTGTTTCTGGAATTCAGGACAGAAGCCCCCCCTCTGACTGTGGAATTTGCAGCAATAGTTGGAAAGATCATCTATCAGCTGGATTTTCCAGCTTCAGTGGCTTTGAAGACATTGATTTTCCATCTTCCAGGAGTTTCTGGAGAGCTATCTTCTTTCTTCAATGATGGACCTGTTATATTTGGACATCTTTTAAAGATGGCACCCAGATATGATGGCAGGGTATAAACCACCAACCTACCCCACCATGCCAAACAATGAAATGTAATAAGGCCAGGAGTTTGCAATAGGACACAGATACCCAGTGGTCTCTGCAGTGGGAAACATTCTCCGTATCCATCTCTGACTCCACCCTCCCATGGGACTTACTCCCAGACGGGAACATTCCACCCAATGGGGAATGACAAAGATTCACACCTCTTGCCTCATTGGCAAGGCATTCATTGCAATCATCTGAAGTATTCAACTATTGGACATGAATTATTCAGCCCAATCACTTGGAGAATAGGGCCCTGGCCTTCGGGCATTCCCAGAATGAACTCATTGAGCTATAATAGGAATATCTTAAACATTTGATCAACAGGAGCCTCGCTGTGGGAGGAGAATTCTCAGACTCAAACTGATGAAAGTTGCAAAGTGGGAACTCACCAATGATGATCAGATTTGAATCATTGGGTAATGATCATGTCACAGGCCCAGCTTTTGTGTGGTTAAACCTCCTCTATATTAAGGAGACAAGCAGCTGACAAACTGTCAAGAGAAAGGGTCCCTTCTTTCTTATTTCTCTAACCCACCTGGCTAAGCCTGGTTTTTGATGAAAGAACAGTGATCCAAAAGCTTGTGAATCCAATTAGACTGTTGGACTTTAACCTAATGTTGTGAACCTTCTGACACTGACTGAGATCACCCAGGACATCTTGCTGCAGATAGAGATTTCCAATAACAATCCAAGCCAACACTACCGTGTCCTGAAGAACAACCAATTCACTCATCTCCATCTTTAAACTGGAAATCACAGACTTCGCCAGAATCCAGCCAAGTTACCAATCTATAGACACTTTCATCCTTTCACTTTTTTTAGACATTAATTTGGCCAACCTATCCTTTCCCATTCTAATTTATATTTGTGTATGGGTGTGAATTTTGAGTGTATGTGATACAAAACTCAAGGTGTACTTTATTATTTTATTGAGATCAGTTCAAAGTTGTAAAGTTTATTTCTTAGTCTCACAATTCGGCTTACATTAACACTGCAATGAAATTACTGTGAAAATCCCCTAGTCACCACACTCTGGTGCCTGTTCAGGTACACTGAGGAAGAATTTAATATGGTCAATGTACCTAATCAACATGCGTTTTGGACTGTGGGAGGAAACCCATGCAGACATGGGGAGAATGTGCAGACTCCATACTGAAAAAGATAACTTCATTTTCCTCAACTGTGGTGCCGCTGCCTCAAGGAATTGTGTGGTGTTTGTCAAGTGTGATCATTCATTTTGAAATCCATACAGCCTCAAACCATTTTCTCCTTATCTAGATACGTGGTAACTTTACTCTTAATAAGAGACTATTAAAATTTTCCTTATCACAGCTGTTGAACTAGCTGGTTTGTAATTACCTTGATGAGTGATATCTCTTGTATTTCTACTTGAATTTAGCAGACAGCATGCACCAATCTGTACCTGACCCTCTTCAAAGCTTCAGTATCCTGCCTGGGAATGTAGAGGCCAGAATTGGGCTCAGCGGACTCGCTGAGATCTTATTGAAGCCTTGTGCAGATTCATAATTACCTCTTCAGTTCCTCCCCACTCATTCAGATAACCACACTGAAATACCTTGCATCGTCCTTCACTGAACAAATGCAGTTTGCAACAATTAATGAGGGGAGGCAATGGCCTAATGTTATTATCATAGAATTAATTAGCGCAGAAAAGGACCAGTGGCCCATCAAGTCTGCACTGACATATTAGATACACCTGAACTCCCATCTAATCCCATCTGCCAACACTTAGCCTGCAGCCCTGAATGTTATTTGATTTGATTATTGTCACATGTATTAGTCTACAGTGAAAAGAATTGTTTCTAGCATGCTATACAGACAAAGCATACCATTCATAGAGAAGGAAGCAAGAGAGTGCAGAATGTAGTGTTACAGTCATAGCTAAAGTGTAGAGAAAAACCAACTTAGTGCAAAATAGGTCCATTCAAAAGTCTGACAGCAGCAGGGAAGAAGCTGTTCTTGTGTCGGTTGGTACGTGGCCTCAGACTTTTGTATCTATTTCCTGGTGGAAGGAAGTGGAAGAGAGAGTGTCCCAGTGCATGGGGTCCTTAATTATGCTGGCTGCTTTGCCAAGGCAGTGGGAAATGTAAACAGTGCCAATGGATGAGAGGCTGGTTTGCATGATAGATTGGGCCAAGTGCTCATCCAGATACTTTTTAAAGGATCTCCCTCATGACTGGCCCTGAGACTAAGAGAAACAGCTGCTTTTTATACACTCTGTCCATGTCTCTCATAACCACCTCGATCAGTTTTTTTTCTGCCCCAACGAAAACTACCCAAGCCCGCCCAACCTCTCTCCATAACTTAAATATTCCATCTCAGGCAACATCCTGGTGAATCTCCTCTGCACCCCCTCCAGTGCAAGCACATCCCTTTCAACAATGTGGTGACCAGAACTGCCCACAGTATTCTAGTTGTGGTCTCACCAGAGATCAATACAACTTCAACATGACTTTCCCACTTTTGTAATCCACGCCTCAAATAATAAAGACAAGTGTACCATATGTCTTTTACACCACCCTATTAACATGCTCCTTCACTTTCAGAGATCTGTGGACATGCCAAGGCCCCTTTGCTCCATAGAACTCTATTAGTGTTCTATTCATTGAGTATTTTCTTGCCAAATTCCACCTTCCAAAGTGTGTCACCTCACACTTTTCAGAGTTAAATTCCGTCTGCCACTTATTTGCCCATATTACTGTTCGGTCTATACCTTCTTGTAACCTAAGACACTGCGCCTCACTGTTAACACCTGTCCAATCTTTGAGTCATTCACAAACTTACTGATCTTTTCCCCCACATAGTTATCAATGTTGTTTATATAAATGATGAATAGTGAGTGGTGCGACAATATGGTGGAAACTGTAATTCCTGGGACTAAACAGTAAGAAGTCTCTCAATACCAGGTTAAAGAACAGGATGAGACTTCTTACTGTGTTTACCCCAGTCCAATGCCAGCATCTCCACATCGTTCCTGGGATTTCCAGCATTTCCACCAGAGGCTGGTGTGAAACTATCTGGTTAATGGGTTATCACGCTGGCACAGAACATGTCTGGACCAGCATGGTGCAGAGAGATCAGGACCAATCTTAGGAAGGCCTGGGGCAGGCTGTGAAGATCGAGATGGAGGTCTCCAGTGTAGGTGGAGCCTACGACATCCAGCTTTAGGTGGGTGGAGCATCTACCAACTGGACCTTTGAACATTTGAGTTTTCTGGAAGATCCCAGAATTCATTTTCTATCAATGGTGTGTCCATTAACGTCCAGACATCTTTTAAATATAGAACCTACTTATGATGGGGGGGGTTGGATGCTGGTTAGCCATCTGGCCTGACCTACCATATAAAACAACAGGAAAGCCACAGTTGCATACTTGATGACACCAACGTCATATGACAGGGCACAAATTCCCATCAGCCTCTGCAGTGGGAAACACTTCCTGTTTCCCCAACGCCTCCCCACTGCACTTTACCCAGAAAGGAAAACTTCCCCCTACAGCATCCTTATTGTCCTTAAGGACCAGTGAAGGTGTAAGTGAAGCATTCACAGAAATTTTATATGTAGTTCTTTGTTAATAGAATCATAGATGTACAATACAGCAAGAGGCCATTCAGCCCATGGAACCTGTCCTGACTACAATCCTATCCAGACCCTACTCCTGTATCCCACACTTTTACCCTGCTAATCCCCCTGACACTAGGGTTAATTTAGCATGGCCAATCAACCTAACCCACACATTTTGAGAGTATGGGAGGAAACTGGAGCAGCTGGAGGAAACTCTCAGAAGAGAATGTGCAAACTCCGCACAGAATTGGGAATATTAAAGTGTCGGCTGCTTTGAATTCCTCTGATTTCTTTCGTCTCCTGAAGCAATCGCCTCAGATTAGCACTTGCTTACCATTCTATGGCTGGGTTGATAACACTGCACTTGCCTGATGAAGACACGGGAGTGTTGAAAGCTCGCTATTTTACTATCAAATAAATCGGTTGGATTAATAATTGGTGTTGCTAAATTCTTACTGGGTTGATAAGAGGCAGGAGGGAATGTTCATATCACAGCACAATCCATGTGGGTTCTGTCCATTATTCAGCTTCCAATTAGACTGAATCAGAATTAAACAGATTGCGATGGTCTCTCGAGACCATGTGGAAGAGTAAAAAATTTTGTATGGTAGATTTTAGAAGACAGCCACGTGCTATTAGCATACTGCTGGTGGGCTCACAGAGGAAAGCCAGTGTTGAAATTGCCTTGTACAAATTTCTTTGTCTCAACTTTTTCGATTCCACCATGGTTTTGTTCCTCTGAACTTTCTTCTAGGGGTGTCTAAAACTAGAGGGCATAGGTTTAAGGAAAGAGATACAAAAGCGTTTAGAGGGGCAACTTTTTCACAGAGGGTAGTGAATGTCTGAAACAAGCTGCAGAGATAGTAGTAGAGGCAGGTACAATTTTGTCTTTTAAAAAGCGTTTAGATAGTTACATGGGTATGATGGGTATAGAGGGATATGGACCAAACACAGGTAATTGGGACTAGCTTAGGCGTTTAAAAAAAAGGGTTGGCATGGACAAGTTGGACCTATTTCCATGCTGTAAACCTTTATGAAACATAAATTGAAAGTTTTCACCCTTGCACGGGAGAAAATCAGCAGAAAGGTGACATACGCACAACCCAAAAAGATGGTTTAAAAACAGCTGACTCTGAGCTTATGACATGTGTTAACACACTTCATTCTTAATGCCTAATTCAAATTATCTGATACTCATTTTTAACACTGGATTCCCACTTTGCTGTGTTACTTATGTCGCTCAGTGCAACTTGTTAACCAATCCTATTTTTTGCCAAATCTCCAGCATGGACTGCACATTGAGAGTGCAGTGATGGCACTGCGATAACATACCTTCACGTCCTTACATAACAAACATAAAAACATGGAGAGAGAAAGATGCTGAAGGCACAGATTTATTTTTTAGCGTGGATTTGGGGACCAGCTGTTCCCCACCTCCACAAAGCTTTGATTTTTGACACATTATTTAGTATACTTAGGTCAACAAAATAAGTCATTATTCTGAAAAAGTAACAAGTCTTTGCCTATCATAAATTGTTTGTTTTGATTTGATGGGATTTATTATTCTCACGTGTATTGGGATAGAGTGAAAAGTGCTGTTTCTTGTGTTCTATACAAACAAAGCATACTGTTCATAGAGAAGAAGGAAAGGACAAGCTGCAGAATGTTGTGTTACAGTCGTACCTAGGCTGTAGAGAAAGATCAACTTAATATGTGGGAGGTCCATTCAAAAGTCTGATGGCAGCAGGGAAGAAGCTGTTCTTGAATTGGTTAATACATGCTCTCAGACTTATGTATCCTCATCCCAATGGGAGAAGGTTGAAGAGGGATGGGTTCTTTATTACGCTGGCCGCCTTACCAAGGAAGTGTGGACAAAGTCAATGGAGGCTGGTTGGCGTAATGGACTGGGCTACATTTATAATCCTTTGTAGTTTCTTGTGGTCTTGGTCAGAGCAGGAGCCATTCCAAGCTGTGATAGCATCTGGAAAGGATGCTTTCTATAGTGCATCTGTAAAAATTGCTGAAAGTTGTAATGGAATTTCCTCAGCTTTCTGAGAAAGTGGAGGCGTTGGTGGGCTTTCTTACCTACAACGAGAGTGTGGACAGGTTGTTAGTGTTCTGAAAACCTGAAGCTCTCGACCATTTCCACTTCATCCCTGTCGACGTCAATAGAGGCATGTTCTCCATTATGTTTCCTGAAGTCAATGATTCTCTCTGTTTTACTGACAATAGTCATAAGAAGTTCATGCAATTTTTTATGTTTTGTAAAATAAATTGTATTTATATAGTGCTTTTTATAACCTCCGAAAGTAATTTGCAGCCAGTTCAGTCACTCTGGATTTTTAGGGAGCATTCGGCTAGCCTTCAGACAGTTAGGTTTTTTTGTGATGATTGAAGGGTAAATATTAAACAGGACGTCAGAGATTCCTATGTTTTGACAAAAGCCGAAAAGGGTGAAACTCGGCAGGAATGTGGTCGCTTAAAGGCTACAAATCTGCTTTGATAACACAAATTGTGATATTTTAATAGAGAGTTAGGTAATAAAAAGGAGTATCGGTGTTAAGATGACACAATGGTTAGCACTGCTGCCTTACAGCTCCAGGGACCTGAGTTCGATTCCCGGCTTGGATCACTAAATGTGTGCAGTCTGCATGTTCTCCCTGTGTCTATGTGGGTTTCCTCTGGGTGCTCCAATTTTCTCCCACGGTCCAAAAGACGTGTTGGTTAGATGCATTGGCCATGCTAAATTCTTCCTCGGTGTACCCAAACAGGTGCCAGAGTGTGGTAACCTGGGGATTTTCACAGGAACTTCATTGCATTGTTAATGAAATCTACTTGTGACACAAGTAAATAAACTGTAAAAACTAAAAGTGGTATATCATCTTCTGTGAACAGCTTCATGTTCAAGATATGATGATTACAACCTATCCAAACAGCAAACTGGGTTACAAAGCAATAACGAAGAAAGGAGAAACTGCATTTAGGGGTTGGGGAAACCATAGAACCTTTCCGTGCAGTAGGAGGCCATTCAGCCCATTGAGTCTGCACCGACAACAATCCACCCAGGCCTTAACCCTGTAACCTCATATATGTACCCAGCTAATCCCTCTAACCTACACATCCCTGGACACTAAGGGGGCAATTTAGTATGGCCAATGCATCTAACCCACATGTCTTTGGACTGTGGGAGGAAAACGGAGCACCAGTAGAAAACCCACACAGAGGCGGGGAGAATGTGTGTAAAATCCACGCAGACAGTAACCCAGGCCGGGAATCGAACGCAGGTCCCTGATACTGTGAGGCAGCAGTGCTAACCATTGTTCTGCCTCAGTAAGAGAAACTTTGATGAACTAAAAATCAAAATAGGAAAGGAAATTCGGAACATGCAAGGGACATATAGAGGAAATCTGCTTAACCGCTTTCGGACAAATAATCCTAGCGATGTATTGGAAGAGTAAGCAGAGAATGTCTGATATCACATTGAGAAAGAGAGTGTCTGTGGACAAGCCTTGTGGTGTTGCGAATGGATTGAACCAATTTTCTTTTACTTAAGAACATAAGAAATAGGAGTAGGAGTAGGCCATCTAGCCCTTCGAGCCTGTCCTGCCATTCAATAAGATCATGGCTGATCTGAAGTGGATCAGTTCCACTTTCCCGCTTTCTCCCCATAATCCTTAATTCCCTTATTGATCAGAAATCTATCAACCCGTGACTAAAATATGTTCAGCGAGGTAACCTTCACCACTTCAATGGGCAGAGAATTCCAGAGGTTCATCACCCTTTGAGTGAAGAAGTTCCTCCTCAACTCTGTTCTGAACTGCTCTCATGCCTTATTTTGAGGCTGTGCTCTCTAGTCCTGCTTTTAGTTGGTTTGCAAATGATGAACATGTTGTGGTGTTGTGGATGGTCTGGAGGAATGCCAAAAGTTGCAGCGGGACATAGACAGGATGCAAGACTGGACAGAGAAGTGGCAGATGGACTTCAACGCAGATAAATGTGTAGTGGTCCATTTTGGCAGGAATAATGGGATGAAGAAGTACAATATAAGGGGTAGGAGTCTTAGCTGTGTTGTAGAGCAGAAGGATCTCGGGGTCCGGGTCCATAGGACTCTTAAATCGGCCTCGCAGGTGGAGGAAGTGGTCAAGAAGGCGTACGGTGTACTGGCCTTCATTAATCAAGGAATAGAGTTTAGGAGTCAGGAGGTAATGATGCAGCTCTATAAGATTCTTGTCAGAGCCCAGTTGGAGTATTGTGCGCAGTTCTGGTCGCCTCATTATAGGAAGGATGTAGAGGCTATTGAGAGAGTTCAGAGGAGATTTACAAGGATGCTGCCTGGATTGGGAGGCAGGCCTTATGAAGATAGGTTGAGGGAGCTGGGACTCTTCTCACTGGAGAGACGTAGGTTGAGAGGCGACCTGATAGAGGTTTATAAAATGTTGAGAGGAATAGATAGGGTGGACTCTCAGAGACTATTTCCCCGAGCTGAAATGGTCACTACGAGAGGACACAGATTTAAGGTGCAGGGAAGCAAATACAAAGGAGATGTCAGGGGTAGGTTTTTCACTCAGAGGGTGGTGAGTGAATGGAACCGACTGCCGTCGGAGGTTGTTGAGGCAAACTCACTGGGGTCTTTTAAGAGACTTCTGGATGAGTATATGGAAAAGAATAGGATAGGGGGTTATAGATAGGTCAGTGGATTGGTAGATGTGATTGGCGCAACTCGTGGGCTGAAGGGCCTGTTTGTGGTGTATTGTTCTATGTTCTGTGTTCTATGTGATTCTGTGGCAGCATTTGCTCGATGAATGACAGAGAGCTGGAGAAGCAACTCAAGCGAGTGAATCCACAGGAAGCACACAGCCCAGATCAGATCAGTGGAAACATTCTTTATAAATGTGCTCAGCAGCTGGCAGATCCTCTCTGTCTGCTCTTTCAGAATTCATTTGCCACAGACGTTGATGTTGGAAATCAGCCGGGATTGTCCCTGTTGTTAAGAAGTCACGACCAGCTGTACTGGAAGATCATCAGTCTTACGTTGATAGTCAGGAAGTATTTTGAGCACATTGTGTCAGTATCTTTTTGATCTTCTTGTTCCACATGATCTGAATTTCACACTCACCCACCGGCAGGTTTTTAGGCAGGGAAGGGAGGATATGAAATAGAAGAAACAGTGTCCAGCGGGGTTTCTGCCCACTCCAACCAACATCAATTCTAGACTGGTGGGCAAGGCCTCAGGCTGTTCTCTGTCCTTACTCCAATTGTGGCCCTAAAGTGAGGGCCTTTTCCAGCCAGGAAGGTTATATGATGAACAAATCTTTCTTTACTAAATCTGCTCTGGAAAAATTTATGAAAAATGAGAATCATCCCTTGTTTCAATGTTGGTTACATTAGATCTCCAATCTTATCAATGGTGGGATGAAGATTCTCTTAAACTAAACACAAACAAAATGGAAGAACGCATTATAGACTTTATTTCAAAGTCAATTAATGATATTGTTCCTGTGAATTTTCACAATATAGATGTTGAAATAGTTGCTGACTACAAGTATCTAGATATTTCTGCATTCTTTCTCATAGAATCCCTTCAGTATAGAAGAAGGCCACTTGGCTCAGCGAGTCTGAACCAACAATGATCCCACCAGGCCCAATCCCTATATATCAATCCTGCTAATCCCCCTGGTGCAGTTTGTGCCAGTAGAGAGGCACTGGGACGATAATGAACTGTTTGACGCTGGGTGCAAAATGGATTTTTCTTTTGCTCATTCATGGGACATGGGCAGCATTTATTGTCCACCTATAGTTGCCTGAGTGCAGTTGAGAATCAGTCACACTGCTGCGGCTCTGGAGTCACATGTAGGCCAGACTGGGTAAGGATGGCAGATTTCCTTCCCTAAAAGACATCAGTGAGGCAGATGGGTTTTTCTGACAATGGACAATGGTTTCATGATTGTCAGTAGGTTCTTAATTCCAAATATTTTTTTTTGAACTCAAATTTCACCAACTGCCGTGGTGGAATTTGAACTCGGTGCCCAGCACATTGGCTGAGCTTCTGGTTAATAATCTAGTGATAATGCCACTAATGTCATTTGCCTCCCCAAAGCCCACACTCTATTTTCCCAGGTTGGTGCAATCCGCACAGCAAAGTGGGAAAACTGTCTCCATTTTTTTAACCAAGCACCATGTAAGGTTTCTACATTCACAGCAGGATTTTCCAGCCTCGCTCCGGAAAATCCTCCCAAAACCGTAAAATCCCACCTGAGGTCAACAGATCCTGCCCCTCACCTGCTCCAGTATCCATGGCGGATGGGGTGGCAAAATTCCAGTGACTGTTTCTTGGCAAGTGCAATAATGGGTATTTGTTGATACTTGATGGATATTTATTAATACTGTGTGGCTCAGGGGAGTGTGAAGCTCGTGGACTTGCATCATTTACTATGCTAGTATCATGTTATCAGGGAAAGTTGAATTATTCCCTGGTTTCGCTGAACACACTGATCTCGAAAGTTGGCTTTTTACTAACATTTCTTTCAGGTTTGGCTTCGCACGATCGCCAGCGCTGTGAGACACCAGAGTGATGTGACACTCCCTCCCCTTGAGATGCTTTCACACTGATTGCTAAAATGTAAAACACTCTTTACAACCTGTGCCGAATACAAAAGTAGATATTATCACACCGATACTTAATGTGCTCGTACTAAAGAAATAAATAGATTGATGTCACCTTATTGTAGCAGATAGGGGGATTTGATACAAAACAAATGAGGCAGTCTTACAGTAACATCTCTCATGGTGATTTCTACCTCTAGTGAGATATAGCCGACTTCACATATTCAGGAAGGTGCCCGTTAACGTCAACCAAAGATAATGAGAAATCTACTTCTGAAGTAAACATTGAATCACAGTCTAAATCTATAGATATCTAAGATGGAGTGTTCTACTCTTTTTTTTCCACTCCATATTTGCAAATGTGGCTTTAAAAATAGGGTGGTGGGTATTTATTGCAAACTGCCATTGACAGTCTGACCAGGACTATCTTTATAGAATGTCCAAATCACATTACCAGACTCTGCAAACACTTGGAACTCTGGCCAAACTCAAAACAATGGATCAAGTGACAAATGGCAACCTGATCCATACTGTTGCCCCTGACCTTACCTCTGGAGGTAAGCAGGAAAGCCTGAGCGATTGGGTGCCTCTAATAGTGGTGATGTTATAATCTTGATGAAGTGTATAACAGAATGTGGTTAACAGAGTGTTGGACAACAGGTCGACCCTGGGGAGTTTTGAATGAAATACGCGTCACGCTTGAAGAGTGAGATCTGACTTCATAAGTTCATAAGATATAGGAGCAGAATTAGGCCATTTGGCCCATTATGTCCACTCCGCCATTCGATCATGGCTAATATGCTCCCCATCCCCATTTTCCTGCTTTCTCCCCATAACCCTTCAACCCCTTCCTAATTAAAAATCTGTCTAACTCCTCAAATTTACTCATTATCCCAGCATCCGCTGCACTTTGAGGTAGCGAATTCTACAGATTCACAATCCTTTGTTTCTCCTCAACTCTATTTTAACCTTGCAGCCCCTTGTCCTAAGACTGTGACCTCTTGTGCTAGAATGCCCCACAACAGGAAGCATCTACACCACCTCTATACCATACCTTTTATCATCTTGTGGAATGAGTCTTGACACATTTTCTCTCTCTATCTGCCACCCTCTCTGTCAGTTGGCCTCGGCACACTCCCAGGTTTCTCAGACACTGTGTTAGCCCCAGTGTGATGCATGCCCACTCTACCGCCCATCCATGCTCTTCTGACCCTGCTATTTGATCCGTTATCAACTGAAGAATTCTTCTGATTCTAACGAATTTGGGAGGAATGGATAGTTTTCCAGTAGTTTTCCAAGACTATCCAGTAGCTCTGGACCATATCAGAAAATTGGAGCCCAATTTTACCATTGCGTCATGCCAGAAAATGTGGTAAAATCAGGTGAGAGGCCGTTAACGCGATCCGCGTTCGCTTCTGCACAGATTGCTACTTTACCAGACCCGGGAACAGCAGCGATCCACTTCGCGCCCAGAATGTGTGCAATGGCGACTTGAACACATTTGCATGCATTTAAATTGAATTAATGAACTCCCGCCCAACTTTATCAGCACTTCCCCCTTTACCACCACGTTCACCAACCCAGAACCGCGCCATTATGGACCTGCTAAATAAAAGTCTGAATCAGGCCCTCCAACTGCTGAAGAGGTACGTTCAGAGCTTCCAACGGCTCCCTGACATACATCAGGGGTGGACGAAGCAGGGTCAGATCATTCTCTGGTTGGTGGGAGGGGGGAAGGGCAGGGGAGTGAAGCCAGATTATTGGTTGGAGGGAGTGGGGCAAGAGCAGGCGGGTCAGATGTATCTCTGGTGAGAAGGGGGGTGGAGGGCCAATCATTGTCTGGTGGAGAGGGAGGAGGAGGTGGGTCCTCGAGGGTGGGGGGGGGCGGTGGTGAGTGAGGCCAGACCACTCTCTGCGGAGGGGGGTATGAGGCCAGATGTTGTCTGATTGATGGTGGGAAGGAGGAGCTTAAACAGATGCCCCTTGGTGGGGGGAGAGAAGAGGGCTGTGAGTGAGCCGTGCTTTATCAAACTTTTCTTTGCATGCACAGTTCAGAGGTCCAATCATCTCGGTTGCACTAAGCCCCACCCACAGCACGAATGGGACCCCCAATTTTTTTTTCAGTTTGAGTGTGCATGATGGGGAGGGTGCCTGAAAGCAGATTTCCAAGTCGGATCTGAATTATGCCCAGGTTCAACGCTTAGAATGGAAGTGGGGCTGTGATTTTTTTGATAGACCCGATCAGTTGGTGCCACCAAGCAGGTAATTGTAAGCGAATGGCTCCCAGCACCAAAATTCAATCTCTGACAGTTAAAGGTAGCCTGACTAGTGTTGTAATTATTTTTGTCTCTTTGTTGTGTGAAGCCCAATGTTTCGGCTTTTGTATTATTGCAAAATAGAACCCTTTGGAAGAACATCTTCTGTCGAGCTGTGACATTTTTTAACAAAAGGCTCAGATTCCATTTACCCTGAAACACACCTGGTCACTAATAGTTTAATTAATTCCCTTTTGTTTAGCTGACTGTATTTTCCTTTATAAATTGAATTGTGAGATTATTTCATTTTTTTTCCAGGCTCAAACATAATTTTTATGTAATTATTTTGCAAGGCTGATCAAGGTCTGCAGTGAAAATGCGCTTTATTAATTTAACAATGGATTTGGACAAAGATTTTAATCAAAATAGAAGGGGTTTTGTGTGTTCTGTGATGTAAACTGAACTGCCGTGAGATGGATGTATGTTGGCCTTTATTATAAGGGAGAGGTTGGTGTACACAAGTGTTGCAATTGTACATGGTGGCTTTGATGTGAGCACATCTGTGTACAGTTTTGGTCTCATGCCTAAGGAAGGTTATATTTGATGGACTCTGGTGAAGGTTCACTGGATTGATTCCTGGGATAAGAGAATTATTCTATGAGGAAAAGATTGGGACAGATTGGACCTATACTCTTTTTCAAGGTGTTGGTGGTAGCCATGATGTGAAGGTGCTGGTATTGGACTGGGGTGGGTACAGTAAGAAGCCTTACAACACCAGGTTAAAGTTCAACACGATTGTTTGGTGGCACAAGCTTTTGGAGCATTGCCCCTTCATCAGGTGGATGGCAACCTCATTCATCTGATGAAGGAGCAGCATCCAAAAGCTCGTACTGTCAAGCAAACTGTTGGATTTTAACCTGGTGTTAAGACCGCTTACTGGGTTTTTAAAGAACGAGAGTTAATTGAAAGATGTAAAATGCTGAGAGAGATTGATAGGCAGTGAAATGGGTGGCACAGTGGTTAGTACTGATGCCTCACAGTGCCAGGAACCCAGCTTCAATTCCTGGCTTGGGTCACTGTCTGTGTGGACTCTGCATGTTCTCCCTGTGTCTGCATGGGTTTCCTCCAGGTGCTCCGGTCTCCTCCCACAGCCAGAAAGATGTGCTGGTTAGGTGCATTGGCCATGCTAAATTCTCCCTCAGTGTACCTGAATAGGTGCCAGAGTGTAGCAACCAGGGGATTTTCACAGTAACTTCATTGCAGTGTTAATGTAAACCTGCTTGTGACACTAATAAATAAACTTTAGATGCTGAGAGGCTGCTTATCCCTTTAATGGAGGAGTTTTGGTCTCAAGAAAAAGAGATGGCTGTTTGAAATGAGAAGAAATGCCTGCAATCAGAGAATTGTGTGTCACTGGAATCACTAGCTGTGAACATTCAGTCATTGAGTGTATTCAAGGCTGAGATTGACAGGGAACTCACTGGATATGATATCCAGGGAATGGGTGGACAGGGGACAGGAAACTGATGTTGAGGATCAGCTGTGGTCTTATTGAATGGCCCTACAAGCTCAAGAATTAGTCTGTGTTATTGCTACTCTGAAAACTTGAGAAGTTTCCAGCCATTCACTCTCTGCCGGAAGCAAGGACGGAGAATTTGGCCCTCAGCCAAATCTCCGTTCACTGCACCAGGACCAGAGAATCGCACTGGTGTAAACAATTGGAAAATTCCGCCCTAATCTTTCTGACGCTTGGTATCATTTGGAATTTTTGTCAACTTTCTGTCTTTTTGTACATTTCTGTGGCATATTAAAATGCCCATATCATATGCTCTACTCAGAGTGAAATGCAGACTGATGCTTTTCAAATTTCTACTGAATCCTCCTTGAGCTTTGGGGCAGAGTTTTACAGCACTTTCCACAAGCAAGATCTTCCAGTCCCGCCATAATCAATGGACTTTTGAAAGCCTCACCACATTTGAAAGGTTTGCCCTGCACCCACTATGATGAGGCTGTAAAATTTTGCATCTCTTCTTTTGGAGAGACTCAGCTGGGAGATTAGGAGTGTATACTAACAGCTTGTTATTACATCTTTCAGGATATTGATTTTTGAAGATAGCCCTTCTATCTTCCTCCCTATTAAGACTGGAAACTGGAAGCATAAGAGACTATTCAGCCCATCAAATCTGCACTGACTCTCTGACCCAGTATCTTAACAAGTCCCTCTCACGTGCCCTATTTCTGTAACCCCACACATTCACCATGGGTATCCATCTAATCTACATATTTTAGGACAAAAAAGGGCAACTTAATGTGGTCAATCCACCTAATCTGGGAGAATGTGCAAACTCCATGCAAAACATGACCCATGCCAGGAATCGAACTCAGATCCCTGGCACTCTGAGGCAGCAGTGCTAACCATTGTGCCACAGTGCCGCCCATAAAGAACTTCAAAGCCATTTGAGATTTCCTGTAGCTTGGAAAATGGATTGCAGCCAGAGAAATTAAAAGTCTTTTTTTCTCCTTTATGTAATTCAATATGGAGGAAATGGATCGACTAAACCCATTACATGTTTGAAATTGTGATAATTTGGAAGTTTGGTGGCAGAATTTCAAAAGATATGAAATTCAGCATCACTGAATATTTTGTGGAGTCCTGTGTAACTTGTCTGTGATAACCTCCTTGTGTGAAATTGTCATGGAGACAACACAGAGAAGTCACAGCACCACTGTGACTGTGTTAAAAACCATGAAGAAAATGTCTCAGCTTTATCATATATTTCAGTGGGTGGAATTACTGGCACTCAAATCGTAAACAAGTCCTTCGCCTTAATTTGCAGCACTTGGTAATAAACCCATCAACATTAAATCAGTATTAGAGAGGTAGCATGATGGTGCAGTGGTTAGCATTGCTGCCTCACAGCACCAGGGACCTGGTTTCGATTCTCGGCGTGAGTCACTATCTGTGTGGAGCTTGCACGTTCTCCTCCAGTCTGTGGGTTTCATTTCGTCGGGGTGCTCTGGTTTCCTTCCACAGTCCAAAGATGTGCAGGTTAGGTGGATTGGCAATGGTAAATTGCTCCTTTGTGCCCCAAGGTTTGTGCCCCAAGTTTTGGAAAGAGTTATAAGGGATAGGATTTATAGTCATTTAGAAAGAAATGAATTGACTAGGGATAGTCAACATGGATTTGTGAAGGGAAGGTCGTGCCTCACAAACCTTATCGAGTTTTTTGAAAAGGTGACCAAAGAGATGGATAAGGGTAAAGCAGTTGACTTAGTGTATATGGATTTTAGCAAAGCGTTTGATAAGGTTCCCTATGGTAGACTACTGTAGAAAATGCAGATGCATGGGATTGAGAGTGATTTAGCAAATTGGATTAGGAATTGGCTAGTTGATAGAAGGCAGAGGGTGGTGGTTGATGGGATATATTCAACCTGGAGTTTAGTTACTAGTGGTGCACCTCAGGGATCTGTTTTGAGGCCATTGTTGTTTGTTATTTTTATAAATGACCTGGATGAGGGTATAGAGGGATGGGTTAGTAAATTCGCTGACGACACCAAAGTCAGAGGAGTTGTAGACAGTGAGGATGGATGTTGCAATTTGCAGAGGGACATAGATAAGTTGCAGAGTTGGGCCGAGAGGTGGCAAATGGAGTTTAATGTGGAAAAGTGTGAGGTGATTCAATTTGGCAAGAATAATATGTGTGCAGAATATAGGGCTAATGGTAGGACTCTTAGTAGTGTAGATGAGCAGAGAGATCTTGGTGTACAGGTGCATAGATCTTGGAAAGTTGGTACTCAACTTCATAAGATTGTTAAGAAGGCGTATAGTGTGTTAGCATTTATTGGTAGAGGGATTGAATTTCGGAGCCGAGATGTCATGTTGCAACTGTACAAAACTCTGGTGCTGCCACACTTGGAGTAATGTGTACAGTTTTGGTCATCACATTATAAGAAAGATGTGGAGGCATTGGAAAGGATGCAGAGGAGGTTTACCAGGATGTTGCCTGGTATGATGGGTAGGTCTTATGAGGAAAGACTAAGGGACTTGAGGTTATTTTCATTAGAGAGAAGGTGGCTAAAAGGTGGCTTAATTGAGACGTATAAGATGATCAGAGGGTTAGATAGGGTGGACAGTGAGAGCCTTTTTCCTCGGATGGAGATGGATAACACGAGTGGACATAGCTTTAAATTAAGGGTTGGAAGAATGTAAGAGATGGGTTCTTTTCTCGGAGGGTAGTAAGGGCGTGGAATGCCCTGCCTGCAGCAGTTGTGGACTCGCCAAGTTTAAGGGTGTTCAAATGGTCAGTGGATAGGCATATGGATAGCATTGGAATAGTTTAGGTTAGAGGGTCATAAAATTGGTTCCATTGATCGGCGCAACATCAAGGGCCGAAGGGCCTGTACTGCGCTGGAATGTTCTATGTTCTAAGATGTGCAGGCTAGTGGGAATTAGCAGGTCAATGCGTAGAATTATGATAATAGGGCCTGGGTGGGATACTCTGTCGGAGGATTGGCATAGATTTGATGGGCTGAATGGCCTCTTTCAGCATTGTAGAGACGCTGTGAAAAAGACATTGCAGTATGCTCTCCAACCATCCCCTCTCCCACACTCCTAGCTCACTTTCTCTCCCTCTCCCCTTGCTCTCACCTCTTCAAGCTCCTACACTCCCACTCTCATTCTCGGAATCACAATCAATTTTCCAGTATCAAAATGTGTTCACGGTGGGAAAAGGCTTGGGATACTCTGGCTTTAGGGTCCAGACAGCTGGTGGAATCAGGAAAGTGCCAACACTGGATTCAGAGATTCAGCAGAATGGAAGTGCTGGAGTGGGGTAGTTAACATTGATAATTCTTTGGAAAGGTTTGTGCCTTGTACAGCTTGAGAGCTGGCTTGAAATCCCCACCTGCTGCTGATGCTTTCCGTGTTACTTCTGAGGAATTGTTAGCTGAAATGATTAATACGTACAAACAAATAAAATGCAACCCTGCTGAAGAATTAAGCTCAACCCTGTGTCAAGAAACTTCTTAAACACCCTCAGTTTTAACATTTTAAATTGAAATAAAGTCTGCACTAATGGGGGCCTTGCTTTAATTAAAATATTTTTAGTGGATTAAGATTCCAGACACAGTTTGTAACACATCAGTTATTACTTTTTTTAATTAAGTCCTAGCATCCCTTGTTTTGGATGATATACACGTGTAATATTTTCCAGAAACACACACATTCTGTGCATACTCTGATTGTAAAAGAGGCCATTCAGCCCATTATGTGTACACCAGCCCAAAAATAAAAAAAAGACCATTTGTGTCCCATTTTCCAGCACCTGCTCTGTAGCCTTGCAGGTTCCAGCAAAGTAAGAAGCTTCAGAACACCAGGTTAAAGTCCAACAGGTTTATTTGATAGTAAACACCACTAGCTTTCAGAACGCTGTTCCTTCGTCAGATGAGTGGAGAGTGAAAAAGGTTTTCTTCATTGTAATAACTCTCCAGACATGAAAATCCTGTCACCAAGTTATTTTATTTACACCATGTATCTGTACATAGCTCTCCAGTTGCTTCCTGCTGAATGCAGGCTGAGAGTCTGACACACCTGCTTTAAATAGGGAGCATGAGCTCCCTGATTTAACCATCAATTAGGAGTCATCAGGTACCTCTTTTTGCATTTTTGCCTCTTTTCGCAAAGATTCATCACGTAGTTCATATTCTAGCATTAAGCTGGCTGAAGCCATCACACTCGTGTCTCTCTAACCCTTCTATCAATCATCTTAAATCTATGCCCCTTGGTAATTAATCCCTCAGCCAGAGTCTTGTCTACCCTGCCTAGACCCCTCATAATCTTGTACACCTCAATTAGGTCACCCCAGCAATTTTCTACTTGTTTTAAAGAAAACAATAGCTGCAATTTTCAAGCCCTGGCAATATTCTTGTAAATCTCCTCTGCACTTTCTCCAAAACAATAATGTCCTTTCTGTAATATGGTGACCAGAACTGTACACAATACTCCAGCTGTGGCAAAACCAGCATTTTATCCGGTTCCATCATTGCATTGCTGCTTTTGTATTCAATACCTTACCCAATGAAGGAAAGTGTTCTAATTCTTTCTCTATCATCTTGTTCACCTGTCCTACTGCCTTCAAGAACCTGGACATGCACTCCAAAGTCACTCACTTCCTCAATACTTTCCAATTCTTCCTGTTTATTGAATATTGCCTGGCTTTATTTGCCCTTCCCATATGTATACTCTAACATCTCCAAATTGAATTCCGTTTGTTGCTTTTCTGCTTACTTAACCACCTCATCGATGCAATTCTGGAGTCAACAGCTCTCCTCTCCACTTGGAGGCCGGTTTTTGTGTCACCTGCAAATTTCCCAGTCAAAGGTCCCACATTCAAGCACAAATCATTAATATATACAACAAACAGCAAGGGCCGAAACACCGAGTCCTGTGGAACACCAGATGCTGCCAGACCTGCTGAGATTTTCCAGCATTTTCTTCTGGTGACCACTGAAAAGTGTTTTCCATTTGCAAAAATTTCCATGGACCGTTATCCTTTGTTTCCTGTTACCTGAGCCAAATTTGGATCCAACTCGTCACCTTCCCCTGTAACCCACGCGATCTTACTTTTCTGACCAGGATTTCCTCTGGGTGCTCCAGTTTCCTTCCATGGTCTAAAGATATGCAGGTTAGGTGAATCAGCCATGCTAAATTGCCTCTTAGTGTCAGGGGGGTTAGCAGGGTAAATACGTGGGTTTATGGAGATGGGGCCTGGGTGGGATTGTTGTCAGTGCAGGCTTCTTAGGCCAAATAGCCTCTTTCTGCACTGTTGGGATTCTATGATTCTCTGTTTTATTAAAGTTTATAGATTATTTATTAGCCATACGCAAGGCTTACATTAACACTAAAATGAATTTACTGTGCAAAATTTCTCCAGTTGCCACAGTCTGACACCTACTCATGTCAATGCACCTAACCAACACGTCTTTCAGAATGGGGGAGGAAACCCACGCAGATATGGGAAGAATGTGCAAATTCTACCCGGAATCAAACCCGGGTCCCTGATACTGAGACAGCAGTGCTAACCACTGTCCTACCGTGCCATGGATGTGGCCCTGTGAGACCTCATATTTGGCCAGTGAAGAGGCATCGAGGCATCATAAAAGAAACAATTTACAATTTACAATAAAACAATTTACAAAGAAGTAACTAAAATGTGAAAGAGAGAGAAGCGCAGAAAGCAAATTCCCCAAGAGATTCTCTCACACAGCAAGGAAAGGTCACTGGAGTTTGAGTTGACAGGTTGAAGTTCACATTTCCCACGACACAGTTGTAATAGACAAATAAAATAAACAGACAACTATTCCATCATTGTCCCGAATTACAAAGAAGTCAGGAAAAGGCATTGTTATAATTTGATTTACTTTTTGCCTGTTTGCCGAGAAGGAGTTCTGAGGCTGATTTTATCGTGACCATTGTCACATTAATAATTTCAATCCCAACAGCACACATGTAACTTGATAAGTCTATTAGCTGGGACATGCAGTAGTATTCTGCAGTGCTTCACATTATTTTCTTCTCTCATAATGGAATATCAAGCTTGGGTAACAGAGAGGATTCCTAGCATTGAGGTTGAAACCTGTGATAATGTTGGATTGGTTTCATTCATTGAAGCTGGCAGTTGGAATGGGTGCTTAGACCATGGAGTTGCCATGGAAGCCGCACCAAGAAGGGAGAGCTAGTTGTTACTTGCACCTGAATAGCTCACTCCTTGACACACACAGCTGTGACATGGGGTTATTCCACGTTACTATTCACTATGAGTAGAGTGGTAAAGGCCGTGCGTAAGATCTGAGTATCCAGTACGTACAGTGAGGAATTTTGCTGTTCCCACTTCTGTGTCACGCTAATTTTTCTCTGGAGCGTAGGAGGCTGAGGAGTGACCTTAAAGAGGTCTATAAAATAATGAGAGGCATAGATAAGATATCAGTATCCTTTCCCAAAGGTAGGGGAATCTAAAACTAGAGAGCAGAGGTTTGAGGGGAGAGGTACAAAAGTGTCCAGAGGGGCAATTTTTTCACACAGAGGATGGCGAGTGTATGGAACAAACTACCAGAGGTGGTAGTAGAGGTGGGTATAATTTTGTCTTTTTAAAAGCATTTAGATAGTTACATGGATAAGATGGGTATAGAGGGATATGGGCCAAATGCGGGCAATTGGGATTAATTTAAGGTTTAAAAAAATGGCAGCATGGACAAGTTGGGCCAAAGGGCCTGTTTCTATGCTATAAACCTCAATGACTCTATGACAACTAAAATAGGCACTTTTTTTAAAGATAAAACTGAAAGCTTGACGCTGGGCTGAAGATAGTAGTTTGTTGAAAAGAGCAGGGCAGGGGATGAGGTCAATTAAGATACAGTAATCTGGTGATAAGAAGCCTGTGTTTCAAGAACTTGTGAATTCAAGGAGGAAGAAAAGCTTGCAAATGCTTAGCGCCCTCGCAGGAAAGTCTTTTATCTTATGTTAAGCAGGTTAACGGCTCAGTTTAAATAGCAGACAAAGGAAGTTCGCAGAAATGCTCAAAACCATTTGTTGCAGTCGCATCTTGCAGAATGATTGTGTCCCATGAAGGATTATAATTTAATTATACGTTGCAATAACGTATGATGTGAATGAACTTTGAATGATGCAGAAATTAGCTCCCTGTGTAATCAGCAAATTGTGAACCTCAGCAAAGAACAAAAAAAACAAAATCAGCTTTAAGAATAAAAAAAAGCAGCTGGTCTGATTACTTCTGCCAACTTCACTTGCCCAGAACGATATTGAAATCATAGATCTGTCTGGAAACAAAAGCATATTTCAAAACATTCTCTCAAGAATTACAAATATTAATTATAGAGTTCCTGTATGAAATGGGAAAATGCTCAGTTATACTAAATATGCAGAGATCCAAATTCTTGTCAGAACTGCCTCTACGCACCGATCCCCCTCCCTGCAATGCTCCATCAAGTCAACGTAACATGTCCAAACCAATACGTAAAATTCAATTCTGCTGCCCTTGCCTGTTATTGGAAATGCCAATGTTTGCCATCTACAGTCTGCTGCTGTCCATCAAAGCTGCACGCATGGAATTGTCACTAAATAATAAAGTAAGTCACGCTCTCTATCGACTCTCTGACCTTTTACAGTGTGTTAGGAGAAATTTTGCATTTTGTTTCGAGTCTTTCCTCTCCTCAGGCAGTTCATAAGGGCAGCATTGTGGCACAGTGGTTGGCACTGCTGCCTCACAGCAACAGGGAGCCAGGTTCGATTCCCGGCTTGGGTGACTGTCTGTACAGAGTCTACGTGTTCTCTCCCGTGTTTGTGTGCGTTTCCTCCGGGTGCCCCAGTTTCCTCCCACACTCTGAAAGACGTACTATTTCGGTGCTCAGCCGTGCTAAATTCTCCCTCGGTGTGACCCAACCGGGCACTGGAGTGCGGCAACTGGGGGATTTCCACACTAACTTTATTGCAGTGTTAATGTAAACCTACTTGTGACACTAATAAGTAAATAAACTTCAAGCAACACTGAGTTACATTTGAAATGCGGCTGTGTTGTTCGGTGGGAAAATGGATGGGTCAACTTCCACAGCCAGCCATGCTTCAGCTGGTGGCATTCTTACCTCTGCATCTGAGGGTGCAAGTCCCATTCAAGGACCCAAATACCCCAGTGTGATACCCCAGTGCAGTACCAAGGGAGTGCCGCACTGTCAGAGTGCCAGTGCTGAGGGAGTGCTGCACTGTCACAGGGTCAGTGCTGAGGGAGTGCTGCACTATCAGAGATGCAGTCTTTCAGATGTGACATTATTAGTAATTTTGATTTGATTTGTTATTGTCACATATTAGTGTACAGCGAAAAGTATTTCTTCTTGCAAGCTATACAGAGCATACCATACAGAGAGAAGTAAAGGAGAGAGTGCAGAATGCAGTGTTACATTCAAAGCTAGGATGTAGAGAAAGCACTCAGCTCCATCTCAGAGGAATGTGAAGGATCCCATGGTGTTATTTTGGAGAAGAGCAAGTATCCTAGTCCATATTTAATCCTCAATCAACAGCACAAACTCAGATGAACTGTTCATTATAATATTCGGTTTCTGTGTGCAGTTGAGCTGCTATATTACAAAAGCATTTCATTGACCTCAAACTTTAGAACCTCATGATTATGAAAGTTGCAAGTCTTTTTCTTCTTATAATTTTCTTCTTTAATTGATTTTATGGGATGTGGCTACGCCAGCGTTTATTGCCTATCCTTAGCTGCTCTTGAGAAGACTGTGGTGAACTGCTTGCTAGGACTGCTGCAGTCCCTGAGGTTTAGGTGCACTCACAGTGCTGTCAGGGAGGGAATTTCAGGATCTTGACCCAGCGACAGCGAAGGAACGGCCGATATATTTCCAAGTCAGGGTGATGAATGACTTTGTGGGGGATATTCCAGGTGGCAGTGTTCCCAGGTTTCTGCTGCCTTTGTCCTTCTAGTAAATAGTGGTCATGGGTTTGGAAGGTGCTGCCTAAGGAACCTTGGTGAGTTCCTGTCGTGCATCTTGTAGGAGGTGTACACTGCTGTTACTGTTCACTGGTGTAGGGGATTGAATGGTTATGAAAAAGGAATCAATGAATATTCACAAGGGGCAATTCATGCTGAATCAATTGGTAATTTTAAAACTGAGATTGGTTAACAAAAATCTGTCAAAGATGTGCAGGAACAAAAGTAGTTAAATGAAGTGCAGGGAAATAAGTAGTTAATTGAACAGCAGAACAGTTGTAATTTCATTAGAAGAAGGTATAGGCTTATATGACTAATTGGCCTCGTGCTGTTGTCATGTTTTTCAATGACTCCCATTTGGAGTATTCTGAGCAGTTTTGGGCACCATATTGAAGGAGAGATGAGCTGACCTTGGAAAGGATCCAGAGGAGGTTCACAAGAATGATCCCTGGAATGAAGAGCTTGTCACATCAGAAACGGTTGAAAAATCTGAGTTTGTACTTGTTAGAGTTTATAAGGATAAGGATTCTTATTGAAATTTACAGGATACTGCGAGGCCTGGATAGAGTGGACGTGGAGAAGATATTTCCGCTAGCAGGAAAAACTAGAAGCAGAGGGCACAACCTCAGGCTAAAGGGACATTCATTTAAAATAGAGATGAGAGGAATTTCTTCAGCCAGAGAGTGGGGAATCTGTGGCACCCTTTGCTGCAGAAGGCTGTGGAGGCCAGAGCATTAAGTGTCTTTAAGACAGAGACAGATCAGTTCTTGATTAATAAGGGGATCAGGAGTTATAGAGGAAAGACAGGAAAATGGGGATGAGAAAAAGAATCAGCCATAATTGAACGGCAAAGCAGACTCAGTGGGCCGAGTGGCCTAATTTTGCTCCTATGTTTAATGGTTGTGTGTCTTATGGACCAGTTATCTTTAGCGATATTGCTCAACATTCGCACAGTGATCAGAAGGGACAGACGTGACCTGATTGAGATTGGATTATAAAAGGCAAATGAGTTTGGAGCAATGTGCCTTCTCTGAACCTTATTCCAATTTTATAAAACTCCTCATACTTTGCAAGAGCGATAGAATTAATGAATCTCTCAGCTGAGATAAAAATGTGTCCCAAACATTTTCCACAGTCTTCATAACCTTCCTACAGCGAAGCTGCCTGCTCTCAGCATGATCCTCACTGTGGATCACAAAGAACATTGGCAGAAAAATACACCCCATACTGTGAGCACATTGCTGCACTGTTAGGAACCAGGCTGCCTGAGTGAAACTCAGCGCCTCCAGTTAAATTATTTTAGAAGCGTATATAAGAATGATATCGTGAATGCAGTGATTTTCCTTCAGTTGGATTGTGGTCAGTTTTTGCTGACTGCCCTGTGTAAACGTGTACACCATCCCACCTGCTATTTGGTGATTTCAGGCTTTCCAGACCAGGCGACAATGTCCAGCCACTGGGTCAGCGATTGGCTTTAGCGAATTCTCAGCGAACGAGCACACACACCTGTGTTCCATGGGTGCAAGATGAGGGAGAACTTAATGTCCAGTTGTGGTCATGAGTCCCACATCATGGAGCACATCAAACCGCCCACTGCTGGGGAAGTCATCTCATTTCTCAGCAAGTGACATGAAATCTGTGGCCAAAGTAGCCATCCCATTATAAACTTTTCCTGTGGGATTCACATCGTAAATAGATTATCTCGGGGCTTTGAGCAGAAGATTGTGGATCCAAACAATCACTTGTGTCATACTTACCATTGTTCCCCCGCCTCTCCTCAGTTGATTTGAATATGGTTTGATGTAGTTTATTAGGCAGAAAATATTAATTCAATGTCTATGTATGGGGGACATTAGCTAAGAGAAGAGATTGGAAAAACTTGGTTTGTTCTCACTGAAATAATGGAGGCTGAGTGGAGACCTGATAGAAGTCTACAAGATTATGAGGTGCATGAACAGAGTGGATAGTCAGAAGGTTTTCCCAGGGTGGAAGAGTCAATTACTAGGGGGCACAGGTTTAAAGTGCAAGGGGTAAGATTTAAAGAAGATGTATGAGGCACATTTTTTTTTACACAGAGTGTGGTAGATGCGAGGAACTTGCTGCCTGGGAAAGTAGTGGAAGCAGATACGATAGTAGCTTTTAAGGGGCGTCTGGACAAACACATGAATAATATGGGAATAGAGGGATATGGTCCTCAGAAGCTTTGGGGTTTTAGTTCAGTCAGGCAGCATGGTCGGTGCAGACTTGGAGGGCCGAAGGGCCTGTTCCTGTGCTACAATTTTCTTTGTTCTTTGTTTAGCCTTTTACATGCTGATTGCAAAGAACCCAGTCTGGCAAGCTTTCCTGATTTAAAGCACAGAGGGATTAATTTTATTAAGATAAAAATTAATCCAGGCAAAGATTTAAAGATTTTTAAAAAGGTAAACGCATGTCCAAACCTTTGCCACTCACACTCACACTCACACTCACACTCACACTCTCACTCTCACACTCACTCACTCTCACACTCACTCACTCACACACTCACACACTCACACACTCACACACTCTCACACTCTCACACTCAAACTAAAGAATGCAAAATTATAAATTTATGCAGTAGAAGGTGATTTTATGGTTGTTCTTTGTCCAAATTGAAATTTAGTGATAAAATGCAAAAAACAGAACTCTGGATCAGGGACCTGGACCCCAACTTTCTCAGCCTTGCCTACGTTTTCGTCCTGACCCAGCCCTATGTTTTACAAGGGCTTTGGACTGGAATTGGCCCATTCCCAAATGCAGTAAGATCTGGACAATATTCAGGGTTGAGCTAAGAAGTGGCAAGTAACATTTGTGCCACACAAGAACCAGGCAATGGCCCCACCCAATTCTGCCCTCTAGCACATCATCACAGTTCTGAGAGGGCAGCTCAGACTATCATTGCAGAAATTACTCTAAGAGTTCATACTGTTGTTAGAGAGGAGAATATTACCGATGTCTTGTGATCGGATCTCAGTGATGAATCAAGCAAGCCATTGATCTGTTTTAGGCTGAGTGTGGGGGGTGTTGGCTGAAAGAGAAACATTTATAAAAGATTGGGAGAAATCCTATTCTTTGACTAACTCATGGCCTTCCTTTAACAACCATCTGAACAAGGCCATGCTTTACCATCTCTTCTGAAGGAGGACACCTCCAGCAATGTCACAGTTCCTCAACACTGCACTGAACTGCCATCTTAAATTGTGTGAAGGCCCAGGATTATAATTGAAATAAACTTTTGCATTGATATAATATTCTGACATAGAATTCAGATGGGCACTAGGTAGTCACATTTTGTATACATTAGACCAGTAATATTATTAGCTCTGCGTTAGAGAAAATGTTTTAATGTAAAGTTTTTATTAGTATCACAAGTAGGCTTACATTAACACTGCAATGAAGTTACCGTGAAAATCCCCTAGCCTCCACACTTCAGCTTCTATTCGGGTACACTGAGGGAAAATTTAGCACGGCCAATCCATCTAACCAGCAGGTCTTTCAGACTGTGGGAAGAAACCGGAGCGCCTGGAGAAAACCCATGCAGACACGGGGAGAACGTGTAAACTCCACAGACAGTGACCCAAGATGGGAATCGAATTCAAGTCCCTGGCGCTATGAAGCAGCAGTGCTAACCAATGTGGCACTGTTTCTAAACCAACTTAATTATTGTGGGAGTTTTTTTAATATACAATTTGAATTTTTCATTGACTCTTTATTCTCACTGTCTTAATCTCAGCTTTCTTTCCCTCTCTTTGGGTGGAATTTTACAGCCTCTCTCTCTCTCTCCAGTGAAATTCTCCAGTCCTGCTGTAGTTAATGGGCTTTTGAACATTAGGTGCATTTTTGGACCTTGACCCCTCCGTCACACTTTCAGTCTTTAATCTAATATTAAATTAACTCTGAATTGAAACTTCCTGGTTTAGACTCCAGCAGAATTTTTCAATCTGATTGTGTAAGGAGATATGTAATTGCTTACCCTGCTGAGACAGATCCCTTGGGAAAAGTACTGCACTGTTTTGGGGCTTCTAATTACTGCAGATTCCAGTGCAATCGCTCTTAGAAAATAGGTGGATAAATATCCAAGGAACAAAGAACAATGCAGCATAGGAACAGGCCCTTCGGCCCACCAAGCCTGTGCCGATATGCGATTTCTATCTCTCTATTCATCTCTCATTCCTATGGCTATCAAGATACACTTTGGATATTGCTAACGTGCTTGCTTCTACCACCTCAATGGGCAGTGCATTCCAGGCACCCACTGGGTGAAAAATTTTCCCCACACATCTCCCCTAAGCATACCCCCTCTCACTTTAAACCTGTGCCCCTTCCACTCTGGGAAGAAGTCTCTGGCTATCCACTCTATGTCTCTCAATCTTGTAGACTTCTATCAAGTTGTTTCTCAGCCTCTGTCTTTCCAGTGAAAATAATCCTAGTTTATTCAACCTCTCCTCATAGTCAACACCCTCCAGACTAGGCACCATCCTGGTGAATCTTCTTTGCACTCTCTCCAAAGCTTCCATATCCTTCTGATAGTGTGGTGACCAGAACGCAATATTCCAAATGTGGCATAACTAAAGTTTTATACAGCTGTTACATAGCTTTTAAGGTTTTACTTATTAATGTCACAAGTAAGCTTACATTAACATTGCAATGAAGTTACTATGAAAATTCCTTCTGGCACTGATTAGGTACACTGAGGGAGAATTTAGCATGGTCAATGCACTTAACCAGCACGTCCTTCAGACTGGGGGAGGAATCAGAGCACCCAGACGAAACCAACGCAAACACAGAGAGAACGTACAAACTCCATACAAACAGTGACCTTGTCAGGAATTAAACCTGGTTCCCAAGCGCTGTGAGGCAGCAGTTCGAAAAGCACTGTGCCACCGTGCTTTTATATTCAATCTAATGAACAGCTGGAATCGGTTGTTCATCACTGGCTGCAAAATCTGGCTCAATGCAATTGTGTCTTTGTTACCTCGAGACTTGACTATTCCACTTCATTGTGGTTAATCTCCTATACCCGACCCTCGGTGAACTAGAGTTCATCCAAAGTTCTGCTGCCAGTGCTGTTGTTTGTATCAAGCCGTGCTCACACTGGTTCCCAATTAAACAACACCAAAATTTTAAAATCCTCATCTTCATTCTCACATACCTCCATGGCTTCACCCCTCCTTATTTTAGCAACATCCTCCAGACCTACAACTCTCTGAGATGTCAGTGCTCCCCAAATATTCCCCTCCGGAGCATTTCCAATTTGAATCACTCCACTATTGGTGGCTGTCTCTTCAGCTGTTTAGGTGATAAACTGTGGAATTCCTCCCCCTAAAATTCCCACAGCCCAAAGATGCAGAGGTTAGGTTGATTGGCCGTGCTAAATTTCCTCTAATATCAAGGGGATTAGCAGGGTTAGCAAGATAGGGACTTCGTGGGATTGTGACTAGTGCAGGCCTGATGGGCTAAATGGCTTCCTTCTGTACTGTAATTTGTGGCCAGAATATTACCACCGTTAATGCTGGCGGGATTTTCCCATTCCACTGCAGTGAATGGAGATTTGGCTGGCTGCCAAATTCTCTGGCCTCGTTGCAATGGGAGCCGGGAAGTTCGCACCGTGATTCAAAACCCCTCGAACATTCTCTCTCATTTTATTCCCTCAAACTACTCCTGTGAAATATCATTAGGGACACTTTGAATGAAAGATAAATTAGTGGCAGGACCATTGTGTTAGTTAACCATTGCTTGCCGTTTGTTAGTTGATACATTGATGGAGTGTAACTGAATGTTTCATATATGTGAGTGGACTTTCAGCTTCCAATGGCTGAATGAGAAGGACAAGATGAATTGGAGTTAAACACAATACCCTTCAGAACATTGCATTGTGTGGTTGGTGTAGATGATTACTAAAAGTTTAACATGAGAGCCGAGTTTATTGGAGCGTGAGAAAGCCGGGAAAGGACAATCTTATCAACAAGTTCCAGCTGGTGGTGGAACTGGCAGCTTGACTGAATGGGGACAGCCAAGCTGTGATTTATTGAGAGTATCAGAGAATATTGTAGTACCAGGGCACAGTTTAATTTTGTAATACCAGTGCAGCACTTTGTTCACCTTCTGACAACTGTTGCATGTTGTCAAATCATTTTTTAAAATTTGGAATTGTCTTTGTATTTTTTTCTTTGAGTTATGGTGCAGATATCATGCTCGCTCCAGAGTCCTGCCAATCTATCATTGTTTGATCCGTTGATTGGGAAATACAGCTTTTCCGTTGTTTATTGTTTATCCCTCGTTCCGCAGACAGGGCTTCACCACAGGGAGGCGATGGTCTAGTGGTCTTATCACTTGACTATTAATCCAGAAACTCAGCTAATGTCCCAGGGGACCAGGGTTCGAATCTCGCCACAGCAGATGGTGGAATTTGAATTCAGTAAAAAAAAAATCTGGAGTTAAGAATCTATTAACGACAATTGTTGGAAAAACCCCATCTAGTTCACAAATGTCCAATAAGCTGTATAATTATGTTGTGGAGGCAGTAGTATGGTGGTACTATCAATGGATTAGCAACCAAAAGATGCGAGTTCAGATCCCACCATGGAATTTAAATGCACTTAATGCACCAATTTGAGATTTAAAAACTGGTAGCAGTGACAATGGTTATAAAACCCCTTCAGTTTGCCAGATTGGCTGGTCAGCATTTATTGCCCAACCCTGGTTGCCCGAGGTCAGTTAAGATTCCATCTGGTTGGCTATCATCCTTTAGGGATGAAACCTTACCCAATCTGGCCTATGCATGATTCCAGATCAACAATGCAGTTGACTTTTAACTGCCCTCTGAAACACCCTAGCAAGCATTCAGGAAAGAAAACCAGAAATGGACAATAAATACTGGCTTTACCCATAGGCCGCGCTCACCCCTACACTGGAAAATCCTGTCCGAGGTCAATGGACCTCTTCATGCCCCGCATCCCTCCCACTACTATTCCAGTGGCGGAGAGATGGGAAAACCCCACCCACAGCCTGTGAATGAATGTGAGAAAACAATTTTTTCCTGACTAACTGATTTCAAAACTGACCTGGAAAGATAACTTCCCAAAGTGACTTTGTGTCAATAAAATTGTAAGCAGGTCAGAAAGACTCACTCTGCTTACTAATTATTAACACCAATATGAAATTATTGTAGAATCCCGATGGTGCGGAAAGAGGCCATTCGGTCCATTCAGGTCTGCAGCAACCCAGGCCCTATCCCTGTAACCCCAAGTATTTACCCAGCTAGTCCCCCCTTATAGTAAGGGGCAATTTAGCATGGCCAATCCACCTAACCCACACATCTTTGGACTGCGGGAGGAAACCGGAGCACCCAAAGGAAACCCACACAGAATTTGCAAACTGCACAGATGTTGATCCAAGCCCAGGGAGCGAACCTAGATCCCTGGTGCTGTGAGGCAGCAGTGCTAATGACTGTGTCACCCGTATCACTAATGTTGGTTTGACAGCTAATCAAGGAAAATAATTCTGATGAAGGAACCTTCAGAGATTTCTTTGAGAAACCTTAATATTTCACTCAATGATCAACATTGGAAGTTTACCGCTTTTTAACACATGGCTAATACCTCTTTGTTCTAATGTCAGAATTTCCACAGGTCATGAGATTATATCAACAATTATCTAGAAATCCAAACACTCCTTCATGAGCATCTGCTTTCTAGTATTCGATTGTGTTTAAGTATTAAGTGTCAATTGTGACCCAATTTTGGTACTCTCTCCTCTCAGGAGAGAGGTTCAAGTCCCACTTGAACATAAAAATCTAGGCTGATACTTAAGTGTAATACTGAGGGGGGTGCTGAACTGCTGGATGTGTAGTCATTCTGGATGAAAGTTAAATCAAGGGGTACATACAACAAATCCTGTAGCACTGTTCCATTGCAGAGTGGCAGAGTTATACCTAGTGTCCTGTAGCCAATATTTATTCACCAGTCAATGTCACAAATACAGGTTACTTGCTCATTGTTGCTTGTGGGAACTTATTGTGCAAAGATCATCTGTCACGTTCCCCTATATCACCAGCAGTGACTACAGTTCAAAAATACTTAGTTGGCTGAAAAGCAGTTTGGGATATCCTGCAATTATGAGAAACACTATATAAATGTGAGCTTTTCATTTCTCAAAGATTAGTTTACCTGAGTGAAATACATTTCAAGAACTATTGCTGAGATGACAGACATGTTGCCTCGAAGCATTATCAATTTACCAAGACAAATACAAGAATGCCAAATTTCAAAGGATCACACAAGTTATTCTAAAGGAGGAAAAGGTGCTGGTTGATTGGTGAGTCCACACCCATTTCTCTTGTAGCATAAATTGTTGCAATTGTTTAAAATGTGGTATTGTTGTGTTTGCCCTGATGAGTACAAGACAAAAAGCTTCAGCAACATCACTCTCTCTTCAGTGATATTCAAGACTACCAAGTGTACAATTTCAAGAACTGTTCCACCAGTATCAAACATCTGAGAATGGAATACCCTGGTGCAGCGATACTGTAGACACATTTGTGAAGAATTCCTCTACTATCTCAAACAAAGATGTTACTGTATTCTTGCAAGGCATGTTTCTAATTACCATAATGAAGACAATCCTTTCCTCACAGGGTCTAATATTGCCTCTCTTTTTGCCTTGTTTTTTTAGTGGTGCCTTTTCTGAAGTTGTCATGGCAAAAGAAAAAACCACCGGGAAAATGTTTGCAATTAAATGCATCCCAAAGAAGGCATTAAAGGGCAAGGAAAGCAGCATTGAGAATGAAATTGCTGTCCTCAGAAGGTAAGGAGCTGAGAATTTATATAAGAACTACAGTTTCCCAGTTGTGAAAAGGACACAATTATTGAACTCATTGTTACGTGTGGAACTGTGCAAAATGTTTGACCTCCCTGCTGTAGGAGTGGGAATGATATTCTGTAGAATATAAAAATAGCACACAGTTGAATCAATTCACATTTATATAATATCTAAATAAATAGAAGCATTAAAACTTTTGAAGTGTCTTTTACATCCATTCTTTTCCATTTACAGTGCCCTTCATGGTTACATTACTGTATCTGTTGTTACATAGTGGGAGAAGCTGCTGGAGTTACCCAACTCCTCGGCTAACATTCTTCCGTCTCACCCACTGTAGGAATTGTAGAGGGCAGGACAGAAAATCTGACAGAACATTCTGTTGATCTCAGGCAGGAATTTCCAGTTCTGGGGCATGCTTGCCCAAAGAATCTCATCCCTATTTAGAAAGAATAAGCAAATCTTTCACTAGATTGCTATTTGTCAGCAGTTTGAGATTAGATGGAGGTGGGAGGGGGCAAATTTTTAAACTAATTAATTGGGCGTGGACCCAAGTGGAACTTGATTTTACACCTACCCGATATCACACGTTGATTTGAGAGTAGAACAGATGCGATGGAAAGCCAACATTGCCTCCTGTTCCATCAGCTTCCCAACTGGTGGCTGGGATTAAAACTGTTCCCTTTGGGCAATATGCAAAGTCAGTGTTCCCGCTAATCCTGTCTGTTTCCCACTTAGCAAGATGGGTTAAAATCTCCTCTGTGATGTCTACAGCTATGTTAACCAGCCTTTCTCTTCAGGGACATGGAAGGGCTGTGTGCTTTCAGTGTTTACTGGGGTTTTTTTTTTGGTTTCTATTTGTTTCTTAGCATTTATTTTTCTTTTGCTTGCCAGTAAGACATTGTGATATCGTACCAATTCTGGAGACCCAACCAGTGATATGATTAACAGCTAGCAACATATAGTTTAAAGAAGTTAATATAATGGGGTTTTATTTTTTCAGGAGCAAGACTTGCTTTTTAAAATATTTATATTTTCCCTTTCTCTTGGGCTCTGTACACCACTACAGAATGTTAGATCGATGGACAACATTGATAGTACATCCTACATTGAGTTTCTATTCAATAATTAATAACTAACTAACATCCATTTCTGATCACTTGCACATTCTCAATTCTAATTGCTCCATTATTGGGAGCCATGCCTTCAACCGCTAAGGCCTTGAATCCTGGAATTCACTCCTGAACCCACTCCATCTCTCAACATCACTCTTCTCCTTTTAAGTTTCTTCTTTGAAATTCTCTGTATCAGATAGCTGTGGATGCTCAGTCATTGATTCAGGTCAACATGGACATTGGTAGATTTTTGGACACAAGGCAACTCAAAGGCTGAGAAGAAGGTGACGTTGAGGTAGAAGTTCAGCCGTGATCTTATCCACTTCACAGATGGGCTGAATGGCCTACCCCTGCTCCTGGATCTGACATTCTTAAATAAGCTTTTGGTGATCTACTCTCATATCTTTTTACGTGATTCATTGTCAAAGTTCGCTTGATGACACTGCTGTGAAATGTTTTGGGATGTTTTGCAATGTTATAATTGCAATATAAATGCATATCCCTTCCCTGCTGGAAGTCCAGGTTCGGAGCCGCAACGTCATGTTGCAACTGTACAAAACTCTATTGCGGCCGCACTTGGAGTATTGTGTGCAGTTCTGATCCCCACATTATAAGAAAGATGTGGAGGCATTGGAGAGGGTACAGAGGAGGTTTACCAGGATGTTGCCTGGTATGGAGGGCAGGTCTTATGAAGAGAGGCTGAGGGATTTGAGGTTGTTTTCGTTAGAAAGGAGGCGGCTAAGAGGGGACCTTATCGAAACATATAAGATGATTAGAGGTTTAGATAGGGTGGACAGTGATAGCCTTTTTCCTAGGATGGAGAAAGCTAGCACGAGGGGACACAGCTTTAAATTAAGGGGTGATAGTTATAGGACGGATATCAGAGGTAGGTTCTTTACCCAAAGGGTGGTTCGGGAGTGGAATGCCCTGCCTGCGGCAGTTGTAGATGCGCCAAGTTTGGTGGCGTTTAAGAGGTTAGTTGATAAGTATATGGAAGAGAAGGGAATGGTTTAGTTTGGAGGGTCATTGCTTTTTATGTTGGTCGGCGCAACATGGAAGGCCGAAGGGCCTGTTCTGTGCTGTAATGTTCTATGTTCTATGTCCCTCTTCAGCCATAGTTTCAATCATATTCAGATGTATACATATAACCTTTGTTTTACAGTATGCTGTTTTATAGTGCAGCGAAAACAGAGGGTGTGCTTTAGACAATGACTCAGACTTTCCAATTCCTGAATAATTGGAGACAAGATATTCCAAAAGATATGCGTGGGATCCATCAGAATTCCTAAAGATATGCAGATTGGGTTGATTGGCAATGCTATATTGATCCTTCAGGCACGACCAGCCCATTCATGCCACGCTCCTGTTACCTCGAGGTTGGAGAATTTGGCACCCAGCCAAATCTCTGTTCACTGCAGCGGGATAGGAAAATCCTACTGTGTGAACGGCTGTAAGATTCTGGCCTCGGGCAGTGAGACGAGCTGCATAAATATATGGGGATAGGCCCTGGGTGGGATGGTGGTCAGTGCAGGTTTGAGCTGGCTAAATGCCCTCCTTTTGCACTGTAGGGATTCTGTGATTCTAAGCACATCCCCAGGTATTAATGTGGGAAGCTTGAACTTCAAGTTGCTGTTTTAGCATTGTCCAGATTGCTCTGTGATTGACCACATCCACCCAGACTTTGAGGTTTGTGACTTTGCTTTTCACCTAGATTTTCTTGAAGGTTTTTATAGCAGGTGTGAAACCAACAAAACTCTTAGTAAATCAACCAGAGTGTCAACGCTACCCACCTTGGTATTGAAAATCTAGCCCAATGTTTCAGTCAGATGACCTTGTAGAAATTGAAGGAGATGCAACAGTGAAGAAAGGCTTTAGTAATCATCAATTCAAATCTGAGATGAGAATTGGAAAGCAATAAAGATGAACAAGGTTCATCTTGACAATCAGGAATCCTATTGGGGAGAATAGCAGAATCTTTTTTAAAGTGGACATTCCTGGAAGAGAAGTGGCAGTGAGTTAAACACTATTCCCAAAGCAAAATACTGCAGATCCTGTAAATCTGAAACACTGAGGCAACACTCAGTGGAGGGAAAGAACTGAGGTAATATTTCTGGTTGGTGATCTGTTATTAGAATTTAGAACCTGTCAAACATTTCCAGCAATTTCTGTTCTTATCATTCATTACCTTTGAAAGTTTGTTTACATTGGCTTCCCAGCCGAAAGGGTCTTACAGCCACTGAATATTGAGTGGAATGACAGAAAGAGAAAGTAACAGGATTACTAATGCACTTGGCCACTAACTGCCATAGAAAAGTTACAGCACAGAAGGTGGTCATTCAGCCCATCTTGTCCATGCCAGACTGAGAACTCCCAGATACTCTATCTAACCCCTGCATCCAGCTGACAGCCCTGTAGCTTACAACATCTAAAGAGCAGATCCATTTACTATTTTTTAAAAGAGTTTCAGGTTTCTGTCTTCACCACCAACTTGGACAATGAATTCCAGATGCCCAGTACCCTCTGCGTAAAAAAAAAGTTCTTCCTCATGCGTTTCCCCCCCCCCCCCATATTTATTGTCACTTATCTTGAATCTATGTCTCGTGGTTCGAGAATTCTCCACCAAGGGAAACAATATTATCCTATCCACTCTATCTCATTCCTTCATAATTTTGTGCACATCAGTCAAGTCATCCCTCAGCCATCTTTGTTCCAGATTTCAGAACTTATCCTCCGTGCAACTTTTGTGAAGCTGGCTGTCAGAATTCACGTCGATAAAGGAATAACTTTGGTTTCTGGCAATAAAGGAAATCTTGAACCTTCATGTATCTTTACTCAAGATACAGTCAAGCTCCTCCTTTGACCCAGGGCTATGACATAGTTATAATATTGATCCAATTCAGAGCCAGGCTCTGCAATTAATCTACGAGTTTAGGCCAGTTGGCTTATTGTTGAGTCTAAGCTGTGCTAGGTGTAGTAAGTCTTCAGAGACAGAAGTCCCTTCATCAAAATTCCTTTGTGTACTACTCTTGGAATTGAAAAGAGTTGCTCGCAGTCAGCAGTCTACCTCTGAGAGTGCCAGAGGAACTGACACTCCCAGTTAAATGCAAGAAAAGGACTCCCTCATTTACTCATCAATTGATTCCTTAATCAGGGAGTTCGTATTCCAATAGACCAGCCTCAATGGCCTGATTGAAGTCATTACATTGGGGAATGGCAGTCTTAAATGTATCACACTGCACAGTAAACTAACCCCCCAAAAGAAAAATTAGAGGGAACATTGTTCATGACTCTTTTTAAAAAAAAAAGCTTGCTGGATCGAGTTTCTGTGCAAGTTGCTTCATTGTGCATCTTGCAGCAAGACATCCCAAAAAGAAACTGGTTAAAATAGAACCAAATGATAGTGATTTTGTTTTCCAGAGTGCCGTCTGTACAAACTGACACTTGCCGTAGGCTATAGACTCTACACTTGCTTTTATTTACTGTTGTGAATGCTATTTGTTAGGAGGTAGTCCAACGTGCCACAGATCAGCAGAAATGAGTCATTCAGAGTGCTACATCCTGCACGCTCACGGTATTATTTACAATACTGATCGACAGTGGCAATCCTACTGGAAAACCATAGCGCCAACCCAGACATTCCTGCCGTGGAGGAGCTTTACAGCGAGTGTACCATAGTGGAATTCAGTAAAGCCCATTGACCAACCTGCCAGTGGTAAAGCCCCAGAAAACAATAGTATTCCACCTGAAATCACACGATATGGAAAACCAGCACAGCTGCAGCATCTCCATGAATGTTTGTGTCACACGTATTGGTATACGGGGAAAAGTATTGTTTCTTGAACACTATACAGACAGATTTGTGCCACAAGGCACGCGTGATGCAAAAAAAAAGTCACCTTGTACACCATCTTGAGTGGCATGGTGAAACAGTTGTTCGCAGTGTTGCCTCACAGTGTCAGGGACTTGAGTTCAATTCCAGCTTTGGATGATTGTCTCTGCAGAGTCAACACATTCTCCCCGTGTCTGCGTGAGTTTCCTTTGGGTGCTCCAGTTTCCTCCCACAGCCCAAAGCCGTGTTGGTTCAGCGGATTGGCCGTGCTAAATTTCTCCTTAGTGTCAGGGGGGTTAGCAGGATAAATACATGGGCTTACAGCAGTAGGGTCTGAATGGGATTACTATCAGCGTAGACTCGATAGTCCAAATGACCTCCTTCCACACCGTAGGACTTCAAAGAGAATCAAGAACAAAGGGTCGCAGTGACTGCAATAATTACCAAGGCATCGCCTTATTAAATATTATGGAAAAGATCTTTTCTGAATCTGCTCTGAGCAGACTGCAGACACTGGCATCACCCCTCTACCCTGATCTCAGCTTCAGAGTGGCAAATCAACATGATTTTTTCAGTTATAGGAGAATTTCCACTGTATTACTTGTAAAAACGGGTGATCACTAATTAAGTTAACAAATGAGCAGTCTATTAACGTCAGTAATGATGTGATATAAAGGCTCCCGTACTCCACAACTCCAAACTGGCAAGGAATACTCAGACTCAGATCCAAGATTTGTGCACTCAGGCCTGGTTGGCTGAATGGATCTCATGAACTACCAAAAACTCACCCCTTATAAGGATACGCTACCGTATCCCTCCTCCTTTAGGTCCGGGTACTTCCTGATCCTTTGGGAGCATTCTAATTCACCAGCAGCTGATCTGGCAGGAGACATTGTTGTTTGCTAATAGTACCACATTGGCGTCCCATATTGAAACTCACTTGCAACAGGTTAAAGATGGTCTGCGAGGAGATTGCACTTATTGCCCATGCCAGGAAGACCAAGTTATAGGCCAGAAACTGCATCTTCCATCAACTCTGACAATCTCACTTTGCAAGCCACCCACAACTTCCAGATAATTCCTGGATTAACAATAACCAGCAATCTGTTTCTCGATACTGAAATCAGCCCCTAGATTACCGAGGACATTGCTGTCACGTCCAGGTTGACAGCTGGAGTGAGGAGCAACAGAAAATTAACTAAAAATACAAAGCTGCAGGTGTATCAAAGTTTTATTTATTAGTCACAAAGCTGGAATGAAGTTACTGTGAAATTCCCCTGGTCGCCACAGTCCAGGGTCAACGCACCTAATCAGCACGTCCTTCAGACCGTGGGAGGAAACCCCCAGAGCATCTGGAGAAACCCACACAGACACCGGGAGAATGTGTAGACTCCACGCAGACAGTGATCCTAGCCAGGAATCGAACCCGGGTCCATGACGCTGTGAGGCAGCAGTGCGAACGACTGTGCTACCATCCATCCAGGTTAGTCTTTACTCAGCTAGTGTTCCCAGAGTCTTCCTATACAGTAGTGAACATTATGTGACAACTTACATGAGCCGAGAAAATCAACTGAACAACTTATCCCTTCGCTGCCTCAGAAGAATATTGGGCATCTCCTGGTATGATAGAGAGCCGACTATGGAAGTTCACCAACTCGCAGGGATTCTTGAGGGTGTTTTCCCTCCTGAGTCAGCGGCAATGCCATTGGCTGAGACATGTGAATTAAATGGACACCAGCCACTTTCCCAAAGGTATGTTTATGGTGAGTTTGCCGCTGGCACCAGGCTAATAACTCGTACACGCCTGTGACAGGAAGGATATCAGTGAGTGAGTGAGATTTTACAGGAAGGGTGCGGAGAAAGCAGAGGACAATTTAAATAAGCAGCTGGAGGACAAGAGAGCCACCAGAATAGGAAAAAAAATGTGTCAATGGAGGCCAACATTCTTCTTCTGTGCCAGCTGTGAGAGACACTGCCAATCACAATTCAGACTCTACAGCCATACGAGAGGATGGCGAGTTCCAGATGTGGCATTCACTCCTCGCACACACACCATCTTCCGAAATGGATGAATGCATAATAGTCTCACCGCAAACTGTGGCCCTGATTTATGGTAAAGTCAAGGGTGAAACCATTAATGTGATCTGCGTCTGTCCGATCCGTGCCCAAAAAGGGGACATGGGCGATTTACGTGTATTTACTTGCATTTAGATTGAATTAATGGGCTGCCTGCCCTGCTTTATCAGCAATTCCCCCTTTACCATCGCATTCCAGATTCAGTGTGAAACAGACCCACTTGGTAACAGTCTGTTTTGGGCGTTCCAGCTGCTGAAGAGATGAGTTCAGAGTTTCCAGTGGCTCACTAACTCAGATCGATGGTGGGGGAGGGAGGCCATTCTCTAGTTTGGGGGGGGGTGTGAGGGAGCAGGGAGGAGGGGGAGGGGGAAGGCCTGATCATTGTCTGGTGGGGGGAGGAGGGAGGCCAAATTAATCTCTGGTGGGGTGGGCGTGGAGGGGGAAGGGGTCCCCTACCACTCTATGGGCAATCGATGGGGAGGGAAATGGGGCAGAAGGTTGCGATCGGTCTGGATAGCGGGGTGGGGGTTTGGGTGGATAAGGGGGACGGTTATGTTGTGGGAGTGGGTGTGATGTCCGTGGGGGCCATTGCTCCTGTTTTTTGCGTTTTTTGCAGCCCGGAAGCAACGTGACGGGCGCAATTTTCAATTTTTTTCTAACTGCACATGCGCAGTTCAGAACTCCGATCGAATCAGACGCGATAAACCCTGCCCATAGCGTGATTCAGACCCACAATTCATTTTTCAAGCTGTGTATGGCAGCGTCAGAGAGATTTACAAGTCAGATCTGAATTACACCCAGATTCAGTACTTAGAATCAAAATGGTAAAATCGGGCCCTGCGTTAGTATGTTGTTACCTCGTTAGTACGTTACGTTCCAGCGTGTTGCAGATTTGAATAGCATTCTTCAAACATTCATGCTGTTGAAAAATTGGACATGGAAATCCCCTGCAGGCTTTGCTTTTTGCTCCACGTACTGCACAGCATCGTAATAAATCATTCCAAGTTCACTTTCTTTTGCTCCTGTGCATTGGATGTAAATGTAGAAACACTCCATGCCGTGTAAAATAGAAGTAAGGTCAGTTCTTTTGTCACCTTAACTTCCTCATATTGATATGGTTAGAATTCAGACCATTTAAGGGACACAGGTTTAAGGAAAGTCTGAGAAAGGAGATGCATTGGTGGGCTTTCTTAACTGTAGTGTTGGCCTGGAGGACCAGGACAGGTTGTTGGTGACCTGGACACCTAAAAACGTGAAGCTTTTGACCCCCTCTACTTCATTTTTTTGTTTCAGATTCCAGTATCTGCAGTATTTTGCTTTTGTCATTATTTCATATTTGGCTTAAGGCATATCTGAATACCTCTGGAAGAGACTGGGAAAGTTAAACGAGTGATATTGTAATAGTTACTCAGGAATGAGCTTCACCAAATCAAATCAAATCACTGGGGTGAACAGTAGTTAGCACTGTGCCTCACAGCAGTGGGGACCCGGATTTGATTCCGCCTTGGGTGACTGTATGTTGGAATTTGCACATTCTCACCATGTCTGTATGGATTTCCTCCAGGTGCTTTGGTTTTGCACTCAAAGTCCGAAGATATGCAGATGAGGTGCATTGATCATACTAAGTTGCTGTTGAAAAACATTGTTTCTTGTGCACTGTGTAGACCAAGCATAATATGAAACAAAAAGTGCCCTTTAAGGAATGCAACAAAAACGGTCAAAATGAGCAATAATCCCTTAAAATCTGATTTGAGTGAATGGCAGGTCTGTGTGTCAGCCACTGGAGGTGTAATAATGTACATTCCGACTTCACAAAAGAAGTTGTAAGATTTGGTTGTTTTAAAACCCTCTCACCGTCACTGGTTTTAGGACAATCAGCAAACCCTCCCTGGACCTCCTCCCCAGTTGATGTGTTCTTTCTTTTATTTCACAAGAATCTGTCACTTCCTCACCAGATTGATAGAAAAAGTAGAAATGAACAAGCTTCCTTACTGGGTGCCGCAAAATAACCTGAAAGCAATTGTTGAGGAAATAGAAACGTAGAAACTAGAAGTAGCAGTAGGTCATTCGGTCCTTCAAACCTGTTCCATTGTTCATTTTGATCATGGCTGATTATTGAATTCAATCTCCTGATTTCCCCCTTTCCCCCACATTCCTCAATTGCTTTAACTCCAAGAGCTACATCTAATTTCTTTTTGAAATCAGAAAACATTTTGGCTTCAACTACTTTTCGTGGGAGTGAATTCCACACACACCTCCCTCTGGGTGAAGACATTTCTTCTCACTTCAGTTCTAAAAGCTTTAGCCCTTATCCTCAAACGATGACCTCTAGTTCTGGACATTGGGAATATTTGCTGGCATGGAGTGGGAATTCCCATCGACAGCAGGAATTCCCAGAAAATGCCGCCGCCAGCAAATAACGTGCCACTTCCCGCTGATGGGAAACACGCGGCTGAGAAGCAAGAGAACCTTGCTTCTAGGAATTGAGGTAGAGCTTAAAGAGCAGGAATGATTAAAAGCTTCCAGACAACTTAAAGAAAAATAGCAAAAAGTTTTTCTAAACTGATGTGGGGAGATGGGGAAGGGGAGCAGTGGGAGTGGGGGAGGAGGAGGGGAGCGGTGGGGGTGGGAGAGGGGAGCAATGGGGAGGGGAGTGGTGGGGTAGGAGAAGGGGTGCATTGGGGGTGGGGAAGGGTGGGCTGGGAGAGGAAGGAGGGGGGTGGTGGGGAGGGGAGTAGTAGGGGTGGGAGAGGGGATGGGAAGGGTGGGTTGGGGGGGAGGAGGGGGTGGTAGGGGAGGGGAGTGGGAGAGGGGAAGCGGTGGAGGTGGGAAGTGGTAGGGTAAGAGAGGAGATGCAGTGGGGGTGGGGAAGGGTGATTTTGGGGGAGGAGGGGAGTGGTGGGGGAGGGGAGTGGTAGGGGTGGCAGAGAGGGAGCAGTGGGAGTGGGGAGTGGTCCTGATGGGAGAGAGGGAGCGGTAGGGGGGGAGAAGGGGAGCGGTGGGGGTGGGAGATGGGGAGCTATAGGGGTGGGTGAAGGGGAGCCGTGGGGGTGGGGAGCAGCCCTTGCCTCAAACTTTTGCTGCTCAGTTTGACACTGTTTCTGGCTCATCCAATCAGAGGCAGGGTCCCAGTACATAGGCTAGCCTATCAGAAGCCAATGCATGTTGAATAGCAGTTCTGATTGGACAAGCTGGGCTGGGATTCTCCAGCCCCACTGCAGCAAATGAAGTTTTGGCTGAGTGCCAAGTTCTCCGTTCTCACTGGCAACTGCGGTGGGGAGTGAACAGCCAGAGAATTTTGGCCATGTGTTGCATGCTTATTTCAGTTTCTCAATAGTTCCTCCAGCGGAACCCCAGAATTCTGCAGACTCGGTTTGGGAAATCCTGCCATCACGTCTCCCCAGTTTAGAAAGATTGACAAAGAATGTCTTCTCCATTAGATTTTCCTTATTGTAGAATCCATGGATCCTCCTGATTACATTTAACCAACTGACCTTCAAGTTCCTGGCAATAACTTTGTACAAAGACATTTGTATTCATTATCCTTTCTCTTGATGCCTTAACTGTCTCGTTTGTAGTCTGAAAATCTCCCACAAAGTTCTCAGCTGAAAATTAATGCAAGGACTTGGTTTCATGGATTCAATCATTTCCTGGTTCTCCCTGATTAGTTGCCTCTTTAATTATCCTTAAGAAGATCTTCCTGTCTGTTCATTCCCTGCTTACTGTGAAGATGATTAAAGATGTCTCGCTTCTGATGTGTATTTCACAAATTGCTCCGGTTCAAAAACTACTTGAGGATGTCGGCACAGTAATTTGTGCCTGTGACAGACATCACTGCAGCTAAAGAATCGCATGTGACTTTTACAAAAACAGAAAAATGCTGGAAAATCTCAGTGGAGTTCTGACGAAGAGTCATCCAGACTCAAAACGTTGGCTCTATCCTCTCTCCACAGCTGCTGTCAGATCTGATGAGATTTTCCAGCATTTTTCTGTTTTTGTTTCAGATTCCAGCATCTGGAATATTTTGCGTTTATCTCATATTACTTTTTGTTTATTTCTCCTGTATGATCATAGGGTTTGTACAATGCAGAAGGAGTCCATTTGGCCTATTGAGCCTGCACTGACCACAACCCTATCCAAGCCCTAGCCCTGTAATAATTAGCTCCTGCTAATCCCTCCTGACACGAAGAGATAATTTACATGGCCAATCTGCCTAATCCGCACATCTTTAGAGTGTGGGAGGAAACCCATGCAGACACGGGGAGAATGTGCAGACTCCACACACACAGTGACCCAAAGCCGGAATTGAACCTGGGTTCCTGGTACTGTGAAAGCTTAGTTATTATTCATGTCACGTGTAGGATTACACATTGCAATGAAGTTACTGTGAAAATCCCCTAGTCGCCACGCTCCAGGGCCTGATCGGGTACACTGAGGGAGAATTTAACACGGCCAATGCATCTAATCAGCACGTCTTTTGGATTGTTCAGGAGAAACCGGAGCATCCAGAGGAAACCCAGTCAGACACAGAGAGAATGTGCAAACTCCGCACAGACGGTGACTCAAGTCGGGAATCAAATCTGGCGCTGTGAGGCAGCAATGCTAACAGACAACCACGATAATTATTTGCAGAATAATTGTGGAAAATTGAAGTGGTTACAAAATTCTGATCAGGTTAGGGAGTTCACAAGACACCACAACAGGAAACCCGAGCAATTTAAAACAACCAAAACCACTGAACTGAAATCCATCCGGATAGATTTCTATTCAAAAGGTTGCTGAGGATGTAGTTCTGTTTGGTCACTATTTGAGCAGCTGTTCTGGGAGACCAGCACCTTCTATTCTCTCCTCCTCCAATGCTGGGCACCTCCTGCAATATTTTTAGATTATAGCACAATACTGACCATGCGCACACAACACCTTCTGGGAGTAATCCAGGAATAGTCCACGTCTGTAATGCTAATTTTAGCACTGCTGTCTCACCCCCGCTGAGCAGGGCAAGCAAAACTGGTTCCCTCCAGGCAACTGTTGGCTCCGTTCTGTGGAGGGTGGAGGTTGGGGAGGCACAGCTTACTTAGGAACTGAACAAATGAAGGAGTTATGTAACATAATGTAAATTGTGCCCCTTAGCATCATGCCTTTAATGCAGAATTGCGTGTTCCCTTCCAAGAGTAAAAGATTACTGTTGTAGTGAGTCACCGGAGATTAATGCACCATTAAACTGCTGATGGATACAGCGAGAGCCACGTTTGAGATTACGGACCGATAATTTATGATGTTTAAGTGCTGAGCAAGCTGCAACGTATGATTTTTAGGCTAAAGAGTTGTCAGTAAACAAACAGATGCGTAAAGACTAGAAATGGCACTGTGAAGCAGATCCAGGGGTTATAGTCGTTGCTGTATAAAATTAAGGAAATATTTTTGTTCACTAAACGCAGGAGGAAAGGCAGTAACTAAGGTTCTTTTTAACTACACACAGACCAAACTCTCTAAAAATGCATTTTCATACGAAAGAGGAAGGGGGTCCAAAATGGAGGCCTACGCAAAAACCACAAAACCAACAGTGTGTTGATAGAGGTAATTGCGACTGGTAAATATATTCAGTCTTTTCCGGTAACGACTGACAGGCTGGGCAATGAGAGGTTACTTTAACTGAAAGAATTCTCCCTGGATTTTACATCTTTTTAAGAACACAATTATACCGGGTCTTGGCGAGGCCACACCGAGACTACTCTGTGCAGTTTTGGCCTCCTCTTCTGAGGCAGGACATTCTTGTTCTAGAGGAAGTGCAGCGAAGGTTTACCAGGCTTATTCCAGAGATATTGGGACTGATGAATGAGGAGGGATTGACTAGATTAGAATTGTTTTTAGCCAGAGTTCAGATGAATGAGAGGGGATCTCATAGGTATTTAAAAAATTCTAACAGGACTGGACAAGGTAAATGTGGGGAGTATATACCTGATGGTGGGAGAATCCAGAACCAGGGGTCACAATCTGAGGATTTGGTGTAAACCATTTACAGCAGAGGTGAAGAGATATTTCTTCACCCAAAGAGTGGTGAGCCTGTGGAATTCATTACCACAGGAAGTAGTTGATGTCAGAACATTGAATGTATTCAAGAGGCAGCTGGATATAGCATTTGGGGCGAATGGGATCAAAGATTATGGGGGAAAAAGCAGGATGAGGCTATTGAGTTGGATGATCAGCCATGATCGTGATGAATGGTAGAACAGGCTCGAAGGGCTGAATGGTCTCCTTCTGCTTCTATCTTCTATGTCTCTATGTTTCCTATTTTAACACGAGTTGCAGTATCAATGAAACACAAATTGGGATGTGGCCTGATGGCAATGCAGTCATCAGGCTGTTGATGCAATTTAATGATGGTTTCTTCTGAATTCTATAAGGTTTACAATGTCAATGGATCTCACCTCTTTTTAAAACCCCTTAGAAAAATCGTGATTAGTGAGAATGATCAAGAATTCTCTCATGTTTCCCTCTTTTTTTCTCCTTTTGAAAGTATTTGGCTTGAATTCTTCAGTCAGTATTTCTTTTAAACCTAACTTCAGCCCATTTAAAACAAATAGAATAAATTATACAAATTGGAGAATGCAAACTAAATACTTTTAAATATTTAATTAATGGATTATAATCTTCATATCCTGATGATTAAAAGTTCCATCTCCTGCTTTGAACTGTCAATGCTCAAAATTAATAGTGGAGACTTTGTGTACAATATCTCATCTGCTTGTCAGGATTAGTGACTGCTAAACGCATCTTTCTCTAAAATATCTTTTTTCTTCAGGTTTGATTTTACTGGCACAGTCACATATGTATGATCGCACACACATGCATGATACGCACACAAACACGTGATCAGACACATAGACACACATGCATGATTATACACATGCACATGATCACACACACAACACACACACACGCAATACACAGGTGTAATCTCTACTTAAGTAGAACAGTGAGCTTCATAGATGGCTCATCCTGTAATAGATGCATCTCTCTATAGACTGAATGTGATAATAGATAACTGCTCCCCTTTAACCGACTGCTTTGGGGACGGATGGCATGTTGCTGTTTGGATTCTCCTTGTGCCAGCAATTACAGTTAAATTCTTGGTACAGAACTTTACCAAACAGTGTTGCTCTGGAAGAATCAGAGTATATTTCGAGGCTCCCCCATTCCCCTCCAACTATCAGGGGACTACATTGTATGAAAAATAGCTGCGTTATTTACAGTTCTAACTATTGTTGTACTCACACTATTTTCATAGCAGTTTATCAGTTTTGGAAATTAATATTTCTGCCCAATCTAGTTTCCGTTAATGAAATCTGAGTGATGATCCACAGCAGAATAGTTTGGATATTTTTTTTGCAGCTGAGTGCTGGTGTGGTTTCAGCAGCTGTGGATAAACCGTAACAGGAAATTCAATCTCTCTGATAGTTGGATGTCTATTGGCAAAAAGGAAAAAGAATTGGAAATAATTACTGAGCATTCACTGGAATCATTCAGGCATTGTGAGGTTATTAATTGCACATCTAATTACATACTCGCATGTGGCTTTATGTCCTAAGATGAAAAGTTGAAAGAGGTCACTTTAACCTTAAATAACTCATTAGTACTGACATCCTGGATCATTGTACGGTGTTCAACTTAATGCCGTCAACACGATATTGACAAAACGCAGAAGGTTCAATTCCAAACAACAGCAGTGATTTTACAACTGAACTTCAATGTGATGATTCACATTATTGAACTCGTTTAATTTGACATTACATTTGACCAAGTTATTGAAGTATAGCTTCAACTCTGCCGTCTACCCAGCAAAGTTTTTTTTTAATTCATTCGTAGGACATGGGCATCGGTGGTTGGCCAGCTTTTATTGCCCATCCCTAGTAGCCCTTGAGAAGGTGGCAGTGAGCTGCCTTCTTGCATCGCTGCAGTCAACATGCTGTGGGTTGACCCACAATGCCGATAGAGAGTGAAATCCAGGACTTTGACTCAGCAACAGTGAAGGAACGGTGATATATTTCCAAGTCAGGATGGTGAATGTGTTGGAGGAAACTTGCAGGTGTGGTATTTGCTGCTCTTGAATTCTGGATGGGTATGGTGTTGGGTTTGGAAGCTGCTGTCTAAGGATCTTTGGTGAATTGCTGCAGTGCATCTTTTAGATAGTACACCCTGCTGCTGGAGGAAAGTTGCTCAATTTTTCTCAGTATACCAAAAGTAGAAAAGAAAGAAGTGGCCAATGATACCATCTTATAATACGTACCAGTAATCTGCTCACCAATCCTCAAGCTTTGAGGGTCATTTGATCTCATAACTCGTTGCAACCTAACATGACACTAGAACTGAATTCCAAAGTTGGAGGTGACTGCCCTTGACATCAAGGCCACATTGGACTAAATTTGACATCCACGCGCTGCCTTTAAACTCAACGGGGTTCAAAGGGAAGTCATTGGAATGGCAGAAGCTCCTCAGAGCTTTGTTCTAGGACCAATCTTTGTAAGCTGCTTCATAAGATCAGAAGTAGGCTGTCCACTGATAATTGCACTGTTCATAGAACATATAGAATTCTACCGTGCAGAAAGAGGCCAATCGACCTATCTGCACCGACCACAATCCCACCCAGTCCCAATCCCCATAATCTAATGCATTTACTCTAGCTAGCCCCCCTGACACTAAGGGGCATTTATCATGCTAACTGGTGCATCTTAGAAGTGTTTACAATTCCTCAGATAATAAAACTGTCTGTGCTCACAAGCAGCAAAACATGAATGGCATCCAAATATGAATAATTAAGTGGCAAGTAACATTTGTGCCATACAATTCCCAGGCAATAGTCATCTCCAGTAAAAAAGAATCTAACTACCTCCCCTTGACATTAGCAATGATGTATCCCCTCACCATCAAAACGCTGGGAGTTGCCATTGACTAGAAACTCCATTGAACCAGCCATGTGAATTCCCTGGCTCCTGTAGCAAGTCTGTGACACATGATCCATCTTCTGATTCCCCTAAAGGTTCCTCACTAACTCAAAATCAGGAATGTGATAAGATACTTCTCTGGATGGTTACAGCTAAAACAATGTCCAAATGGCTCATTACCATATAGGACAAAGTAATCTGATTATCGGAACCTCATCAACTGCCTGGGTATCCTCTCCCTCCACTACCTGCATACACACCGTGATATGGATATACATCACTATGCATTATTATTATGAGATCAAAATTCCTAATCTTCCTCCCAAACAGCATTGGGAGTATACCCTGCACCACATGGACCCACATTTTTCCTCTGCTGTCAGGTACAAAGAGATGGAAGAATTCCGGCTCTGTCTAGCCAACCTTTAAAATGGCTACCAGAAGCTGGGAACTTTTTCTGGGTCGGTGACGGGGAGAGGGGGTTTGGAGGCTTGATGGGGCTGGGTTGGATATTGGACTTGCCACCCCAGAACAAGAGCAAATCGAGGTTGCTGAGTATGGAAGTGGACTGGGCGGAAGACTTACCTCTGTGCTCCAGCACTTTTAAACTATCAAAAAAATTAAAACGATAAACAGCACTAACACCCCTCACCCCTACACAAGCCTCCATGTCAATAGATACCCCCTCATGCTGCCCCCCACTCGTTCCCTATGACTTCTCATAACTCTGATGCCCATCAACCCACCCCCTCGACCCCCAGACCCTCATGGCCATTTATTTCCTCATGCCAAATTAGTGCCAACTCATGCCAAGGATGCCCCTCATGCACTACCATTTTCACATACCCCCTCCATGCTAACTGGCCTAGTATAATTTGACAGATCCTCAATAATTTGATAGTTCTTTGACAACTTTACAGTTCCTTCACTGCTTTATACTTCTTTGAAAGTTCTTTGACAACTTTGACATTTCCTTGACAGCTTGACAGTTCGATGGCACAGTAGCACGGTTAGCACTGCTGCTTCACAGAGCCAGGAACCCGGGTTCGATTCCCGGCTTGAGGTCACTGTGCAAATTCCACACAGATATTCTCCCCGTGTCTGTGTGGGTTTCCTCCCACATTCTGAAAGATGTGCTGGCTAGGTAGATTGACCTGAATAGGTGCTGGAGTGTGGTGACTTGGGGAACTTCGCAGTAACTTCATTAAGTATTAACATAAGCCTTACTTATGACTCATAAATAAACTTTGCTTATACTTTACAGTTTCTTGACAACTTTGGCACTTCTGTGATAACTTGACAGTTTGTTGACAACCAATTGCAATTAGTTTGTGCAATTGTTATACAAAATCATGTTTACTACTAACAATGCTAAAAGGCTCCTTACATGTCTACAAGAAGTCCAGGACCAAATCCAAAAGGATACCTTCTGTCTCCAAAGAGGCAACCAAGCCATCCAAACAAATTATCAAGTTCAGGATGCCTCTTACCTGGTCTAATCTATGCACTCCCTGTTCCAAACCTACCAAAATCTCACGTGACTGGAAATAGCAGTGATTTCAATTTCAGAAATATGAATCACAACCTGGATTACCATCCTATCCCTGTGAAAATAGGAAAAGTCATGTATGGCAGTGGCTATGGAACATCCAGCCATATCCAGGAAATTGCCACAATGGAGAGCTTCATTGCCTGAGTGAAAATCGGGGTCATGGGCTCCATCAGTTCAAGAAGACGACTCAGCTTCTCAAAGGCAACAAGGGATGGCCAAGAATTGCCGAGCTTGTCAGCAATGCCTCTCGCCTCGAGTAATGGATAACCTTTTAGAGAGGTCTTTAAAATGTTAGTAAGTATGGCTAATGTAAATGTATACATAGAATAATATCATCAAAATTGTAATTACAGAGTAAGACAAGATAAGGACAAGAATAGGAAATCTTGAACAAGACTAGAAATTAGAAGAATTGTATACTGCCATCAAAAAGCAATTATCTGCTTTAAAAGGAGCCTGACTAATATCTCAACACAAAAGCAAAGTGCAGTATTACAGATGCTGGGAATCTGAAATCTGCCTAATATCTGTTGAAAAACAAGGTTGACATTTACATGGATAAGTATAGCTCATTAGAATCAGCATCACTAATGTGATATGGCTTCCAACCAAAACGGTGGCATGATGGTTAACGCTGCTGCTTCATGGCACCAGAGACCCAGATTCAACTGTGGCTTTGGGTCATTGTCTGTGTGGAGTTTGCACGTTCTCCTGGTGTCTGTGTGGGTTTCCCCCAGGTGCTCTGGTTCCCTCCTACAGTTCAAAGATGTGCAGGTTTGGTGGATTGGCCTTGCTAAATTGCCCCTTAGTATCTTGAGATGTGTAGGTTAGGGGGATTAGCCAGGGGATAGGGCAGGGAGGTGGGCACGTGTGAAATACAATGTCAGAGAGTTGATACAGACTTGATGGGCCGAATGGATTCTACTACGCTGTAAGGAAACTGAAAAGATTTTGGGTTAAAGCCCACTCTAGAATGACACTGCGTACACTACTGAGGGTAAGATATTAGGGTAGAGGTAGAGAGATTCTTTCTGCTTAGAAAGGAAACCAGAGGGCATACCCTCAAAATAAGGGGGGGGGGCGTGCAGTTTAGAACAGAAGAGGAACTTCTTCACTCAAAGGGTAGTGAATTTTTGGAATTCTCTACCCATTGAAATGGTGGAGGCTACCTCGTTGAATATGTTTAAGTCACGCTTAGGTAGATTTCTGATAGACAAGGGAATTAAGGGTTATGGGGAGCAGACAGGAAAGTGGAACTGATCCACTTCAGATCAGCCATGATCTTATTGAATGGCGGGGCAGGCTCGAAGGGCTAGATGGCCGACTCCTGCTTCTATTTCTTATGTTCTTAAATCAAGGTCCAATCTATTCTGCTAAGTTCAGGGAGATGCTAATATATGAAGAATATCAGAGATGTTCCGTGTTTTGCAGTCACTATTTCTCCTTCAACTCGATGGTATTAGATTAGTGGTCAGTGCTGTTTGTGTATAACATGTCTGTACTATTTACTTACACCACATTACAATTAATGGTAACCCATTACACGTGGAATAATTGGAAACATGTATGGCAGATATAGCGAGGATTTTTATAAGGACACATCTGCCTTTATACTCTAATATGATCAAATATTCCAAGCAGCCTTAGCGTCCATATCCAACTGAGCCAATGTGCGCCTCAGCTGCAGAATGCGGCTAATCACCGTTGAATAATTCATGGCTGTTGTAATGTGGAGCTGAAATCCTGGCGCTTTTGATTGATTAACTTAGATTCTGCGGGAGATTTGTCATCTTGGAGGTTTTGCCTCTGGTTGTTCATTTACCTCAGCAGATTCAGCTGGACAGCGCCCATAATGTGGCGCATTGTATTTGGTGCGTTAGAAAGAATGGTCACGTTGGATTGAATGGTCTTATCTCATTTAACTCTTGTCACGCTTTTTCCATCAAACAGTATGGAGTGTGGATAAGTTAACACTTCCTTGTGTTTAAAGTCCAACAGATTTATTTGAAGCAAAAGCCTCAAGCTTTTGGGACAGCCTGTCCCTTCATCAGGTAGCTGGGAGTTCGAAGGGACAGGCTGCCCCGAAAACTTGAGGCTTTTGCTATAAATAAATCTGTTTGGAACTTCAAACTGACGTGGGATTTCTTTGTGTTTTACCTCAGTCCAATGCCTGCATCTGCACATCTTGGTTGTGTTTACCATTATGTTCTTTTGCAATATGATTATAACTATTGCTCTAATTTTATTGGGGTCTGGTTTTCACCCAATTTTGCTTGATAGAAATTCTTCCCAGAAAGTGGTGGAGTCCCATTCAAACACCAGTGACTGCTGCATTGCAGTCAATCTTGTGCGAATGCTGAAGGCATTCAGGGTTTTTGAAGCTGAGTGCCATCCATAGGAACATAGGGTTTAGGGGAGACACTCTGAGGCAATGGCCTTGTGCTATTATCATTGGACTATTAATCTAGAAACTCAGCAAATGATCTGGGGACCTGGGTTCAAATCCCACCTAGGTGGAATTTGGTTTCAATAAAAAATATCTGGAACTAAGTACTGATGACCATGAAACCATTGTTGATTGTCAGAAAAATCCATCTGTTCATTAATGCTCTTGAGGAAAGGAAATCTGCCATCCTTACTTGGTCTAGCTTACATGTGAGACTCAACTGCCCTTCAAGGGCAACTAGGGATGGGCAATAACTGCTGGCCAGCCAGCGATGCCCATGTCCCACAAATGAATAAAAGAAAAAGGAGCACGAATCAGCTATACAGCCCTTTGAGTTTGACCTGCTATTCAATACAAACATGGCTGTTCTGTTGTAGTCACAACTCCACTTTGTCCTCTGATCACTGCCACACGCCCCCATGCCCCATTACTCTTGACTCCTCCATCTGCCAAAATTCTGTCCTACTCTACCTGAAATAAATTCAACAAACCAGCCCCCAGAATTCTCTGGGAACATCCAACTTAGTCGGACTTCCCAACAGCCAGCCGAATAAACAGGAAACTGGGAATCAGCCTGACTTTCCCCTCGAAAACTTGGCAACACTGCAAAGTCTTAGTGATTCCATACAATAGTCTAACTCAGCACAGAAACTGGATGCAAATTTATAAGAAACAAAATAAAATTAGGAAATTCGAAATCAAAGTCGAATCCACCGAAAGATTGGTTGACATCAAAGAGAGAAAGATACAGTGACCTAGTGGTAATATCGCTAGACTATTAATTCAAAACCTCAGCTAACATTCTGGGTCCCAGACTTGAATCCCAGCATAGCAGATAGTGGATTTGATATCAATAAAAAAAAATCTGGAATTAACAATCTACTGATGACCATGAAACCATTGTTGAATTTAGACAAACCCATCTGGTTCACTAGTGTCCCCTTTAGAGAAGGAAATCTGCCATCCTTATTGGTCTTACATGTGACTCCAGAGCCACAGCAATGTGGGTAACTCTCATCTGCCCTCTGAAATTGCCTGGCAAACCACTCAGTTGTCAAGAAGGCAGCTCACCGCCATCTTCCCAAGCGCAATAAATGCTGGCCAGCCAGCGACACCCATATCCTACAAATGAATAAAAAATAAATCAGAGAATCTCCCTTCCTGTTTTGCATGGTGAGTTGTAATCCGCATGTTTATGCTTCTGGAAAAACAAAATCATTCCAAGCTTTTACTATGGGTGAATTTTATTCTTTTATTTGTTTGTGGGACATGGGCATCACTGACTGGGCTGGTACTTATTGCCCAGCCCTAGTTGCCCTTGAACTGCTGGGCCATTTCAGGGGGGCAGTTCAGAATCAACCACATTAGCTCTGGAATCACATGTACTGCAGGCTAGGTCAGGATAGCAGATTTCCTTCCCTAAAGAACACTAGTGAACCAGATGGGTTTTTCTGAGAATCGACAATGGTTTCATAGTCATCAGTAGATTCCTAATTCCAGATATTTTTTATTGAAATCAAATTCCACCATTTGCCACGGCGGGATTCGAACCCGGGTCCCCAGGCCATTAGCTGAGTTTCTGGATTAATAGTCTAGCGATAATCCCATCAGGTCATCGGTTCACAGAGAGACTTTGAAATGTTGATGGTATTATCAGATGGCAGTTTCACTTCTATGCAATAAGCTAATCTGATCAAAACTCGGGGGTGGGGGGTGGTGTTGGAGGGAGATTGCCAAGGAAACAGATTCTTCATTGCCTGCGTTGATTAATTGTTTAATTCCAAGTCTGATTGTCTCCAACAAAATAACATTCTGGGATGCTGCCAAAATCTTGTCATTCTGTGACCGTACTAGATGTGCAGCACTAGGGAGACCTTTGGGAATATTGATGGGAAATGTGATTAAGTTTAATGAAGAATTTGAAAGTGTTTTGATTTTTTTTTGCTGTTGTTGCATTCTGTATTCTGCGTTGTTAACCTGTTCCCTGCTGCTGATTGATATCTTTTGATTTTTGCATAGAGAAGGATGAACTTATCTGATTCACATGTAAAGTAGTTTAAGTGTGCCCCACAATGTGAGGTGTTAAGTAGTGTCTGCCTACAGTACCAGAACAGGTACTGTAGATACCCTAAAAGATAACCCTTTAAGAGGGAAAGATACGCACATCAAAAATCTATGGGGATAGAACATGGCTGTAACAAGTATTATCTTAATGCAGCAAAGTTCCATCACTAACCCTGACAAAGTTCTTGCAGGTGGGAAAAGAACATAGAACCTTCTGGTACTGGAAGAGATGTATCTGAAACTCTTGAAGCCTAAGGAAACAGTAGTGGTATTCGATCAGCTGTAGTAGTGGGCTCAGGGAAGGGTGTGTTGGTATTGGCACACGAAAGGGTGGGGAGAGGAATGCTTAATCTCCATAGTGACGGCTGAGATGCAAAAGGAGGCCACTGCAAACCATTCTGAAATAAATTGTTGTCCCCCTCATCTTTGGGGGCAGGCCTAAACCTCATCCCAGAGGGGGTCTTTTCTAGAATAAATAGTTTATATACAAGAATGAGGATTTGTAAAGACCTCAGTCCCGATCCAGGCCCCCTTATAGAAGCTCTTAAGGAAAATCTGCTCGAATGGTATGTTTTTAGGCTTCTACTAAACATTGTGTCATGCGGTTATTTTGTGCCTCTGACTCAGTGCAGAGAACTCATGCATTCAGACAATTCCTTCTGTGCTGTGTGTGCCGTCCTAATGTTTCCCACTTTTGCCCTCACTATGAATAATGCCAAAGGAGGTTCTCCAGTAATGTAACATGAATTGATTTAATTTTCAATTTATTTATTAGTGTCACAAGTAGGCTTACATTAACACTGCAATGAAGTCACTGTGAAAATACCCTAGTTGCCACCTTCCGGTGCATGTTCGGGTACACTGAGGGAGACTTTAGCATGGCCAATGCACCTACCCAGCACGTCTTTCGGATAATAATAATGTGCTGTTGTAGATATCTGAAACAATGACTGTTGAGTCACCTTTGTTGAGAAGTAGAGCTCCAATGATGCTTAATGTGTTGTGACTCAGTGGGTAGCACTCCTGTCTCTGAGTCTAAAGATTGTGGATTTCAGTCCCCTCCAGAGATTTGAGCACAAATATCTAGATAGAACTGAGAGAATGCTGCGTTTTTTTTTAGGAAGATGCGTTAAGTGAAAGATCTTGTCTGATCTCTCATGTGGAATGATTGCACAGAAGAGCAGGGGAGATATTTCCAGTTGTCCTGGTCAATATTTATCCTTCAAACAACATCACTAAAGCAGAGTATTTGGTTATTATCACAGGTATAATTTTCTCACCCAGCCTCTCTCCCAAAATTGATTAGCTTAATCTCTTTACTTTTGCTTCTAGAATTTAAAAGAAAATTAAAGTCACTATTCCTACAGCACCTTTCTATTTTTTAATCATTTGTGGGACATCGCTGGCTGGCAGCATTTATTGCCCATCCCTAGTTGCCCTTGGAGGGCAGTTGAGAGTCAACCACATTGCTGTGTCTCTGGAGTCACATGTAGGCCAGACCAGGTAAGGACAGCAGATTTCCTTCCCTGAAGGGACATTCGTGAACCTGATGGATTTTTTCTAACAATCGACAATGGTCATCAAAGATGCTTAATTCCAGATTTTTTTATTGAATTCAAATTCCACCATCTGCCATGTTGGGATTTGGACCCGTGTCCCCAGGATAGCTTATGGATTAATAGTCTAATGATAACACCACCAGGCCATCTCCTCCCTGAATACTTTGAATATTTTCCCTTCTGAATCACAACAATCCATTCGTCTGTTTCAGTTCTGCAATCATCCTTACTAAATTAGCCTAGGAAAGGTTGAATTCCTGCTAGACCCATTATCAAAAAAAAACCCCAGTTTAGATTCACCCAGTCACTCTGTCCGTTGCTTCAGTTACCATCACACAACCCAACGATTAAAACATGACCAGAATATTACCAGCAGAAAATTATTATAATTTCTTGAGGTTTTCTGACAGGTTTTCTTAACACTGTGTACAAGCCCAAGCCCTGGAGTTGAAACACAAGATTGTATTGTGTGGGGGAGCAGGTATAGCAGGCCAGCTGGTCTACTCCTGCTCCCATTGCTTGTGTTCTTCTATTCTTATATGCAAATTGGCTGCCACATTTCCTACACAACACTGACTACATTTCAACAGTGCTTCAATGTTTGGGGCATTCTGAGATTGCTATAAAAATATGTCTTTCTTTTTAAATATAAGATTAATTACTGGGATGGATATGTCAAAAGTGATACGATGATTATTGATCACAGTCCAAAGATATGCAGGTTAGATGGATTGCTATGCCAAATTGCCCCTTATGTCAGGGGGACTAGCTAGGGTAATACATGGGGTTATAGGGATAGAACGTGGGTGGGATTTGCAGCGATGGAGGAGGCTCGCTATTGCATAGTGATGGGACAGAAGATCCCACCACTGTGAATAGGATTTCCCGTTCTATATACTACCCCTCCCTCCCCACCCCTGCATTCCCCCACACCATCCCGTCACTGGGAATCACGCAGCTGGGATTCACCATTGGCAAGACCGAAACATTTGGCTGGTGAGAACGGCTGGAAAATTCCCTGGCCAAAAGGGAAGTGATAGAAATTGCGAAGTCCCAATCCTACTGGCAATTTAATTATTTTTATTAATTTTTACTTTTTCTTCCTTTTTCCCTCCCTTTTAAATCAATCTTCTTTTCTCTCTTTCATTAATTCTCTCTCTGTTCTTGAGTGGATCTCAGCTGTGTCTGTGTTGTTTCGCTGAAGGAACAATTCACCTCGTATCTCTCTCCCGTCGCCACCGCATAATCCTGCACATTCTTCATTTTCAGAAATATAATCTAATTCTGTCTGAAATGCCTCGATTGAAGCTGCTTCATGAAAACAGTGGTTCACCATCAATCTCTCAATGTAGCTGCTGCCTTTGCACATTAATTGCCAACTATAATTTGCATAAGTATACTTTTAATGACAAGATTTATGTGCCTTTAATGGCTTGTTTGAAAAGCTGAGTGAAATATTAGCAAAGCCATTCAGTTTTTTACTATAAGGAGGTTATCTGATTCTTGCCTGGGAACTGTTCCACTGCATATTACCATAGTAACCCCTCATATACCTGTTCTGTTAACCCTCAGTATACCTGCCTCAGTAACCCCTCAGTGCACCTATGCTGATAACTCCTCATTATACTCACCCTGTTGCACCCTTGATAAATCTACCTAGTATCCCCTCAGTATACCAGTCCTGATAATCCCTTGGCATATCTGCCCTGGCAACTGCTCATTTTACCAGCCCTTGTAAACCCACAGGGAATCTGCCCTGGTAACCCCTGGTGTACCTGCCTGCTTCAATGTCCGAACTATCTTTGGGGTTGGGGTTATAAACAACAAGAAAAGACGTGATTTGCGTGTATAGATTCAAGCTAACAACAAAAGAAAGAGCAAAACTGAAACTAAAACAGCAACTTGTGCAACACCCTAATGACAGCACCATCAAATTATATGGTCTGCTCTTAAAGTAATCATGCAACTACTTAAAGAAATAACATCACCCTTTACTTCTGAGGTCATTGCAACAAATTATTATGATGTTATACATAAGATCAGTTGTATTCTGGACACAGTGCATTATTAATGTCAATTAGGAGGACATCCATTACATTTTAGTTGAAAACGATTTTTTTGAACTTGGCTGACGTTGATGCTAGAAGAATGATTTGGAACTTGAAGAACTTGAAAATAATTCTGAATCACTCTTGTGTAGTACTGTAGCAAAGACACAATCATCAAGCAACGCAGATTCAATGAAGTCTTCCATAGTATTAAAGAATTTTGTACATCTGGAAATGATCCAGATAAGTCATTTCAAGATGACAATAATTGGTCAGGATGGTCTCTCCAAACCATTCTACCTTTGGTTTGAAATGTGGAAGAAACTGAACTTGTTTTTGCCAAAACTGACTGGTACCCATTCCTTACACCTGGTGCACTAATACTCGATTTGCTTGTTGAAATGAGCTTTATTATATGAGATTTTTATTGATGTTCTACTTTCTCTGAAGTTTCTGGAGGTAAAACAATCAAATGTATTTCCCAATTTGCTTTTTAAGAGCAGTAATCACAGGTGAAATTTGCCTCATTGCAAGAATAGTGTTTCTATAAAACGCCAAAAACTGTTGACATGATGTACTAATGAACCTTGCTTTTTATGAAGCTTTTAGGAATGTTTCAAGGGTTGTACGAATCTTCCAACTAATCCACCAATCGATGGATGATAAGGTGCAGATTTTATATGCTAATGCCATTTACTTTGAGATAATCCTCTAACTCTTGTGAAGTGAGCTGTGAATGATTATTGCGAACAACCTGTTCTGGTTAACCAAATCTTGCAAAAAAATTTGTCAAGTTTTTAAATAGTTTGTTCAGATGCAGTAGATCTCATGATAACAACTTCTGGCCACTTCGAGCATGCATCAGTTATGATTAACAACATGTCAAATAGACCAACGAAATCTACATGCAATCATTGCCATGGCATTTTAAGCCACTCCCAAGGATGGAAAGGAGATAATCGTGATGTATTTCTTATTCGTGCACAGGACTGATATTGTCCCACTTTTTTTGAGGATCAGTCCTGGCTGCCAAAATAAATCCATGCTAATTTCTTCATTCAGACTATATCAGGATATTCTTCATATAACTATTTAAGAGCTCTTCCCCACAGACTAGGAGGAATGAACACTTGGATTCCCTGAAATAGACACCCATCTTGGATGGTGAACTCAAGCTTTCTTGATACTTATAATTAGGATGTGAATGATGAGTTCCAGCTATCATTTCTACCAATGTCTTTTCCATCGACTTCCCCATCACAAGATTATTTCTGGCATGTCTCTGAACAGGCAAATGATCTACTCACAAAAAATAAAGAATATTAGCAAAGCAAGCTGGCCAATAGGTAGAGGAAAGCATGATAATGCATTAGCATGGTACTCTGACAATATTTTATATCAGGAGAGCATGCAGATTGGTGACCATCTTTTCAATCAGCTAGAAGCTAATGATGGTATGCTTTTGTAAGGCCCAAAAGTAGTTTTTAATGGTCAGTGACCAATAATGTGAAATGATGACCTTGTACATAATGATGAAAACTATGTATGCCAAAAATTATACTCAATGCTACTTTCTTTAGCTGAGAATAGTTAGAGCCAGCACTAGTCAGAGTATGCATAGCAAAAACTATTGATTGGTCTTCTGCCAAAAGTATAATATGTGAAATGACTGCCTCTACTCCATGGGCGAAGCAACACAAGCAGGCAGTAATGATAGCTTTGGATAAAAATGAATCTTCTGCAAAGCATCTTTGACATCCTTGCATGCTTTCTCACATTCTATTTTCCAATCCCATGATTGTTTCACACACAGTAAATTATGTAATGGCTTCAGTAATGTAGTTAAATTCGGTACAAACGTGCCAAGATAATTTATTAACACTAGAAAGAACATCAATTGCATTGCATTCATCAGACATCGTGCTTCTAAAATAGCATCTGCCTTTTTAGATGCTTTATGTAGGCCTTTACTATCAATAATATCACCCAAATACTGGACTGACCTCTGGAAAAATCATACTTTTCTTAATATGCAGACCATGTGCTTGAAGATGTTCCAGTGTTGTTTATAAATTATTCAAGTCCTCTTCACTGAATTCTCTAATTAGATCATCATCCATGTAACATTGTACACCAGAGAGCCCATTTAAAATCTGATCCATTGACCCTTGGAATAGGGCTGGTGCACATGTTATTCCAAAAGGCAATCTTTTGTAATGTTAAAGAGCTTTATGAGTAAAAATGGTAAACAATGGTTGAGATTCAGTGGCTGCATTCCTTTGTAAATATGCTTGTGAAAGATTGATCTTGCTGAATACCTACCCACCTGATAACACAGCAAACAAATCTTTAATTAAAGGAAACTGATATTGATCAGCACACAAAACTGTATTTATCATTGTTTTAAAATCACCATAAATACTAATTAAACCATCTGGTTTCATGACAGGTACGATGGGTGTAGCCCAGTCACTCATTGTAACTGACTCTAACACGGTGTTAACAAGTTATCCTAATTTTTCTTTGACCTTGGGATAAATTGCATATGGCACTGCTCTTGCTTTGAGACTTTTTGCTTGACTATTATGCTTAATCTTGAGTTTCACTTGAATTCTCTTCATTGAGAAAAGTGTCTCTTCAAATATACTCTTGTATTTATGCAGAAGGTGCTGTAGGTCTGGTTTGGCACTGACCAATTCTGTACTCCAAATGAGCTTTATCTTCACCACACGTGGTCTCCTAAATAGAATTGGAAAATTACCATGGACCATAACGGAGAGGCAACTCTGCTGGTTGTCTACTCAACTCTATGTTGACCAGGAGGTAGCTTTGTAATGGCACAATCTCTTCGATGTACATCCTTAAAAGCACATCAGCTGGTTTGAAAAGAAGATGCTGCAGTTTTTGTTGGTATGTTGTCTCAGGAATTAAGGATACAGCAGCACCATATCAACCTCTATCCTAATATATCGTCCACTTAACTTTGGAATCGCCCAGAATCTGTGACAACACATTCAGTTGGAGCTCTTCTTCATATTTCTGGACATTCTCTTCACACAATTGTAATTCTTTTCTATTTGTTTTGTAGACTTATTCTTCGTTCAGTTGCCTCAATACTTATTTTGAATATTCTTCTCAGAAGAAGCTGATCTAGCCCAACAAGCTTTTGCATGTGACACATTTTGTCACAACTCATGCGTGGAATATCTTTGCTCCAGCATTCACTCACAGAATGGCCAATATGTGACATGCTTGTTGCTGTTTTGACTTCTTAAGGGTAACTCCTAACTTGTAGATCTTCATTTTTGAAACAAATTGTGAAGTTTTTCAGTAGCCAGTTCAATTGACACTGTGACTTCCACCGCTCTCTTTAAAGTCAAAGCATGTTTAGTAAGCAATCTTGATAGCCCCGTTTGGGAGTCCACAAATTGGATGATCTCAGAATATTTTCTCATGGATCATTAAAATTACCACGGTGTGCCAGTCTTTTTAAGTTGCCATAATCTGGACAATTTTGCTTTCCAAATGATTCATTTGGTGGAATCTGAACCATTCTGTGATGATCAGTGGTTTTGGAGAGTAATACTCTTTGTAGGATCTTTATCAAGTCATTGTAAGTTTTGGTTCTTGTCTTTGCTGATAAACCAAACTCAGAACAAATTGAATGTTTTCTTATTTTTCTGAGAAAAGCTGGTATGAGCAACTTGTTTGCAATTTTATTTCAAAGTATTGAAAACACTCTGCACAGGAACTCTGTGATTACATTTCTTCATTAAAAGGACCCATGGATCCTAATTGACCTTTCATTCCTCTTGCGAGCACTGGTGACTCGAGACTACTCAGTATATATATTTTTCAAACAACCCCAGTCGTAAAGCACAGCTTTTCTCAAATGTCCTAGAACCTATCTGGAATCTCACCCTTCTCTATATTGGAAAAACTCCCTCTTTCAAGACCATGCAGAGAGCATTTTGCTTATTTGGTCTTCCTTCATTGGCACTTCAATCGTTTTCCTGTTACTGCTTCACCCCAGCTTTCTAATATTCAAAGTGTGAGGACCCACATTTTTCTTCTACTTAGGATTTTTTCTCAATGTTCTTGATGAAACAAATTCATTGCCAGTTTTCTTTTTATAAAGTCTAAAGAATGTCAGGGGTTGTGAGTTTTAAACAAAAAGTGGTTTGCACATGTAGATTCATTCTAAGGCCAACAGATTTATTGCAAATAAATCTTTGCAAATCTTGCCTGGGCAGACAAACTGAAACACCAGCATGTGAAACACCCTAAAGACATCACCATCAAATCATATGTCATGGTCTTAAAGCACTCATGCAAAATAAGTATGCCTGGTAAACCCTCAGAGTAGCCGCCCCGGTAAACCCTCAGAGTAGCCGCCCCGGTAAACCCTCAGAGTACGTACTCTGGTTTTATGCTGTGTAATTTTGGCCTCTTATATTTGATGACTCTGTCGATGTGCCCCAGTTGGGGGGCGGGGTGGGGAGGGGGGGGATGGTGAATGACAAAGGTTGGTGACAACAAAAAATTTTTTTGAATAATACGTCAGACTTAAAGACTTAAGTCTTTAATACGTCAGACTTAAAGGGCAGAAAAATCCTCCCTTTACTATATTCCGGTTTGCTCTTTTGCAGAAGTGAATCATCTCTTGAAAATTTGATTTTCCTCCCAAATTTCTAATACCAGCTTCTGGTAATTGAATGTTCTTGCCTTCTCCTGATGGGCTTTGAGTAATGTATTATGTAAGATATTGCATTCCAGTTTGAGAGCAATCAAGCTCTTTTCTCAGTTGTTCGAATCAATAGCTCAGCAGTGATCGAGGCCAGTTTATTGCCTGCAAATAGCATCAGTGGTTGAATGCAGAGAGCTTTGTCCTTTTCCAGTTACTGTCTTGAACCATAATTAAAGCTAACGTTTTGTACATGGATTGTGAGGCTGCTGATTCAGTGCTGGAAATGGCAGATTAACATTAAACCTAAAGATGCCTGGCCATCTGCCATATCTCCAAAGCATCTCGCTGGCTGAGCACAGTTGTTTCCCATTTGCCCTTGACTTCAGGCTGATCCGTGACTGATTTAGTGAGACTATATATTATGCATCGGCACATGATTTCCTGCTCACATCAACAGAGGCGATACAGATGCAAAAGCTACTTTTATTTGCAAAAACCTAACGTGTCCTGCCTATGCGTAGAGCCTCTGTAAATCACCTGTATTATATCGCATGCAATATGTGATCTTCTGACACTACATTATCACAATCTGTAATGATCGTAGCTCATTAATGGTACACAAAAATAATGTCTTAAAGGATATAAAAAATTATATTATTTAGCAAGCACAGATTACTTAGCATACAGCATCTGAAATCAAACTGTATGTGCATTCATTGACCTTGAATAAAGTCAAACCCAAAACCACAACCTGCTTAATATTTCATTTCAAAGGAAACTGTCTAGTTTCCTTTTTGGAGAGGAGTCAAAAAATAGACTTTTCTTGTGTAGAAAAGTGTCAAGCCATTATAAATTCTACTGTGCTACTGATGTTACAGTAACACACATACAGAAACCTCTTTACTGAAAGAAGCGTTTGGAATTTTTATCAGCTGAGGCAAAGATACTGGGATTATTCAAAATAGAACGTGATCAGGCAATGGGTTTGACTCAGAAAGTGGAGGTTTCGAGCAAGCTACGCTCACTGTGTTGACACCCAGCAGAGGACTCATAGAACATTACAGCGCAGTAGAGGCCCTTTGGCCCTCAATGTCAGGATGGAGAAGCCACTGGTCCATTCGCCCACTGGCACACTGACCCGCTGGCAGTACTTCCAGCTGCAAGCCAGAAAGATGTGTTCGGACAAACTTGTGTTTCCAACTTCTGTAAATTGAGGGCGGAACCTGTTGCCAAGGAATGGTAATTTTAATGTGTCTTTTTGTTATTCTGCAAATCGTCCAGTAACCTATAGTCAGGGACAGGTACCCCATGAACCGTGGATCACCAGGCGTTGCAGACGAATTACAACCTTGATTGTTACGAAATAGTAGAATGGTTACAACGCAAGCATTCCATTTGGCCAGTTATGTGATTCCCTGAAGGAGCAATTTACCCAGTGCCACTCCCTGTAACCCTGCACATTCTTCCTTTGCAGATAATAATCCAGTTCCCTCCTGAATGTCTCAGTTGAACCTGCCTCATGTTAACAGCAGGTCGCCATCAATCCCACCCCATCTGTTTCATTCATTGCTGTTTTTGTAGTTTAATTGCCAACTAAATTTGCGTAAGTAGCCTTATAGTGGTGAGATTTATGTGTCTGCAAAACCACTTAATCACTGTGGCCACGAGAGGGAACTGCGGAATCTCCGTTCAATTTTATTATTAATTTTTACCTTTTTTCCCCCTCACTTTTTTCTGTTCTTGTAATAGAATCATAGAATCTCTACAGTACAGAAGGAGGCCATTCAGCCCATCAAGTCTGTACTGACCACAATCCTACCAGGCCTATTCCTGTGGCCCCACACATTTATCCTGCCAATCCCCCCGACACTAGGGCCCATATAGTATGATCAATCAACCTAACCTGCACATCTGTGGACTGTGGGAGGAAACCGGAACACCCGGGGAAAAACACACAAACATGGAGAGAAAGTGCAAACTCTGCACAGACAGTGACCCGATATCCGACATCCAGTTTTCATGACCAGCTAGAGCAAACAGACCTGATGATGACCTTCATCAGCCTGTTTCAGTTCTGCTATTTAAAGGTACTCTGCAAGAGTTGGAATGGAAGTATTCTGAAATCGGACAATTGAAGGATTAACAAGCAAAGATAGCACCACAGTTCTTAGTTCATAGATTTTAGTAAAGTGTTTGACAAGGTCTCTCATGGCAGGCTGGTGCAAAAGGATAAATCTCATGGGATAAAAGATGAGCTAACGAGATGGGTGAAGAACTGGCTTGGCTATAGAAGACAGAGGGTAGCAGTGGAGGGGTCTTTTTCCAGTTGGAGATCTGTGATTAGTAGTGTTCTACAGGGCTCAGTACTGGGACCTCTGCTGTTTGTGATATATATAAATGATTTGGAAGAAGATGTAGCTGGTGTGATCTGTAAGTTTGCAGACGACACAAAGATTGCTGGAGTTGTGGATAGCGATGAACATTGTCAGAGAATACAGCAAGATATAGATTGGCTGGAAAATTGAGCGGAGAAATGGCAGATGGAATTTAATCCAGATAAACGCGAAGTGATACATTTTGGTAGATCTAATGTAGGAAGGAGCTATACAATAAATGGCAGAACCACCAGGAGTATAGACACACAGGGACCTGGGGAGCAAATCCACAGATCCCAAAAGATGGAAGCAAAGGTGGGGAGAGTGGTGAAGAAGGCACATGGCACGCTTGACTTTATTGGATGGGGCATAGAATATAAAAGTTGGCATATGATGTTGCAGCTATATAGAACATTGGTTAGGCCACATTTGGAATACTGTGTCTGGTTCTGGTCACCACACTAGCAGAAGGATGTGGAGGCTTTGGAGAGAGTACAGAAAGGGATACCAGGATGTTGCCTGGTGTGGTGGGTCTTAGCTTTGAGGAGAGATTGCGTAAACTGGGGTTGTTCTCCGTGGAAAGACGGAGAATGAGGGGTGACCTAATAGTGGTGTATAAAATTGTGAAAAGCATAGGGTGAACGGTGGGAAGCTTTTTCCTAAGTCGGAGGTGATGAACACAAGGGGCCACAAGTTCAAGTTTAAGGGGGTAAGGTTCAACACAGATGCTAGAGGGACATATTTTACACAGAGGGTGATTGGGGCCTGGAATGTGGTGCCAAACAAGGTGGTTGAGACAGACACGCTAGGATTGTTTAAGAAGTATCTAGATAGCCGCATGAACAGACTGAGAATAGAGGGATACAAATGAATGGTCTAGTTAGGCAGATGAGTGGCACAGACTTGGAGGGCTGAAGGGCCTGTTCCTGTGCTGTATTGTTCTTTGTTCTTATCCATGTTTCTGGATAGCATAATACAGGCTTTAGAAGATGATTCTGATTCCCATGTGTAATATGTAGCTCAAACTGCAGACTACACAGAGGCTAAAAAAAGTTCCGTTATTCTACCAGCACTGAAACTGTCACGAGAAAGTATAACTTTAAGAAATAATTATTTACAGAGAATATTCACTGCCAATGCTCCATATCTCATTCCTTGTTGAGAACTTGGCTCCTCAGTGCAGCACTCACCAATGTTAATGATTGAGGAACATTAAGATTATAAAAATGAAATTGGATGAAATAGAACAACTGGGATAAAAGAGGACCAACAAGTACAGCTACCTGAAGGGATATCTTGATGTGCAAATTAGCACACCAGTGAGGAAAGCAACTTTTTTATCAAAGTGTTGAACCAAGTGAGGTGGTGGCTGCAATGTGGCTCTTGCAATGGTTAAGACTTGTTTGGGAGTAGAGAACATAATCCTGGAAAGTCTGTAAAGTGCACTTGAAGAAAAATAGATGGAATTGCGTTATAACTACGGTTACCTGCAGGTGTTAAAAAAGCAGGGGCAGTGGAAAAAGCATTTAAATGTACTAGAATTGTCAGACAGACCAAGTTCCATGTAAAGTGAGGCAATTGAATTAGCTAGAATTCAAATATAAATGAAACAATTAGATACACAGGAAAGAGAAAGAAATAGAAATGAAGAAATTTGACTCTCCTTCCCTCCATTTCTGGCTTGTCAATCTTTAAACCTCATGGGTTAAGAAGATGGAAGGTTGGTGTCATTATTAACCAGGCACCCTGGTGCCTTTGCTACAACATCGGCTGCTTGGAATTTCCACAGTTTGCAAGCAAGGCAATTTTGGCGGAAGAGTGAGGGAAAATGCCCCCAATAAACGGGGCACTTCATGAAATGCCACCTCCAGGACCATTTTATTGCTACTTCCACCATTAGCGCACACTGTTGGGCTTTCTCAGCAAGGTTCACTCCGTCAATTTCACTTGTGCTGAAGCATTACAAAATTGTAACCCAATCTTCTGATCTGCTGGCAGCTAAAACGTGGAGAGGAAAGCGTGTGTGATTTACGTCATCATAACGCTGAGATTGGATATCAGCCTGTAACAAATCCCAGTTCGAGTGCTATATTGTATGATGAACACACAGTATATGGATTTCCTGGCATCCAGTGGTTGTGAAGCTTGGCATTAAAATCTAACGTGTCATTCATTTGGAGACAGTATCAATTTCTTCCTTAGGGACATGAAACAGATAGCGTGACAGTTTAATAAAGGATCCACATACTGCAGGGAGGAGGATATTGTTCAAAACATTTGGGTAAAATTTCCTGCAATGATGAAATTACATTTCACAGTGTAGATGTTTTCTGTATTTAAGAAATGAATTTTCCATTCCTTTGGGGTGGCATAGTGACACAGTGGTTAGCACTGCTGTCTCACAGTGCCAGGGACCTTGGTTTGATTCCTGGCTTGAGTCACTGTCTGCGTGGAGTTTGCACATTCTCCCCGTGTGTGGGTGGGTTTCCTCTGGGTGCTCTGGTTTCCTTTCACAGTCCAAAGATCTGTGGATTAGGTGGATTGGCCATGCTAAATTGCCCCGCAGTGTGAGGGGACTAGCTAGGGTAAAATACATGGGTTTATGGGGATAAGACCTGGGTAGGATTGTGCAGACTCGATGAACTGAATGGCCTCCTTCTACACTGTAGATTCTATGATTCTTGGAGAATCTCAGACAATCCAAGGGGTTGACAATCCTTGTTGTATCTTCCTTCCCAAGCTCGAATATCTATCCTACTGTGTGGAGACCTATGCTCCACATAGTGAGCTAGACTTTCCCCCAGGAACGGGGTCTCTACCCTGCAATACAAATATGAAGGGGGAGTGAGCCCAAGTCGCTTGATAAGCTTGCCCCACCACCATCAAACTGCCCATCAGAGAGGAAGTCACACCACCAGGAGTTGTTGGCCAACCAAGTGACTGATGTTTCCCATGGTGAAGCTGGCGGCGGTGGCCAGTCTTGGGGCTGCAGGCCCCACCCTCAACAACAAAGAGCCAATGGAGTCTGTGACCTCACCAGGGCCAGGGTCCTGGCAAGATCAAGTTTATTCATTAGTGTCACAAGTAGGGTTACATTAACACTGCAATGAAGTTACTACGAAAATCCCTTAGTCGCCACATGCCGCTGCCTGTTCGGGTACACTGAGGGAGAATTTAGTATGGCCAGTGCACCTAACCAGCACGTCTTTTGGATTGTGGGAGGAAACCGGAGCACCCGCTGACATGGGAAGAATATATATGTGCACAATGACCTGAGCTGGGAATTGGATCCAGGTCCCTGGTGCTGTGAGGTAACAGTGCTAACCACTGTGCCACCAGCGGGCAGAGTGGGGGGAGAGAGGTGAAACCTTGGAGCGAGAGGGGGAATTACTATTGAGAGGATTTCTGCTGAGACACGAGACCCCATCAGATAAGCCACTCTCTCAAACCCCTCACTGACTGGCCATCATGTGCCAGGTTTTAGTGAGCAGGCTGGACACTTGGCTCCCTCACTGGGTGTAATATCCAGGTGGCAATGGGTGGAAACAATTAAGTGGCCATTAATTTGCCGCTTACATGTCTCAACTGGCCAAACGGGCAAGTGGGCCATTGACACCTCCTCCGCTGCTAGTAAAGCTGTAGGTGGAGGAGGGCGGTGGATGGTGGGTGAGTGATGGTGACCAGGCCACAGCCCTGGCGACCCCTGACCAACATGTGCCAGGGATGAGTCATAAAATTCCGCCAATTGGCCAACTAAATTCTTATTAACTTGGTATACAATATCAAATAAACCAATAAATTAAGACACAAATTTACGAACTTAAAGTGCACTGCAACAAAAATCAAAACTCTAAAGGAAACTTATTTAAATTAAAATGGGAAGATGATTCACTCAGTCCATGTGCACATTGGTCACAGAAGGTCTCAAGCATATGGATGGGCACTGGAACTCAGCCATTACAAGCCTCACTATAACTGTTATCTGTGAGTCAGTTGAGGTTCAGCTGGTTGGGAACGTTATTTTACTGGCTTTCTCAAAGCTGAGACCTTTGCATTCTTATTCATGACTTTCTGGCAGCAACTGTCGTGCATGAAATTCTGAGAACCAGGTGGCAGAGAATGGAAAACAAGGAGGAAGGAAGAAGGGAAGCCAGAAATTGAGGAAGGGATTCAGGAGGCAGGGATAGGAGGAGCTTTGAGTGAGAGTAGGAGTGATTAGCAGGGCGATGTGGAAAAGGTGGAGGGAGGGAGTGGGAGGCACTGGGATTAGCTGTGGAACTATTCCAGAGAGCTGACACAGAGAGAAAATGATCTCCTCCTGCCCTGTAACCATTCTACAATCCACTGATTCCATGCATTGTGAATCATTGAACCACAACTATTAAAGAGCATTGTTGTTGAACCAAAGCTGTATTTTTTCACTGCCCATTCTTTTTCAACTGTCTTCAAACGTGTGCCTGCCATTTCATAGATGAATTCACACAAATCTGTACAAGTTTCCCCAGAACAATGTGCCATTTTGGTCACAATGTGTCAGACACATACAAAACCAGCAACTAAATATTTGGGGTGGACTCCATATAGGTTGACAAGGTAATCGTTTGAAGAATTCAGTTGATTATTGGCCCAACTATTAATTCAATCAGACCATGGGCTGAAACAGTAGCATTTTGGTTAGCACTGCTATCTCACAGTGCCAGGGAGCTGGGTTCGATTCCCAGCTTGGGTCACTGTCTGTGTGGAGTTTGCACATTCTCCCCGTGTCTGTGTGAGTTTCCTCCACAGTCTGAAAGATGTGCTGGTTAGGTGCGTTGACCTGAACAGGCACCAGAGTGTGATGACTAGGGGAATTTCACAGTAACTTAATTGCAGTGTTAATGTAAGCTTTATTTGTGACTAATAAATAAAACTTTTAAAAACTGTCAGAAGCTACAAGATAAGGCTGGGAGATAGCACGATTGTTCTAGAACAGTGACTCCAGACTTCTAAGAGTTTAATGCCACAAGATTACTCTTTATTTGTGTTGAGATCAGCCATAGGAATTAATCGTCCATACATTACTATCTACAAGTACCATCAGAGACACAACTGGCTCATGCAAATTTATAGAATTGTCCTAAAATGATGAACATAAAGAAAAAACTTACTTGTCTTGCCTTTTAAGACCTAAACTTACTTGCTTTGTTTTTTCGAAGTACATTTAGTTGTCTCCTAAGTTTATTTAAATTGGCTGGTTTGATTGCTGGAAAATGAGGGCTTTCCAGTAATGAGAAGTTCAGTAAAATGGGTCAATATTCTCTGGAGTTTAGAAAGATCGAATTGAAAGATAAGATTGGGAGGAGGTTTGTCAGGATGGATGTGAGAAACTGCTTCTGCTAACTGGAGAATCTAGAACCTTTGGGGTATTGTCTCAGGATAAGAAGCTAATCATTTAGGACGAAGGTGAGGAGGCATTTCTTCATTTAACGGATTGTAAATCTTTAGGAATTGTCTACACCAGACAGCTCAGATATTGAGTTTGTTCAGGACAGAGATCAATTGATTTTTGGACTTGAGGAAGTTGGGAACAAGGCAGAAAAATGGAGTTGAGGTCAAAAATCTGCCATGATTGTATTGAAAAATAGAATAAGTTCAAGGGGACCTAAGGCCTATACCTGCCTCTTATCTACAATCTGGTCCCAACATGGTCACAATGATTCAAACCAACTTTTCTTATTACAAATTAACTGTATTTAAAATCTCCCAGCCACTGCGATGGGATTTGAACTCATGACTCCAGGTCGTTAGCCCAGACATCTACACACAGTGACATAACCACTAAGCTACTTCAAGAATTAAGTTGAAGCTTCTCAAGCTCAGCCAGATAAATCTTTATGCATGGAATTATAACGCGATGCAGAAACAGACCAATCCGATGTCGATGTCTATGATCCTCTCAAGCTGCCTGCCATCCTCCCCCGTCTGGCTCTTGTCAGCAGATCCCTCTATCCCCTTCTTTCCTATTTGTCTATCTAACCTCCCCATAACCTCTTCTAGACTATTCACTTCAACTACTCCCCATGGTAGTGAGTTCCACGTTCCCACCACTGTCTGGTTGAAGGGATTTCTTCAGAATCCTCTCTTTGATTGCTTTGAGTCTACCTCTTATCAACACCCTCCAGTTTTGTTCTTTACCACAAGTGAAAACACTCTTTCCATCTCCTTTTTAATAGATAGACTCACCACAAGAGCGAGTCTCACTGTGTGTCTGCGCAGACACTGTTGCTGCAATCCACTGTAAGTTTAATTGAACACGTTTGCTGGCCTGATGTAGTAATTAACTGAAAACAGATCTCACTTCCCTTCACATCCGGACACATTTTATCATTAAAAATTTGACAGGCTGTTGGCCTCCTTTTATCTTTTGACACAGTAGAGGTACAACCAGTTATGTTTGTTGACTTTTCTGAAATGAGAATTTAACCAATTTAAGAGGAAGGGCAAAAATCTGGAGCCAAGAGCACCTGTTAGATTGATATAAGATAAGATGGGGTGAGATGAGAAGCAGGGATTAGGGAGGGTCACTGGTGCATCATTACATGTGTTTATTGTAGAATACCTGGGGTGCTCCACACTGTGAATGAAGAGCTTTTGGATTTTATTGGTTGACAGTCGGGCAGCACAGTGGTTAGCACAGCTGCCTCACAGGGCCCAGGGACCCAGGTTCAATTCCCAGCTTAGGTCACTGCCTGTACGGAGTCTGCACGTTCTTCCCATGTGGGTTTCCTCCAGCTGCTCCCATTTCCTTCCACAGTCCACTCTAAATTGACTCTAGTGTCAGGGAGATTAGCTGGGGTAAATGTGTGAGGTTATGGAAATAAGACCTGGGTTGGATTGTGGTCAGTGCAGACTTGAAGGGCTGAATGGCCTCCTTCTGCACTGTAGGGATTCTATGACTGACTGCTTTTTGGAAAGAAGAGAAGTTACAGTTAGATAGCATTCCTGTCCACCAGACATCCCAAAGCAGCTTCAAGCCAATGAAGTACTTTTTGAAATGTAAGCACTACTTTCATTCTGATATCACATTGGCACAGTGGTTAGCATTGCCCGCTCACAGTGCCAGGGATCTGGTTCAATTCCTGGCTTGGATCACTGTCTGTGTGGAGCCTGAACATTCTCCCTGTGTCTGCGTGGGTTTCTTCCATGTGCCCCAATTTCCTCCCAGACTGTGGCAATTAGAGGATTTTAATAGTAGCTTCATTGCAGTGTTAATGTAAGCCTAGTTGTAACACTAATAAATAAACTTTAACATATCAGGGCAGAATGGAAGCAGGCATGTTCGTAGTTCCACATCACTGGCTGGCTAGCTGGTGCCACTCTGTCCTCAAACCTTTCCCGCACTGCTTGTGGGCCAGGAGGAACAAGAAGGCTTCTCTCCCCTTAAACTAATTTACTTCCTTCCAAACTACCACTCCCACCACGCATGTCCCCCACCTCAACTCCCAGCCCAGAAACAAGGCCCCCTAATCCAAATCCAAGATCTTTCCTTTACGTGAAATTGAATGAGTGCTGAGATTAATGTTAGGTCAGCTGGATGTCAGCATTGCTCAGAACACCAAGATCAAAACTCTATCTGACTCGAATGTGTGATGTTATTTGTGTTAAGTTTGGAAAATCCCTGATGCAATCTACCGAATTTCCCCCGACTAGCCTAGAGCAAGCAAGGCGATTTAAATGTTTGGTTAAATTCAACCCCACAAAGTTGTAACATCAGATAATCTTATGCAAGATTTTATGACACAGAGTAAAAGTTATTGCCATGGTTATGCAATTGGATTTATCATTGAGGGGAACTTTAGGTTGGGTTTGGGCGGGATGTAAAAATTTGATAAATTTCTCAAATCTGAACCCAAGACAGTTCATTCTGGTTTCAACAGTTGTGTTGCCGATGGTGGGAATCAGGAGGTCACCGTCTGAGGATATTGGGTCAGTGTTTCAGGAGACAGATGAGGAGACGTTTAGAACATAAGAACTAGGAGCAGGAGTAGGCCATTTGGCCCCTCGAGTCTGCTCCGCCATTCAATAACATCATGGCTGATCTTTTTGTGGACTCAGCTCCACTTACCCGCCTGCTCCCCATTATCCTTAATTCCTTTACTGTTCAAAAATGTATTTATTTCTTCACCCAGAGACAGCCTATGGGATGCATTACCACAGAAATTAGTTGAAACCAAAACATTTTATGGGTAATTCTCCCATCCCGATTCTCTAATTCTGGCTGGTGGGGCAGCACTGTGAGAGTTCTGGGCTGGCCAGCGATCGATTGGCCACAAAATGGGAGGCTGAAGGTTGGGGGCCACTGCGCATGCACAGAATTCCAGAACTCTCAGACTCTGGCATGAATCAGCACCGACCCTGAGCTTTTAATGAAAGTCCCGATTGTGAGCTCTTCATCGCAACTCTGAATTCCCACTGAAAGAAACAATCGTGATGTACATAAGTTTTCCCACAAATTCAATAATTAGAACTTTATTGGGAGAATCGTCGCCTTTATGTTTTCAAGAAGCTCTATGGTTGAAGGGGATCAAAGATTATGGGGCGGGGGGGAGAATCTGGCTGTTGAGTTGGTTGTTCAGCCATGATTGTAATCAATGGCTGAGCAGGATCGAAGGGCCAAATGGGCCTCCTCTGCTCCTATTTTCTATGTTTCTATGATATCCACTCACGTTTGGTTAAGTCTGGATGTTGCTGTTAGAAACACTCAGTTGCTCCATGGGAAGGACAGACATTGTCTAAACTTACTGATTCGTCATGGAGATAACTGCAACTTGGGGCACTAAAGCTGTCTTGATTGGTTGCCACTTGTAAAGTTGGAGGGGACCCCTCTGTTGCAGGCGTGTGTGCCGGCGACCCGCTTTTCAGACATGTGTCATCCATCTGCCCAATTGGCAAATTCAGCCCTGCGTGCCTCCGTGAGGATTCCCCAGTCTGAGTAATTAAAGAGTCTCGCCACTACCGAAATCACCCTGTGCTGAATCAAACGCTGGATTGGTAAATCTACAGCGAGAGAGGAGAGAATGCAAGTGAAGACCAAGAACAATTCCTTCACCACTCAGGAAAATTCCACACCTGGCTCACTCCATGGCAACAGAACTTGACAGCAGGAATTTGGCAAACAGCTGCGAAAGAAACAACTTTGGTTGTGAAATGTGGGTGTTTGATTGGCCGTATAAACGTGGCTGAATGTATCCCATTCAAATTGCTCATCAGAGATTCACAAACTCACGGCCTGGTGTCAGTCAGGAGGATGTAAATATCAATATGGCAAATATCAGCAGAGGCTCCAAATTTCTCCTGTTGTGGAGTTTTGCAAAATGAAGAGCAGATTGGAATGAAACAGATTTCTCATGTTATGGCTGCTGTGAAAGTCTTAATGCTGAGAGTGGAAGCTCCTCACCAGACAGACATCAGAGCTCCACATCTGCAGTGGCCTTTTGGCTAAAGTCAAACATCAGATCAAACCCAAGGTGAAACATGATGTCTTATCCTGATATCTTGGATTTTGTTTGTCTCGCTCGTGGGCTAAGAATTGGATTTTGAATGTGGTTTTTGGAGTGGATTTAAGTTTGCCTGGTCCATTCTGAGCACTGGCTTTGTAATTTTAAGGATGGGGTTTAAAAAAATAATTAATTAAAAAGTTTAGCAGTTTTGAATTTTTTGGACCCTATGTGTCTTAGCACAGAAATAGCACAAAAGCCCATGTCAAGTGACCAGGAATGGATGCCATTGAGAACATGGATTAGGATGAGGTCCCCAAAGACAAAGGGGATAGGGTGAGGTCCCCAAAAGAGAGAGGGCACAAGGTGAAGTACGAGAGGGAGTGTCCCAGACAGGGTACAGAGGCAAGTCCACTATAAGACAAAGAAAAAGCAGAGAAAGAGTCTTCAATTGGAGAAAGAGTTGTGGGTAACAGATTACAAATGAAGAGGGCTCAGAAGAAGCCTTGAAGATTCAAGAAGGCGACAAAGTTTGGTAACTCCACACTCTACACTGTTGGAGCAAAAGTGCCCCTTTGCATCAGTAGTGTTCTCAAAGTGCCAAAGAACTGAAGTTGTGTTGATGAGTTAGTGTTTGAGTACAGATTTGGGAATCCAGAGGTACAGAATCTCAGGAAGTGAGATTGAAGCCCTGTGAGATGGGCCATTGTTGATGTCATGTGAGTAGGAATGAATTTTGTAAAGAATTTCCAGATTCATCTTTAAAAGAGAACATTGGAATCCTGCTTGAGAGAGAGAGAGAGCAGATAGATTGGTTGACTCACATTGCTAACTGACATCTGGGTAGCTTGTTGCGAAATCCACGGAATCTGCCATGGTTGCATCTGTTATTTAATGTAAAGTGTAGTGTATTTGACCACACTATGTCTGTTAAGGCACATAGACCTCATATTAAGCCCTAAGTATTATAGTATAGGATAGATATTGTAAATTGTTCTACCTTTCTAAGCTTATGTAGTAAAATTTATTTTTGTTCATTCAAAACCATTGGAATCTTGCAGTTTATTCACTTAACAAGTGTCTCAAATTTCAAACTTTGTCTACTTTAAACAGAAGTCCTGAATCACATCTTACCAAAAACATGGAGGTTTGGTCAAGGATCATAACAGGTTTTGCCATTTCATTGATGGCCAGGCTAAAATGCACCATTGTTTCCTAATGAGTAACGATTTACATTAACACCTTTATCCTCACTCCATGTTTCAGTGAGCTAAACATGGGATGATTTTTATTACCCTACAGGGAATCATCTTCACGTTTTACTGAGATGAAGATGAGGGTCACTGGCCATATTTCAATATGGATCTTCAATCATCATTTCTGTTTGGTTTGACAAGATTTCCTTGCTCTTATATTTTGTAGATTGACTTGAATCTATACACGGTTATTTCATTAACTTCTGCAACCACTTCACATACAGATGATAGTTTCTTGTTAAATGAAGTATTACCCAGGGGTTTATTTTGTCTTGTATTACTGAACAGTATATCATTCACTTTGTAATTAAATCTGCTGCATGTATCATCTTGAGATTCCTGATATTCAGTGCTGCTTGAGATATGTTCGTGTTGCTAATTCAATTTCAAACTCTGAGCTTCATTCTTTTCCACCTACGATCTTAATTTCCTTTTCGCAGTATTGGATATCATCTAATAATCTTTAATACCTTCAAGAAGATAATTTAAAACTATAATGAATAGTATGATCACTGGTTAATTCCTTTATACCTACACACCCATCTGCCATGTCCTTTACGATGCAAAAGGAACAGATTTAATCATCTAACTGGTGCCTCGGCACAGACCTCGAAGGAAAACACATGCACCTTCGAGACTGGTTTAATGGAATATGAACCACAGTGGTACACTCTATAACAACTCATCAGTGTACTTAAGGGTAAGAGATAATAAAACAACTGGGTCACCCTGCTGGACACAACTGTCTAATTAGAAGCTGTGTCATTAGCCATGCTCTCTGTATTTCCCTGTGTAGCTTTATTGTTGTCTAATTTATTAGCTTAGAAATAGAAACTCACCCTGCAGAAAAAAAACCATTCAACCCATCGCACCTTTACTAGCTCTTTGTAAGAGCAGCTGTGCCTCTTCGGTTTTTGTCTGTAATCCTGTTATTTCCTCATCATCAAGTGTCCCTTATTTTACAATGATCAATGTTGGGTCGGAATTTTACCAATGCATCTCCAACTGTTACAACCAGAAAGAATGCTATTTATGGTGGATCTATAAAAGTTGGTGAGAGTCATAGTGGATTTAGTGGCTCAATTAGTTTCTCTGATTTTTTTTTTTCCTCCTGAACGGTCTCACCAAGAAAGGATAAAACGGTGATACGTCGATTCCTGTTGGATCACTTTGACGTGTAAAGGGCCCTTGTACCCAAATGTGCCCGAGAGAATGTAGTTTGTCCTGGATTGAACAAGTGGCTGTTGATTGCTATGGTGTTCACTGCTCTGACCTCTTGTTCATCAGAAAAGAAAACAGAGGAATTGATCAGAATCCGCAAACGGGAAGACTATTCCAGTTGCTTTCATAGGAGGATGCAGGAGCTCGAGGGGAATATAGCTTCATTTTGTTGCAGCATTAGTGATGGCCCTCAGTATAGTGTAACTGTGACTATTGATGACGGAGGATTTTTCCTTGTACAACTTCAGGTGTCTTGTAAATAATATTGGGAAGTCAGGAAGGGACCCTCACGGGCAAAAGGATTACATGCTGTCCTACACCCAGAGGTAGGGGAGTCTAAAACTAGAGGACGTAGATTTAAAGTAAGATGGGAGGGATACAAAAGGGTCCAGAAGGGTAATTTTTTCCCCACAGAGGGTGGTGAGTGTCTACAACAAGCTGCCAGAGGTAGTAGTAGAGATGGGTACAATTTTGTCTTTTAAAAAGCATTTGGACAGTGACATGGATACGATAAGTATTGAGGGAGACAAACCAAATGAGGGCAACTGTGAATAGCTTAGTGATTAAAAGAAAGGGCAGCATGGACAAGTTGGGCTGAGGGGCCTGTTTCTATTACTGTAAACCTCTATGACTTTACACTCATTACAGGAGCTGGGGTAAAATTGTAAAAAAAAAATTACATTAAAGTACATGAAAACTGCAAACAAAAAGAGTTTCTCTCTGTCATAATGTCTTTTACCATGTGTTCAATTAGTTTGTTAGAATAGATAGCTTCCTCCATTGTGTTCAGGAAAGATATAGACCAGAATTTTACTGCCCCACCTGCTGCGGGAACCGGAGCGGGTGAGGGGTGGATAATGGGACAAACCGTTGACCTCGGGTGGAATTTACTGCTTTGGGATGAATGCGGCTGTAAAATTTTGCCATAGATTTTGTTCAGGCTTTTGGAATATTGCACCATTTTGTTCAGCTTTATTGGAACACTGCAAACCGCAGGATTAATAAAAGATGCAATTGGCATCTAACGTTTAGAATTACTCAAACGATACAGGCCCAAAGGAGTCCACATTAGAAGTTAGAGCTAAGCTCCCAAGGATGGCTTTTGTTGTTCTTTAAGCTGCCTTCCACAGTCATAATTTTATATTGTGAACGTTCGAATCTCATAAGCATCAAACAAGCCAACAGAATAAATCGCCTCCAAAATTCATGAATTTCCTTGGGTCGCCTTTTGTGGATATTCTGACTGAAGCATTATGCTAACACTGTGGGGAATAGGCCAGCTCCCAAGGATTTGTTTAACCTTTCACCAGGATGAAAGGAAAGGGTTTCAGTTTTCGAGACAAATATTTTCATAATAAAAACACAAATTCATTATCAAATAGAAATCAATGTTTTATGAACTCTAAGTGACATTCTTTTAACGGCAGACTCCAAACCATGCATTAGGGAGAAAAAAAAACAAAGTCTGAATTTTACTGTGAAAGATGTCAACGTGGAAGCTGAAACATTAAGACATACGGCAAGGATTTAAAGCATGCAGCGTCCAGTGGATGAGACACATTTAATGATTCAGTGCCATTAGTTCCCATGCAGTTCTTATCAGGGAAATCGATATTCACTTACCCATAGAGGCAAGCCAATCTATTCTCTTAGATCAACATATTCAATGGTGTAACAGTGCACTGCATGTTCAGCTGCCTTAGTTTAATCTGAATTGCAAATGTGTTTACATTGCTGAATTGCCCCTGGAAATTGCAGTGTCCTAGAAATAATTTCAACCGATCAGTGGACATCATTCATTGCATTTTAGTTTGCTTTGTCTGTGAACGTGCAAAAATGACAGGTTTGGTCTGTAACACCCATCCCTTTTGCTGCGATGCCCTGGTGCATCACAATATAGACTGGTCCTGGCCCTCCAGAATCAGATCATCTCAAAACCCCCATCCCTCCCCCAAAAAGAAATAAAAACTTGCCCAATTAGGAGGTCTGACTGCCATCAAAATCAGTCCAGGAGATTGCACAGGCCTTCATTTAGATTAAAGGATACAATCTCTTCCCACAGTGGTTAGCCCTGCCATGTACCCGGGTTCAGTTCCAGCCTTAGGTCACTGTCTTGTGGAGTTTGCACATTTGCACGCGTTTCCTTCAGATGTTCTAGTTTCATCCCACAATCCAAAGATGTGCAGGTTAGGTGGATTGATCATGCTACATTGTCCCTTAGTGTTCCTAAAATGTGTGGTTTACCAGGATTAGCCATGGTAAACATGCTACGGGGATGGGGCGGGGGATGGAGAGAGGACCTGGATAAGAAAGTCCATCAGGGTATGAGTCAATGCTCAGGTTTCCTCCCACAGTTCAAAATGTGCAGGTTAGGTGGATTGACCATGCTAAATTGCCCCTTAATGTCCCAAGATACGTACCTTAGGGGGATTAGCAGGGTAAATATATGGGGTCATGGGGATCAGTTCTGGGTGAGATGCTCTATCGGAAACTCAGTGCAGATCCGATAGGCCAAATGGTGGTCTTCTGCAATGTATGGATTCTATGGTTCTCTGAATAATCCACATTACAGCAAGAAATAGGTCCAAGCTTTCTTGAAGGAATTCTGTGGGTCATTGTTCAGTGCATGAAATGGTAATCAGTTCCACATATCTGGTATCTCTGGAAAAATCCATACCTAACTGCTAACTTCAATTTCTAAGCATGACCCCTGATTCTTTTGAAACAATCAATGCACACAACCACAAGATAGTTCCTTCATTATTTTAGGGTGTCAGAGGTATTTTAAACTTGGGAATCAATATCTGGTTCATTGCTGACTTTTTCCAAAGCTTCAATATTCCCCATTGAGGAGGCACTTCTTCATTCAAAGGATGGTGAATCTCTAGAATTCTCTGCCCATTGAAGTAGCGGAGGCTACCTCGCTGAATATATTTAAATCATATATATGATTATATATTTAAATATATATATATATATATATATTTATATATATATATAATAATTTATAGGTTTCTGATAGACAAGGTAGTTAAGGGTTACAGGAAGAAGACGGGAAAATGGAACTAATTCACTTCAGATCAGCCGTGATCTTATTGAATGGCAGGGCAGTCTCAAAGGGCTAGATGGCTTACTCCTGGTCCTATTTCTTATGTTCTTATAACAGAAGGGGACAAAAAACTGGATTCAGTTTTCTAATTGATACAAAAGGCAAAATAATTGTATTTCATTTTTACAACTGCAACCCCTTCTGTGCTGTTCCTTACAGATTAATGACCTGTAAAATTCAGATTTTAGTTTTGTTCCCTTTAGGGTGGAAGTGTATTCAATATCTATTCTTGTGTATAACTGCTACACTTTTCTAGGGCAGCACAGTGGCACAATGGTTAGCACTGTTGCCTCACAGTGCCAGGGACCTGGTTCAATCTCAGCCTCGGGTCACTGTCTGTGTGGAGTTTCCACATTCTCCCTGTGTCTGCGTGGGTTTTCACCGGGTGCTCCGGTTTTCTCCCACAGTCCAAAGATGTGCAGAGTCATGCTAAATTGACCCTAGTGTCAGGGCGTTTAGCAGAGTAAATACGTGGGCTGAGTGGGGATTGTGGTTGATGCAGACTCAATGGGCTGAATGGCCTCCTTCTGCACTGTAAGGATTCTAAGTATTAGGTGGAATTTTACAGCCTTGTTGGGATGGGGCCATAAAATGTGGCAAATTGTTTAAAAATCCATCAGGTGCAGCCTGAGATTCCTACTGGTGGGAGAGGCCTTCTGATTCCACCATTGCTTCCCAACCACAATTCTTCCAACACAATTTCTTTAGCTCATCGAGCATCCGCCAGTTTCCGAATACACATATCTCTATTGTTTATTAACCTGCTTACCATTTACTTAACACCTACACTTCAAAACATTAAGAAGGAAATAGTGAGACATAGTTGACACATCACGGGTTCATGAAGGGCAGGTTACGTTTGACTAATTAGTGGAATTTTTTGAGAACGTTACATGCATTGTGGACAAGAGGGAACCTATGGATGTGGTGTATCTGGATTTCCCGAAAGCATTTGACAAGATGCCGCACCAAAGACTGCTACGTAAGATAAAGGTGCACGGTGTTATGGATAATGTATTAGCATGAAGAGAGAATTAATTATCTAACAAAGTAAATGGGTGTTTTTCTGGTTGGCGATCAGTGACTAGTGGTGTGCCTCAGGGATCAGTGTTGGGGTTGCAATTGTTTACGATTTATATAGATGATTTGGAGTTGGGGACCAAATGTAGTGTGTCAAAATTCACAGATGACACTAAGATGAATGACAGAGCAGAGTGTGCAAAGGAGACAAAGTTTGCAAAAGGATATAGGTAGTTTAAGTGAATAGGCGAGGGTCTGGCAGATGGAGTACAATATTGGGAAACGTGAGGTCACCCATTTTGGTAGGAATAACAGCAAAATAGACTATTATTTAATTGGTGAAAAATTGCAGCATGCTGCTGTGCAGAGGGATCTGCATGTCCTTGTACATGAATCTCAAGGAATTGGTTTGCAGGTACAACAGATAATTAAGAAGGCAAATGGAATATTATCCTTCATTGCTAGAGGATGGAATTTATAAACAGTGAGATTATGTTGCAGCTATATAAGGTGCTAGTGAGGCCACAACTGGAGTACTGTGTGCAGTTTTGATCTCCTTACTTCAGAAAGAATATATTGGCACTGGAGGAGGTACAGAGGAGATTCACTCGGTTGATTCTGGAGTTGAGAAAGGGTTGACTTATGAGAAGAGATTGAGTAGACTGGGACAATATTTATTGGAATTTTGAAGAATAAGCGGAGATCTTAGAGAAACATAAGGTTATGAAGGGAATAGGTAAGATCGAAGCAGGGAAGTTGTTTCCACTGGCGGGTGAATCTAAAACTAGGGGCATGGCCTCAAAATAAAGGGAAGCAGATTTAGGACTGAGTTGAGGAGGAGTTTCTTCACCCAAAGGTTGTGAATCTGTGACATTCCCTGCCCAGTGAAGCAGCTGAGGCTCCCTCATTGAATGTTTTTAAGGCAAGGATAAATACATTTTTGAACAGTAAAGGAATTAAAGGTTAGGGTGAGTGGGTGGGTAAGTGGAGCTGAGTCCATAAAAAGATCAGCCATGATCTTATTGAATGGCGGAGTAGACTCGAAGGGCCAGATGGCCGGCTCCTGTTCCTCTTCCTATGTTCTAAACCGCTTAATAAAAATTACAACTTGCTTCACTCTGAGCACAAATGCCGCATCGCTGCTATCAAGTCTCAACACAAATCCAAATCCAACCACTACAACTTGCAGCTAGTTTCACTCCAACACTTTGAACTAAGGCTAATCCTCCAAGATTTCATCCGCCAGTGAAACTCTTAATCATAATGAGTTTCATCGGAATATTCCAGTCTTTCCCGTCGGTGGAATTTTCCAGTCCCGCAGTGGGGAGTGGTCGACACCACGGGAAGCCCTGTTGAAGATCCAGCCATTGGCCAATGGTGGGCAAGTCCTGCCCTCTCAAAAGATGTGATGGAGACACGGAAAATCTCTCCCCAAATTTAGTTATTGTTAACAGAGCTGCTGGACTTCCTGTTGCTGTGGAATGAGGAAGCTGGAATAATTAAATGGAGTGTAAAGACAGAGGCCGGAATTTCATGTTGCCCTTTCCGTCGCGTGCCTGGCCCAGAAGAGCGTGAAACCTGAATTGATCACCCACTTGTATAATGTTTTGGTTGGCCGGCCCACCAGCCAAAAAACAGACAATTTAGTCCATCAAGAGGCTAAGCGAATGTAATTTTATGTGGCTCAGCTGCTCTTACAGTTAATGGGTAACCAGGCAGCCTTTGCATTTTAGCTGCAACCTCAATCCAGGGTGAAATGAGCTGTAAGGAACATAGAACAATACAGCGCAGACAGGCCCTTCGGCCCACGAGTTGCGCCAATCACATCTACCAATCCACAGACCTATCTATAACCCCCTATCCTATTCTTTTCCATATACTCATCCAGAAGTCTCTTAAAAGACCCCAGTGAGTTTGCCTCAACAACCTCCGACGGCAGTCGGTTCCATTCACTCACCACCCTCTGAGTGAAAAACCTACCCCTGACATCTCCTTTGTATTTGCTTCCCTGCACCTTAAATCTGTGTCCTCTCGTAGTGACCATTTCAGCTCGGGGAAATAGTCTCTGAGAGTCCACCCTATCTATTCCTCTCAACATTTTATAAACCTCTATCAGGTCGCCTCTCAACCTATGTCTCTCTAGTGAGAAGAGTCCCAGCTCCCTCAACCTATCTTCATAAGGCCTGCCTCCCAATCCAGGCAGCATCCTTGTAAATCTCCTCTGAACCCTCTCAATAGCCTCTACATCCTTCCTATAATGAGGCGACCAGAACTGCGCACAATACTCCAACTGGGGTCTGACAAGAGTCTTATAGAGCTGCATCATTACCTCCTGACTCCTAAACTCTATTCCTCGATTAATGAAGGTCAGTACACCGTACGCCTTCTTGACCACTTCCTCCACCTGCGAGGCCGATTTAAGAGTCCTATGGACCCGGACCCCGAGATCCTTCTGCTCTACAACACAGCTAAGACTCCTACCCCTTATATTGTACTCCTTCATCCCATTATTCCTGCCAAAATGGACCACTACACATTTATCTGCGTTGAAGTCCATCTGCCACTTCTCCGCCCAGTCTTGCATCCTGTCTATGTCCTGCTGCAACTTTTGGCATCCCTCCAGACCATCCACAACACCACCGATCTTTGTATCGTCGGTGAACTTGCTAACTCATTCCTCCACTTCCTCATCCAGGTCATTTATGAAAATGACAAACAGCAGGGGTCCCAGAACTGATCCCTGGGGCACTCCACTGGTTACCGACCTCCAAGCAGAACAAGACCCATCCACAACCACTCTCTGCCTTCTGCCGGCAAGCCAGTTCTGGATCCATGAGGCCAAAGCCCCTTGGATCCCATGCCCTCTCACCTTCTCCAGAATCCTTGCATGTGGGACCTTATCAAACGCCTTACTAAAGTCCATGTACACTACGTCCACCGCCCTTCCTTCGTCAATGTGTTCAGTCACATTTTCGAAGAACTCAACTAGGCTCGTAAGGCATGACCTGCCCTTGACAAAACCATGCTATTTCTAATCAGTCCAAACTTCTCCAAATGTGCATATATCTTATCCCTCAGAAGCCTCTCCATCAGCTTACCAACCACTGAAGTCAAACTCACCGGTTGGTAATTTCCTGGACTATCCCTGTTCCCTTTCTTAAAGATAGGAACGACATCCGCAATCCTCCAATCCTCCGGAACCTCTCCCGTTTCCATGGACGACGCAAAGATCATCACCAGGGGCTCTGCAACCACTTCCCTCATCTCCCACAATAACCTGGGGTACATCCGGTCCCGGCGACTTGTCTATCTTGATAGAATTTAACAGGTCTAACACATCCTCTTTCCTAACATCCACATACTCAATCTTTTCCGTATGCCGCAAACCTGCAGTGCAATCTTCCAGTTCACTTTCCACCGTGAATACCGAGGCAAAGGACTCGTTAAATACCTCTGCCATTTCTTCCAGATTCACACAGACTTTTCCCCCTTCACCCTTTATAGGCCCTATCCCTTCTCTTCTCAACCTTTTACTTTTCACATATTTGTAGAAGGCCTTGGAATTCTCCTTAATCTTACCTGCCAAGGCCTTCTCATGACCCCTTCTGGCTCTCCTAGTTTCCTTTTTAAGTTCCCTTCTACACACCTTATACTCCTCTAGATCCCTAACATTCCCTAGCTCTCTGAACCTTTTATATACCATTTTTTTCTTCCTAACTAGGTTCACCACTACCTTTGTGCACCACGGTTCCCGCGTCCTACCAGAACCTCCTTGACTCCTCGGAACATTGTCTTGCAGTGCCCTAGACAAACATTCCTTGAAAAACCGCCACTTTTCTTCTGTACTCTTCCTCAAGAACACCTCCTTCCAGTTTATGCGTCCAATTACCTGCCTAATGTTTTCATATTTCCCCTTACTCCAGACATACACCTTCCTAGCCTGCCTGATCCTATCTCTTTCCATCGCTATCGTGAAAGAGATAGAATTATGATCTCCATTCCCAAGATGCTCACCTACCATGAGATCCGACACCTGCCCTGGCTCATTAGCAAGCACCAGGTCAAGTACAGCCTCTCCTCTCGTAGGCTTTTCCACGTACTGTGTCAGGAAACCTTCCTGAACACACCTAACAAACTCCTCACCATCCAAACCCCTTACCCTTGGGATATTCCAGTCGATGTTTGGGAAATTGAAATCTCCCATCACGACAACACTGTTATTTCTACATCTGTCTAGGATCTGTTTCCCTATCTGCACCTCAAGTTCCCTGCCGCTGTTGGGCGGCCTATAGAATACACCCAGCAAAGTTATCGAGCCTTTGCTATTTCTAACTTGCACCCACAGAGACTCCGTAGACAATCCCTCCCCGTCTTCCACCTTCTCTACAATCATGACACTGTCCCTGATCAACAGTGCCACACCACCTCCTCTTTTGCCCCCAACCCTGTCCCTCCTGAAGCACCTGAATCTCGGCACCTGAAGTACCCAGTCCTGTCCCTGAGACAACCAAGTCTCTGTAATGGCCACCACATCACACTCCCAAGCAGAAATCCACGCCCTAAGCTCATCTACCTTATTTACTACACTCCTGGCATTAAAATAGACACACCTCAGCCCCTCAGTCAGGATATTTCCCTTTTCCACCACCTGCCTAACCCCCCTCTCAGAGTGCCTACAGTCCTTCCCTACCTGGGAACTAACCTCCTTATTCACCATCCCATCGGTATTCCCACCCCCCAGCTTTTCTAGTTTAAAGACTCCCCAGTAGTCCTAGCCAGTCTACCTACCAAGATATTAGTCCCCGTAGGGTTCAAGTGCCACCCGTCCTTACTGTACAGGTCACACCCGCCCCTAAAGAGGTCCCAATGATCTATGAACCTGAATCCCTGCCCCCTGCTCCAGTCCCTCAGCCATGCATTCATCCTCCACCTCATTTGATTCCTGCTCTCATTCTCCCGAGGTGAGGGCTGAAATAAAATTTAAAAGGGGGTTTGAAATTTGTGTTCGAATGCACTGCCGAGATGCAGCTTGTATAGTTTTCCATAGCTATTTATTTTCACAGATTAACAGCTCCCTGAGACAGCTCCATATATGTTCATAAGATGTAGGTGCAGATTAGGCCATCTGGGCTATCAAGTCTGCTTTGTCCTTCGATCACGGTTGATATGCTCCTCATTCCCATTTTCCTGCCTTCTCCCCATAATTTTTCAACCCGTTACCAATTAAAAATCTGTCTCACTCCTTGTTAAGTTTACTCACTGTCCAAGAATCTACCACACTTTGGGGTAGCAAATTCCACAGATTCACAATCCTATGGGAGAAGTAGTTTCTCCTCAACTCTGTCTTAGGATAAGGGGTAGCACATTGAAAAAATGATCTCTCGTCCTGGAATGACCCACAAGAGGAAGCTCCATGTCTACTTTATCCACACCTTTTATCATCTTGGATATCTCAATTTAATCTCCCCTCATTCCTCTCAATTCCAGTGAGTATTGGCCTAAACAATTCAATCCCTCTTCATACAACAAACCCTTTATCTCTAGAACCAATCTAGTGAACCTCCCCTGTATTGCCTCCAATGCCTCTGCAGCTTTCCTCAAATAAGGAGACCAAAACTGTCCAGAATACTCCAGGTGTGGCCTCACCAATACCTTGCTCATAGCTGAGGATGAACATTGGACAGCGTCAAGCATCTTTGCTTTTCACATAGTCCCTGTCCTGGCAGCACTTAGCTTTTCGCACAGCCCAGGCCAGCCTGCTCTGTGTGAAATTCACCTCTGGGGCCGAAGCAACCATTCAAGTGTTTCACGCCCACCTCTGGGACTCCCTGCTGAGTGCTTGTGCCCAAGAGGCAGAAATATAGGCCATATTGCAGGGATGAAGTTCCCATTCAAAGTTAGCCCACACTGAGACAGGCCAGCAAGCAGATTACCATCAACCCTGCATCCCCCCGCCCTCCCCCCACCACCGCCACTGAACCATATCGCGGTCAAGAGAACCAAGAGCACAGAGGGTGGAATTTTCCAGCTGTGCATTGCCCACCCCTCCCTCCACGCTCCCCGCCCGCCAAAGAGTGGAAAATATTCCAGCCCAAGGTCAATGGGGCAGCACGATGGCCCAGTGGTTAGTACGGCTGCCTCACGGCGTCAGGGACCTGCTTCAATTCCAGCCTTGGACTACTGTCTGTGCAGAGTTTGCACGTTCTCCCCATCCCTGCATGGGTTTCCTCCCACACTCCAAAAGATGTGCGGATTAGATTGATTGGCCATGCTAAATTGTTCCTTAGTGCGATGGAGATTATGAAGGTAAATATATGGGGTCACAGGGAAAGGACCAGGGTAGGATTGTTGTTGGTACACACTCAATCGGCCAAATGGCCTCCTTCTGCTGTGTATGGATTCTATGATTCTACATAGTCCGCCAAATCTTTTTTCCCCACTCACAATGATTCCTGCACTGGGTGGGACTGGAGAATTCCAGCCAGAGTAAAGCAAATGAGATTGGCAGATAATGCCTGACTGGAATAGTGTAGTTTGAACGCAGACTGATGGAGTTAGTGTTCTCTACTGACAAAAGTAAGACAGCCTGTAACAGGGAAGGGTCTTCCAGATCATTTTATGCTGTATTGTTCTATGTTCATTTGGTGTACTGTTTTCCCATGATGGATTCTAATCATTGCCGAATCCAGGGAAGCAATTAGCCAAGCGCTAAAACTTGTTAGAATCAAAGCTCTCTGAAATGTCTTCCTGACTGTTACCTGCCCAGAACATCAGTCTAACTTTGTAGCCAACACTGTTCAGAACAGAATCCACCAGTTTCACATTGTACTCCATTGTCTGAGATCTATCCTCTATTTCTGTACTCGACACCTTCACCACATATCAATTCTGCATCATTTACCACTTAAACTATTATTTTGTCAGAGAGATAATTGTTCAAACTGCTGGTCCTTTTTTTTTTCGTTTTTTTTTTTATTCACCTCCTGTAACTCTATAATTACTGGCTAACTTTATTAATCTGCTTGTGTGTGTGCCACTCAAACTTCTCAAAGTTTCAAGAACTGGATGATTCATCTTGATCTTCTCTCCACCCATTAAGTTCTGCTGTGAGGCGCTCTTCCTGATTTACAGTCAAATGTTACTGAGATGCGTCTGAACACTTCACATTCACTGAACATGTTCACCAAATGGTCTGTAACTACCCTGCAGAATGTGCTCCTTATGGCCTCTTTTCACTTAGCAGCAATAACTTCAGTTTGTTCATATCTTTGTTGGCTGCAGAATAAAACAGCCTAGCCATAGACTATAGATGTAAGAGCAGAATTAGGCCACTCAGCCCATTGAGTCTGCTCTGCCATTCAAATAAGATTATGGCTGATCCTTTTGTGGACTCCGTTCCACTTACCTGTCTGCTCACCATAACCCTTAATTCCTTTATTGTTCAAAAATGTATCTACCCTTACCTTAAAAACATTCAGTGAGGTAGCCTCAACTGCTTCACTGGGCAGGAAATGCCACAGATTCACAACCCTTTGTGTGAAGAATTTCCTCCTCAACTCAGTCCTAAATCTGCTCCTCGTTATTTTGAGGCTGTGCCCCCTACTTCTAGTTTCACCCACCACTGGAAACAACTTCCCTGCTTCTAAATTATCTATTCCCTTCATAATCTTATATGTTCCAAAAGATCTCCCCTCATTCTTCTGAATTCCAATGAGTGTAGCCCCAGTCTACTCAGTCTCTCCTCATAAGCCAACCCTCTCAACTCCAGAATCAACCTAGTGAATCTCCTCTGCCCCCTCCTCCGCTGATAGCCAAGTTCCGCACACATGAGGACAGTCTCAACAGGGATCGTGGCCTCATGTCACACTACCTGTAACCCCCATGACTTGCCTGGGTTAGCAAAAAACCTCACTTACTGTGCTGTCTGGAGACAATACGCATCTCTTTAACCTGTGCTCAGTGCTCTGTCCACTCACGTTGTTAGCCACTTTAAGACTTGAATAGCAGGTTAGGCGTAAAGATTTACATTCTAATCAGTAATCTGTAAACAGTCTGTGCTGTTATATGTGCTGTTTGAGACCAGAACACCTCATTCACCTGACAAAGAGCAGAGCCTTGAAAGCTTGTGTGAGTTTACTATCAAATAAATCAGTTGGATTTAAACCTGGTGTTTTCAGACTTCTTACCGTCCCTCCCCCAGTTCCAGAATATCCTTTATCAAGTAAGAAGACCAAAACTGTACACAGTCACCTCACCACCACCTTATACAGATGCAACATAATCTCGCTGTTTTTAAACTCCATCCCTCTAGCAATGAAGGACAAAATTCCATTTGCCACCTTCATTACCTGCTGCACCTGCAAACCAACTTCTTGAGATTCCTGCACAAGCACACCCAGGTCCCTCTACACGGCAGCATGCTGCAATTTTTTACCATTTAAGTAACAGTCCATTTTGCTGTTATTCCTACCAAATGGATGACCTCACATTTATTGACATTGTACTCCATCTGCTGGACCCTCATCCACTTACTTAAACTATCTATTTCCCTTTGCAGACTTTTAGTGTCATCTGCAAATAGGGACACACTATACTCAATCTCCAACTCCGAATCATCTGTATAAATTATAAACAATTGCAGTCCCAATATTGATCCCTGAGCTACACCACTAGTCTTCAAGCAATTTGGTGGAACCTGAATTTTGTTTACAGTGCACTTTTCATTAACTTAACATTTCTGTTATTTATTAATACTTCATCACTTCAATCTGCCTTAGTCCGATACTTACACTCTACCCACTTCTTACAGAACCATACAAATTGCTGCAATTATCCACTTTTTCTGTAGCACTGTGTCTAATTAAAATTACTTAATCTCAAATGACTTTATTCGCCAGTGTCAATACATTTTAATTTGCTGGAGAACCTTTGAAGCAATCCTTTTGAATCATTCCTTTGTTGCAATTTCTTCTGGGAAATGAAGCACGTTCCCACATTCAAATTTGGTTTCAAATTTGGTCCATGCCATTGGACAAGAACAGGTGCAGAATAATACTTCCCTGATTTTGAATGAATCAGCCTCTACATTTTAAGACTTTGAGAGGAATCGATAGCTCAGATAGAGAAAAGGCATTGAGGATATTTAGACAAAAGGATGTAACATTAACGACAGAGTCAGATTATTTAGGAGAAAAATTGGGAGATAGTCTGCCGTGCAAAAGCTAATGGAGTGTGGAACTCATTTCCATGGTCAGCGGATCCCAGTTTAGTTAATAACAAAGGCTTTGACAAAGGGTCACCAGGACTCAAAACAGCTCTTTTCTCTCCATACACATGCTGCCAGACCTCCTGAGATTTTCCAGCATTTTCTCTTTTGATCCCAGTTCAGTTAACGTGACAAATTTTCCTTACTGTAATGTTTCTGGGTCGAAGGTCATCACATTTCTTTACAGCCAATGATGTGCAGTCACTATTGTAATGTTGGAATCACAGCAGCGTGTTCGCACACAGCAAGATCCCATAAACAGCAATGTGATGACAGTGACCCAGATCATCTGCTTTTTGTATTGATGCTGGTTGAGGGATTAAATATTGACCAAGATATCATGGATAACACCCGTGGTGTTCTTCAAAACAGTGCTACCTTTTATATTACTGTGGATGCTGGAATCTGAAACCAAAAGAGAAAACGCTGGAAAATCTCAGCAGGTCTGGCAGCATCTATAAGGAGAGAAAAATTCTTACTAGACAAGGATATAAAAGAGCGAGGAACATGACAAGTAGGTGAAGTTAAGATCTAGGTATTGTTATAACCAGGTCAGAAACTCCAAAGTGTTTCGTGGAGTCAGATTGGATCATAAGTTTTACACTTTGAATTTTGACTAGGGTGAACATGAGATGTTTCACTCCAGGTATGATTCAAATGATTCACTAGGGAGTTTTTATTAAACAACATCTATTTGAGAATAAAGTTGAGATATAATAAGCTAATGAGCAATAACTTTTGCCGAATACAAACAAATAAAAAAAATATATAAACCATAACAGCTAAATGTACTGTTACACAACAAACATTCTTACAAACTTATGCCCTGGTTTTGGTTTGCTCATGTGATGCTGGTTCTTGCAGCTTTGCAACACCTGCTGTGACTTAGTCTTGTAGATGGAGAATTGGAACTCTGACTTCCCCATCCTGAAGCTTCCAGAACATCTCGAGGTAGAGATAGAGCTACTGCTGGCCTCTAGTTTTTAGCCAATAAACCACTTCAAGAGACAGAGGCCTCTAGTTACTAGTTAGCCAGCCTGTCACCAAAAGCTAAATCTCCAATACTAGGGAGAGAGGCCTAGAAATATACTTTTTGCAGTCAGGAGTCCAACAGCTTCTAACTCACCAAAGTAAGAGTCAAGTTCACCCTGACCTGTCTTTCATTCTTCCCCCAATACTTCAAAAGGATCACAAGCTTCAGGATGGTGCATCAAAAATTTAAATTTTTAGATTAAAAATAACACTTATTATGTGACTGTCTCAATAATAAAAGGACATTCAGCCTGATATTTGCTTAGAACTGCAGAGAACATTTAGGCAAAAGATTTACATTTCTCTCTGCGGACTGCTGTTAGCAGCCTTACCCCATGTTTTTGTGACTATAACTCATCCTCCCGCTGCCTTGGGAAAGCAGCCAGCGTAGTCAAGTACGCAACACACCCAGGACATTTTCTCTTCCACCTTCTTCCGTCAGGTAAAAGCCTGAGATCATGTAGCAACCGACACAAGAACAGCTTCTTCCCAGCTGCTGTCAGTCTTTTGAATGGACCTACCTTATATTAAGCTGATCTTTCTGCTCTCCTAGTTATAACATTATATTCTACACACTCCTCATTCCTTCTCTACCATGTACCCAATGAATGGTATGTTTTGTCTGTATGACCTGGAAGAAATAATACTTTTCATCGTATCCCAATGCACGTGACAATAATAAATCAAATCAACTCAAGTCAGTGCTGTGTCGGAGCGTCAGTCCTGAATTTTCTGTTCAAAGCTTCGAGTGGAACCCATAGTAGGACTGTTAACAGGGATGGGACAGATGTACAGACTCTTGAGGTGTAAGATAAGCTGAATGCACAAGACACGAGGTTGGATTACTGCAGGATAAACTTATTGGCGACAATGGAATGTCTTCTTTCCTGATTCTGAGCGTAGACAAATCTGTTTTTTAAATGAATCAGTCCCTGTTGATTTTCTAAATTCATTTCCCTGTAAAATTCCCTGGGAATTGATTGTTGGTGGGAGACTGTAATATTTTACAGTAATGTTAACATAGCCAAAGATTTTAGCGACTTACATAATGGCAATTTTTCAGGCTCTTCAGATTTTACATAATTAAAGCTTTCTATAGATGGGGCAGATATATTTATTCTAAAAGGAAATAGAAAGCCTTACTGGCTGATATTCAAACATTGAGTAAATCATTGACCATTCCTGGGAACAGAATGTCCTACTGGCAGCTCAATAGAAGTTAATGTATTTGTGCAGTTTCCTGTAAACGGATACCAGCATGCAGTGGAGCTGATAGTGCTTTTCTGTGCTTTTAACCTGATGGAGTGTCCTGAAAAACAAAAGGCACAAGAAATCATTATGCTTTTGCTGCGTATGAAACGTAAGCATGGATTTGCATTCCTAGCACAGAATCCCGTGTGCATCAGAAATTCTGGCGTGGAACACAGGAACAAGAGGTGGCTCCTCGAATCTGTTCCATCATTCAAAATTAAAATTATTTGTTGGTGGGATGTGGGCATCGCTGCCTGTGATGGCATTTATTGCCCTTTCCTAACTGCCCATTTCATAAAAACATCAAAACGAGAAGCAGGAGAAGGCTATTTGGCCCTTCGAGCCTGCTCTGCTATTCATCTTGATCATGGTTGATCACTAGATTCAATATCCTGATTCCCCCTCTTCTCCCTCCATATCCCTTGATCCTTTTAACCCCAAGAGCTATTTCTAATTTCTTGAAATCAGACAAGTTTTTGGCCTCCATTGCTTTCTGTGATAGTGAATTCCACACATTCACTATCCTCTGGGTGAAGAAATTTCTATTCACCTCAGTTCTAAAAGATTTACCACTAATTCTTAAACTCTGACCCCCAGTTTTGGATGTCCCTCCATTGGCAACATTCTTTCTGAATCTATCCTGTCTAACCCTGTTAGAATTTTAGAAATATCTGTGAGATCCCCTCTTGCTCTTCTAAATTCCAGTGAATATAATCCCAAATGACATAGTTTCTTCTCATATGACAGGCCTGCCATCCCAGGAATCAGCCTGATAAACATTCGCTGCACTCCCTCTACACCAAGGACATCCTTCCTCAGATAAGCACATCAAAACTGCACACAATACTCCAGGTGTGGCTTCACCCATGCCCGATACAATTGGAACAAAAGATATCTTTCCCTAAAGTCAAATCCTCTCCATGGTGTCTGCTCTTTCAGAGGGCATTTTAGAGTCACATTTCTGTGGATCCGGAGTCACACGTCGGCCAGGCTGGATAAGGATGGCAGATTTTCTTTCCTGAAGGACATTAGTGAACCAGATGGGTTTTAATGCCAATCGACTTTTAACAATTTGAGACTTTTTTAAAAATTGAATTCAAATTTCACCATCTGCCATGGTGGGATTTGAACCTTATTCTGTGTCTCTGGATTATTAATCCTGTGACAATTCCACTGCAACAGATTGTTGTTGAGCTGCGACTGAATTCCATATACCTACCTTTGTCACATACCCTTTAGTATCTTTGAAAAGAACATGTCTATCCATCTCAGTTTAAAATGAGCAATTGACCTTGCATCAATTGTCATTTGCGGAAGAGAGTTTCCATCCTTTGTGTAAAGAAGTGTTTCTGAGCTTCACTCTCAAAAGATCTGCTTTTATTTTTAACTATATCCCTTCGTCCTTAATCCCCAACCAGCAGAAATAAATTATCCCTATATAGTTCCTTTAATACCTTGAAATTTTTGATCAAATCATCCTTAACTTTCTAAATTCCAGGGAACGCAACTTTAGTTTGTGCGATCTTTTGTTGTAATTTAACTCTTGGAATCCAGCAGTAATTCTGGGAAATCTATGCTGCACCTTCTTTAGGTGTGGTAGCCAGAAATGCTGGTGTGGTCAAACCATGGCATTGTTTAGCTGAAGAATGCCTTCTACCCTACTCGGACTATTCTGCTCCAGTTATAGAGGCCAGATTTGCATCAGCCCTTTTGGTTATTTACTGTACCTGTTCGTCACTTCCCTTCACCCACCAACCAGGGCTTCCACCATTTCTGGCTTTTCATCATTCAATCTGTTCAAATCTGTCCTTTCTGATCCAAACGGGTATGACCCCAAATTTCCTGACATTGAATTCCATTTTGTCAAAATTATGCATCCATAAAGCTTGTAATTGACACAAAATCTGGTGAAAAAAATTGCCCTCTGTGTCTACATTTCCAGCTTCCTGCTTTGGCAAGTGAATCTCTGCATTGGAAACACAAAACCCCATGTTTCATTAACCACGACTGCTCTAGGCATTTGCAGAATATTTCGGGATTCTACCTAATGCAGTACATAAGCCCCCCACCCCCATTTTTATCTCCTCAAGTTCCTCCTCCCCCCCCCAAACATACCCCAGAAATAAATGACCCCCCTTTTCCTTTTATCCCCCAACACTCTGCAGAAAAAAAAGCTAACACGAATGAAAAATGGAAAAGCACAAGGAGACAAGAAGATGACAAGCCACAATATAAGGGCAAGGCATCACATGGGGCAACAAGGGCTGGAAGTGAGCCGAACAAAAAGTGGCAGAGCAAGAAAGAAAGGGAACATGTCCTCTCTCTGAGTGACCCCGATAATCCTTACTGAGTACACTGGTCATACTGTGCAGATGCTGATGTTGGACTGGGGCGGGCATAGTAAAGTCTCACAACACCAGGTTAAAGTCCAGCACATTTAAAAGCTGATCACGAGCTTTTGGGAGCACTGCTCCTTCATCAGATGAGTGGAGGTAGGCTCACAAACATGGCATTTATCGGCAGAAACACAAGTGCAAGATAATTATAGACTGGAATGTGAGTCTTTATAGGTAATCAAGTCTTTACAGGGACAGACAGTGCAAGCGGAGAGAGGAATGATCACAGGTTAAAGAGGTGTGAATTGTCTCAAACCAGGACAGTTAGTAGGATTTTGCAATCCCAGGAAGGTCACCATACAGTAGCCTCCCTATTTTCTCCAGTCTCTGTCTCCTTTTCCATTTTAAAACCTACCTCTTTGAGCAAACTTGTGTTGTCATGTCTTCTTTGTGGCTTGATGTCAAATTTTGTTTGCTAATACTTCTATGAAGCACATAATCTAAAAAAAATGTTCTTAAGCATTGAAGTAATTTGCATTTGTTTATTCTGAGGTCCAGTTGGGCCCAAGAAGTGCAGGCTCTTTGGGGCTATTGTGTGACTGGCCTTTCTTTTACAGATGAATGCATTGGCTACAGTACATGTATAATTGACCAGTACCATTGTTTGGTGTCTCTTGGACTCATCACTGATTGTTACTTACTGTAATCTTGCCCAAAACCAACAATAGAATTTATTTTTTTTATAGATTATTAGATCTTAGAAGTGTAACATCAAGTTCAAATTCCAAGCAACAACACTCCAGTTTCAGAATATTGTGATGTGCTTTCAGAATTCATCACAAAAGGACTAGACTATGCGACACGGATTGTAGTTCAAAGGCTGATAAAGTAAAGTAGTCAGAAAGTGGAAGCATTATGTTGGATAAGAATCTGCATTATCTGATTAGAGCTTTGTTGTGATTGCCATTGACATATGAAATTGCAGGTGAAGCTATTTGCCTGGAATCGGCAGACAGCTCAGTGCACAGAAGTGCTGAGTAACGGCTCACCATCCAAGATGATTGGAATGTTAATAGGAATTATGTCACGTAAAAGGCAGCGAGAAGAAAATGGGAATAAGTACAGGCATCGTTCAGATAAATGTAAGGTTAATCACTTTAGAAGCAAATACAAGAAGGCAGATTTACTACCTGAATTGCTGTAAATTGGGAGAGAAGAATGTGCAGTGGGACCTGGGTGTTTTTGTGCACCAGTCACTGAAGGTAAGCATGCAGGTGCAGCAGGCAGTAAAGAAGGCAAATGGTATGTTGGCCTTCATTGCGAGAGGTTTTGAGTACAGGAGCAGGGATGTGATTTTGTATAATTGCCTTGGTAAGGCCACACCTAGAATAGTGTGTGCAGTTTTGGTCTCCTTTTTTGAGGAAGGATGTTCTTGATCTTGAGGGAGTGCAGCAAAGGTTTATCAGGCTGATTCCAGGGATGGTGGGACTGATGTATGAGGAGAGATTGACTAGGTTAGGATTGTTTTTGCTGGAGTTCAAACGAATGAGGGGGGGGGGATCTCATAGACACTTAAAAAATTCTAACAGGCCTAAACAGGGTAGATGCAGGGAGGATGTTCCTAATAGTGGGGGGAGTTCAGAGGCAGGGATCACAGTCTGAAGATTTGGGATAGACCATTTAGGATGGAAATAAGGAGACATTTCTTCATCCAAAGAGTGGTGAGTCTGTGAAATTCACAGGAAGTAGATGATGCCAAAACATTGAATATTTTCAAGAGATGACCCAATATATAAGTGGATGGGATCAATGGTTATGAGGAGAAAGCAGGATTAGGCTATTGAGTTGGACAGTCAGCCATGATTATAATGAATGGCCTCCCCCGCTCCTATCTTCTATGTTTCAGTCACATGGTACATAGTATTAAGAAGTATATCCAGTGCAGAAACAGGTCATTCAACCCAACTGATTCAGAATCTTAGTCATAGAGATTTACAACATGGAAACAGGCCCTTCAGCCCAACTTGCCCATGTTGCTCTTTTTTTAAATCACTAAGCTAGTCCCAATTGTCTGCATTTGGCCCATATTCCACTATATCCATCTTACCCACATAACTGTCTAAATGCCTTTTTAATGACAAAACTGTACCCGCTTCTATTACTATCTCTGGTAGCTCGTTCGAGACACACACCATCCTCCATGTTTAGAAAGGTTGTCCCTTTGGATTCTTTCGTATCTCTCACCTTGAACCTATGCCCTCTCCTACCTTTAGGAAAAATGTTAACCATCTACCTTATCTATGTCCCTCGTTATCTTATAGACTTTTATAAGACCTCTAAGCCTTCTATGCTCCAAGGGAAAAAAAAACCCAGTCTATCCAACCTCTCCTTATAACTCAAACCATCATAGAAATCATAAAAACCTTACAGTACACAAAGAAGCCATTCAACCCAAGTCCCAGTAAATCTCTTCTGCACGTTTTCTAGTTTAATAATATCCTGCCTATAATAGGGTGACTAGAATTGTACACAGTATTCCAATTGTTGGTGCTTGTGCTCCACACGAGCTTCTTCCCAACTTCTTTAACTCATCCCATTAGCAGGTCTTCTGTTCCTTGTCTGTTTATCAAGTTTCCCTTTAAACCATCTGCACTCTTCACCACCACTGCTCTCATTGGTAGCGATTTCAAAATTGTAACTACTCTCTAGATAAGGAAGTTTCACCGGAATTCCATGTTAGATTTATTGGGATCTATTTTATATTCATGATCCCTCGTCCTGGTCTCCCCCAGGAAGTGAAAACATCTCCCCCATGTCCAGCTGATCAAACAATTTCATACTGCCAAATTTTCCCATTGCGCCACCACGGGAATCATGGTGACCGGGGCACGTCTGCAAAAATCTGTTGATCAAATGGGGATTTCCGGCTTTGGGGTGAATGTGGCCGGAAAATCACACCCAAAATCTCCGTCAGGTCACCTCCTCAGTCTTCCTGTTTTTGGAAGAAGGAGGCTTAGTCTGTGCAAGCAGCCCTGATGAGGGTAATATTAATTTATCCTGAAATATAAGGCATTTTTAGCATAAAGCTTCATTTGTCTTTAAACATTAAGTTCCATGTTTCAGCATATCGCTTCTTTCCTTCTATATTTACTTACCTTTCCTTTATTGGATTTTCCTTCCTTTTATAATCCTGTTTTCAAAGTATCGAATGACCTGACCACATCACCGAGCCTTTGGGAATATGGATGTGAAATTGTGACTGAAGGGCCAGTCGCAGAACGAGTTGTCCTTTTATCTGGATCCCCTGCTGAAAAAAATACAATGGCAACAACTTTTATTTGAAGCTATGGTACAGAGAGATGTTAATAAATATACATTGCATCAAAGGTTGTAGCATGTTAGGATGTGGGGGAAGTTGAACAGTCTTCCTCTGCTATTTCCTATTTTGCTTCTGTGATTATTACTCTCATCCCTCCCCACCTCGTTACATTTTGTAAATCACATTTCTTTAAACACTTATTCCTTAGTGAGTGAATGCAATGCAGTGTGTTCAACTCAGTGCTTAGATCAAGCACCACGCGGGAGCGTGGTGTGAACGGCCAATAAGATCATGCCCAAGGAGCCTGCCATTTACAACAGAGATGAGGAGAAATAATTTCTCTCCGAGGGTCGTGCGTCTGTAATTCTCTTCTCCAGAGAGCAGTGGCGGCTGGGCCAATGGATATTTGAGTTGGATAGATCCTTGATTGACAAAGGAGTCAAAGGTTATCGGGTGTAGGAAGGAGATGGAGTTGAGTCACAATCAGACCAGCCAAGATCTTATCAAATGGCGGAGCAGGTTCGAAGGATCTAATCTTGCTTCTAATTCATAGGTTCACATCTTGCACTTTGTTTTTGGTTGATCAATCAGTTAACCCAATTTGGAAAAATATTTACTGAAATTAAAAAAAAAGAAAAAAATCTTGTTCCTGTTTGTGCTGGCTGGATCTGACCCCGACGTGCACCCGCTCCGCTGGTGTTCAATGGGAAAATCCATTGACAATGGCGGTTCCATAAGTGGTGAGTGGTGCTCCACCTCCAGCTGCTGCCAAACACGCCGCAAAGAGGCAGGAAAATCCCGTACATAAAGTCTTCGTTTGGGCTTTAGTTTCCGGTACCTTTTATGGATATAATCCATCAATTCAGCCTGACTTTGTGCAGGTATGATTCCCAGATTGTGATGGGAATGTTCTGGGAATGCTCACTGACAACAGTAAAGAATATGTAACATTGCTTACAGTCTGTTAGAGCAATGCAAAGCCCCAAAAGCTCTTGCATGTAAATTCTCCATCTTCCAGGGTATGGTTCTGTATAACAATGTGACTGTTATATTTAACTTTGATATGGTACTCCCTCGTGTTAGAACGTAACCAATGATAACATTGGATCTGTTGAAATGTGACCAGCGGTAACAAGATGTAAGGGTCAGCTGACCCAGGAAACTCTGTAACCAATGACAAAATGATGCGGTGGTCAGCTGACTCAGTATGTTCGAAGCGTTAATGCGGATTGTAAATAATTGTGGCCCCAGTGTTAACCCCTATGACATTCCACTAGTTACAGGTTGCCATTTTGAAAAGTTGCCCACTTATCCCAACTCCTTGCCTTGTATCAGTGAGCCTATCTTTTATCTATGCTAATATATTAATACCCCTAATACCATGGACACTTATCTTAAGTAGCCTTTTTCACCAGTCAAGCTCTACTTTAAGGGATTTATTTTAGTGTATGGAGGTGACATGTAAAGGTGGCACAGTGGTTAGCACTGCTGCCTCACAGCGCCAGGACCTGTGTTCAACTCCTGGCTTGGCTAAATGTCTGTTTGGAGTTTGCATATTCTCCCCATGTCTGCATGGGCTTCTTTTGGGTGCTCCAATTTTCCTCCCACAGTTTCCAAGAAGTACGGGTTAGGTGGATTGGCCGTGCAAAAATTGCCCCTGAGTATCAGGGGAACTACCTAGGGTAAACGCATGGGGTTGTGGGAATAGGGCCTGGGGTGGGATTGCAGTTGGTGCAGACCCAGTGGGCCGAATGGCCTCCTTCTACACTGCAAGGATACGATGATTCTATTCAATTGGTCTCACCAGGAAAGAAGTCTGACTTGAGCAGGAGAGCAAACCGACCTGACAAAGTGTGCCCTAAGTAACTGATAAGTTTAATACAAATATAAACGGCAGCTTTGTAACTGGCTGCTATAATAGAACATAGAACATAGAACATTACAGCACAGAACAGGCCCTTCGGCCTTCGATGTTGTGCCGACCAAAATAAAAAGCAATGACCCTCCAAACTAAACCATTCCCTTAGAACATAGAACATAGAACATAGAACAATACAGCACAGAACAGGCCCTTCGGCCTTCGATGTTGTGCCGACCAAAATAAAAAGCAATGCCCCTCCTAACTAAACCATTCCCTTCTCATCCATATACTTATCAACTAACCTCTTAAACGCCACCAAACTTGGCGCATCTACAACAGCTGCAGGCAGGGCATTCCACTCCCTAATCACTCTTTGAGTAAAGAACCTACCTCTGATATCCGTCCTATAACTCATACCCTTAATTTAAAGCTGTGTCCCCTCGTGCTAGCTTTCTCCATCCTAGGAAAAAGGCTATCACTGTCCACCCTATCTAAACCTCTAATCATCTTATATGCTTCAATAAGATCCCCTCTTAGCCGCCTCCTTTCTAACGAAAACAACCTCAAATCCTTCAACTCTCTTCATAGGACCTGCCCTCCATACCAGGCAACATCCTGGTAAACCTCCTCTGTACCCTCTCCAATGCCTCCACATCTTTCTTATAATGTGGGGACCAGAACTGCACACAATACTCCAAGTGCGGCCGCACTAGAGTTTTGTACAGTTGCAACATGACGTTGCGGCTCCGAAATTCAATCCCCCTACCAATAAAAGCTAAGACTCCATATGCCTTCTTAACAACCTTCTCGACTTGACTGCCTACTTTCAGGGATCTATGCACATACACACCAAGATCCCTCTGTTCATCAAGACTACTAAGAATCCTACCATTAGCCCTATACTCTACACATTTATTATTCCTGCCATAGTGCATTACCTCACACTTTTCCACATTAAACTCCATTTGCCACCTCTCGGCCCAGCTCTGCAACTTGTCCAAGTCCCTCTGCAAACTATAACACCCCTCTTCACTATCTACCACTCCACCGACTTTAGTGTCATCTGCAAATTTACTAATCCATCCTTCAATACCCTCATCCAGATCATTTATAAAAATTACAAACAGCAGGGGCCCCAAAACAGACCCCTGAGGCACACCACTTGTCACCGAACTCCACGATGAATATCTCCCATCAACCACCACCCTCTGTCTTCTATCTGCCAGCCAATTCCTAATCCAATTAGCTAAATCACCCTCTATTCCACACATCTGCATTTTCTGTAGAAGTCTTCCATGGGCCACCTTATCAAACGCCTTACTAAAGTCCATATGTACTACATCAACCGCCTTACCCCCATCCACCTCTCTGGTCACTTTCTCGAAAAACTCAATGAGGTTAGTAAGGCATGACCTACCCTTCACGAAACCATGCTGACTATCCCCAATCAATTCATTTCTCTCTAAATAACTATAAATCCTATCCCTAATAATTCTCTCCAATACTTTGCCCACAACAGAAGTAAGACTCACTGGCCTATAATTCCTGGAAGGTCTCTCTTCCCCTTCTTGAACAATGGGACCACATTCGCTATCCTCCAGTCCTCCGGAACCACACCCGTAACCAACGAGGACCTGAAGATCAGAGCCAGAGGCTCTGCAATCTCCTCTCTTGCCTCCCAGAGAATCCTAGGGTAAATCCCGTCCGGCCCAGGGGACTTATCCAACTTCAAACCCTCGAGAATTTCTAACACATCCTCCCTATCTACTACAATACTTCCCAATTTGCAACCCTGTACCTCAGTGATCTCCATAGCTACATTTCCAGCACTCTGCGTGATGATGGTAAATGGTTAACATTATTTACCCAATAGCAGTTGGGACCTATGACAGGTATGAATGATATAAAGAGATATAACTGGATTAAAAGTGCCACGGCTAGTAGATCAGACACTGGCCCAGGACTTGAGTCAAACTCTTTGTTCTCTGAATCAGAACTGAACGTTTTACGTTGCTATCTTCTTGTTTCCAGAATAAAGCACGAAAACATCGTGGCCCTGGAGGATATTTATGAGAGTCCGAACCACTTGTACCTCGTGATGCAACTGTGAGTATGAGGAAGTGTGAATGAAATGTTTCCTGGAGCTGGGACAGTCTGGAAGAGCAGACAGTTCACAACGAGAGAATCTCTCAATGACTGTCATGCAAGCAGCGGTTACCTTTTCAAATGCAACTTTAGATTTCACAATTAATTGGCAAGGGAGTAACCTGTGCAAAGATTGACAAATCAATTCATTCGCTTTACTGTAAGATTGCAGAGTTAAATGGAGAGACCATATCGATAAAATTCAGAAATACTCGAAACCGTTGGGTACCATTGCCAGCTTTGGTCAGACACGTTTCTGGAGGTTTCATCATTTGACTTCTGGACTCCAAATATCCCAACTCCACGATCCCACCATTTATCCCCCAAGGACCTTCAACTGTGTGGACTGAGGTGGAGGGGGGTTTTGATAAAGGTGTTCAAAATCGTGGATGGTTGAGAGAGAGCAGCTCAGGAGAAACTGTTCTCATTGGTGGAAAGATTGGGCATGAAAGGACATAAATTAGGACGGCATGGTGACACAGTGGTTAGCACTGCAGCCTCACAGTGCCAAGGAGCCAGGTTCAATTCTGGCCTTCTGTGACTGTGTGGAATTTGCATGTTTTCCATATGTTTGTGTGGGTTTCCTCCAGGTTTTCTCCAACAGTGCAAAGATGTGCAGGTTAGGTGGATTGGTCATCCTAAATCACCCCTTAGTGTCCCAGGATGTGTAGGTTAAGCATAAAAAACAAAGAAGGTAGGAGTAGGAGAAAGCTATGAGGCCCTTGGAGCCTGATCCACCATTTATAGAATAGAAAAGAATCCCTACAGAGCAGAAGCAAGCTACAATTCCATCCTGGTCCTATCCCTCATCACGATCATGGCTAATTGTCCAACTCATTGGCCTAATCCTGTTTTTTCCAACCCTAACCCTGAGTTAATGAGGTAAATACATGGATTTACGTAGATAGGGCCTGGGTAGGATGCTCTATTGGTGAGTCGGTGCAAACTCAGTGGACAAAATGGCTTCCCTCTGCACTGTAGGGATTCTATGATTCAAGGTAATTGTCAAAAGAACCTCAGCCAGAGTAAGAGAAAATCTTTTTTTACAGAGAGAGAGTTTGGATTTGGAACACGCTGCCTAACAGTGTGGTGGAGGCAGATTCAATCAAGGCTTACAGAAGGGAATTGGATAAGTATGTGAAAGAAAGAGGTTGCACGTCCTTTTGGAAAGGGCAGGGCAGTGGGAACTAACTGAGTTACTCTTGCAGAGAGCTGAAATGGGCGCAATGAGCCAGTTTGCCTCCTGTTCTATAATTATTCTGTGCCATGTCCTCCCTCACGATATATATTTTCTGACACTTATTGGAAAGGAAACAGGCTTAGTTACTGGTTGGATGATGATTGACTGTGTTTTAGACAGTCTCCAGTATTCTTATTACTAATTATTGAAAGTGGTCAGTGCAAACAAAAATGAAATGTGTATTTTTTGATGTCCTTGTGATGCTTCTCATAGCAGAGTTTTGGAGACTCCAGGCAGGATAATTCCAGAGGATTGCCAATCCATTGGGAATGAGATTGCTGTGAAATGGTGACTGCTGGAATGAACAATGTGTTGATATCTCAATGTTCGCACTTTCTGGTTGTCTTTATTGTAAATTAAAGAACTGAGTTGGGATGTAATTACATGCTGATATTAGCATTCAAACGCTTAATGAATTTATTGGAAATCCTTTTATCTTCAATTCTCACACCTCTGGTGGCACGTCTTCCAGAAATACTTCCCCGGCTGGTCTGAATGTGAAAACCCCATGACAACAAAAGCTCCAAAGTGTTGCTTTCCCGTTGCTGACTCTCTGAACAAAATCAGATCAAAGTGACAATGGAGGCAGGAAATGGTGTTGCTAACTATGTATGTAATGGTCCTGCTATATGTGATCAGAGAGTTAGATAGGGTGGATAGTGAGAGCCTTTTTCCTTGGATGGAGATGGATAACATGAGGGGACATAGCTTTAAATTAAGGGGTGGTAGTTATAGGACGGATGTTAGAGATGGGTTCTTTGCTCAGAGGGTAGTAAGGGCATGGAATGTCCTGCCTGCAGCAGTTGTGGACTCGTCAAGTGTAAGGGCATCCAAGTGGTCAGTGGACAGGCATATGGATAACATTGGAACAGTTTAGGATAGAGGGTCATAAAATTGGTTCCAGTGGTCGCCACATCATCAAGGGCTGAAGGGCCTCTACTGCGATGTTATGTTCTATGTTCTAACTTTTGAAAAGATATCTAGGATAGGGAGCTAGTTAGATAGTGTGTGGCTCAGAATAACACCAACAGCACAAATTCAATTCCTGTGAAAACCACTGTGCAGAAGGATTCCATTCAGCCCATCAATTATGCCAAAATAGCATTTTATACAGGCTACACCCTTCCAACCCATTCTTGTAACCCTGTGCATTTACCATGGCTAATGTGTCCAACCTGCATGCCTTTGGTGCTGTGAGGCAGCAGTGCTAATTACTGTGCTGCCTGTTCTACCTGAGTTAGACTTGGGAACTGTTTCTTTTCCTACCTGTGAATGTGGTGCTTTAGGTACCCAATTGACTGTACATGAGTGAATGTGAACAATCAGAGTGAAATATCACAGAAAAGCCTATTGGTTGGTGATAGTGGAATCGTAGAATCGTACAGTGCAGAAGGAGGCCATTTGGCCCATTGAGTCTGCACTGACCACATTCCCACCCAGGCCCTATTCCCATAACCTCATGCATTTACCTTACTAGTCCCCCCTGACTCTAAGGGAAAACTTAGCATGGCCAATTCACTTAACCCACATATCTTTGGAGTGTGGGAGGAAGCCTGAGCACCCGGAGGGAACCCACACAGACACAGGGAGAATGTGCAAACCCCACACAAGCAGTGGCCCGAACTGGGAATCAAACCCAGATCCCAGGAAAACTGGAAAGTTGTGACATGTGATTCTGGAGGAGGATGAGGTGGGTAAGTTGGAGAGAGCAGGAGTAATGAAGAAGCTCTTAGGATGGTGGAGGAGGAAGGATTGTACGTGAATATTATTATGAAAAGACAGCAAGGTTGGATTGGTCCATATTCTGCGGCATGAGAAGAGGTGATTGAAGAAATATTAAAAGATGGAGACCAATGGAGAGAAAGGGAATGATGTTAGAAAATAGGAGGCTTCTACAAGTAACAAACAGAAAAGTACGAGACGATGAGGCACGGAGATATTAGCAGAGAATTTGTTGTTGGGCCAGTCACTATTCAATGTTCCGTTTTAGCAGTGCACATGTTCAAATTCTGCCTCTTCCTGTGAATTTTCCTAAATTCAAACACAGCTTACTCCTGATTGAGGCTAGTGAATGAGAAAACATTCTGTGAGAGTAATAGTGAAGGAATTACAGTGAATGCTATTCGATTAATCTATTATCCATCATGTTACTGCTGGGTGAGCGTAAGGAGTATTCCCAATGTGGCTGAGTGCTGACACCACTGTGAGCTGTATTCTTCCAGCTGCAGAAATTCAACCAATTGAATTGAGATCTTTATGTCTTGTTGGTGTCTCCTGAGCTTCGAGGGTCATTTGCTAAGGTGATCTTAAAATGAGTGCAGACTAAGATTCTTACACTGATAATTTTATTTACTCTGGGTGGCATTGTACGAAATTCTTTTCTAAGTGTCCAGCCAGCAGGAAAACAGAAGAATTCCTGATCTGTTTTTCAGCGAGTTTTTTGGACCTTATCCAGTAGGTTACCTGTTGTATTTTCCTCCTAATGTTAGGGGCTGAGGGAACAATATTGCTCAGAACTGGGAGTGGGGGGAGCTAAGTTGATGAAAGAGTACCTATGATGATGCACATTGTTGAGTTGAGTTGCACATCCTGTATATGAGAGATCAAAGCACAATCCTCATCCTCTTTATCGAGGCACAATCCTCACGTACAGACGGTAGCTTACCAAGACTATAGAAAAAATTAAAAGCTACAGTGGCCTCTGCAGTGAATTGGCCCATTCCTCATGCGGGGGTCACAGGCCAAGATCTTTGATCTTGCCATCTGTACATTGGCAAGAAGCAAGGCTAAGGCACGATTCAAATTAGTGAAGCACTCATTAATAACCCCTGAATGTACTTTTCTCCTTTCTTTAATACAGTGTTAGTAACCTATTGAGGCAAACAGATTGTAACAATAGAAAACTGTAACTGACCTTCTCAAGCCTCAGGCATTTTACAGAACACAGGCTCTGATGTGAGAACACATTGCAACAAACTCCTAATCACAAAACACCCAAATGACAAAGTTATCAATCTGATGTTCTACTAACTGGCTGCTACCTGCACTGTTGTCATGTCAAATATATTGCTTTAACAATTCTACGTACTCATTTCAGTGAGGGTGAAGTAATATTGGCTGAATTGAGTCATGGAGCTGAGCTCATTCTCACCAATATTCCTCTTAAACTCGTGAACTTTCACAGTTTGACAATACTTAACAAAACGTACTAGCTGTTCAACTGCACCCCTTCCTGCATCACCTTAAATTCATGTTCAGGAGATATTGACTAGGTTACGATTGGTTTCATAGAACAGAGAACATAGAACAATACAGCACAGAACAGGCCCTTCGGCCTCCTTTTCATTGGAGTTCAGACAAAGGAGGGGGGAATCTCATAGAGATTATAAAATTTTAACAGGGATTAGAAGAGTAAATGAAGGAAGGATGTTTCTCATGGTGGGGGGTCCAGAACCAGGTGTCACACAGGGCAGCACGGTGGCACATACTGCCTCATAGTGCCAGGGACCTGGATTCAATTCCCGGCTTGGGTCATTGTGTGGAGCTTGCACGTTCTCCCCATGTCTGCGTGGGTTTCTTTCAGGTGCTCCGGTTTCCTCCCACAGTCTGAAAGACGTGCTGGTTAGGTGCATTGACCCAAACAGGTGCCGGAGGACGGTGACTGGGAGAATTTAATAGTAACTTCATTGCAGTGTTAATGTAAGTCTTACTTGTGACAAATAAATAAATAAAGAGTCTGAGGATTCGGAGGAGACCATTTAGGATGGAGATGAGGAGACGTTTCTTCATCCAAAGAGTGATGAGCCTGTGGAATTCATTCCCACAGCAAGTAGTTGATGCCAAAACATGGAATATATTCAAGAGGCAGCTGTATAGCACCTGGGGTGAATGGGATCAAAGATTAGGGGGAAGAAGCAGAATTAGGCTATTGAGTTGGACAGTCAACCATGATGGTGATGAAGGGCAGAACAGGCTGGACGGGCCAAACGGCCTCCTCCTGCTCCTATCTTCTATGTTCCTATATTATGTAATGTTATTTAAATATATGAAGCAATAACATTCACATTTATTCTTACTATTTTGCAATTGCATTACGTTGCATCATTTGTTTCTGCTGTGGTAAACTGGTGAACTGCTTGTGATAGGGGAGGTGCTAAGCCATGACAGGAGAATTTCTGACCTTTTTGTTCGGATCATTTTTGGATAACCTGATCATGATCACCAAAAATCGGAGCAAAGTTGCTGTTTGACCCATCTAGCCTGTTCCATCATTCAAGGAGATCAAATTTGACCACCTTACAGTTGGTCTGTTCATCCAAGTCATTCATGTGGATGGCAAATAGTTGCCGACCTAACCAGCATTGATCCCTGTGGCACTTCACTAGTTACAGTTTTCCAACCTATAAGTGACTCATTTATGCCAGCTCTCTGTTAGTCTGGATGCTAATATATCACCCACAATGCCCCGAGTTTCTGCAGTAACTTCTTATGAGGCAGTTGATGCAATATCATTTGGAAATCCAAATACACCACACCTATTAGCTTCCTTCCATCCATTCTGCTTGTTACATCCTCAAAAGAACTCTAATACAGTTGCCAAATGTGATTTCCATTTCTCAAAATCGTGTTGACCCTACCTGATTGTATTATGATTTTCTATATGTCCTGCTACTCCCACTTTAATAATGGATTCTAGTACTTTCCCAAAGCAGAATGGCCTAAAGTTTCCTGTCATCAGTCCGCCTCCTTGTTTCGATTAGAGAGGTTTTATACTTGGAGTTTTCTAATCCAGAGTCTGGAGAATTTTGGAAGATTGTAATCAATCCATCCATGATCTCTGCATCAACTTCTTTTACATACCAGGATACAGGACATCAGGTGCAGGTGACTTGACAACCTTTATCTACGTTAGTTTTCCTAATGCTTTTTCTCCAGTGATTTGATTAAGTTCCCCCAATTCCCCTCTCTGCTTTTTTTAGATTCTTGAGATATCTTTTGTGTCTCCTCTTGTAAGGCAGACTTAAAATCTCTGCCATTTCTTTGATTCCCCATTATTAGTTCCTCGGTCTCTCCTAAGGAACTATTGCTCACTATTGCAACTCTTTTTCTGATACACACGTTGAAGCTTTTGCTGTCTGTTTTACAATTCTTGTTCATTTTCTCTCATGCTCCAATATCTCTCTCTCTTATTTTTTAGCAATCTTTTAACTGGTTTTAAAATTTTTCCAGCCTCTGGCCTACCTATCTTTGCAACACTCTACACTTTTTTCTTTCAATTTGATGATTGGTACATCTTCCTCATCATGCCATTGCTTTCTGAATGGAATACAATAAAGAACAAAAAATAAAGAAAAATACAGCATAGGAACAGGCCCTTCAGCCCTCCAAGCCCCTGCTGTTCATGATGCCCTAACTAAACTGAAAAAAAATCTGCCCTTATTTGGTCCATAGACCTCTATTCTCTCCCTCTTCATGTACCCATCCCAATGTCTCTTAAATGTTGCTAATGTGCCTGCTTCCACCACCTCCTTTGGCAGCGTGTTCCAGGCAACCACTACTCGCGTGAAAAACTTTCCCCAAACATCTCCCTTAAATTTTCTCCCTCTTACCTTGAACCTGTGTCCCCTTTGTAATGTGACACTTCCATCCTGGGAAAAGGCCTCTGACTATCCCCCCTGTCTATGCCTCATAATTTTATAGACCTCTATCAAGTCTCACCTCAGCCTCCATCTTTTCATTGAAAACTATCCTAGTTTATTCAGCCTCTCCTCATAATCAGAATCCTCGAGACCAGGCACCATCCTGGTGAACCTTCTTTGCACTCTCTCCAAAATGCCCACATCCTTCTGGTAGTGTGGTGACCAGAACTGCATATGGAGTTCTTATGGAGCTTTTATAGCTTTTATGGAGAAAGCTAGCACGAGGGGACACAGCTTTAAATTAAGGGGTATGAGTTATAGGACGGATATCAGAGGTAGGTTCTTTACTCAAAGAGTGATTAGGGAGTGGAATGCCCTGCCTGCAGCTGTTGTAGATGCGCCAAGTTTGGTGGCGTTTAAGAGGTTAATTGATAAGTATATGGAAGAGAAGGGAATGGTTTAGTTTGGAGGGGCATTGCTTTTTATTTTGGTCGGCACAACATCGAAGGCCGAAGGGCCTGTTCTGTGCTGTAATGTTCTATGTTCTATGTACTCTTTGATTATCTGCATTGCTACCCTGCACTAGTATCTTATCCGTTCTCTTTAGCTTTCCAAATCTCCCCTCACATGAACACTACAAACTGGACTCCCACTCCAAGTTCCCTTCCAGCTCCAAGGAGAATGTCCTGGCATGCGATAGACAACACAGCCTTTGAAACTCATACACTCGGTTGCAGGGAACAGTGGCTGTATTCTTAACTGAACTACTACAACTACCATTCTTTCTGGAGAAAGTGCTGGAAAATCTCAGCAGATCTGGCAGCATCTGTTAGGAGAGAAAAGAGCTGTAGGGTCATCTGGATTTGAAATGTCAGCTCTTTCCTGTTCTCGCTGAAATTTTCCAGCATTTTCTGTTTTGGTTTCAGATTCCAGCATCTACAGTATTTTGTTTTTATCCTTTCTTTCTGCTCCTCCCACTTGATGGAATGTCAAGTGATCCTGATTCTACTTGTCAGTTTAAGCAGTAGAAAGATTGGATGTGTTCCTTCACAGGCAGGCAATCAAACTTGAGTCGATTTTCCACTATTCTCTGTACTCTGATCCATTCCGATTCGGACAGACCCAGGAAAATCTCCCTCCAATTGCAGCTATTTAACAATCCAATTTTAACAGCACCTTTCTCTCTAATTCACACTTGCCTTTAATAAATTGCTATCTTGTGATCTGCCTTTTTGCACTGATGATTGCGGTTTTTGTAGGGGCGACGGAGAAAGAGGTCAGTGACAGAATGAAAGAACTACATTAGGATCCACCCCCACCCACACGCACTGCTGTAAATCACAAAGCTACCAGCACCGTTCCGCCTACTGCCGAACCCCAGGCCAAGGTGATTAGGCGGTTTAATGATGGCTTCTCATAGACACACGCTTAATCACTGCTCCATTTCAAAGATCACTCTGGCTGTCTGTCTAATAAATAAGATCAGTGACATGTGAAGCAATTAAATTTAATAAAGCATTTAGGGACATAGTTTTCAGTTAAGTATTAGTAGCGGAGAATCAAATGCGGTTGCTGCAATATTGCAATGGAATATTTGTTTAAAAGTCTAGCCACTTGCATTAGTTTTCTGAAGTTTATTTGAAAATGACAACAGCAAGTCAGCATAGAGCCTTAGAATCCCAACAGTGCAGAAGGAGGCTATTTGTTCCATTGAGTCTGCACCGATTTTCCAACAGAGCATCTTACCCAGGCTCTATCCCTGTAATTCTGCACATTTATCATGGCTAATTCACTGAACCTGCGCATCTTTGGACCAGTTTTCTGGTGCTCTGTGATGATCTCAAATGGGAAGCTCCAGATTTTATTGAAGCTTTTCTGCCATTCGCTCTATCGCTCACCCAATTCCTTGAACTTACATCAGGCTGTGGACAGGACAGGAGGTGCCCTGGTCGGCACTTTCCTAATGCTGCGCATTGTGCCGATTTGCTGAAATGTTCAAGCCATGGGGCCACCTTGAATCCTGAGGGTGACAGCTATGCCTTTAAAACTCTGACTCATGCTGCCTCGGCAAAGCAGCCAGCATAATTAAGAACCCCACGCATCCCGGACATTCTCTCTTCCACCTTCTTCTGTCGGGAAAACGATACAAAAGTCTGAGGTTACATACTAACCAACTCGAGAGCAGCTTCTTCCCTGCTGACTTTTGAATGGGCCGACCTTGCATTAAGTTGATCTTTCTTTACACCCCAGCTATGACTGTAGCACTACATTCTGCACTCTTTTCCTTCTCTATGAACGGAATGCTTTGTCTGTATAGCACGCAAGGAACAATACTTGGCGCTATATGTTCATACGTGTGGCATTAATAAATCAAATCAAATAAACCAATCAACTGGGTTATTACAGCCTCTCTCTCGATGTTGATTGGGATTTCCTAGTTGTTATGCAGACGCCTATTCCATTTAACAATGTTGTGCAGAATTGTTCTTCATCTATTACCAATGACTCTGAGGAAGGAATGTTACTGCAATCAATTGCTCCCTTCACCTATTGGATCTTGGACATCTTTTTTCAATGTTTTTTTCAGGGAATCTCTTTGCCATTTGTTTTGAGGAATTATGAAATTAATGGGTGCTGTAGTTACACAAATTATCAGCCTGTTATCATAGAATCCCTACAGTGCAGAAGAGGCCATTGAACCCATCGGATTTGCACCAACCCTCTGACCAAGTCCCCCTTCCCTGCCCTATCTGTAACCCCACACACTTACCATGACTAATCCCTGTAGTGTATGCATCGTGGGACACTAAGGAGCAATTTTAGCATGGTCAATCCACCTATCCTGCATCTTTGGAGTGTGAGAGGAAACCAGAAGAAACCCACACAGATACGGGGAGAACATGCAAACTCTTGCACAGACAGTGACCCAAGCTGGGAATCGAACCTGGGTCCCTGGCATTCTGAGGCAGCAGTGCTAACCACTGTATCACTGTACCGTTCCACTGTGCTACTAGGCCACCCCTATTCTGGGATTCATATACCCAAATCCCAGGAACTCACTGTGATCTGATCCACTAAGCCACCCACTGCTCCACTAGATTTTCTTAAAAGTTGCAGTAGAGACTAAGCCCAACAGGACAATTTCAGGACTGCTTCATAAACAATCATTAGTCAATTGCTTCTGCTGTCAGTTTGACACAAATTGCTAGTTTGCCTAGAGTAGATTGTACTGCATATGGAGGATATTGCACTGGGATCATTGCATTTATTGAGTGTTTTGCTTGTGAAAGATGCGTGACTTCCAGATATTGTGGGTTGTGAGACTTTTCTGTGAGCAAATTAATGCATAAAACATCATTTGTCGTGTGACATCACTTGCAGCCCACATTAAAATCAGAGGAAGACTGGAAAATTAATGTATTATAAATATCATGAAGATATTGAAGATGTTTAGTATTATTGTGTTCTGCTTAATGACAACAACGTGCATTGTTAAATGGAGATGAGGTTCACAGATTTTTAATTAATTTTCCCTCAGAGTGTCTGTAAAATGTATTTCCTGTCTGGGTATCGCCACCTAGTGACACTTTTGTACTTGCTTGTGAACCTTGCAAGTTCCAAAGATCAATGTCTTTGAAATCTTGTGCATTGATGGCAGCCAATTTCCAGGCTTCCACCCATTTTACTCTGAAACTAGGCAGCATGGAGCCCAGTGGTTAGCATTGCTGCCTCACAACACCAGCAACTAGGTTCGATTCCCAGCTTGGGTCACTGTCTGTGTGGAGTTTGCACAGCCTTCTCTTTCTGCGTGGGCTTCCCTTGAGTGCTCCGGTTTCCTCCCACTGTCCAAAGATGTGCAGGTTAAAGGGATTGCCCATGCTAAATTGCTCCTTAGTGTCAGGGGAACCAGCTAGGGTAATTGCATGGGGTTATGGGGATAGGGCCTGGGTGGGATTGTGATTGGTGCAGACTCGATGGGCCAAATGGCCTCCTTCAGCACTGTAGATTTTATGATTCTCTGTCAAGTCAAATGAGTTTCCACTGGGTATAGCCCAGCTAAGGATAGGAATTAGGGATGATTGCTTGGAATTCCTGCAGGTTTAAAGATAACTAGGTAGATAATCCATATTTAATAAATAAAACTTTGGTAGATGTGAAGGTGACAGCAGACCATGATCATAGAATTATAGAATCCCTACAGTGCAGGAGGAGGCCATTTGGCCCATCAAGTCTCTACGAACCACAAATCCCACCCAGTCCCTATTCTGTAACCCCACATATTTACCCTGCTAATCCCCTGACACTAGGGCTCAATTTAGCAATCAGTGAGGATAATATTTCTGGGAGATTGCACTGGCTGGAAAATTCATTTGGTGTAGTAGAATAATATTTGCAGAATGTTAGGGGCCCAGTGATCAAAAGGCTTAAATTAAGGATCCAAAGAGATTTTCGAATCGCACTGTGGCAGTTTGAGAATTGAAATGTATTTAATTATACTGCTACTGAGAATAATCAAACTACCAGATTGTAAATAAAAACTCATATGGCGTGTTAATGTCCTTCCGGGCAGGAAATCCATACACGATCTGGCCTATAAGTGACCCCATATCCACGGTGTTGTTGACTGTTAACTGTGCCCTGAGACAGCCCACCAAACCACATAATAGACGACTCACCATCACCTTCTCAAGAGCAATCACGGAGCAATAAACACTGGCCTTTCCAGCATTGTCTGCATCCCGTGAGTGAACTCAATAAAATCCCGTTGGCCAGACAGTAACTACGTCCATCTCACCATTACAAAAACAGCAGGTTCTAACTGCACAATTAGGTTAGTATCAGGCAGAGTGCAAGGAACAATTTGTTTTGTCCAAGCACTGGACCTTTTACTAAGTGATGATCTGAACTGCTGCTCCTTACATTCAGATGTTAACATTCCTAAACTTGACTGGTCAAAGGTCTGTGAATGTGGGAAGTCTCGCTGCCCTCAACATCCACCGCCAACTTGCTCACCTGCACCCTGACTTTATTCTCCGCTCCCCAAACCCCCACAACCATGGAAAATACCCCACATGCCTCAGGGTGCTCTTCCTGCTCTTCTACCCCAGGCCTCCGCCCCATTCTGTCTTCAGCATGTTCCCTTCCATCCTCCTACCTCAAAGGAAGAGGGTAATTCCCCTGGCAGTGACCAACTCAGTGTCCCGTTGCTCCATGGCATTGCCAATGTTCCAGCAGGCAGTTTTCACCCTTGGCCTTCAACCTTGTCCCACTGGGTGCTCCAGCAACTCTGTGCTCCTGGCATTGACCTCTTGACTGGCTTTCCTTTCTGAAAACCAGTTGAATATCACATTGGTGTGACATCACACCCCCACAGGATGGGCTGTTTTCCACAGGGCTGGACACAATGGTAATGAGCCTTTTCATAATATTTAAAATGAAACATATTTAAATCCATGCAAATTAACTCTTTCTGGGTGTCAACTTGATTACATCATTCCAGAGATGATGTCCTGTCATATGAAGAGAGATTGAACAGTTTAGGCCTATACTCTCTGCAATTTAAAAGATTGAGGAAAGATCAAATTGAGATATACAAGATGATAAAAAGTACGGAGAAAATAGATGTGGAACGGTCGCTTCCTCTTGTACGGGCAAGAGGTTAAAGTCTTAGGATAAGGGGTAGCAAATTTAAAAATGAATTGAGGAGAAACTACTCCCTAAAGATTGTAAATCTGTGGAATTCACTACCCCAAAGTGTAGTAGATGCTAAAGTAATGACTAAATTTAAGGAGGAGTTAGACATTTTTAATTGTCAATGGGTTGAAGGGTTATGGGGAGAAAGCAGGAAAATGGAGATGAGAAACAAATGGTCTAATTCTGGTCCTATGTCTTATGGACCTATGAGCATCACCAATGGAGGGCAGGTGGGTTGGAGAGGGAGGGTGGTGGGGTGATGGGTGGGGAAAGGAGAGGAGGGGAGGGGAGGCTGGGTGGGAAGTGAACTCAACCCGAGATCTCACTGCCACTAATCCCATTATGCTACTGTTGCAGGATTTAACGCCCACAGCAGCATCTGCGCCTGTAGTGAACAGGCCAGTTAACTCTCGCTAAGCCTCGCCCATTAACTCTGTTTCTCCCTACAGACGCTGCCAGACCTGTTAGCTTGTCTGGCAATTTTTGATTTTATTCCTGATTTTCAGTATTGGCTGCTGTGTTACAAATTGCGTACACATCAAAAGGACTTGATTGTCTGTTTTGGGGACCCAGGTTCGAATCCCGCCGTGCGAAATGATGGAATTTGAAATCAATAAAAAAAACGTCTGGAATTAAGAATCTACTGACAACCATGAAACCATTGTCAATTGTTGGAAAAACCCATCTGGTTCACTAATGTCCTTTAGGGAAGGAAATCTGCCGTCCTTACCTGGTCTGGCCTACATATGACTCCAGAGCCACAGCAATGAGGTTGACTCTCAACTGTCCTTGGGCAACAAGGGATGGGCAATAAATGCTGGTCAGCCAGCAAAACCCATGTCCCACAAACAAAAAAAAAATTTTGGATTTCTCTGGAGCTATCGATATACAAATTTCCCTCCGGTTTAAAAAACTATGATCACCAGGAGCCCCGAGTGGTGGAGCTGCTGGTGAAACTGAACCTGACAGATCAGAATGCCTTGGGCTTAGCTTCTTTGCTGTGTTGTATTAACTGGGATCAGCCAGGACAGCAGCTAAGGCCTCAGTAATCTGAGTAATGTAGTGAAAAATCAGCTAAGGATTCTACTCCTGACAGCAAGCCGATATTCCGAGGTAGAAGGACTCTAGGGGTGAGAACAAGAATTACATGGAATAAGAATATGAAAATAGGAACAATTGTTCCATTCTCTGATGTTAAGGTGAAGTGACCTGGAATTCCTCCCAAGTGATCAGATCATTTAGCTTCCCCGATTTCAGCTGCTTCACCATTCTTGCCCATCCCTTTGATTGTCTAGTCCAAAGTTCTGGAATTCCTCCCTAAACCTCTCCACTGCTCTGAATCACTTTATTCTTTTATCCAATTCTTAAAATCTACCTCTTTGACCAAAGTATTCGCATGTGCTTTAATGTTTCCTTATGTGGTTTTGGATTTTAGGATTAAAAGCTCTTGTAAAGCATCTTGGCACGAAATAAATACACCTTGTTGTTGTTGTCCATAAGTTTCTGAATGAAGATCAGAACCAAATGCTACGGCGGCACGGAGGAATGGTCATTAGCATTGCTGCCTCATGGTACCAGGGACCTGGGTTTGATTCCTGGTTTGGATCACTGTCTTTGCGGAATCTGTACATTCACCCCGTGTCTGCATGGGTTTCCTCCCACAGTCCAACGCACCCTAACCAACATGTCTTTTGGACTGTGGGAGGAAACCGGTTTCCTCCCACAGTCCAAAAGACATGTTGGTTAGGGTGCATTGGCCAAGGTAAATTCTCTCTGTGTACTTGAACCGGCATTAGAGTGTGGGAACTAGGGGATTTTCACAGCATCTTCATTGCAGTGTTAATGTAAGCCCACTTGTGACCATAATAAATGAACTTTAAACTTAAGTGCAATTTCATTCCCTGTCATGAAAAAATTCTAAATCATAGTTTACTGGTGGATTGAATCTCTTCTCTATTTTGCAGCCTCTCTATAAACTGTAACTTGACAGCTGAATAATTGCAGTATTGGTGCAGAAGGAAGAAAACAGTCAAAATAATGTCTCTTTTAAAGAAAATCTGTTGTATTCTAAATGCAACTATAATATACTTTAAAACTATAAATGAGCACGAATTAACAAACGATCATTATTATAATTTTTCATATGCCTGATTGCCAGTAAGAGGGAAATGAATAAACAAGGTGTTCTATTATAATGAATTATAAACCAATCCCACTTTTCACTAGAAAAAGTGTGGCCCCCATTCCATTCCATTTCAGTGCTGCTTGTTCTAGGAATCAGAAACGTTAATAACAGGGGGTGATAACATTTCTAACAGCCCCTTCGGCAAAGGAACTGCCATGAACTGGTCTATAATCCAGTCATTGTTGACAATTGTTCTTACCTAAATGTTCATTCTTCATGAGAATGTCTAGTAATGTGTGACAGAAGGCTTTGTCATGAGGTTGAGCCAAGCCCCACTCTATCTTCACTCGCCATCCACACGTGATTATTTTGTGTAGCAAGAGTATTGGACAACAGTGAGATGCAGTTTGGTTTTCCTGCACCTGAGTCTCGAGGACACTTGAGGCGAGTTACAGCGATCCAACTGCTAGCAGCATTTAGATCCACTAACTCAATGCTTGGTCTGAACCTCTGGGGAGTGGTGCTATAGTGGATATTGTTGCTGGACTTGTAATCCAAAGATGCATCTGGGGATCCTGGTTCGAATCCCACCGTGGCAGATGGTGACATTTGAATTCAGTGAAAATCTGGATTTAAGGTAACAGCGGCTTTGTTGCTGGACTAATAATAATCATAACTCTTCACTCATCTGAAGGAGGAGCAGTGCTCGGAAAGCTTGTGCTGCCAATTAAACCTGTTGGACTTTATCCTTGCGTTGTGAGACTTCTTACTATGCTGGGCTAATAAAGGTTGATTAATGATTCAGAGATCTGAGGGGAGAGGGAATTTTCCTGCCCCACCTGCCCCGGGAATCGTAGCAGCCAGGGGAACAGATCAAGCAAAAGGTTTGTTGACCTTAGGAGAGATCATCTGGTTTTGAGACGAATGTGGCCAGAAAATCCCCCCTTGAGTTCAAATCCTTAAATGGCAGCTGAAGAATTTAAATTGAAATAATTAAATCTTGAATAAAATTGCTGTAATCGTGACCATGAAACTAATGGGACAGAAATCTGCTGTCCCTTGTCAGGTCTGGCCTACATGTAACTCCAGACTAACTGCCCCAGAAATGACCCAGCAAACCAATCAGTTCGAGGGTAATTAGTAATAAATGCTGGCCTTGCCAGCGAAGCCTATGCCCTCTGAAAGAATTAAAACAAGTTATATGCTGGTTATCCACAGAAAAAAGTGTGGGCAAAGTTCTGAACATATGTTCTTTCTGGTACTACTTGTTAGCTTTGATGTTGATGAGTTCTTGTTAACTATCTTCCACAAAAATGGAAGAGCCTAATCCCCAGGATTATCCTGCAGTCTCCAGGGATTGAGAATTAATCTTCTGGAAACTGTGTGCAACCTCAGAGAAAGCAGAAAAGCCATTAAAAGGAGTGTTCATAAAATCATAGAATCCCTACGGTGCAGAAGGAGGCCATTCGGCCCATTGAGTCTGTATCAACTATAATCCCTATTCCCATAACCCCACATGTTTATCCTAATTCCCCTGACACTGAGATCAATTTAATATGGTCAATCAACATCTTTGGACTGTTGTTTGTTTCAAAAGTGTACTTCAAATCTGTGGAACTCTTTGCCGCAGGTCATGGAGTGTCTTTAAGACAGAGAAAGATAGGTTCTTGATCAATAAGGGGATCAGGGATTACAGGAGAAGGCAGGAGGATGGTGATGAGAAAAGTATCAGCTTTGATTGAATGGTGTAGCAGATTGGATGGGCCAAGTGGCCTAATTCTGCTCCTATGTTTTATTGTCTTATGGTTTTTAGTCACTTTGTTAATTGGATAAAATGTTGAAGATGGGAGGCAGGAAAAGACTCGTTAACTAGGTTGGGTCATGCATTGAGACTTCACGTGATGAAAGCTCCAGGAATGAAAGTTATCAACTCCAGCCCGGATTTGAATGATAGCAGTTTTTATTCAATCTTCTGTGACAGACACCACGAATACCTCATCTTATGATTCAGGGGAGCTGATAGAAGTTTACAAAATTATACCAAGCTTAGATAAAGTGGATAGTCAGAGTCTTTTCCCAGAGTCAAAGAGTCACTTACTCGGGGACATAGGTTGAAAGTGAGAAGGGGAAAGTTTAAAAGACATGCGAGGGGCAGGTTTTTCACACAGAGGGTGGTGAATGCCTGGCACGCACTGCCAGAGGAGGTGGTAGAAGCAGATTCTATAAGAATGTTCAAGAGGCATCTGGATAGATACAGGGAATAGAGGAATATGGACCATATAGAGGCAAAAAAAAATTAGATTAGAGAGGCATCTATATGGTCCATATTGTCTCTATCTGTTGGTACAGACTTGATGGGCAGAAGGACCTGTTCTTGTCCTATACTGTTCCTTATTCTTTAAAAGACTGTTGTGGCCTCTTGTGGTCTGCTGCCACCATATGTGTTGAGGGTTCAATACGGATCCCAAGGGATCTGCTCGATGCTATCTACGCTAAGCAAGATATTGAGAATGACAAGGATTCAGGGTGAATACATTTACATGAAGTTTATTACTGGCAACAACTCTATACAACTCCACACATGCCTTGATCTAACCTAGATGCTTAGAGTTATATAGTTTGATTACTTGAAGATGGATGGAAATCTCTATTATTGTTCATCCATGTCGCCTGTCAGTGACAATGGAGAATTGTCACTCAACCAAAGCTCCATTTACTGCAGTGGCACCAGATAATCCCAGCTGTGGTAAGAATAGAGGTTTCCAATACAAATGTCTGATTCATAAAGTGTAAAGACATAGAAGCTAGAAGTAGCAGCAGACATTCAGCCCTTTGAGCCTGCTCCACCATTCATTTTGATCATGGTTGATCATGAATTCAATTTCCTGATCCTCCTTTCCCCCATATCTCTTGATTCTTTTAGCCCCAAGAGCTATATCTAATTTCGTCTTAAAATCAGATGACGTTTTGGCCTCAACTACATTCTGTGGGAGTGAATTCCACACATTCACTGCCCTCTGGATGAAGAGATTTCTCCTGACCTCAGTTCTAAAAGGTTTGCCGCTTATCCTCAAAGTATGACCCCTCGTTCTGGACTCCTCCACCTTTGGAACATTCTTTCTGAATATACCCTATCTAATCTTGTTAGAATTTTATAAGTTTCTATGACATCCTCTTTCACACTTCTAAACTCCACTGAATATAATCCTAACTGATTTAATCTTTCCTCATATGACAGAACTGCCATTCCAGGAATCAGCCTGGTAAACCTTCGCTGTACTTCCTCAATAGCAAGGACATTTGTCCTCAAATAAGGACACCAAAACTATACACTATACTCCAAGTGTAGCCTCACCAATGCCCTATACAATTGTAGCAAAACATCCCTTTACCTACATTCAAATCCTCTCGCTATGAAAGCCAACATACCTTTGTCTTCCTTACTGCCTGCTGTACTTGTATGCTTACTTTCAGTGACTGATGCATGAGGACACCAATGTCTCACTGAGTATCCACCTCTCTCAATTTACACCTATTCATGTAATAATGTAACTTCCTATTATTGATACCAAAGTGGATAAGCTCATATTTATCCACATTATATTGTATCTGCTATGCAGATGCCCTCACACTCAGCTTATCCAAATCATGCTGAAGCATCTCTGTATCTTCTTCACAGCTCACCATCCCAACCAACTTTGTATTATCTGAAAATTTGGAGATAATGCATTCAGTTTTCACTTCCAAATCATTAATATACAACGTGAACAGTAGGGGTCATAACACAGATCCCTACGGAATCCCACTAGTCATGACTGTCAGTCAGAAAAACACCCTATTCTTTGCTTTTTACCTGCTAACCAGCTTTCTATCCATCCTAAAACAATACCTGAAGTTCCATGTGCTTTAACTTTATATTGTAGTCTGTTATATGAGACCTTGTCGAAAGCCTTCTGGAAGTCTAAATAAAGCACACATACTGGTTCTCCTTGGTCTACATCCTCAAAAAATTCCAATTTTTGTAAATTAATGCTGACTTTGTCTAATTATACCACTGCTTTCCAAATACCGAGTTATGAAATCCTTGCTAACAGACGCTAAAAACTTCACTAGTATTGACATTAGTCTCACTGGTCTATTTTCTCTCCATTTCCCTGTTTGAATAATGGGCTTACATTAGCTACTGTCTAATTTGTTGGAACTATTCCAGAGTCCAAAGAATTTTGGAAAACAAGCACCAATTGATCTAATAATTCTAGGGCCACTTCCTTAAGTACTCTGGGATGAAGATTATCAGGACTTGGAGATTTATCCACCTTCAATCCCATCAATTTCCCCCAAACTGTTCCTCTATTAATGCTGATTCCTTTCAGCTCTTCACTAAAACTTGTTTCTCTCAGCACATCTGGCACATTATTCATGTCTTCCTTTGTGAAGAATGAAGCAAAGTACAAATGTAAGCCCCTCAGCCATTTCTTTATTCCCAGTTATGAATTTTCCCTTTTCTAATTGTACTGGGCCTACTTTCAATTTTGTCAATCTTTTTCTCTTCACTCTTTTCTCTTTCTTTAGAAACTTTTAGAATCAGTTTTTATGCTCCCCACTAGCTTACTTTCATCCTCTCAATACTTCATTGATCTACTTCTCTGATGGGACTTTGAAAATTCTGTCTGGAAGGGGTTATTGATATAAATTATAATATGCGTTTTCCCTTCTTAATCAATCACTTGGTCCTCCTTTACTGAATTTTAAACTGTTGCCAATCCTCAGGCCTATTGCTTTCTCTTGCCAATTTTTATGCTCCTTCCTTTTTGCAGAGAGACTTGGACAAGTTGCAGAGCTGGGCCGAGAGGTGGCAAATGGAGTTTAATGTGGAAAAGTGTGAGGCAATGCACTTTGGCAGGAACAATAAATGTGTAGAGTATAGGGCTAATGGTAGGGCTCTTAATAGTGTTGAGGAACAGAAGGATCTTGGTGTATGTGTCAATAGATCCCTGAAAGTAGGCAGTCAAGTGGATAAAGTTGTTAAGAAGGCATATGGAGTCTTAGCTTTTATTGGTAGGGGGATTGAATTTAGGAGCCGCAGCATCATGTTGCAACTGTACAAAACTCTAGTGCGGCCGCACTTGGAGTATTGTGTGCAGTTCTGGTCCCCGCATTATAAGAAAGATGTGGAGGCATTGGAGAGGGTACAGAGGAGGTTTACCAGGATGTTGCCTGGTATGGAGGGCAGGTCTTATGAAGAGAGGCTGAGGGATTTGAGGTTGTTTTCGTTAGAAAGGAGGCGGCTAAGAGGGGACCTTATCGAAACATATAAGATGATTAGAGGTTTAGATAGGGTGGACAGTGATAGCCTTTTTCCTAGGATGGAGAAAGCTAGCACGAGGGGACACAGCTTTAAATTAAGGGGTGATAGTTATAGGACGGATATCAGAGGTAGGTTCTTTACCCAGAGGGTGGTTAGGGAGTGGAATGCCCTGCCTGCAGCAGTTGTAGATGCGCCAAGTTTGGTGGCGTTTAAGAGGTTAGTTGATAAGTGTATGGAAGAGAAGGGAATGGTTTAGTTTGGAGGGTCATTGCTTTTTTCATAATTGGTCAGCGCAACATCGAGGGCCAAAGGGCCTGTTCTGCGCTGTTATGTTCTATGTTCTATGTTCCTTGAATCTTTTACTATCTCTAATTTCCCTTGTAAAGCCATGGTTTGGCCACAATTCTCTTACCTTTCTTGTGCCAAAAAGGAATAAACAACTTCTGGAATTTACTTATTCTTTAAATGCCTGCCATTGCATTGCCTTTCCTTTCAATACATGGAGTCTTACTAATACAGAGTCACAGTGGTGAACATCTAATATGGAGGCTGCATCCTTTATACCCTAGAGTTACACACTGTGATGCCATATTTCTCAGTACTCTCTCTATCGCTGGATGGTTCTTGACCTTTGGTATTAGAAATTAGGTTTATTGTTTGGCTATCTCTCCGTCATTTTTATACCCCTCCATTTTAAGCACTGGTTTTGTGTAGCTTTCTCATAATCAAAGTTCCTTTCCTGTAAATGTCAACAAAATTGGGTCATTAGTGTCAACTCCTAACCACTTCCTGATTGAAGCTGATGCCACAGTAACGTGGCATTCACTTTATCTCCGAGCTAAGATTTAAACTACACTGCATCCCTGCCTTCAGTTGAAATATTCTCTTACACCTGTACCTCATCATCTCTTACTGATAGTACCATCAGACCTTCAAAGATCTACTTCTCTGATGGTTCTGCCTCGAAGGGGGTATTAATTTAAATTATAATATGCTTTTAAAATGAAGTGAATACAGGTTTCCAAGGATTAACTTTTTAAGATTTAGCATTTTACAAAAAAAACAGTACTGATAGACAGGGAAGGCTAGAAGTATTGGAACAAACTTGGACTGGAATTCTCCAACCTCACCTGTAGGTGGAATTCTCCTGTCCCGCTGCTGTGAATGGAGATTTGACTGAGCGCCAACTTCTCCATTCTCGCTGGCAACGGTAGCAGGGCATTGCAAGATTGGAGAATTCCAGCCTAGTTTTGTTAATGAATGCTCCCCAAAGGAGACCAGCCGTTGAATCTATTTTACGTCTCAGTTTGAGATAAGAGCAAGATTGGGAATATATCCCATGCCTTGTAGTAAAGATGAATAAATGATATGTTACAATGACAGCAGTCATGCTAAGGTGGGTGATGAGAATCCCCGCCCCATGCCCATCACCCAATAAAAAGGCAGTGGTCAGTTTGATTGGCAGCTCAGCTGACCAATCCCAAGGCGCTAAAAAATTAGTGAGAGCCATAGGTCAAACATTTCACTCAGCCGGGAAAGAAACGTGTGGTAGCAGTTTCTGTTTAATGATTTAATAGAATGACAGGTCATCCATCCATTATACATCTCTCTGTCATTCTCTCCCCCTCTATCGTTCATGTCCATTGAATTTATGTACTAAAGTCCTGAACTCATCAAGTTATTAACATTCAATAGATCCAAGCTATGAATTATTCAGAAATAAGCTACGTACCTGAGACATATTCAAAAGGCAAATATGATCAAAATTAACAAGCTGTGTCCATTAAAGCTATAATAGAGCTGCTTTTTTTTTTAATCAGCCATGCTTGCCCCTTTGCTTCCTTTTTCTAATTTTCTCTTCCTTTCTCTATGAACCATCCGGCTATTAATTCTTTTGCGTGTTTTCTCTCAAAGAAAATAGAGAACAAAGGACAGCACAGCACAGGAACAGGCCCTTCAGCCCACCCTAGGCTGCACCAATAAATGACGCCTTTCGAAATAAAGATCTTTTGCCTCTATGCGGTTCGTATTCCTCTATTCTCTGCCTATTCATGTATCTATCAAGATGCCTCTTAAAGATTAGTATTGTATCTGCTTCTATCACCTCCTCTGGCAACACATTCCAGGCCTTTTGTATAAAAAAAACTTGCCTCTCGTATCTCATTTAAATCCCCTTTTACCTAAAACCTCTGTCTCTTAGTAATTGATGTTTCTAAAATGGGAAAAACATTCTGACTATCCATTCTATCCACACTTCTCATAATTTTGTAAACTTCTATTAGTCTGATAGAATTGGGTTACTGTCTGTTCTCTTTCCTATTCTAAGCTTAAGACTGTCTTCCAGTCACACGGGGCAGAATTTTATGAGTTGCCGATCTGTTTTGCGGGCGAGTATTTACGCCCAATCTTGTGCACATATTGCATGCAGAAGTACGATAGACCATTTCTAGCTATTGCAAACATTGAATGGGTCTTCATTTGCCAGACAGCAATAGAGGGAGCTATTGCGCACGTGCAAACCTCTGCATCTGTGCATGTGTAATTGCAACAGCAGAGGGCTGACAGAGAGAGAAAGCTGTCAGGCCTCTGCTGCTGCAAACAACCTTAACGTGGCCCCCCCTTTCCCACAATTGTAGGAGCCCACAGTCAATTACAACCCCACACCACCTGGAAATAACCTCCATTCCCTCCCCACCACCCAGATCAATTATGGCCCCCTCCCCCAAGAATCTCAGGCAGAGTGATAGCAGGGCCTCCTGCCAATCCAATTCCAATGGATAACATTGGTGTAGTTTAGGTTAGAGGGTCATTAGATTGGTTGCACTGGTTGGCACAACATCGAGGGCCAAAGGGACTGTACTGCACTATAATGTTATATGTTCTAATCCCCAATCAGGCTTTCCTGACTTGGCCTCGCTCCTGCAGGCTCCACGCCATAAGCCCCATCCAAGACCCAATTCCACTTGTCCTAACTCTTGCACAGCGCAGTGTTGGCAAGGTAATAGATTAGCAGTGTCAAGGTGCCAGGCTGGCACAGCCCCAGGGGAACTCCATCCATGCCCTGGGCCTCCCTGGGTGAGCCTCACTGATCTCTGGTTCTACTGGCGAGACCAAATCGGCTGCTCCTTGTTCATTGGGAGTGGGTGTTTTCTTCACAGGAGAGAACCTCTCCCAGCGAGGCCATAGGGAGAGGTGAGCCCGGATGATTGAATTCTGAGCTCACTAATGCCATGCAAATGAGAATTTACATTCATTTGAATAAATTATGCAGCCTCCCATCAGAAATCCAGCTCTGGTAAGATCGGGAGAGCTGAAAAATTGGGCACGATCCTCAGCTTTCACATGATTTTATCTCCTTCCATCAATGGATGAGGCAAACCAGTAAAACTCCACCCTTTGAGATAACCTCATGCAGACTAACAAAGTTTGAGCTATCCAATTAATGCTGTGACTAACAAGCAAACCTCAGGTTGTTCCAAAATGATGGTCTGTTTATTGGAGTATTTTAAGATAATGCTTTCCTTTCTCAGTATCAGTGGTGGTTTACTATTTCTGTTAAGTATCTTCCCGGGAAGATGAGATATTTGTGAGATTGTAAAACAACGTTTTAGCAGCTGTAAACAGCAGCTGGTAAAATAATTTGCAACATTGAGCCCGTGTGCCAGACAAACACACCTTCCGTTAGAGTTTATTTTTGATCTTTGGAATTTTTTTAGCAGATGGAGAGGAGTTCCAGATGCAAACCCTTGCAGTTTGCACACGTGAGCCATCATTCCAGAGTTAATCTGGGCACAACTGGTTTCTTCACATTAATGCAAACAGTTTTCCAACCACCCCCCCAGAACCAGGGGTCACAGGCGGAGGATTTGGGATAGGCCATTTAGGGCAGAGATAAGAAGACATTTCTTCACCCAAAGCATGGTGAGCCTGTGGAATTCATTACCAGAGGAAGTAGTTGATGCCAAATCATTGAATGTATTCAAGAGGCGGCTGGATATAGCACTTGGAGCGAATGGGATCAAAGGTTACGGGGAGAAAGCAGGATTAGGCTATTGAGTTGGATGATCAGCCATGATCGTGATGAATGGTGGAGCAGGCTCGAAGGGCTGAATGGCCTCTTCCTGCTCCTCTCTTCTATGTTTCTCATTAACTAGAGGTGGAATCTTTCCATTCCAATGTCTGTGGTGTTTTGCGTTACTCACTTGTCCCACTGCAGGATGGGGGTTAGGGGCGGGGGTGTTGCCTTTGGCTGGACTGGATGGTCTTGCTGGTGGAAAGGGCCAGAAAATTCTACCCATTGCCTCCAATTTCTGAGATCAAGAAGTAAGATGATATGGAATAAGAAAAGCCCCATCAAGTCTGCTTCTGAATGGAAAACGTACAGTCCCCTCCACAACATTTCTTAAATCATATGGTGAGAGAAGCTTGTGTATAAATACACCCCTCCCTCCAAAATTGGGCTGTAAATGAATGTTAAAGATCCCATTAAACTAACCAATCAGTAGCTGGATCTTTGTCCAGTGTAAGGGTAAATATTTAACCCCTTCAAGCAACACACTAAAAGCTTATTAACTAACTATTCTTCACATCTCTGTTTCTGGAGTTTTGCTCTGAGCTACAATCGCCTACATCACTTCTCAAAGAGAAAGTTATTGTAAGTGAAATACAGTGAGGCATTTTAGAGATGTCACATGAATCAAGTCTGCCTTTCTCAGTTCTGTAAATAGAGAAGAATTCTGGAATATTCATCCATGTGCAATGGGGGAATTTTCCCATCCCCCTCCCCACAGGAATTGTAGTGGATGGGGACCGGACCATGCAAAAGTCCGTTGATCTCTTTGATTTGGTTTGATTTATTATTGTCACAAGTATTAACATACAGTGAAAAGTATTGTTTCTTGTGCACTATACAGACAAAGCGTACAGTCATAGAGAAAGAAAGGAGACAGTGCAGAATGCAGTGTTAGTCATAGCTCGAGTACAGAGAAAGAAGAGGTGAGGCAGGTCCATTCAAAAGCCTGACAGAGCAGAGGAGAAGCTATTTTTGAGTCGGTTGGTATGTGACCTCAGCCTTTTGTATCTTTTTCCTAACAGAAGAAGGTGGAAGAGAGAATGTTCAGGGTACTTGAGGTCCTTAATTATGTTGGTTGCTTTGCCGAGGCACTGGAAAGTTAGACAGAGTCAATGGATGGGAGGCTGGTTTGAGTGATGGATTGGGTACATTCACAACCTTTTATAGTTTCTTGTAGATCTCAGGCAGGACTTGCTGGTTTTCAGGCGAGTAAGGCCAGAAAAATCCCACCCTGTATGTCTAAGATATTGGATCACCTATTCTTCTATTCTTCCTATTCTTCATTTCCAGTCCTGATCCAAACCAAATATCAAACCACATTTTTTGTTGAAGGTACTAGTAAGTAAGGCATCAGCTTTGATTGTTCACAAATTCACCACTCTTTAGGGTGGAACCATGTCTTCTCATTTCTAGTTTAATTTGTGACTTGTTAGTCTTGTCCCAACTCCCCCCACCTACTCCCCACCCATATTCCTGCCAGTGGGATCTTCCAGTCCTGTCGAAGTCAATGGATTTGGAAAGTCTCGCTGCATTTCCAGTCTTGTCTTCATGGTGATAGGGTTGTAAAATTCTGCTGCGTTCTCATCTGTGCTTTTGAAAGTAATTTACTTACATGTTCAATATTGATCCAAATTAGGGCCCAAGGGTCACATTCAGCTGACAGTGAGGTTCAGAAAGCCCAAGAAACACCATTCTATTAGCATTTATATACTTTATTCATTGGTTTGTCCTGTTTGAATTTTATGAGTCCAGAGATTTGGAAAAAACCTGTTCAGCACTGTTGCCTCATTAATGGCAATTCTTAAACCAGAATTCCAAGATCTGTTAACATCTACCACTTGAGATTTTCAAATTTATATTTTATATGCGGCCTTCATGTTATGCATCAAAAAGCAGCTTACAACGATAACATTTGTGAGCTTTTCCTCATCCACATCATCTGGAACTCTTTCAGTCTCTTCCCTACAAATGAAACCAAGGCCAGAATTTTACCAGCACACCCGCCCCAATTGCAGGGGCTAACAAGGCTCAGGGAACGGCATTCTCCGTTAGATTCGGCAGGGTTTGTACGAACCTCGGGTGGTCATGCTGGTGAAATTCCACCCAAGTTTAATTCTGCAAGGGCCCCTTAGTGCGAAGCAAACACGGTCACAAGTACATTCTTGTTGTTTTTCTTTGAAGTTTCTCCAATCGCATATTGAGCTTTTCAGTTAGAAGGCAATCTGTTCAGGTTTTATAGCCAGGGTTCTCATCATGTATATTAGATTAGGAAAGAGTATTCCTATGGCTCTGCATGCGACCACTGCACATTATCACAGAATCATAGATTCCCCGTAGTGAAAAAGGAAGCCATTCGATAGATCAAGTCTTCACTTAAACATGGAGACTGAAAATAAAATTCTGGCCTGGGACCACTGTGTGGATTTATCCATTCTGCATGGGTTTCCACCCGTTGCTCCAGTTCCCTCCCACAGTCCAAAGCTGTTCAGGCTAGATGAATTGGTCATACTAAAACATAAGAACATAAGAAATAGGAGCAGGAGTAGGCCATCCAGCCCCTCGAGCCTGCCCCGCCATTCAATAAGACCATGGCTGATCTGTAGGGGTTCAGTACCACTTTCCCGCTTTCTCCCCGTAACCTTTAATTCCCTTGTCCATCAAAAACCTATCCACTCTTGACTTGAACATATTCAGTGAGGAAGTCTCCACCACCTCATCAGGCAGAGAATTCCAAAGATTCACCGCCCTTTGCGTAAAGAAACTCCTCTGCAACTCCGATTTGAACTCCCTCCCCCCAATCTTGAGGCTGTGCCTCAATTTTGAAACTGCTACTTACTGTCTAAAGATGTGTAGGTTAGGGGGATTGGCCATGGGAAATGTGTGGAATTACAAGGTTAGGGTCAGATGTTCTGTTAGAGAATCAGGGCAGATTCTATGGATTCTAAGCTGTTGATACTCCACAATTCTCCAGGTGCTCCGGTTTCCTCCCACAATCCGAAAGACGTGGTGGTTAGGGTGCATTGGCCATGCTAAATTCTTTCTCAGTGTACCTGAACAGGCGCTGAAGTGTGGTGACTAGGGAAATATCACAATACCTTCACTGCAGGGTTAATGTAAGCCTATTTGTGACGCTAATAAATAAACTTTAAACTTTAAATCTTTAAAAGAGAGAATTGGGACAACAATATAACTTTCATACCTACTTGAATGAAAGCTCCCAAAGTCATTTAGTAGTACAGGACAAGTACTGCTGAAAAAAAAGAGACATGCTATCAAAGCTTTTTGTCTTGCACTCATCAGAACAGCTCACAAGGAATTATGACCTGTAAAAGGAGAACAACAATTCATACTGCTTGAGAAGAGAGTTCTCATGCAGCTGGTTAGTAGATTCTGATTGTGGAAACATCGCCATGCAAAATGCAACAGGAAATAGTTTAGCTTTTCAAATTTAAACTGGGCAGGTTGATTCTGATTACCTACAGCAATGCTTTGACCAATGAACCAGAGAATGACTGTTCATTAAGCTATTGTTTAATTGAAATGTGAGGCCATGTTCATCCTTCTGTAAAGGAAAGGCTTTGTGTGTGTGAATATATGTGGCTTCTAGCATGTGTAAATGATCCACATTGCAAGCTCAACTGGTAATCTTAAATTGGTTTGGTGTAATTTATTAGCACAGTCAGGATTGTTTAGCAAGTCCTGTCCAATTGTAGAATCATATTAAGTGTTGGCCATCATGGTTAGAGTTTTGTAAGCGTGGGCTGGTTGGGTATCTGCTGCATTCAGCATGTCAACATCTCCACCAATTAGAGTCCTTTTACTAACCAACCAGCACACTCTTCTCTGCAGTATGAATTGTTGTTTCTCCAGTACAGTCAGTTGACAATTCCTTGCGAGCTATTCTGATGAGTGCAAGACAAAAGCTTTGATAGCATGTCTTTTTTTCAGCAAAAGGTTCCTACGTAAAATGATGAGTTCCTCCTTGATAATGTAATTTAATGTTCCTATTTTTATGGGAACAGTCACACAGCAGTCGAAAGAATAATGCTGAATTGAAAGTAGGCAATTCGTCCATTTTGTTTACTGAAAAGTCATTGCCTGCTGATTAATTTAATTAGTTTGCTTTTTAAATAAATGCACATTATTGTATAAGTAACAAGCCAGACACTATGTGCAAGTTGTCTAATGGTTCACGCCAGGAGAACAGTATCAAGCATAGAAGAATCCTGCTGGGCAGCTAGATGGAACAGTGCTTATTTCTTTTCTCTGTTTTGTTGTGTGAGAATGGTTTGTATCGCTCTGGCAATGGTCCTATTTAGACAACAGCGTTTATTTTAATTCAGGTCAAACAAACAGTTGATTTAGAGTGAATTTGGGGGTGCCATGGTGGCACAATGATTAGCACTGCTGTGTCACAGCGCCAGGGACTCGGGTTTGATTCCTGGCGTCAGGTTACTGTCTGTGTTTGCATGTTCTCCCCGTGTCTGTGTGGATTTCCTCCAGCTGCTCCTGTTTCCTTCCACACTTCAAAGCTGAGCAGATTAAGTGGATTGGCAATGCTAAATTGCCCCTTAGTGTCCAAACGTGCGTAGGTTAGGCAGATAAGTGGGATAAATGTGAAAGACGAGTGGGTTGAGTTGATTAGCTGTGCTAAGTTGCTCCTTAGGGTTCTAAGATGTGTAGGTTAGGGGGAATTACTGGGATAAATGTATAGGGTTACGAGTGGAGGATGCTGTTGGTGAGTTGATGCAAACTCAAAGAGCTGAATGACCTCTTCCTGCACTTATAGGGATTTTACGAATTGTTTGAAAGGTCTTTTAGAATCATAGAATTCCTACAGTGTGGAAGGAGGCCATTCAGCCCATCAAGTCTTCACCATCCACAATCCCACCTGGGCCCTATTCCCCGAACCCACTCATTTAACCTGCTAATCATCCTGACACTAGGTTCAATTTAGTGTGGCCAATCCATCTAACCCACTCACCTTTGGACTTTTCGAGGAAACTAGAACACTCAAAGGAAACCCATGCAGACATGGGAAGGATGTGCAGACTCTGCATAGACAGTGACACGAAGCCGGAATTGAAGCTAGGTCCCTGACGTTATGAGACAGCAGTGCTAAGCACTGTGCTATTGTGCTGCCCTGGGACGCTGAAATGAAATGTAACGTATCTACCACTCACCCCTCTGTTGACTCTGCACAGATTTTTGAGATCTTCCAGGCTCCTGTGGCTCGAAGTGAAACTCAGTGAACCTCCCCGGTGCTGAACTTTTACATTAACCTTGGGAGTTAAATACCATTTCTGCCTAATACCTCAAAACAGTCCTGACTGCAACAATGACAAGTACCTTTCCCCCAAGCCGAAGTGCCTTATATCAGCTGATAGAGGGTGCAACCATCCCAAAGTGCTGCATTCTCAAAAAATGAGGACAAAATAGAGAGGAATTGCAAGTCAAAGCCTTTGATCCACTTCATTTTAGACCGTTAATGTCTTGTGTAAGTGGGACATCGCTTCATTAGCAGCAGCTGCACTCCAGCAGAGGGAAAAGGGAGCAAGATGTTGAACCATTTACTGGCAAAGTACCAAGTTCTTGGCTTCAACAAGACAACAATCAATGTCTGTGTCACTTTTGTATTTCACGATATAAGCCAAGGAGCAGAAAGCAAGCACCGAGTATCACTCTCTGCAATTAAACTGCATTACTGATAACTTTGAAGGTCATTGGTGAAGTACACTTTTCCTTCTTTGCTGCCTTTGTGTTTGTATCAGGCTTGACGCAGTCCAAACATGTGCAGGTTAGGTGAATTGGCCGTGCTAAATTGCTCCTTAGTGTCAGGGGGTCTAGCTAGGATAAATGCATGGCATTATGGGCATAGGGCCTGGACGGAGTTGTGGGCAGTGCAGACTCGATGGGCTGAATGGCCTCCTTCTGCACTGTAGGGGGTTCTGTGATACTATGAACATGTAGTGCTGCAGCTATGGATGCCCTGTTGCTGAATAGTTTCTTTCCCAAAAGCAGTGGCAAAGTCACTAATCACTCTATGCAACTCGGGGTGCCATCGTTGGATTTTCCTGGGGTAAACACACTAAAGCGTAGTGGAAAAAGATTTGCCTTTCGATCCCTCCGGGCATCCCAAAGCACTTCATAGCCCGGTAAGTATTTCAAAGTGAGATGGTGTAAAAGATAAGGAGGTCAGTTTACACACAGCAAGCTCCCACAGTCTGTGATAATGAACAGATAATCTGCTTTTGTTATGTTGATTGAGGGTTTGACATTGTGCGGGGAAATCTCCCCTGTTCTAAGAATCATAGAAATTTAGCAGGAGGTCACTCAGTCTTTTGTGCCAAAACTGAAAGGAGTCTCACAGCACCAGCTTTATTTGGAATCATGAGCTTTTGGAGAATTGCTCCTTCATTGTGCTCCGAAAGCTCGTGCTACCAAATAAACCTGTTGGACTTTAACCTGGTGTTGTGAGCCTTCTTACTGTACCCACCCCAGTCCAACACCAATATCTCCACCTCGTAGCTGAAACTGAGACATCTAATCCCACTTTCCAACTGTTGGTCCTTAGCTCTCTAGATTATTACAATTCAAGTGATGTGGTGGCTTTAGAGAAAGGACAGAAAATGTTTATCAGGATGTTATTTGATATGGAGGACATTAGCTGTGAGGAGAGATTGAATAAATTGGGATTGTTCTCCCTGGAAGGACAGAGGCTGAGGGGAAACCTGACATAAGTTTATAAAATGATGAGGGTGAACAGTTGGAAGTTTTTTCCCAGGGCAGAAATTACAATTACAAGGGAGAACAAGTTCAAGGTAAGGCAGGGGGAAAGGTTCAGTGGAGATGTGTGGAGGAAGTTTTTACACAGAGCGTGGTGGTGGCGTGGAATGCGCTGCCACGTGAGGAGTTTTGCAGTCACGTTAGCGACATTTAAGACTTATTTGGATAGACATGTGAACAGACGGGGAATAGGAGGATACAGGCGGTTGGTCTAGATAGGACAATGTGAACGGTGCAGGCTTGGTGGGCCGTAGGCTCTGTTGAAGTTCTTTGCTGTACTGTTCTTTGTTCGATGTCCAAACGTTTTTTAAATGCGATTCGGGTTCATTCCTCTACCACTCTTACAGATGGTGAATTCCTGAGATCCACTAACCTCTGGTTGAAAAGAATTCTCCTCAAACTTACTGTGATATATATAGTATGTAGGGTTTGGTGTGTGGACTGCCTTTTAAGAATGTGGGTCAGGTGACCCCTGGGCAATTAGCTCCTCCCAGTCTGGACCCTATTGGGCAGTCTCAGACCAACTGTGAATCAATGCACATCTCTAATAAAGAGCTTCTCCTGGTGTTCAAGTTAGCAAGCCTACTTTGTTATGCTTCATGCACCCTTAGCCCATAGGAATATGCACAACACTTACCTATTCCTTCACTCATTTACTTTATCTGATCTTGCTGCTAATGGAAATATGATCCTTTCCACGCACTCCACCAAGTCCTCCTAATAATTTTATGCATCTCAATTAAATTAGCCTGTTCTGTTCCAATGAAAACAGCCTCAGCATATCCAAGTGTTTCTCTTGGATAGACACTTTTATTCAATCTAATCAGTATATTTATACCTTCCTGTAGTCTGCAACTTCCTTCATCACCACCAACCACACGGCCATTTTGTTTCCTTGCTAAGTTTGTAATCAGTGCCCCTACATTCAGGGTGTCGGAACGAAGAAATGTCTTCCCTCAGAGAGGGTTGCTCCTCTGGAATTTCCAAAGGGTTGTTGAGTACATTCAAGGTTGGGAATTGACAGTTTTTTAAACCTCTGAGAGAATCAAGGCTTATGGGAAATAGACCGGAAAATTGAGTCGAGACAGAACGTAAGCCAGGATCCCACTGAAAGGTGGGGCCGTATGGTCTACTCCTGCTCCTATTTCTCACGTTCAAAATATTCTTCAAAATAATGCTACGAGATCTTTTACTTCCAACTGCTTGGTATAACATCTTGTCCAAAAGATAGCACAGCACCTGCTCACTGCACTGGGGTGTCTCAATTTGAGTGCTTTAGTCGCATTGGTACCCATAACCTTCTGACTTGTATATAGGAGTGTTAACTACTGAGCCACAACTGACACTAATGGAGATGGCTTTATTTGATGGACATGGGGTTGGTTTATAAGTCAGAAAACACTATTACAGATGCATCACAAACTAACCGGCTCTAAATATGACTCATCCTTTCTGCCGGAACAGCATCTGTTCAGGATTTGCAACAGAGATGGCAAATTATGTAGGTGGCTATTGGCTGCACCATTGAGTCATGGCTGATGACTGGAATACATAATTCACAAATACCTGCAGAGCAGAGATTCACAAAGCCCCACTGAAAATATGTGCACTTACCAAGAATGATCCAAAGTGTCTCCTGCAGAAAGCCTGGGATGTGCCCATTGCAGACGATGTGCTGCACAGTTTGGCCATAGAGTTGGACACAGAGTGGCTTATTCACATCTTCTGATTGAAAAAAGCTTTACTGTCTGAATGCTGTTTGCTCATGTTAATAGCAGCAAAACCCACAATTTGATTTTGATTTGATTTGATTTAGTAGTGTCAAATATATTAACGTAGCGAAAAGTATTATTTCTTGCACGTATACGGACAAAGCATACTGTTCATAGAGAAGGAAATGAGAGAGAGCAGAATGCAGCGTTACAGGCGTAGCTAGGGTATAGAGAAAGATCAACTTAATGCAAGGATGTCCGTTCAAAAGTCTGGCAGCAGCAGGGAAGAAGCTGTTCTAGCAGTGACTCATTGGAAGAAGGGGGAAGAGAGAATGTCCGGGAGACGTGGGGTTCTTAATTACACCGGCTGCTTTGCCAAGGCAGTGACAACTGCAGAGTCAGTGGATGGGAGGCTGGTTTGTGTAATAGACTGGCACTTAAAAATCAACCATATTGCTGTGGCCCTGGAGTCACATATCGGCCAGACCAGGTAAAGGATGGCAGATTTCCTTCCCTGAAGGACATTAGTGAACCAGGTGGGTTTACACAGCAACTCAATAATTTCATGATAGTTAATAAAGAATCTGGAAGTTTGTTCCAGATTTATTAAGAACAGCATTTAAATGTTTCCCCAGCTGCTGTGAGGGGATTTGAACCCATGGGTGGAATTTTCTCATAATTTGTCAGAGTCTAACTGGGAACAGGTGCGTATCTGCCCAGCTGCTGGGTTTTCAGATCAGATCTTTAGCCATTTTGACAAGAACAATGTGCGTTGGGGTTTATATTGTCATTCAGGTAGGGCAGGTCCCGTTGGAGCCGGCAAGGCCAATTCTCAGAGGTACCCCAGTCAGACTTGCCATTAAATTCCCTCCAGCCAACTCCATCTTCTCCTTCCCCACCGCGCAATATCAGGCGCTCCCCTCTCCCACCCCCAACTAACTCATAACCACCATGGTAGTATCACCAGTGCTCCCCTCTTATTGCCAATTCCCCCCCCCCCCCCCAATGCCAGGTCCCCCTACCACTGCCCACTTCCTCCCCCAATGCCAGGTCCTTGTCATCAAGCAATGTCCCTCCCCAGTGCTAGGTTACCCGCATCTACTCCCAATGTCACTACCAAGTCCCCTTTTCAAAGGTCTTGGGACTCCCTCCCTTCCACACAGAACAGGAACCCCCTCAAAACTGGGGTTCTGGAGGGCCTGTACTGGCACAGGTTAGCACATGTTGGTAGTGCCAGGCTATGGGGCCTATGCTTACCTTGGTGGGTTTCCATCAACTGCTTCACATTATTAAATTGCTGTAATGAATGGCACTGTATAATTATTTAGTGAGGGGGAAGCATAGCTAGGAAGCCCTTTAATCATGTTTAAATTTAGTGAAATTTATTCAAATTGTTACATCACAGCGAGGGGTTGGAGAAAATCGGAAAACAAGATCTTGGGTGGTATTTTGCACCTGTTCTCACTGATAACAAATGTGGGCACAAAATTGCTCCTCACATTGCCTCCGAAACATTAGTCTAGAGTCTCAGCTTCACAATTACTAGTCCTTTAACACAAGGTCCCACACTACCACATTCAAAATTATAGAAGTCTTACACAGGTATTCCCATCCGTTTTCCCAGCTCTGCAAATGACAGGAGTCTTTTGGAGGAATCCCGATACTGTATCAGAGGTAAAGGAAAAGGGTATCAAAGACTCATGCAGGAATAATGTTCACACTGTGTGCATTCATTCCTTTGGAATGTGCTGGACACAGAGATGGACCAAGAGAAAGAAAGAAGCTGTTTTATGTCACATTATGTACCCAGATTTGACAATTCCTCTTTTCCCAAGGGAGTCATCACTTAAAGATTATCTGGTTCTTTTGTGGGGCATATTTCTTTGAACAGACTTTTTCTTATATCATTTCCAAATGCTCTGTCACTTGTATAATGCATGAGCTTTTCATTGCCTGCAGCTGCATGACTTCTGGATGTGGCTTCATGCTATTCTGTGATATTTTTGTTCATTGCTGGAATCAGAACAATTACTCAATATTGTCAGACCCACAAATCTTAATGTAGGCCACCAAGTTGGCATGAGAGTGTCCAATTCGAATGTGGGGCATCACACAAGCTTGCCCAAGGAGCCCTCATAGCTCTGCAATGATATAATCTGGCTCCCTCTGCAATTACAGCCTCCTCTGATTCACTGAGGAATGTTGAGTCATTATGCTAAAAGGTTTGCCAATACATGAGCCGTGGTGAAATTCTCTTGAAGTTGATTTTGAACTAAGTAAGTCAGAATCATGCCAAATTGCCTTTTTGAAACGGTGTTCAATCTTAACACAGCAGTAAAAGTCCATCTTCTGGTAGCATCCATCAGGTCAAGGAAGAGTAGATCTCAGGTCCATTATAGAAACAGTACAGTGCAGAAGGAGGCTATTCAGGCCATTGGGCTGCATCGACATCCAGATGCTACCCCTGTAACTCCAACCTACTAATTTCCCTGATATTAAAGGGCAATTTAGCATAGTCAATCCACCTAACCAGCATATCTTTGGAATGTGGGAGGAGACTGGAGCACTCGGAAGAAACACGTGCGGATATAAGGAGAACGTGCAAACTCCACACAGACAATGTCCCGAGGTCAGAATTGAACCCAGATCCCTGGCACCGTGAGGCAGCAGTGCTAATCACTCTGCCACCTTGCTGAACCTTATAGTTTCACATTCCTACAGGAGAGATTTTTGTATTCATTTGTGAGATAAGGGTATCGCTGGCTGGCTAGCATTTATTGCCCATCTCCAGTTGCCCTTATTTAGAGAAAAGATAAGAGTCAACCACATTGCTGTGACACTGGAGTCACATGTAGACCAGACCAGGTAAGGACAACAGATCTCCTTCACTGAAGGACATTAGTGAACCAGATGTGTTTTTCTGATAATCAACAATGGTTTCATGGTCATCAGTAGATTCTTAATTCCAGATACTTTTAAATTGAATTATGTTCTACCATCTGTCGTTGTTGGATTTGAACCCAGCTCCCCAGAACATTAGCTGACTTCTGGATTAAAAATCTAGTAATAATAACTAGGCCATCGCCTCCCCTCCCATGTTGGAATGGGAAGGACTGTGTCATTGTCTCTGCCTCAGAGCTAACCGCTCTGAGTTCAAGCTGCATCTCAGGAACTGATAGCCAAGGAAGTGTATTTGTAAAAGATTAACTTGCAAGTTGATCCAATACTCACCAATGACAGGCATGAAAACAGAGAAAGTCCTGGAAAGAATACTGGAAGCTTTACCGTCACTATCCAGAGTCCCAGGTTACAACATGCATGTGAAAGTGTATGTTACTATTATAACTTGGACTTGCCGAATGAACTGTACAGACCACCACCACAGGCTAGAATAAGGGAAAAGATGATGAAAATATATCATTTGTCTTTCAAAACTTAAAAAGAGCAATTATTGATAAGTTAATAACTATTGTGACAACAGATTCATAAAAATACAGCACCTGCTCTCTCTACAAGATTGTCATGTTCCAGTAGATTATAAACTTACACCCAATACTTGAAAATTTTGATTGCAAAGTATTAAAATGGCTGCTGTATATCATGTGACCTATAACATTTTAAGCCCCAGATATTTCTGAGTCTCAGTGAAGCACCGACATAAATATTGATATTCACAGCCATCTGGGGAATTCACACATCTTTTGTTTAAGGATGGATCATCAAGAAAAGGGCGATAACATTTCAGGAATTAGCCCCCATTCACGCCATCTCCACGCCTGCACAATATCCTTCTCTTCCTGCTCGCACTCCCCCGTAACCCACTCCATACCAGCTCCACACCCTTGCAGCATCTCACTCTTTCTCCAAATTCTCCTGCCCCCACACCGATTCATTCCTCTTCTCTGTCTAATTCCTCCCCCCACACTTCAGTGCACACCGTCACTGCCCAACAGTGCAATTCTGCATCTGCAACTAGTAGATCCAGTTGATATTATGCCTATCTTTTGCTGGATGTGGTGTCCCAGGTTCCATGGTCGCTGGAGGCTTTACTGGCTGAAAATTGGCCTTCTTCCAGGTGGGTCCTAACATGTGCACATCACAGAGATCCAAGTGTGTCCTGGGCCGGCCTGATAACCCACTGGTGGAGAATCGGAGAGAGGGAGGAGGGACAATTCCAGTCAGGCCTTCATCTACATCCCATTGACAAGATGCAAAACAGTTTCTCATTAGCCTCTGGTGGCTATGGCGACCAGTCAAATTTGAACATTCAATTTCCTGCTGTCACTTCACGCCAGCAGAAAACACAATTTTTCAGCACTGTCTCTCGCCCCGGCCCCTCCAATGCACTAATTTTGTTCCATTCTTTTTATCTTTTCATAACCAGACAGTCACGTGATTTGATTTATTATTTTCACATATATTAGTATACAATGAAAAGTCGTGTTTATTGCTCACTGTACAGACAAGCACACTGTTCATAGAGAAGGAAAGGAGAGAGTGCAGAATGTAGTGTTACAGTCATAGCTAGGGTGTGGAGAAAGATCAACTTAATGTGAGGTAGGTCCACTCAAAAATCTGATGGCAGCAGGGAAGAAGCTGTTCTTGAGTCAGTTGTGATTCATTCCAGACTTTTGTATCTTTTTCCTGGTGGAAAAAGTTGGAAGAGAGAATGTCCAGACAATGGCTTCTCTTCCCATTTGCTTCTGCGTACCCTCAAAGATTTATCCTAGGCCTCTTTCCTTGCCTCATAAGCACACAGCCACTTGGTAATGTGATTCAAAAGCACTGCGTAATTTTCCACGTATACACTGATGACACCCAACTCTACTTCACTATCACCTCTCCTGTACCTGCATGTAAATTCTGAAATTCCTTCCGTAAGCCTCTCTGCGTCTTTCACCTCACTTTTTTTTTAAAATGCTTCTTAAGTTTTTAGTGAGGTGGCACAGCGGTTAGCACTGCTGCCTCACAGTGCCAGGAACCTGGAATCGATTCCTGGCTTCAGTCACTGTCAGTGTGGAGTTTGCACATTCTCCTGGGTCTGCATTATTCCCCCTCTGGGTGCTCTATGTTCCTCCCATAGTCCCAAGATGTGTGATTAGGTGAGTTAGCCATGCTAAATTGCTCCTTAGTGTTAGAGACTAGCCAGGGCATGGGATAGAGCCTGTGTTAGATTGTGGTTGGTGCAGACTCAATGGGCCGAATGGCCTCCTTCTGCGCTGTAGGAATTCTATGAAAGGTTTCTGATCATCTGTCTTAATCGCTCTTTCTGTTGCTTGGTGTCAAATTTGATAACTATATGGAATCTTGGAAAATTTTATTGCAATAAATATGTCATTGTTATTCCATCAATCCAGTTTGAATCCAAAGCTCCTGCATCAAAGTATCTAATTGGTTCTGAAATGATTCCAGACAAGGTCAGAACCTTCACTTTGTGAATTTGAAATTTCAAATCCTGAGGCTCGGCAGAACAGTAATGGTGTGAAATCATTATACCACGCAAGTGTCAAGTGAAACTGTTTCTCTTTTCAACAAGGACAGAAGCAGAACAGTCAAGTGGCAATTTGCAATCAAAATCAGATTTAATGACCAAAGAACAAAGAAAATTACAGCACAGGAACAGGCCCTTTGACCCTCCAAGCCTGCACCGACCATGCTGCCCGACCCTTCTGGGGACCATACCCCTATATTCTCATCCTATTCATGTATTTGTCAAGATGCCCCTTAAAAGTCACTATTGTATCTGTTTCCATTACCTCCCCCAGCAGCGAGTTGAAGACACCCACCACCCTCTGTGTAAAAAAACATATCCATGCCCCTTGCACCTTAAATCAATGCCCTGATACTTGATTCTTCCACACTGGGAATAAAGCTTCTGACTGTCCACTCTGTCCTTGCCCCTCATAAGCTTGTCGACTTCTACCAGATCATCCTGCAATGTCCGTTGTTCTAATGAGAACAAACCAAGTTTCTCCAACCTCTCCTCATAGCTAATGCCCTCCATACCAGGCAGCATCCTGGTAAATCTTTTCTGTACCCTCTCCAAAGTCTCTACATCCTTCCGATAGTGTGACAACCAGAACTGAACATTATATTCCAAGTGTGGTCCAACAAAGGTTCTATAAAGCTGTAACATGACTTGCCAACTTTTAAACAGGTATTGAACTAGCTAACGGTATGTTAAGACGAAAAGGTATCTGTGCCGCAAATGTGGCCCATTGAAAGGAAACTTTGCAGCTAATCTCTTCATTCACAAAGCTTTTCTATAGCAGCAAAAATAATCTTTGTGAATGACACCTGCAGCTTTGGTGAAAAATGGAACTCTGACGCAGAATAACATTTAAGAATGCTAACTGAATTTACTTAAAAGCAAAATACCACAAATACTGGAATCTGAAACAAAAACAGAAAATGCTGGAAAATCTCAGCAGGTCTGGTAGCATCTCTGGAGAGAGAAAATTAAATGCTGAGATTTTCCAGCATTTTCTGTTTTTGTGACACATTTGCCAGGTCTTTTTGAAAGAGCCAGTACATAATGTGATGTCAGTTGGCTAGATTGTATCTTCTATCAGATCATCCTGCAATATCCATTGTTCCAGTGAGAACAAACCAAGTTTCTCCAACCTCTCCTCATAGCTAATGCCCTCCATACCAGGCAACATCCTGGTAAATCATCATATTAACTGTGTTACAAAAGCTTCCTCATGGAACCAAAGTACAAATTAGTGGCGTTCTCAGGGGAGATAGTGGTGTAGTGGTGTTGTCACTGGATTAGTAATCCAGAAACCCCAGGGTGAAATTTTACAATCAAAATCAGACTTAATGAACAAAGGAAATTATAGCACAGGATCATGAGGAGCCTAAACCCCTAGGAGAACTAAAACCCCTACCCTTCCAGGGACCATGTCTCTCTATTTCAATCCTATTCATGTCCCTCTATTTCAATCCTATTACACCCCTTAAAACTCACTATCATATCTGCTTCCACTACCTGCCTTGGCAGTAAGTTCCAGGCACCCACCATCCTCAGTGTAAAAAACTTGTCTCGTACATCTCCTTTAACTCTTGCCCCCAGTAATTGATCCTTCCACCCTGGGAAAAATCTGGGGACCTGGCCGTTCATTGTTTGAGATTGTGGCTTCTGCCTCCTCGAGCTGTTGGCCAATCAAATGTCCAGCAGTTCATCAGTGCCAGCAGTGCCACTATAAGGAAAGGCCATTGCTAGTATTGCAGTGACTCCCCATCCAGCTAAAGCAATGGTGTGTTGGAGAGACAGTGAAGTCCGCTGGGCTCTCAGAGAGAGTCAGGTAGGCCCCTTTAGGAATGGGCGATGGTGCCATGATCAGAAGGCTGGAGGTAAGTTATTAAATGGGGAAGGGATCTCTTTCCCTCAGAGTGGGGGCCCTCCATGTGGCACAGGGTGCTCAACTTGGTGGGTTTTCCCCTCCCTAAACCCATTCCAAGCTACTAATTGACCATTTAAGGGCCTTACTTGGCACAACAGTGGGCAAGCTGCCCAATCTGCTTATCCAGCAGAGGCAGATAAGTAATGGGTATAGTAATCCATGCCATTCGTTCTCGTTGTGTGTTTCCCCCACCAAGTGGGGCAGTGGGCAGCGGGAAAGCGTGTAGAGCTCCAGCCATTGTGTGTTGTGCAAGTTGGGGTTTTTAGGGTTAGATTGAGACTATTCTGCCTGCCCATCCAGGATACACAATTTCCACATTGACCAACCATGTCTTCTCTACAAAATGTCAAGTGATTAAATTGTACAGTGCCACAGATGGATAACAATTACATTTCGAGTATGCTTTTGTGTACAAATTAGAAATTTAAAACCATTTTTAAAAAAATCCCTAGTTGACATTCTCTGCTAATGAGCCAAGCCTATTTGCAAAGTTCAAAGTAATTTAAATAAACACTGCTAAGGATAATAGCATAGATAGTTTAGTAATTTGCTTTGTAGTCTACTTGAATATGAAAAACTGTTGAATCATAGCATTACAATTATTTTTAATTCAATACATTGCACTTTTATTTAGAATGCTAGGATATTGCTTCAGAGATTAGCATCATTGGAGATGTACTCAGCAAGGGACAAGAATACACAAGTATGAGAGACCAATATGTGTGTAAAGCAAGTGTGATAGATATGTATGTGTGTAAAGTAAGTGTGAGAAACATGTATATGTGTAAAGCCAACACGAGAAACTGGTATATGGTGAAATGTTACAAAGGAAGCCTTGAATATTTGATATTTTTTGAATGTTAACTACATTTCCAAAAAGAACCACACGTGAATTCATTCTTTAAAGCTTACTTGGTATTTTATCACAAGGTTGGTATTGTGAAAATATGTCATTGTCAGGCCATCTACAGAAAAGCTTTAAGATTTTGTTATATTTGTTTTAATTTGAGATTTAGTCCTTAAGAAAATTGAAAGATCTTGATGTGGATTTATCTTTGCGGTGATGTAAATCTCACCCATATTTGTTCAAAGTCACAAGTAATGTACACAACAACATGATAAATATAGATGAGAAAAATGATTTAACTCATTTCATTCAGTGATGCCTTACAGTCTATTTCTCATACTAACTTTGATGTATTTTAAATTGGTCCACGTCCCTTATCCTAATTTCTTGGCTTAGCAGTAGCATGGTGGCACAGTGGTTAGCACTGTTGCCTCACAGTGCCAGGGACCTGGGTTCGATTCCCGGTTTGGGTCACTGTGTGGAGTAATACCACTAAGCCATCGCCTCCCCATGGAACGATATGGTGAACAGCTGAGTGCACGTTCTCTCGGTAACTGCATGTGTTTCCTCCAGGCTCTCCGGTTTTCTCCCACAGTCCAAAAATGTGCGGGTTAGGTTGATTGGCCGTGGTAAATTTCCCCTTTGTGTTAGGGGGATAGAACATAGAACATAGAACATTACAGCGCAGAACAGGCCCTGCGGCCTTCGATGTTGCGCCGACCAATTAGGAGAAAGCGATGACCCTCCAAACTAAACCATTCCCTTGTCGTCCATAAACTTATCTACTAACCTCTTAAACGCCACCAAACTTGGTGCATCTACAACTGCCACAGGCAGGGCATTCCATACCCTAACCACCCTCTGGGTAAAGAACCTACCTCTGATATCCATCCTATAACTACCACCCCCTAATTTAAAGCTATGTCCCCTCGTGCTAGCTTTCTCCATCCTAGGAAAAAGGCTATCACTGTCCCCCCTATCTAAACCTCTAATCATCTTATATGTTTCAATAAGGTCTCCTCTTAGCCGCCTTCTTTCTAACGAAAACAACCTCAAATCCCTCAGACTCTCCTCATAAGACCTGCCCTCCATACCAGGCAACATCCTGGTAAACCTCCTCTGTACCCTCTCCAATGCCTCCACATCTTTCTTTTAATGTGGGGACCAGAACTGCACACAATACTCCAAGTGCGGCCGCACTAGAGTTTTGTACAGTTTGCAACATGACGTTGCGGCTCCGAAATTCAATCCCCCTACCAATAAAAGCTAAGACTCCGTATGCCTTCTTAACAACCTTATCGACTTGATTGCCAACTTTCAGGGGTCTATGCACATATACACCAAGATCCCTCTGTTCATCAACACTATTAAGAGTCCTACCATTAGCCCTATACTCTACACATTTGCTATTCCTGCCAAAGTGAATTACCTCACACTTTTCCACATTAAACTCCATTTGCCACCTCTCGGCCCAGCTCTGCAACTTGTCCAAGTCTCTCTGCAAACTATAACACCCCTCTTCACTATCTACCACTCCTCCGACTTTGGTGTCATCGCAAATTTACTAATCCATCCTTCAATACCCTCATCCAGATCATTTATAAAAATTACAAACAGCAGGGGCCCCAAAACAGATCCCTGAGGTACACCACTTGTAACCGAACTCCATGATGAATAATTTCCATCAACCACCACCCTCTGTCTTCAATCAGCTAGCCAATTCCTAATCCAATTAGCTAAATCACCCTCAATCCCATACATCTGCATTTTCTGCAGAAGCCTTCCATGGGGCACCTTATCAAACGCCTTACTAAAGTCCATATATACCACATCAACTGCCTTACCCCCATCCACCTCTTTGGTCACTTTTTTCAAAAAACTCAATAAGGTTAGTAAGGCACGACCTACCCTTCACAAAAACATGCTGACTATCCCCAATCAATTCATTTCTCTCTAAATAACTATAAATCCTATCCCTAATAATTCTCTCCAATACTTTGCCCACAACAGAAGTAAAACTCACCGGCCTATAATTCCCCAGAAAGTCTCTATTCTCCTTCTTGAACAATGGGACCACATTCGCTATCCTCCAGTCTTCCGGCAGTATACCCGTAACCAACGACGACCTGAATATCAGAGCCAGAGGCTCTGCAATCACCTCTCTCGCCTCCCAGAGAATCCTAGGGTAAATGTCTGGCCCAGGGGACTTATCTAACTTCAAACTTCAAGGATGTCAGGGGGGAATTACCAGGGTAAATATACGGGGTTACAGAGATAGGGCCTGGAAGGAATTGTTGTCAGTGCAGGCTTACTGGGCCAAATGGCCTCCTTCTGCAGTGTAGGGATTCTAGCTTGACAGACTAAATGCTCCTGTTTCACTATATTTAACCAATAAGAACATAGCCCAGGGACAGTGTTATATCAGTGATTTGTATGAAATGTAAATTTGTATTAAAATGTTTTTAATGCATACACTCAGACTGCTCCATGCTCAGTGAGCTTGGTAACAGCAGCATAGGTGTACTTGCAGATAGACTGCTATGGTTCTGGAAGGTCATTCACCAGCATCTTTTCAAGGGACCATTATGGATGGGCAGTAGATGTTGGCCTTGACACCAAGAGCTTACATCCCATAAATGAACCTCTAGAGATGGAAGAATCACGTTCCAGCTCTTCTTCAGCCAGTCCGTAGGATCAAGACCTGGTACCTGTTGCCTGGTATGATGGATAGGTCTTATGAGGAAAGGCTAAGGGACTTGAAGTTATTTTCATTAGAGAGAAGAAGGCTAAGAGGTGACCTAATTGAGACATATAAGATGAGCAGAGCTTAGATAGGATGGATAGTGAGAGCCTTTTTCCCCGAATGGAAATGGATAACACGAGGGGACATAGCTTTAAATTAAGGGGTGGTAGTTATAGGATGGATGATAGAGGTGGCTCTTTACTCAGAGGGTAATAAGGGTGTGAAATGCCCTGCCTGCAGCAGTTGTGGACTCGCCAAGTTTAAGGGCGTTGAAATGGTCAATGGATAGGCATATGGATAGTATTGGAATAGTTTAGGTTAAAGGGTCATAAAATTGGTTCCATTGGTCGGTGCAACATAGAGGGCCGAAGGGCCTGTACTGCACTGTTATGTTCTATGTTCTAAGACTTTGACACTTAAACACAATGTAGGAAATGTGGAAAGTTTAATATTTCAGTTCTGAAAGGGAATGTGTAGAATTCCAAATCTACAGAGATTGAGCCTTAACAATAAAAACTCTGACATGTTCAGTGCAACTGTAGTGATTTGAATGTATTGTTTCAAAACCCCTGCATTCCTTGCCAGTCAAACTGATACAGGTTGTCTTTAGGCCTTATCATGTTGTCATGTTGACGGTATTAAATGATACTCTGAAGGAAAAAGAAAATTATTTTTGGCAGCTAACAATCGTTATTGAGAAGAGCATTTGAAATTGCCGCAAGGGCTGGTGAACTTTGCTGGCTTCATTGTATCAATAACATTACAGTCATCTCTGAATCCTGTCTCACTCTCTACCCACATCCCCCTTCCATGCCCCAATCCTACCTCCTTCTGCATCCATCTCTGGAAAGTCTATCCCCAAATTCACTTTTTAAAAATTCGTTCATGGGATATGGGTGTCATTTTCATGCCTATCCCTAATTGTGATTGAATCAAGTTGTTTGCTAGGCCATTCCTGGCAGCTTTTAAGAGTCAGTGATCTGAAGTCACATGTAGGCCAGGCCAGGGAAGGACAGCAGATTCCCTTCCCTGAAGGACATTAGTGAGCCAGATAGTTTTTTTTTCTGACAACCAACAATGGTTTCATGGTTGTTAGCAGATTCTTAATTTTTTTTTTAATTGAATTCAAATTCTATGATCTGCCAGGGCAAGATTTGAACCCAGGTCCCCAGTACATTCGCTGAGTTTCTGCATTAATAGTGATAATACCTCTCGGCCATTGCCTCCCCATGGAAGGATATGGTGAACAGCTCATTTAGCCATTTTCCCCAAGTCTGGCTGGATTGCGTAAAGCACTAATAGGCCCAGTTCCTGTCTGCTGTAAGTGATCACTATTCCTTCAGGATGAATGAAATAAAAGCGAAAGAGTGATCTTCCACCTCATTATTGGCCGGATCACAGCTTTGATATTTGATCACATTGCCCGGGATTTTATAGTCCACCAATGATGTGCTTTCTGATAACGGAAGTCCCGCCAGAGTTAATGGTGATTCACGTTGGTCTCTCGCCTGGCCCGCTGCCACTGGAGGTAGCTCTTTGGTGGGACCAGAAGATCCTGCCGATGGGAAAAGCCAGAAAATTCCAGCCACTGTAAATAGAAGTGTAGAAATTTTAAAATGTTGTTATTTCAAATTCTGGGAAGGAATGTCTAGAATAAATCCACATCATCCTGAATTGCAAAGGTAATCCCAGATTCTCAACTATAAACGGATCTCCCCTGTCTCCTTTACCCTCACCTCCAACAATAAGTACATGGAAATCTTTTTCACTAAGATTGAGACCATGTGGTGATCTGATTCTGTTGTGCACCTCCCTAACCAGCTGGGTCACGTTTCCTCATCAAGATTCCTTCTGCTCTAGCCCAAATCTTTCTCCGTCTTGCTCCAGCCCAGCTCTGCCTCACCTCCTCAACCTCCTGTGATTCCCCTGTTGTTGCTAAGTTGCTTCGCTGACATTCAGGGTTCAAGGAACAGAGAGTTCCTCCAGTTAAATATCGAGTAGACAAAAGCCACTGTTTTCACTTCCCGCTCTGTTCACTCGCTACTGACTCTATCTCCCTGGTAACTGTCTGAGGCTAAACTAGACGTTCACAACATCAATGTCATATTTTACCTGAAATGAACTTCCAATTGCAGGACTGTGCCCATTACTAACACTGCCTAATTACAACTCCATAACATTACTCAGTGTTGCTGCTGTCTCAGCACATCTTCTGCTGAAACTCTCATTCATGCTTTTGTTATCTGCAGCAGTTCAAGAAGGCAGCTCAATACCACCTTCTCAAGGACAATTAGGAATGGTCAATAAACACACAGGTCTGAACAGTGATTCCTACATCCTGTGAAAGAATTGGGGTCACCCAAACCTCTGCAGTTCATGTCCGAGTTCACACCAACACTGGAAACCTCCTAGCTCGTCCCTGGCATTCTCCATCCCGCTGTAATAAATGGAATTTTGGCTAAGTGCCAAATTCTCCGTTCTGATTGGCAGTGGGGAATGAACAGATGAGATCAGAGAATCCTGCCCCAGGTCTCGTTTACCCTCTCTCCTCTGTGCTCGTTGATCTACATCGGCTTCTGATCAAGCAACATCTTGATTTCAAAATTCTCATTTTTATTTCCAAATCCATCCATGGCTTCAGTCCTCCCTATCTGTGTAACCTCCTCCAGTCCCTCCTTGCACCCGGTCAATATTGGCCTCTTGCGCATCCCCAATTTTAATTGCTCCAACATTGAGTTGCCTGGGCCTGATGCTCAAATTCCACATCACCATCCTCCCCATCCCCTCTGCCACCACCAAACCTCCCCACCTCTCTATCCCTGGACTTCTACACCTCTTTGACCATGAATTTGATCATCTGACTGAGTACAGCTCAGCATCATGACCAACATTCTCCAGCGCCCACCCCCTCCCTCCAACTTCCTCCTCCCCCCATCCCTCCCCAGCTGCGTATTTCCCACCGGTGCGAGGTGATGTGTTGTTTGTTCGCAGTGGGATTTTCCAGTTCCACTGCTGTCAATGGGAATTCCTATGGACGTCACCCCACACCGGTAGGAAACCTGCGAGCGGGGCTGCGTTACCGTCGGGACTGGAGAATCCGCTAGCGTGAACGGCCGGAGAATTCCGACCCATATTTTCCAGTGCTCCTGTGAGACATTGGGGATGTTTTATTTCATTAAAGGTCAAATTTAAATATAAGCTGTTATCGCGGAAGTCTAAAAGTGTGATAAAACAGGAGACCAGAGAGAGAAATCCCTATTACGTTAGTGCACATGATGGAGATGTAGCTTTGTGTTATGAAATGTGAGAGGTAAACTGTGCTGATGTACATCACTGTACAAATAGCAGTGAAATGGGGCTGACTGTGAGACATGATCTCGAAAGTCTCACCAACATCAGTGTTCCAGGAAGCCTTTGCTTTACAAAAAGCCTATCCCCAGATTGTTTTACTATTGTTACCGGGTGCGACATTCCTCGGCAATTAGAGACCATTTACTGAATTCCGTCAGTGGAGAGGAATACCAGTTTCTTCAGCATTTTGATTAATGGATACAGGGAGTGCAGAACAAGGCAGTAATTCTGACAAGATTTCTAATTGCGTTGCAAGTATCTTTTCAATTAATTTTACAGCTTTTGATTTGTCCATCGCTGTTTTATTATGTTGTAAAATCTGTGCTCCATAATTGCGTCTGAAAGCTGTAGCAGGAACACGGTGTGTGTAGGAAGGATTATGTAAGGCTTTGAAAGAAGGGAGGGGAGTTTCACCGTTTGAAGCAAAATTGTAAACTCGTTAAAAAGAAACACCACAAATAGTGATCAAGAAAAGATCCTTCCCAAGGATGTTGCAAAGTAGGTCTCGAAGGAGGAAAACATTCCACGAGGAGAACTGTGTTGTTTACAGCGTGGTTTTTATCAATAATGTGCCAGAGTATAACCTGGGCTGAGATTTTCCAGTCCCCCCGGTCCTGTGTTTCAGGCTGGCAGGAGTTGGCACATTGTTTTGCTAGTGGCAGGATTCTCTGATTCTGCCACAGTCAGTGGGAATTCCCATTGACTTCACCCCCCAACATTAAAAGGAAACTGACAAGAGGGGGTGCACTGCCAGTGGGACTAGAAAATCTCGCCGGCATGAAGTTAAATTTGTGTTATTTTTGGGCAGGATACAGCAGTTCATGACTAAGACTCATGATTAAAAAAAAGGAAAAGTTTGCATTTATTTAGGATATAGGGGTGGCTCGGTGGCACAGTGCTTAGCTCTGCTGTCTCACTGCATCAAGGTTCAATTCAGGACTTGGGTCACTGTCTGCGTGGAGTCTGCACATTCTCCCCATGTCTGCGTGGGTTTCCTACGGGTGCTCTGCTTTCCTCCCATAGATGTGCAAGTTAGGTGGATTGGACGTACTAAATTGACCATTCGTGTCCCAAGATATGTATTAGTGGGGTAAATATGTGGGGTTGTAGAGATAGGGTGAGATGGTGGTCCTTGGTAAGATGTTCTGTCGGAGGGTTGGTGCAGATCGATGAGCCAAATGCTGTAGGGTTTTTAATGATTTAAGGATATTCCAAAGTATTTTACAGCCAGTTAAATACAGTCGCCATGGTAATATGGGGAACACAACAGCCAATTTCAACACAGCAAGCTCCCACAGACAAACCATGTTGAAATGGCCTGATAGTCTTGTTTTAATCAGGTTAGCTGAGGGTTCAGTATTGGCCAGAACATGGGGATAACTCCTTTAGTGGTCTTGAAATGTCATTTATGACACAGAAGGTAATTTGGCCCATTAATCTATTCTAATTTCCCGTGGATCAATCTAGTTAGTTCTTTTCCCGACTCAATCCCAATAACACGTCAAGTGCCCATCCAGTTTAATTTATTCATTGTCTCTGTTCCACCTCCTTTGTGGTCAGTAGGTATCTAAAAAAAAGTTCCTCTTTGCACCCCACCTCCATCTCTTGCCCAGAACCCTTATTCTTGTACGATCAACTAACCAGAACAGGTTTTCCCTGTCCACTGTATCTAAACATGTCATCATGTTGTATATCTACTAAATCTTTCCTTAATAGGACAACGACCCCAGCTTCTCCAAACTAACATTGAAGCTAAAATTCCCCCATCTCTGAATCACTCTGGTAAATCTACACCCTCGCAAGGATCCATATATCCTTCCTAAAGTGTTGAGAACAGAATTGGTCATAAATAGTGCAATCTGTTGCATCCCCCTCAGGGGGTAGGAAAGGGTCTTGGTTTAATATTTGATTCCAAGGCTGGCGCTACTGACAGTGCAGCGCTCCCTCAGTACTGCACTGCAGTGTCAGATTTGATTTTTGCGCTCAGATCCTGGAGTGGGACAACCTTCTGACTCAGGACAGACTGCTGCCAACAGCTGAGAGGAACATGTGAAAGGATCTATTGTGTATGCCCCTTTCAGTGTGAAGGCCTTTTTCTGTGGAGGTCGAGTTCCTGCTGCTCACTTTAAGATGAAAGAAACAGCCCCCATTTCACCGCCTCTCCAGAAACCTAAATTTCAAATTTGTCCTGAAAAATCATGTGACACAATCCCAGCAGATACAGAGCAAACTGCAAAGTTAGATTAAGGTTATGTATATCTAAACTCATTGTACATATCAATTTAAACTGATAGTATCAAACAGTATATGCATGGACAAATCCACTGACTGATTCTGATTAATCTCTGGGATGATATTCTCCAAATGTTCAGCTGGGCCAAGAGTTTAACACTTGACTTTTACCAGAGATTGGCTTATAACTGCTGGAATTTAACTGAGCTTCCCTCTCTATCTTGGGATCTTCATCCTGGTCAGCTCCAATATGTCAGCAATAATCGAGTTCCCTTCCTAAGGACGTCCATGTGATTGAAAAGCTTCTAAAATTCAAACCTCACAGAAGCAGAAACTTTAATTTCCCCCACTCTTTACAGAGGGCCTGGAATTTTGTGTAAATCCAGGAAAGTTGCACACTTTTGTAGTTAGCAAGCTGCGCATCTGACCCAAGGTGAGTGCCTTTGCTCAGGGTTTGTGCTTTCTCACACAGCGCGGTTTGTGAGGGAACGCCAAGAGGGTGGGTGCTGAGGCAAGCTCGGTAGAAACCTCGGTTCTTGGATCCGGCAGCTCAGCTTTCAACATTGTTCAAAGGTCAGCCTAGACCTCACCCTTCTCACAAGCCCATCCATGTTACCCCATACCCCTCAGATCCCCTGTGACACCCAATATTACCTCCATTCCCCTCAGACCCACCCTGTCCCTTCAAATCCCTCATCCCACTTCCTTGTCTCCTCAGATTCTGATGCTTCGCAGAACCCTCCTGCCCATCTGATCCTCAGAAACTCCGTGCCCTTCCAACCCTCTTGCCCCTTCAGATCCCTCATCCCACCCCCATGTCCCCTCAGATTCCTATACCCCTCAGATTCCCCATGCTCCCTCCACATCTCTTAGATCCTGTATGCCCCCTTAATTGGCCTTCATATGGGAATTGTTTTCAGTGCAAATGTTGCAAAATATAAACCTGTAATAATGTAATAAAATATTGTAGCGTCACTCAGTAGTTCTAGCACCAGGGACCCGTTTTCAATTCCGGCTTCGGGTCACTGCCTGTGTGGAGTTTGCACATTCTACCAGTGTCTACAAGGGTTTCCACTGGGTGCTGTGGTTGCCACTCACAGGCCAAAGATGTGCAGGTTGGGTGGATTGGCCATGCTAAATTGCCTTTAAATTGTCTCAAGATTAGGTGGATCAGGCATGGGAAATGTTGGAGTTTTGAGGATAGGATGGGAGAGAAGCCTGGGTGGGATAGGATGTTGGAAAATCGGTGCAGATTGGATTGGCCTGATAGCCTCTTCTGCACTATAAGGATTCTACAATTCATTCTATAACTGATATTGCAAAAAATTTGTTCTTCATCTGAAGAAAAGTTTTCCTTTAAGTGGCCATTAATTTGGGTAAACAAATAAGAATGCACCCACAAACCACATTAAAGGTAAAAGATGTTATTCCAACTTCATAAAACGGTCATTATTTCACCTGATCATCAATGCCAAAGTGCTCTTTTTGGATCTCAGCCAAGCATTCATAATGGACATAGCCATCAAAGCATTATTGTAGCTGCAAGGATCTGAAATTGAAAGATCAACTGGTATCCTCCCCATTTCAAAGCAGATTTTCTGTCAGTCAATGGAGAGGAGCAGGTGTTTAGATTTCTTTTAGCTTTCATAGCCAGCCCTGTTTGTACATTTAAATCCCAGTACGAAATCTGACCAGGAACATACTGTTATGCATGTCAACATTTACACAATGGTGGTTAATTTAACGGTTAACTTAACTTTGCAGCACAGAGCTCCAGGATGAATGATTACAGTAATAAGACTGTAATAACATTACTATACAGCATGTAACAGTGACATTTGAAGATTTTAAGCCATTTTAAACTTGCCTTTCAGAATGTTCCCAACTCCTCAGCATGTGGCTACAAACTTTCCAAGAGGCTGCAATTTTTTAGGCCTTCCAAAACATGCACCAGTGCACAAAAGTAGTGTTTTATAGGAAATAAACCCATGGTCTTTGCCATGGAGATAATGACCTCGGAAGAGGTGCATGTGTGTTTCCCATTCAAGGCCTTCCTGACCTGCGAGGTGGCCATGAGAAAATAGGGTGGTGTCAAGAGGACGGAGGAAACTTGTTATTCCATCAAAAAAATTATGTTGTGGTGGCTATGCGCATTATGAATGCTTGGCTGGGGTCCAAAGAGAAATCAGCGTTTCACAACCCGATTTGTACTTCCATTGGGAGACAAAAAATTCATCCTAAGGGGTAGAAGGTGAACAGATCTGGTGCAAATCCAATCAAACTATGCAGTGGCTGAACCACATCAACTCTTGCTTGCTCCTGCCAAAACCACCCACTATTCCCAGATCTCAGACAGCAGTGATGACCTCTGGCATCTTTTTTCCACTACCATCTCCTTAAACCTCTCTTCCCTGTCTTTTACCTTTCTATTATCTCACTGCAAGTGTGAGGAACGGACTTCATTCAGCTAAGTTTGTGAATATCCAGTTAAGCTGCCTCAGCCGTTTTCCCCATTCCCTTTTCACCCCCATCTCACCAAATTAAACCACTCTCAGGTTCTCAAATTCTAGTGAGTCTCTAGATGGGAAATTTTCAGAATAAATGTCAAGCATTCCATTTGCTATCTCTCTCTCTTTCCCTCTGACTGGACTTTAACCCGGTGTTGTGAGACTTCTTGAAGTTCGAGAAGGCAGCTCATCACTACTTCCTTCAAAACAACGAACACCGGGCTTCCAGCAAGGTTCACGTTTCTGGAACAAACTAAAATAAAACAGTTCCACAGTTCTTCTCCTGCGCAATCTCCTTCTTTCTCTTGCCCAATAAAATGCTTGAGCACACTTTCTTTGAAGGAAGGGAAGGAGGGGTAGTGCTTCAGAAAAGCAAGTAGCTGATTCTCTGTCTCTGGGGTAGGCTGTAAGTGTAAGTTAAGCCTCCACTTGTCTGTGGGAGTTCAGTCACGTCCCAGATTAATCACTGGGGAGAATTAATTACTGTTATCACACCTTTTTGCAGCTCGTCATAAAGGTGCTAAAATGCTGCTTGGAATGTCGCATATTTACCATCACACTGTCTGGATGGAAATGTGAAGAGAAAATTGTACTATTCAGGTGATCTCTGCACGAGCAAATAAAAAATTTTGCTGCCCCAAGTTAAAATCCTGGAACTCCCTCCCTAACGCACTGTGGGTGTACCTACACCACGTGGTTCAAGAAGGCAGTTCACCATTATCTTCTCAACGTTCAATTAGAGATGGGCAATAATTCCTTGCCTTGCCAGCAATGCCTACATCTCAGTGAATCATCGAATCTCCACAGTACAGAAAGAGGACATTTGAACAAACGAGTAAAGTAGAATACAAGTTGGAAAGTATTCCACAAATTCGATGAGTGAGTCAGGATCGCTCAGGAATTTTCCAGTCCTTCACGCCAGCAGATCTTCCAGTCCCGCCGACCTGGACGGAGATCTCAATGGCTCACTGGCCTCGCTGTGGGATCTCTGCGCCAAGGAAGGGCTAGAAAATTCTGGTCCAAGAATTTAGAATTTTCTTTCACTGGAGTTGTCAGATGTTAATTATAATCAACTAACCTTGTACTAAGTGCCAAAATGTCAAGTTAATTTTTATATCATGTTTAGGGGGTTGGTTTCCCTCAGTTGGTTGGACAACTGGATTGTGGTGCAGAGCGACACTAATAGCGCAGGTTCAATTCCTGCACCAGCTGAGGTTATTCATTGAGGCCCTGCCCCTTGCCTGAGGTGACCCTGAGGGTTAAACCCTTAAGGACTAGACTGGGTAAGTCTCTTGGCTGGGGGATCTAGAACAATCTCTGAATGAGGGACCAGTGATTTAGGGCCGAGGAGGAAAAGATCCCTTTACTCAGAGTTTGTGAATGTTTGGATTTCTCCCCCTCGGAGGGCAGTGGGTGTTCAGTCATTCAGTATATTCAAGACAGAGTGATCAATAGATTTTATTTAGGTGGTAAGAGAATTAAAAGATATGGGAGTGGGGTAGGGGTGTAGGTGGCAATGAGGTTGTAGATCAGCCAATATCTTGTCAAATGGCAGAGCAAACTCAAGGTGCCAAAGAATCTATTCCTATTTCTTTGTTCTTTGTTTGTTTGTATTTCTTATGTTTTACATGTTGTTGAAGGTAGCTGTCCCACTGTGTGAGCTAAGAGCTGGTACGTAGAATCATAGATCCCCTAAAGTGCAGAAGAGGACCCATCGAATCTGCACCAACTTTCTGACAAATTATTTTACCCAAGCCCTCTCACTCACAGCATCCTGTAACCACACATTTACCGTGGCTAATGCATCTAACCTACATGGCTTGGGACATTAAGGGATACCTACATACTCTTGAACTGTGGGGGGAAACTGGAGCACCCAGAGGAAACCCATGCAGACAGGGACAGGAGCTGCAAACTCCACACAGACAGTGACCCAAAACCGGGGTTGAACCAGGGTCCCCGGCGCTGAGAGGCAGCAGCGCTAATCACTGTGGCCACCTACTTCAGGCCTGGTTTACGCTTCAAGAATACTCCACAACGACAGACACCAATGTTCGCTTTTTTTATTAACCTTTGTCCTGTTGAAGATAACTGTTACATTCACAAAAGATGATAAGACATCAGAGTCACATTACTGAATAGTGGCTGCTAACCAGACGCATGGAAACATGCGGTTGCTAAGGAAACAATTATTTGCTGGGTTATTTTAAGTCAATGTTCAACTTACTGCCATTTTTGAAATATTAAGCGCTGCTTTTTAGTTTTTACTTATATTTTTTATTCTCAATGGTTCTGCAATTTGCAGTTATGACCCGCAATGTGTTCTCCTGGTTCTTCAACAACCACTCAGTTGCCACAATTCTTGTCGCACTCTTTTATTAAAGGAAAGCTCACACTTGTATCAAACACGTTTGTACAGTGATCAAAGAAGGAGAACAAAATATACTCACTGGAATTCAGAAGTATGAGGGGAGATCTTATAGAAACATATAAGATTATGAAGGAATAGATAGGATAGAAAGAGGAAGTTGTTTCCACTGGCAGTGAAATTAGAACTCGGGGGCATAACCTCAAAATAAGATTTAGGACTGAGTTGAGGGGGAACTTCTTCATACAAAGGGTTGTGGATCTGTGGAATTCCCTGCCCAATGAAGCAATTGAGGCTACCTCATTGAATGTTTTTAAGACTAGGATAGATAAATTTTTGAACTGTAAAGGAATTAAGGATTACAGTGAGCAGGCAGGAAGTGGAGCTGAGTCCACAAAAATATCAGCCATGATCTTATTGAATGGCAGAGCAGGCTCGAGGGGCCACTTGGTCTACTCCTGCTCCTAGTCCTTACGTTCTTATATTTTTAAAATTCAGAGCTACCAAGACAGCAGAGTGCTGTTGAGGTTCAAAACAACTAGCTGGGGAAACAATTTGCATATGTACTTGGCTCCCAATATTTCCTACAGAGCCAGGATCAATGAGATGGGAATGACACAGAGGGCAGGAATAGCCAGTGTAGGGCTGAGTGAAGAGGGTCCCTGTGTGTAGAAAGCGAAACACTTCATTCAGAAGCAAGAGGGTAAAGAGGAGACAGATTCTTGAAATTAGGGCTATTTGACCATGGGATCATTCACTATTGAGGTAGAAATTAAACTTCACTTTGAAGAGTCTGGGGATATATATTTGAAAGGGAGGAAAGTTTAAAAAGAATGTTTTGGAGGAGTGGGTTGTTGTTGATTTTGTGTATTTAAGTGGTTGTACGATTGCTTTAAGAGCAAATCACATGGTTCAATCATGAGGTCATTGGGATGTTTCACAGCCTTCTGTCTTAGTTTCATTTTCCGTTCTGTGCGGATAACAGCCAGAAAATTCTGCCACATTGCCACTGCAAGCAAGGATGGAAAATCTGGCACTCAGCCAAATCTTCATTGATTGAAACGGGACTGGAAAATCCCACTACTGCGGATGGTGACATGACTTCAATCAGGCCACTGAGGTTGGCTTATTGGAGTATGAACTCCTTGAATAATTGATAGGCTAATCAGGGAATCCTTGATTGTGCTTAACTGGGAGTGTCAGTTCCTCTGACACCTCTCCCCACAGAGATGGACTACTGACTGCTAGCATTCTGTGTACTGCTGTTATAGTTGTAAATAAAGGGATTTTGGTGAAGGGGCTTCTACCTGCACAGACTTATTACAGATGGCCAAAAGATTCTGGTCAACATCTTTTCACTAAAGCTGTTTAGTGTTATGTTGAATCTACATGTGCAAACCACATCTTTTTTCTTTTTGTTTAAAACCCACAAACAGTAACTTGGTTAAGATGTTATAGGTGGAAGAGAACACCCATACCAGAATGGCCTCCCAATCTGCTTTAATTTCCATCATTCCATATGAAAACTTTCCTTTATCAGGTGCCGGGAGTAGATTGGAGATGTTGGTGCTGAGCTGAGTTTTGGATAATGTGCCCTGGGAGAAGTGCCCCCGACACGAAGCCTGGCTGTCCATTCTGCATTCACCCTGGATGGTTCTGTTCAATCTCTACCTATCTCTCAGCTTCCATAAGTTGTCACATTTGCACAGAACTGGAGCTCCAACAGAAGTTAAGGATTTGCAGAGAGATTGGACCTGTTTAGCTGTGGAGCCTAACCTGCCTCTTGTGCAGTGCAAGGAGATTAGTTCTAATTTGAAGGTGAACATCAGCAATCTATAGGATTCCTGCTAGTTACAGGTAATATATTAGACATTGCACTTACTATCAGCTATCTACCTACAGATTACCGATAGGTTATTGCTGTTTATTATGGATATCTGAATTTTGCCAAAATAAATGGAAACAAGCTGAAGGGCCTGTTTCCATGTTGTAAACCGCTATGACTCTAAGACCATTTGTTCACCGCAAATCTTCAATAAATTACCATTAATAACTGGCATATTCTTCTGATTTTCCCTCACGTCTCATTGAGCCGCCCTGTCAACTCTGAGTCAGAGGGTTGTGGGTTCAAGTCCAAAGTCAGGACTTGAGCACAAAATTTCAGGCTGACAGTACAGAAGAGGAGCTACAATGTCTCCCATTCATCTTCCAGATGAGGTGTTAAATTGAGGCTCCATCTGCCTCTTCGGGTCCATGAGAAACATCCGATAGCATTATGAAAATAATGGGAGCAGTGTTCACTCCGGACAATATTTATCCCCGAATCAATATCGGGAAAACAGATTATCTGGTCATGACTATATTTCTGTTTGTGGGATCTTGCTGTGTGCAAATTGGTTACTTCATTTCCTTTCTTACAACATTATTGTGCTTCAAAAATGCACAGAAAGAAATGCCTTGCACACGTAGATTCAAAGTGACACCACATAGGTTTATTGAAAGAGATGTTGGCTGTTCAGCAATTTGAGAAGTCGATTAGAGGACTCTCGATATGAATGAAAGGTTAAAGCAGTAACATTCAACAAAGTCATGTGATTGGCCATCATTTGGCTAAGTGTCATATTATCACCACCCCCCTCCCCCACCCCTGGAATGTCACAAATAAATAAATGGCCTAAATAAAAAATAATGTCAAAGGGAGGCTCAAACTAAATTCTGACTATGTGGGGTAAAGGCACTATTATGCGAGTTATTCTGGATATCCTGCTGTTCTTGCCTCCGAGCAGCGGAGAACCGTTCAGAAGAATAACTTATGAAGTGAGTTTTTATTTTGTACGTCTTTCTTTGCACTTGTCGTTTCAATTCTTTTCCGGCTGAGTTTTACAAACAGCAACTCCCCTCCTCCTGCTTTTCACCAATCGATTCTCGGAGGCAGCAGGCTGAAACTTTGTATATGTGTTGGCTGGTTTCCAGCTCTCTGGTTCTCTCTGGTAACTGTTTGTTAGCCCGACGGTTATTCAATGAGGCGGTGTGTCTGAAGTAAAATCAGCTTTTGGTCTATGGTTACCTTTGAAGTAGTGAATGGAGGCAGCACTTGACTGTCGCCTGAGTAAGTTAGTGCAGGAAACCAACTTAACCGCAGTGAGTTCAATGCCTGCATGCAAAACAGTGTGAACTCCACATCCTGAAGTCTTTATAGACAATGTCAACAATTCAATCAACTTTACAATGCTGTATTGACAGGTCTATACTATCATTTGAATTGTGGTGACATTTGTAACAAAAATAATGCTGTTGTTTCAGATCACAGTAAGAATTTAGCAACACCAATTTATAATCCAACCGATTTATTTGATAGTAAAAACACGAGCTTTCAACACTCTGTGTCTTCCTCAGGCAAATGCAGATCATTTATCAGAAGCAACTGCTGCCTTGGTAATTGAGTTGCTAGGGCACTGCCCCCACCCCCAGTCTCCACCTCACACTATAGTATGAATGCAAGAAGCTTCAGAAAAGCCTAAGAACCAGGAATACTGGAAACACACTGCACTCTCTTCTGTGTCAGAGAGAGAAAACAATTAATATTTCTCATAAATCCTACCTTGTTGTCATGGTAGCACCGTGGCTAGCACTGCTGCCTCACAGCGCCAGGAACCCGGGTTTGATTCCAACTTGGGTCACTTACAGTGGGTCACATTCTCCCCATGTCAGTGTGGGTTTTCTCTGGATGCTCTGGTTTCCGCCCACAGCTCGAAGATTGGTTGATTGGTCATGCTAAATTGAGCCTTAGTATCGGGAGTGGGTTAGCTACTGTAAGTGCATGGGGTAATGGGGATTGAGTTTGGGTGGATGCAGACTCAATGAGCCGACTGGCCTCCTTCTACACTGTAGGATTCTGTGATTCTGGAACTGAACAGAAGGCAAAGCTTTTAAATTTTTAATGCAGCTAAACATGAAACAGCCCTTCCAGTTTGTGTAGCTTCTTCCCAATCGGTCTTCAATCACTATTTCAGTAAGTGCAAACATAGGTGTGTACAGAATGATTGGGGTAACTCTTCACTCTTAGGGAAAGTGTGAAGGTGATGCTAGAAAGCCAGAGGTAAGGGTGTCACGGTGGCACAGTGGTTAGCACTGCTGCCTCATAGCACCAGGGACCCGGGTTCAATTCCAGCCTGGGACAACTGCATGGAATCTGTATGTTCTCCTCATGACTGCATGGGTTTCCTCTGGGTGCTCCAGTTTCCTCCCAGAGTCCAAAGACTGTGGATTAGGTGGATTGACCATGCTAAATTGTCCCTTAATGTCCGAAGATGTTTAGGTTAGATGGATTGGTCTTGGTAAATGTGTGGGGTTATGGGATAGCCTGGGAGGGTAGGTTGCTCTTTCAGAGGGAAGTTGCAGACCTGGTACCTTCCCCTGCACAAAAACAGGTGTAAATGGCCATAAATATATATTAAAGCAATTGTCTTGTTCAGTGTTATTAGCATTTGGATTTGTGCAATCTGTCACTAAAACTTTGAGAAGGAGTGGTATTCCCAACATTAGTCTTTATAAGTGGAGTTATATTATATGTGTTAGATTGTTAGGTGGATATTATGGAATCCTTATAATGCAGAAAGATGTCATCTGGCCCATCGAGTCTGCACTGACCACAATCCCAAACACACCATACCTTCTCGCATGTTTCCATTAAATTATGCATCACAGGACACTAAGGGCCAATTTTATCATGGCCAATCAACCTAACCCACACATCTTTGGACTGTGGGAGGAAACCCACGCAGACACGAGGAGAATGTGCAAACTCCCCACAGATAGTGACCCAGGTCCCTGGAGCTGTGAAGCAGCAGTGCTCATTACTGTGCTACCGTTGTGGAGAGATTAGAGAAAGAGAGAAATTTAAGGGGAGATTTAAAAGTTCAGAAGCACGAGGGGTTACGAACCAATAGGACAATCAGTAATCAGACTGCATGGCTTTAAAATCATTTCTACAAACACCGGGGGGAGAGACGTGGGGTCAGTTATTTTATTCAGCAAGTTATTGTGATCCAGAAAATATTGTTTGAAAGCTGCTGGAAGCAGGTTTGACATTAATTTTCGAAAGGGGATTGGAAATGTGTTTAAAGCGGAGAATAACTGCAGGCGAAAGTGCATTTCGAGTGGGACTAATTGGACAGCTCTTACAAATAGCTGTCACAGTTATGAGGGTGTGAATGGCCTCCTTTTGTGCTATATATGATTCTGTGTTCGTCCTGTTAGAGACTCAGTTCCTATTCTCAGCTGCTGTCCAAGTATCTGATGCAGACTAAACAGGGGGAACAAACTGCTCAATTATTTCCCTTACCATAACCCAGAGTATTGAAGCTATTTCAGAACCAGTGCCACAAAAGCAGAAATAGGAAAATATTTTCCACCCACAATAATAGAGAGCGACTATTTCTTTGAAAACAACTGAATAAAACTCTGTGAAGGAAAGGGACTGAGAGTAGAAAGCAGAGTGGTAGAGGCAGGAGAATAGTAACTGTAGTTGACAGTAATTGCCTGCATGTGATGTACTCCGGGATGTTTCTAAGGGACATGAGTAGGAGTTACGTAAGCTGCAAGACCTTTTCGCTACAATTTGGTAGTTTTAACTTCTGCTAAAGCAATTCTCAAGCACTCAAAATGTGCATTACAATTAAAACAGTCCTGACTGAAAACAAAATGACACCCCTGCATCATTTGGATCCCTGTAATTGATGATGAAGGGCACTGCAGTTCATCTGATTGCTCAGCAGAGGAGGGTGTTGTACAGGGTTGAAGAAGCTCTCCTCCATACTGGGAGAATTACATGACCATTCACCCACACTTCTTTGTTTACAGCAGTTGTTCAGGTCTATGGGTGAAAATAACTGGCTACTGTTATCATCTAAAGCTTTACTGCCTTTCTTACTAGAATTCTGCAACAGAGAAAGAGGCCAATATCTTTATTTATTTATTAGTTGCAAGTAGGCTTATATTAACACTCCAATGAAGTTACTGTGAAAATCCCCCAGTCATCACACTCTGGTGCCTTCGGGTACACTGAGGGAGAATTTAGCATGGCCAATGCACCTAACCAGCACATATTTCAGACTGTGTGAGGAAACTGCAGCCCCCAAGCAGACACAGGGAGAACATGCAAACTCCACACAGACAGTGACCCAAGCTAGGAATTGAACCCAGGTCCTTGGCACTGTGAGGCATCAGCGCTAATCACTGTGCCACTATACTGTCCTTGCCTGTAGGGAGAGGGAGGGGGTCTCCCCATGCATTGAGAAATTGGAGCACCTTCGGGAAATGGTTCCTGAATATCCTGAAGCTCTCATTCCCCACACAACCCTCCCCCCCTCCCAAATACCCAACTTTCTACAAAAATGACAGAGTGTGGGAGGGTTCAGTGCAGAACGCGGCTGGGAGATCAGCACGGATTCTTCTGTGATCAGCACCGTTATTCTTGCCGTTATGACACTTTTTTGGGAGAATTCTACCCAAGGTCTTACGAAAAGATAGATAAGAATAAGTAAGAATATAAGTATTTGTTTGTAAGATATGAGCATTGTTGGCTAGGCCTGCATTTATTGTACATCTTTGATTTGATCACACACATTGCTGCCATTGTCCCATGCTGCTTTTCTTACTTACGGTATCACTTCCAGAGAGCTGTTATCCTGACGTACTGTTTAATAAATAGCACTTCTATTTGTCTCATCATAATTAATATTAAATTCAAACAATTGAAAGGCAGTTCCTGTTTCCTCCAAAGATATCCAGTGTGTTTCCATTACCTAGTAGTTTAAACGTGGAATTCCTCAATAAATTAGGAATTACTGATCCCAATATCCCAGCTGAATTGGTGATGATTGATAACCCACCCGCTCTCAGCAAAATACAAGCCCTGATCATCAGCCCAATCTCAGAGTCCCAAAACACAATTGTAAGCATGATGGGCCGGTCTACTGTGTCTCCACTATCTGTCCCTTCCATCAGTGCCTGAGACAGAAATAGAAAGATCACTCATACACTTGGACGAGAGGACTCCATCTCCACTGGACTGCTCCTGAACAGGGTCTGGAGTAAGTGGGGAGGCAGGAAATTCTGCTGGCATGTTCTTTCAGAAGTTGATGGAGGAAGGGGTTCTTTGAGAGTATTCACACAGAAAAGTGGGAAAATCCACAGGGAATCAGTGCCATAGGAATAAACACCAAAAACTTTGAATTTTGTGTATGGTTGGGGTGCTCCAGTCCTGCTGCAGTGAATGAAGCTTTGGCTGAGTGCCACATTCCCCATTCTTACTGACAGCAGGGCAGCAATGGATGAGATGGAAGAATCCCACCCAAAAGCTGAGAAGTCAGTCAAGCACAGTGGCAGCACGTTGGCACTACTGCTTCACAGCCCAGGGATTTTGGGTTCAATTCCGGCCTTGGGTGACTGTCCGTGTGGAATTGCACATTTTCCCCGTGTCTGCATGGGTTTCCTGCGGGTGCACTGGTTTCCTCCCTCAATCTAAAGATGTGCGGGTAAATTGCTCCTTAGTGCCTCAAAGAGGATTAGTGGGGTAAATGCTTGGGGTAACGGGGAACAGGTCTGGGTGGGATTTCCCCTTAGTGTCAGGTGGATTACCTGGGATTACAAGCTTAGGGGCTAGGTGGGATTGTTATCTGTGTGGACTCAATGGGCTGAATGGTCTCCTTCTGCACTGTATGGATTAAATGCTTCTATGTGCTGCATCTTCACGAACAAAGGGGTGGCGCTGTGAGCCACATTAAGAGATATTGGGCAGGATTTTATGGCCTTGCTTGTCCTGAAACTGTAAAATCCTACCCGAGGTCAATGGATCTTTGCATGGCCTGCCCCTCGCCCGCTCCGATTCCCATGGCAGGCGGGGCGATAAAATTCCAGCCATTAGGTCGGCAATGAAATGTGTGCTGAGGCACAGCTTAACAAAGGGAGGTGAGGTAGAGTTTTAGGGAGGGAATTCCAGAGCTTGGCATCCAGGCAACTCAAGGCAGACTCTATATTATAGCAGAGAGTGCATAAGAGGCCAGGATTGGAAGACAACAGATATTTCAGAAGAATTTACAGATCCAGGGAGGGCAAGGCTGTCAAGTTAATTATAAAGCTTTATTTAGAAAAATCAAGGAGGTTTGAAGAACATGCCGACGGCTACTTATATAAAGTAGGAAGAGGTGGGGAGTCATGAAAGGTACTGAACATTGTGCAGCCATCAGCGAACATCCTCACTTCTAACCTTATGATGGAAGGAAGGTCATTGATGAAGCAGCTGAAGATGGTTGGACCTCGGACACTAACCCCGAGGGACTCCTGCAGTGATGTCTTGGAGCTGAGATGATTGACCTCCAACCACCACAACAAGCTTCCTTTTCACCAGGTATCACTCCAACTAGTGCCAACCAGCAGAGGGTTACCCCACTGATTCCTATTGACTCCAGTTTTGCTAGGTTTCCTTGATGCTACACTCATGGGCAGTCAGTCCCATCTCATCTGTGAAGTTTAGTTCTTTTGTTGTTGCTGTTACTGGTGGTGGGGTACACGGCAAGTTAGATGATATGCTGTGCTTTGGCAGAACTGTTACATAATCTGATGGTAACCTCCTCCTCACAGCCTCAAAGTCTATTTACTGTAAGCAAGTGTGCCCTGGGGTCAGTGCAAAGCTCATGAGTTGTTGATGGTTTTACAGATGGGGAAATGCTTGTAAATATCTAGCGAGCATGGAGAAACTCCGCTTTTGATATCTCATTATTTGATAGCAGAAAATCTTTTAAGCTATCTCTACAGATTTTCACACCCTTTCTTATGTGTTTTCTGATGGTTTATTTGTCTATCAGATCTCAGTGATGTGGATAGATTGGACAAGATGGGAGTGTTCCCCTTGGAGAAGGGACATTTGAGAGGAGATCTGATAGAGGTATCCAAAATAATAACAGGTCTGAACAGACTTGATAGGGAGAAAGTGATCAAGAACCGTAGGACCCAGATTTAAGATGGTTGTCAAAAGTTAAGAATGGAGACATTTCTAATAGTATGTGGTTAGGGTCTGGAATGCACTGTCTGGGAATATGATGGAGGCAGATCCAGTCGAGCCTTTTGAAAGAGAATTGGATTACTACCTGAGCAGGAAAGATTTGCAGGGCTACAGGGACAAGGCAGGTGAGTGTCACTCATTGAATTGCTTTGCTGAGAGCTAGTACAGATATGAAGGGCTAAATAGCCTCCTCCTGTTCTATAATCGTTCGATGATTCAAAATTGCATCAGTTCTATGAGCCTTGGCTTTGCCGGTTAAGAAATATGTTTACAACATTTGTCCTGTACAGAACGATAAACCTAGAATGAATCAGTAATAGCATAAACTGAGAATTTTCCAGAAAAACATAATAGTTTCTGGTTAAATACCAATACCTCTGCGTATGATATAACCTTGGCATTTGTGAGTGAGGCATGACTTTTGGGTTAATTTTTTAAATTCACCTCAGGTTAGCACAGTTCTGGATTTTCTCAATCAGTATTTCCGCATTCTGAGCTTTTTTACAATATCTGCCAATTTCCACATTTTATTTGCATTCTTTCTTGCCTATTCCCTCTCCAGGTTGTGTTAACTCTTCATTTGGTTCTATCAGAGCCAGTGAATGCCATCCATGCTTCAGCATTATCAACCTAGCTTGAAGTGTATAGAATCATAGAATCCCTACAGTGCAGAAGGAGGCCATTCAACCCATCAGTCTTGCAGTGACAATAATCCCCCCAGGCCCTATCCCCATAACTCCACATTTTTACCCTGGTAATCCCCCTGGTGTTAATGGTCAATTTAGCATGGCCAATCCACCGAACCTGCACATCTTTGGTCTGTGGGAAGAAACTGGAGCCTCCGGAGGAAACCCACACAGAGAAGATGCAAATACCATACAGATAGTGACCCGAGGCCAGAATTGAACCCAGGTCTCTGGCACTGTGAGACAGCAGTGCTAATCACTGTGCCATCATGCTGTGCAGTTATTTTCTTTTCTTTTAAATAAAATTTCCCTCTTTTTTTAAAACAAAAGTATGTGCCCTAGAATCTGGCTTTTGTCCTGAGGCAGGTTTGATGCACTTGCTTCGCCATACATACGAGTTATCTTGGTCCCCAGGCATCTCTGTAAGCTGCTGACACTTATAATGGTGCCAGAGGCCGTAATCTCTGGCACCATTATGAGTTGGTTTGAGCAGCGTGGGCCCTGAGGAGCCAAGGACAGAATTGATCTAGAGTGCCTGGGTATTGACATTGCCGTATGCCAAGAAAACCACCAGGATATTACACAGATTGCTTGTCATTTCTTTCAAACTCATTGCTTTACTGGATGTAAAATATTGTAAAAAAAAACAGTATCTGGCTGGAAGTAAAGAATTACCCAGCTGAGCACCAAAGGAGAGAACGCTGGAAAATCTCAGCAGGTCTGGCAGCATTTGTAGGGAGAGGAAAGAGCTGATGTTTCAAGTCCAGATGACCCTTTGTCAAAGCTAAAAGGCAGAGAAGGTAGGAGATATTTATACTGCAGGGGGAGAGAATGAAAGATGAGTGATAGCCACAGAAACCAAGGGAAAAGACTGCTAATGGCAGCCCACAGAGAGAATAGAAGGTGTGAATGGCCAAAAGGCAGTGAAGCTGTAAATTGTGACAGGTGAAAGTAGGCTGATTCTGGGCAGAGGATTCACATTGCTCACTTCAGTCCGCTCACTGAAGTCAGAGGATTCCATTAAAAGCCTCAACCAGCCGTGTACTTCAGGGGAATTCCCATTCCAAGAACATCATTGCTGGACCCATCAATAATGGGAACGGAAGCCCTTTTGTATGATTCACAGCATAGCACTGTCCAATTTCGATCAGATTATCACTTTACTATCCCACTGCCATTCCTCATTCACAAGGTATGGGTCAGGAATGTGATGGAATACTCTTCCCTTATCTGGATGAGTGCAACGCCTATAACACTCAAGAATCTTAACACCATCCAGAACAAAGCAGCCTGATCAGCATCCCATTCACAAATATTCACTTCATCCACCACCAACCCAGCAGTGCATACCATCTACAAGATTCCCTGTGACAACTCACTAAGACTTTCCAAATCCACAACCTCTATCATCTAGAAAGACAAGAGCAGCAGATACATGGGAACACATCACCAACAAATTCCACTTCAAGCCACTCACCATCCTAACCTGGAAACATATCACCATTTCATCACAGTCACTGGGTCAAAATCGTACAATTCCCTTCCTAACAGCTCTGACTGTGCACCAACGTTCCACAGACTCCATTGGTTCAAGAAGGTGGTTCATCGCCACCTTCTCGAGGACAATTAGGGATGAGGATTCTGGGAGGCAATTAACAAAAATTCAACGTTGAATAATTCATGTCCTTCAACCTGATTGGCTGAGGAAATACACTGTCCCATGTCCTGTTCACTCCAGTGCCAGGTATTCTGTGTCCTTTGCTGTCCCATTTTCAGCTCTCAATTTCAAAACTGTCCACACAAAAAATGTGAGGATCTCAGCACATGAGGATGGATCTAACTAACGGTCGGCAATGTTTGATGCCCTGCAGTGATTGACCCAATTATTCAGTCTATGCAAGTAATGAGATGTTGATGATAATCTTGAGGATGATATTAGGGAAATCTCCACACGATACTTTGTCACTGAGGTATAAAGTATACATGCCAGAGAAATCTCAGTCTGACGTACATTGTGTAAAAATAAAAATGTATTTGTGTCATCTGATAGCTAAGTGAATGTGTCAATTTGTGGTGACCATGTGATGACCAGACTAGCTGAATTAGTCATGTGTGCCCATCAGCCTTGATGCATAGCAGATAATGATGTCAGAAACATTAATTAAGCAGTGGGTGAAAAAAGAATTGTGTTATGTTTAAGCATTAGATCAAGAATTGAACATCTATGTGGATCTTAAGTGAATCATAGAATCCTTACAGTGCAGAAGGAGGCCATTCAGTTCATTGAGTCTGCACCAAATCCCAAATAGAGCATCCTATCTAGACCCTATCCCCATAACCCACGCATTCACCCTGCTAATCCCCCTACCTACATGTTTTGGACACTAAGGGCCAGTCCATCTAATTCACTTTGGACTGTGGGAGAAAACTGGAGCACACGGGGGAAACTCACACAGATAGGGGAAAATGTGCAAACTCCACACCCAAGGCCAAATTGAACTCAAGACCCTAATGCTACGAGGCAGCAGTGCTAACTATGTGCCACTGTGCAAAAAGGAGTTTGATGTGAAGATGCTGGTGTTGGACTGGGCACAGTAAAAAGTCTCACAACACCAGATTAAAGTCCAACAGGTTTATTGGGAATCATGAGCTTTTAGAGTGTTCCTCCTTTATCAAGTGAGCAGGTGTCCACTCAACTGATGAAGGAGCAGTGCTCCAAAAGCTCATGATTCCCAAATAAACCTGTTGAACTATAAGTTGTGCTGTGAGATTTCTAAAAGGAGTTTGGTCGCTCAATCCATTAACCAAAAAGCTTCATTGAGTGTTGGTGATGGATCACGGATCAGTATAATTGACCTTAGAATTACACAACTGAATTAGGGAGCCTTTACTTTGTCCCTCAGTTTGTTTAATTTATTTTAATTGTTTTTTTCAACAGAAGAGTTGGTATGCTGGTACATTGTAGTCTTGAGGTTAGGATCAATTATCTGTCTGACCTGAGAGTGTGGGAAAAGGCAGGAGAATGGGGATGGAAAAAATATCTGCCATGATTGAATGGCAGAGCAGACTCGATGGCTTAATTCTACTCCAATGTCTTATGGCTTTGAGGTCTCATGAGGGATGCTCAGGTTCAATACAAAAAGTAGAACAATCTTGTATTTCTTGGCACAATTGACCTTCACTTCAATAAACTCAAAACAAGAAAATATTCATACATCCTGAAAAGAAGTGTCTCAAATTTCACTTATCGTGACCAGGGCATTACAAGTTGGATCCAATCTCACTCCTCCCGCACCCACTTGGACAGTCAGGCAGGTTGTCTTATGAGGAGAGACCGAGTAGACTGGAGCTATGCTCATTGGAATTCAAAAAAATGAGGGATGATCTTATAGAATCATACAAGATTCTAAAGGGAATAGATAAGATGGAAGCAGGAAAGTTGTTTCCACTGGCGGGTGAAACTAGAACTAGGGGGCATAGCCTCAAAATAAGGGACAGCAACACCCACATCCCATGAACAAATAAATCAAAAAAACTTATCTGATACTGTGAAAATTTAAATCCATATTTAACATAAAGAATTTTGCCGCCTCGCCAGCTCTGGAATCGGGGCAGGTGAAGCTCACAGCGAGAAATCTCCATTTCCCTCAGACAGGATTTCCTGATCTCATCCGAGTGAGATTGTAAAATCTGGGCATTATGTTTTGTGTTGCAGTAGCTTGTTTAGCTTTTTAAAATAGGTGGTTTTTTTAGGGATTCTTTTTGTGCTTATTGAGGTGACAAGAAGCTGTGGAAGGTTTTTGCTACTTTTACTATTGCCGAAATCTCTCACCCTGTCTCTGGCTGGGATCCTCCAGTCCCGCTGCAGTGAATGGAGTTTTGACTGAGCACCAAAGGTCAGAGAATTCTGCCCTAATTATTCACCTCAAACACTCTGAGGTTTGGCGAAGTTTTTTGCTCTGGCATTTAGACCGTTACACAGTACTTGTACCATTAGATTTTTTTTACCTGAAATATTGGAAGGATATCAAATTGCCTTGAGGACTGTGACATGCCTTATGGCTCATGAGTAATAGACTGTGCTAGTTCTATTGGGGGTTTCTGTGATTCTAATGATTTTTTTAAATTACAGAACCATTGATGATAAATTCTAGGCTGCTTCTGACACAGTGGAGTGGAGGAAGGAACAAAGGGCTAGAAAGATTTTGAATTGATTTATTATTTCACATGTATTAACGTAGAGTGAAAAGTGTTGTTTCTTGTGCGCTATACAGACAAAGTATACTGTTCAGAGAGAAGAGGAGTGCAGAATATAGTGTTACAGTCATAGCCAGGGTATAGAGAAAGATCAACTTAGTGCAAGGTAGGTCCATTCAAAGTGTGACAGCAGAAGGAAGAAACTGTTCTTGAGTTGGTTGCTTCGTGACCTCAGAATTTTGTATCTTTTTCCCAAAGGAAGAAGGTGGAAGAGAGCGTGTCCGGGGTGCGCGGGGTCTTTAATTATGCTGACTGCTTTCCCAAAGCAACGGGAAGTGTAGGAAGAATCAAATGGATGACAGGCTGGTTTGCATGATGGATTGGGCTACATTTACGACCTTTTGTAGTTCCTTGCGGTTTTGGGCAGAGTAGGAGCCAGACCAAGCTGTGATACAACCAGAAAGAATGCTTTCTATGGTGTATCTATAAAAGTCAATGAGATGAATGGGCAATAGAGTTCCACTCGTCTTAAATCAAAATATCATTTTTTAAAAAGTACTGAAAGTTCTTCAAACAGCTTTGGAAACAAATAAATACAATGGGAAACCTTTGATGGTTTATTCTTCGGCTGCAGTTTCATGTGCACTTTTTTACCAGAGTTGAAGATGGGTTACAGTCAGTGTCTGTTCCTAAATGAAAAATCTTTATCTGCTTTGTTAGATGGTAATTGTTGGTACCTTGTTAATGATGGGGGTATCACGCAATGCCTGACAGTGTCCTCAAACAATCTTTATCAATAGCATCAGGAACCCATAGCGAGAGGTTTTAAGTATTGGAATAGGGATGTTTTGCTGCAACTGTATGGGACATGGCCACACCTGGAGTATTGTGTGCAGTTTTGGTGTCCTTGTCTGAGGAAGATGCCCTTGTTAAAGAGGGAGTACAGTGAAGGCCTACCAGGCTGATTCTTGGGATGGCAGTTCTGTCGTATGAGGAGAAATTAAGTCCATTTGGATTATATTCACGGGAATTTAGGTGAAAGGGGATCTCACAGAAACTTATAAAATTCTAACAGTGTTAGCCTGGGTGGATTCAGAAAGACTGTTCTCAATGGTGATGGAATCCAGAATTAGGGATCTTAGTTTGAGGATAAGGGGTAAACCTTTTAGAATTGAGCTGAGGAGAAATTTCTTCACAAAGAAAGTGGTGGATCAGTGGAATTCAGTGCCATAGAGTGTAGTTGAGGCCAAAACGTTGTGTGATTTCAAGAAGAAATTAGGTGTAGCTCCAGCGGTTAAAAGGATCAAGGGAAATGGGGGGGGAGTCAGGATACTGAATTTGATCAGCCATGATCAAAGTGAATGGCAGAGCAGACTCGAAGGGCCAAATAGCCAACTCCTGCTTCTAGTTTCTATGTTCCCATGAGCCTAGAAAGTTAAGATCAACTGGAGCAAACCCTGTTACATTGCATCAGTTACATTTGACATGGGCTGAGGTGGAAATAGACATCTGATTTGTGTGCCTGGACACACACAGCTTGTTCATTTGTTCAGTAAATCATCAGAGCAGGTTATATATCCTCAATGAGATGGAAAAATGTTCTGCAATTTTAAGCTGAGCTTTGCTAAAATATGCCTCAAATATTGATTGAAAATATACTTTGAGGGCTGGGAAAGATTCCTTGAAAGGTATCTTTTCTCCCCACTTTCCAGCAATAAATCTAACCAGAAATCATTTTAAATCTTTGTGGTAAAAGCCAGGGGAGCTGGTGAGAATTTTTTAATGTGGAGAGGTGTGATTTGCAATGTGCTGCGTGAATGGTTGGCAGAAACAGATTCAGTTGTAACTTCCCGAAGGAAATTGGATCCCTACTTAAAAAGAAAATACATTACAGCATTGTGATGAAGGAGTGAGGTTAATTGCACTGATCCAGCTAAGAGCTGGCAGGGATATGAAGGGCTGCATGGCCTCGATCTAAGCTGTATCGATCTACAATTCTATGATGTGTCTAATGAAAAAGGACCTCATTTCATAGAATCCCTACAGTGCAGAAGGAGGCCGTTCGGCCCATTGAGTCTGCACTGACAACAATTCGAACCAGGCCCCATCTCCATAACCCCACCTATTTACCCTACCAATCCCCCTGACCCTAAGGGACAATTTAGCATGGCCAATTCACCGAACCTGCACATCTTTGGACTGTGGAAGTAAACTGGAGTGCCTGGAGGAAACCCACACAGGCACGGGGAGAACGTGCAAACTCCACACAGACAGCCAGCCAAGGCCAGAATTCAACGCAGGTCCCTGGATCTGTGGGGCAGCAGCGCTAATCACTGTGTCACCACTCATGTGTACTGTGCATATTCAGACTGCAACAAAGAGTAGTGAAGGGTGCCTGAGATGGTAGAAACTAAACGTAAATCTGTAAACCCATCATTTGTACTTAGTGAAGAAGAATTTTTTAATTTTTTAACGCCTTAGTAAGGCGTTTGATAAGGTGGCCCATGGAAGACTTCTACAGAAAATGCAGATGTGTGGAATAGAGGGTGATTTAGTTAATTGAATTAGGAATTGGCTAGCAGATAGAAGACAGAGGGTGGTGGTTGATGGGAGATATTCATCGTGGAGTTCGGTGACGAGTGGTGTGCCTCAGGGGTCTGTTTTGGGGCCCCTGCTGTTTGTAATTTTTATAAATGATCTGGATGAGGGTATTGAGGGATGGATCAGTAAATTTGCAGATGATACTAAAGTTGGTGGTGTGGTAGATAGTGAAGAGGGGTGTTTTAGTTTACAGAGTGACTTGGACAAGTTGCAGAGCTGGGCCGAGAGGTGGCAAATGGAGTTTAATGTGGAAAAGTGTGAGGTAATGCACTTTGGCAGGAACAATAAATGTGTAGAGTATAGGGCTAATGGTAAGGCTCTTAATAGTGTTGAGGAACAGAGGGATCTTGGTGTATGTGTCAATAGATCCCTGAAAGTAGGCAGTCAAGTGGATAAAGTTGTTAAGAAGGCATATGGAGTCTTAGCTTTTATTGGTAGGGGGATTGAATTTAGGAGCCGCAGCATCATGTTGCAACTGTACAAAACTCTAGTGCGGCCGCACTTGGAGTATTGTGTGCAGTTCTGGTCCCCACATTATAAGAAAGATGTGGAGGCATTGGAGAGGGTACAGAGGAGGTTTACCAGGATGTTGCCTGGTATGGAGGGCAGGTCCTATGAAGAGAGGTTGAAGGATTTGAGGTTGTTTTCGTTAGAAAGGAGGCGGCTAAGAGGGGATCTTATTGAAGCATATAAGATGATTAGAGGTTTAGATAGGGTGGACAGTGATAGCCTTTTTCCTAGGATGGAGAAAGCTAGCACGAGGGGACACAGCTTTAAATTAAGGGGTATGAGTTATAGGACGGATATCAGAGGTAGGTTCTTTACTCAAAGAGTGATTAGGGAGTGGAATGCCCTGCCTGCAGCTGTTGTATATGCGCCAAGTTTGGTGGCGTTTAAGAGGTTAATTGATAAGTATATGGAAGAGAAGGGAATGGTTTAGTTGGAGGGGCATTGCTTTTTATTTTGGTCGGCACAACATCGAAGGCCGAAGGGCCTGTTCTGTGCTGTAATGTTCTATGTTCTATGTTCTAAGAGAGACAGAAACACCCACTGAGTTTCTTACACCATTCTATTAGGTCAGAGCTGATCTCTGTTCCCACTATGTATTATTTATAACTCCTACTTATTTTTTATACAGAGGATGGTGAACGTCTGGAACCTGTTGCCTGTGGAGGTGTAAGGGGCAGATATGATAGCAGCATTTAAGGGGCAACTAGACAAATACATGAATAGGATATAGACTCTGTAGGTGCACACAGGTTTAGTTTCGGTAAGAATCATGATCGGTGCATGATGGAGGTTGCGGGATGATCAGTGCAGGCTCGGAGGGCCAAAGGGCCTGTTCCTGTGCTGTGTTTTTCCTTGTTCTTTGTTCTCTTTACACTGAGAGAAATGGAGACTGCAGGAAACCAAAAGGCATTAGGCTAATTTAGAAATTTGGATGACACGTTACAAAATGTTTTCTCGCCATATCCAGGAAGCAAAATTGCACAAATATTTTGACCGATAGCAATAGAACATTACAGCGCAGAACAGGCCCTTCGGCCTTCGATGTTGCGCCAACCAATTATGAAAAAAGCAATGCCCCTCCAAACTAAACCATTCTCTTCTCTTCCATAAACTTATCAACTAACCTCTTAAACGCCACCAAACTTGGCGCATCTACAACTGCCGTAGGCAGGGCATTCCACTCCCGAACCACCCTTTGGGTAAAGAACCTACCTCTGATATCCGTCCTATAACTATCACCCCTTAATTTAAAGCTGTGTCCCCTCGTGCTAGCTTTCTCCATCCTAGGAAAAAGGCTATCACTGTCCACCCTATCTAAACCTCTAATCATCTTATATGTTTCAATAAGTCCCCTCTTAGCCGCCTCCTTTCTAACGAAAACAACCTCAAATCCCTCAGCCTCTCCTCATAAGACCTGCCCTCCATACCAGGCAACATCCTGGTAAACCTCCTCTGTACCCTCTCCAATGCCTCCACATCGTTCTTATAATGTGGGGACCAGAACTGTACACAATACTCCAAGTGCGGCCGCACTAGAGTTTTGTACAGTTGCAACATGACGTTGCGGCTCCGAAATTTAATCCCCCTACCAATAAAAGCTAAGACTCCGTATGCCTTCTTAACAACCTTATCGACTTGATTGCCAACTTTCAGGGATCTATGCACATATACACCAAGATCCCTCTGTTCATCAACACTATTAAGAATCCTACCATTAGCCCTATACTCTACACATTTATTATTCCTGCCAAAGTGCATTACCTCACACTTTTCTACATTAAACTCCATTTGCCACCTCTCAGCCCAGCTCTGCAACTTGTCCAAGTCTCTCTGCAAACTATAACACCCCTCTTCACATCTACCACTCCTCCAACTTTAGTATCATCCGCAAATTTACTAATCCATCCCTCAATACCCTCATCCAGATCATTTATAAAAATTACAAACAGCAGGGGCCCCAAAACAGACCCCTGAGGTACACCACTTGTCACCGAACTCCACGATGAATATCTCCCATCAACCACCACCCTCTGTCTTCTATCTGCTAGCCAATTCCTAATCCAATTAGCTAAATCACCCTCTATCCCATACATCTGCATTTTCTGCAGAAGTCTTCCATGGGCCACCTTATCAAACGCCTTACTAAAGTCCATATATACCACATCAACCGCCTTAACCCCATCCACCTCCTTAGTCACTTTTTCAAAAAACTCAATGAGGTTAGTAAGGCACGACCTACCCTTCACAAAACCATGCTGACTATCCCCAATCAATTCATTTCTCTCTAAATAACTATAAATCCTATCCCTAATAATTCTCTCCAATACTTTGCCCACAACAGAAGTAAGACTCAATGGCCTATAATTCCCTGGAAAGTCTCTCTTCCCCTTCTTGAACAATGGGACCACATTCGCTATCCTCCAGTCTTCTGGAACTATACCCGTAACGAACGACGACCTGAATATCAGAGCCAGAGGCTCTGCAATCGCCTCTCTTGCCTCCCAGAGAATCCTAGGGTAAATCCCGTCCGGCCCAGGGGACTTATCTAACTTCAAATAGTCAAGTAAATAATAGTCAAAAGCCGATTTGAAATGTTGTACCTAGCAATGGGGACATAGCTACACTTTTGAAAACCTCACCATTGCCTTACCCAATATCTGGAGGCACCAAGCCCATAAAGATAAAACAAGTGTTGCAAACGATGGAGCGGGAGATGCACCAGTAAGTTTCAAAATTTACCATTTTCAGCAGACCTAACAGTACATGCAACTTCCAAGCGCTCGTAAATTGAGGGGTGATAATTATAGGATGGATGTCAGAGGTAGGTTCTTTATTCAGAGGGTAGTGAGGACGTGGAATGCCCTGCCTGCAACAGTTGTGGACTCGCCAACTTTAAGGGTGTTCAAATGGTCATTAGATAGCCATATGGATAGCATTGGGTTACAGGGTCATTAGATTGGTTCCACTGGTTGGCGCAACATCGAGGGCTGAAAGGCCTGTACTGCACTGTAGTGTTTTATGTTCTGTGTTCTATGTAAAATATATTATTTTAATGGTATATACTTTTAATCTATAATGGAACTTTTATCCAGCTTGGGATTTGTTCTGTGAGTATGGACAGTGATGGATGGCACTGTGGCTTAAAGGGTAGCCCTTGGCAAGCTGTGACTGAAATAAATTGTTTGATTTGCCTGTCTCCCTGGGACACCGCCAGGTTTTTGATTAGCTCTTTCATGCACCTGAATAACAGCCCAAAAAATGTCTCTCCGCTGCCACCTGCATTGTCTCAATGACAGAACTGGGTCCACTTTACTGCTTGTCTGTTTTTTAAGTGGATAATTAATCTTTGGAGCTAGTCATTGATGGAACTTGAGGTGTGGACGCCTGCCAAAAACAACAGGTGGATTGGCATTTTACACTCAAAATAAATAAAAATGTTACAATAAATAAATTCACAAAGAATTATGATTTAAAATATGAATGAAAGAGTACAGAGTAGGAAAAGAGGAGAGAAGATAAGCTAACTCAAAGGTTAAAAATATTGGGTGGGCTTTTGTGGCCCACCCACATTGAATAGTGCCTTACTGTTATCCACTGATGGGATCTTCAGGTCTTGTTAATCTTTACATTATTTTGTATGCCTGGCCCATACCACTGTTGGGCAACTTGTCCCATGGGTCACCTTCAGCAAATCCTGCGGCAGGAAGGTCTGGAAAATCCAACCCAAGTCTTGAGAAATGTGATAGAACCTCCTATATTTGTGATAACAATGATGCTTCAGTAACAGCATGTTAAAATCTCATCGATAAGTAGTGATGAAGGATGTCTTTCAAAGGCTCAAGGCATTCTTCCCTCTCCAAAGCATTTATCTGTCTTTTGACTGACTCTAATACCCCTCTATGTGCGAAGGAGTCAGACACAATATGATTCACTCTTTATGATCTCAAGGTAAGTGAGCTTCCCAAAGCCTAATCTTTCAGCAGTAGCAGCAGCTGTCATTATCTCCACCACCAGAGTCAAACAAAATGAAAAAAAAACTCAGTATTATTCTGCTTTCTTCTGTACTAGAGCCAGAAATTTAAAACTTTGGAATTATCCAGTGTACTATGTACAATGGTAGCATAGTGGCAATCTACTGGGCTAGCAATTCAGGCATCTGGGGAGGTGATGGCCAGTGGTATTATTGCTAGACTTTTAATCCAGAAACTTAGTCAATATTTTGTGGACCCCGGGTTCAAATCCCGCCACAGCAAATGGTGGAATTTGAATTCAACAAAGAAAAATCTGTAATTTGGAATCTACTGATGACCTCAAACCTTTGTCAATTGTCAAAAAAAACCCCCATCTGGTTCACTATTTGATCTGATTTGTTATTATCCCATGTATTAACATATAGTGAAAAGTATTGCTTCTTGCGTACTGTACAGACAAAGTATACCATTCATAGAGAAGGAAATGAGAGAATGCAAATGTGTAGTGTTTCAGTCATACCTTGGATGCAGAGAAAGATCAACTTAATGCAAGGTAGGTCCATTCAAAAGTCTGACAGCAACAGGGAAGAAGCTGTTCTTGAGTTGATTGGTATATGTCCTCTGATTTTTGTATCTTTTTCCTGATGGAAGAAGGTGAAAGAGAGAATATCCAGGGATCCATTAGGTCCTTAATTATGCTGGCTGCTTTGCCGAGGCAGTGGGAAGAGTCAGTGGTTGGGAGATTTGTTTGCATGATGGATTGGGCTAGATTCACAACCTTTTGTAATTCCTTGCGGTTTTGGCACAGCAGAAGCTAAAACAAGCTGTGATACAACCAGAAAAAATGCTTTCTATGGTGCATTTGTAAAAGTTGATGAGAGGCATAGCTGACATGCCAAATTTCCTTAGCCTTCTGAGAAAGTAGAAGTGTTGGTGAGCTTTCTTAACCAAATTGTCTACATGGGGGGACCAGAACAGGTTATTGGTGATCTGGTCACCTAAAAACATGAAGCTCTCAACACTTCAGGACGCTAATGCCCTTTAGGGAAGAAATCTGCCATCCTTACATGGTCTGTCCTACATGTGATTCCCAGAGCCACAGCATTGTGGTTGACTCTCGTCTACCCTCTGAAATGGCCATTTAGGGATGGGCAATACATACTGGACGGGTCAGCAATGCCCATGTCCCATGAATGAATATAAATAACTAATGCTTCTGAGATATATGCTGAGATCCCAGCTCAGCAGTCAGGGGAATTCAAATTCAATTAACCAACATATCTATAAAATAAAATCCTAGTCTCATGAATGATGATTAAGAAATTACTGATTTGTTGGAAAAACCCATCTGGTTCCCTTTTGGGAAGAAAATCTGTTGTCCTTACCTGGGCTGCCCTCAGGGTAGCTCCAAATTTGATCATTAACTGCCCTTTGAAATGATGTACCAAACCACTCAGTTCTATTAAATGGCTACAGAAAACTTTGGCTAGGTCAACTCCCTGGAACTCCCTTCCTAAGAGCATTTTGGGTGTACCTTCAGCACCTGGAGTGCTGCAGTTCAAGAAGGTGGCTTCCCACCACCTTGCCAAGGGCAATTACATAGAAACATAGACAATGGGAGCAGAAGTAGGCCATTCAGCCCTTCCAGCCTGCCCACAGTTCAATGGATCATGGCTAATCCTCTATCTCAACACCATACTCCAGCCCTCTCCGACACCATCGGTACCTTTCTGTGGTAGAAAATTCCATAGTTTCACCACCCTCTGAGTGAAGAAATTTCTCTTCATCTCAGCCCTAAACGGGCTTCACTGTATCCTGAGACTATGACCTTTATGTGACCCCTAGACTCTCCAGTCAGAAGGTACAGCATTTATGCATCTAGTCTGTCCCGTCCTGTCAGAATTTTATACACTTCATATGGATCCCCCTCATTCTTCTACACTCCAGTGAAGATAGATCTACTTGATCTAATCTCTCCTTGTACAACAATCCTGCCATCCCAAGAATCTGTCTGGTGAACCTTCACTGTTCTCCCTCTGTGGCAAGTATATCCACTTTTAGATACAGAGACAAAATTGTACACACTACTCTAGGTATTGTCTCATAAAGGTCCTGTACAGCTGCAATAAAGCATCTTTGTTCCTGCACTCAAGCCCTCTTGCAATGAAGGTCAAAATACCATTTGCCTTGCTAATTGCTTGTTGTACCTCCATGCTTGCTCTCAGTGAATTATGTACTCAGAGACCCAGGTCCCTTTGTAAGTCAACACTTCTCAGTCAATCACCATTTAAATAAAACTTTGACATTTTGTTTCTGTAGCCAAAATGGATAACTTCGTACTCATCCACATTATACTGCATCTGCAATGTATTTTCCCTCTCACTCAACATGTCTAATTCACCTTGAAGCCTCCTCACCATTCCCATTCTCATCAAATATTGTGTCATCAACAAACTTGGAAATATTACTTTTGAATCTCCCATCCAGATCATTAATGTCTATTGTGAACAACTGGGGCCAAAGGACTGAGCCCTCTGAGAAGCAATAGTCATTGCGTGCTTCTTCAAAAAAAGTCCTATTTAAAGTTCTAAAATTTGTTTATTCATGTCACAAGTGGGCTTGCATTAACATTGCAATGAAGTTGCTGTAAAACTCCTCTCGTCGCCACACTGAGGGAGAATTTAGCATGGCCAATGCATCTAATCAGCACGTCTATTAGACTGTGGGAGGAAATGGGAGCACCCAGAGGAAACCCATGCAGGCACGGGGAAAATGTGCAACTCCACCCAAGCCAGGAAGCAAACACATGTCCCTGGCGCTGTGAAACCGCAGTGCTAATCACTGTGCCACCATGATATCCCATTTATTCCTGCTCTCTGTTTCCTATCTGCTAATCAATTCTCAGTCCATGCCAATACAGTATCAGCAATTTCATTGCTTCAATTTTGCACACTAACCTTTTATGTTGGATTTTTGTCAAAAGTTTTCTGAAAATCCAAATATGCCACATCCACTGGTTCACCCTTATCTATTCTACTAGTTACATTAGGGCTGGGCAAGTTCTCCCCATGTCTGCATGGGTTTCATCTGTGTGCTCCGGTTTCCTCCCACAGTCCAAAGATGTGTGGGTTAAGTTGATTGGCCATGCTAAATAGACTCTAGTATCAGGATATTAGCAGCGTATATATATGGGGTTATGGTTATAGGACATGAGTGGTATTGTGGTGGGTGCAAACTTGATGGGCCAAATGGCCTCCTTCTGCACTGTAGGGGATTCCATACAGAGAGTTAAGGGAAAGGGTGATCTAGAGTATTACTTCAAATTAAATGGAGAGAATAACTGAGAGGGTCACACCAATAACAGATACATTTAAGACTAAGAACAACAGAAGTTTGATCATGCAGCAATTGATGAATGAACTTCCAGTTAGAGTGAAATCAATCGGATGTTGTAGTCGGTCTGATGTACACACTTATAAATGCTGAGTGATTTCCTTAATCTTATCTTTTTCAAGGTCACACCACTTTACCAACATTTCACTGGCATTGATGTGAAGGTTTTGCATAAAACGAGAGCTAACACAATAAAGCAGTTCCATTCAGGCTAACAATCCCACATGTTTTATGTCAATGCTCTTCTCATCAATGCAAATAGGCAGCGTTGCCTGTGGCAGCTTTGGAAATACGTTCCTGTATATTTTTGAGTTGTAGATATTTCAGAAATGTCACAACAGCAGTAGTGTCATGTTCTAAAGTAATATTTAACAGTTTGAATTGATTATTAAAATGGGCACAGCCAATCATGTGAGCTTTGGCAGTACCAGTCTAAGACTCTCCTGAGACTTGCGTAAATATCTAACCAACCACCCATCCATTGTCGACACTCCCCTACCTCGGCAAAGCAACCAGCATAATTAAGGACTCCACGCAAAGTGCGTCTCTCTTCCACCTTCTTTCGGGAAAAAGGTACAAAAGTCTGAGGTCACATACCAAATGACTCAAGAACAGTTTTTTCCCTGCTGCTGTCAAACTTTTGAATGGATTTCTCTTGCATTAAGTTAATCTTTCTCGACACCCTAGCTATGACTGTAACGCTACATTTTGCACTCTCTCATTTCCTTTTTTATGAACTTTGCTTTGTCTGTAGAGCATGTGAGAAACAATACTTTTCAGTATGTTAATAATAAATCAAATCAAATATTAACAGCCATTCGGAAAATGAACACATCCCTCTGCTTAAAGATGGAATGTCAACAAAAGGGCTATGGCATTCAGACCAACTGATCTTTCCAGTTCACCGTGGACAAAGCACGGATCAAAACTCAACATGTTTAGATGATTGTGAATGGGTCACATTGACTTCCCATTGTTTTATGATTGTCCCTTAACTGAACCCAGATCATGTACATTTCAAAATGTCAAATTGGCAAACGCAGACTGCCATTTATGCCAGCTCTAAGATCTCGCTGACAGTGTACCCCCACCATGGATTTCCTAGCACAGAGGGGTGCGTTCAACAGGAAACCCCATTGACAAAGGTGAGACTTAAGATCCATCAGCAGCAAGTGGCAAGGCGCCTCCCATCACCATGAAACAAGCTACAGAGGGGGAAGAAAATCACACTCAAGATTTTTATTGACTTGACCACCCACTTTATTTCAAAAATGACCTTGGGCTTGTATATGAAATTAATCTCAGCCTTTGCTCTTGAGCAGATTTTTTTTTATTCATTGTGGGGCAAGGGTGTCGCTGGCTGGCCGGCATTTATTGCCCAAGCCTCGTTTCCTGGGCTGAGGATTAACCATATTGCTGTATCTCTGGAGTCACATGTGGGCCAGACCAGGCAAGGACAGCAGATTTCACCCCCCCAAAGGCCATTAGTAAACCGGATGGATTTTTCTGTCGATCAACAATGGTTTTATGGGCATCAGTAGATTCTTAATTCCAAATATTTTTTATTGAATTCAAATTCCACTGTATGCTGTGGCAGGATTCGAACTCAGGTCCCCAAAATATTAATAGTCTAGCAATGATACCACTAGGCCATCACATTCCCACACTTCACTATTCATATGATTCTATACTATCTTTATTTGAAGAAATGTGATACTATAATGGATCAGAACTGCTGGAATAAAAACAATAAGTATTGGAAAGGCAGGCAGGGAGAGAAGGAGAAAAGTCAGAATGGGCTATTTTATTTCTCTCTCCAGAGATGGTGCCAGGCCTGCTGGCTTTTCTCAGTCCATCCTGTTTTATTCTAGATTGCCAATGTCTACAGTATTTTTTCTTTAATTCCAGTATTGCAGGATCCTTTAAAGATGCTCTGGGACTTAAAGGCTTTAATGATGACGGATTGGAGCATTTATTAATGCCTTGTCATGGTTTCACACGCTGTCTATGTATTGAAATTAGACACATCGCACAATTTTCTGTTCCAACTCTGACGTTCCGTGGGATCGCAAGTCACTGCAAGTATTTGCCTCCATCAAACTTCCCTTTCCCCTAAAGTTTTAAAACCCATAAATCATAAGCACAAGTGGGTGTGGTGGGATGGGAGTGCGGAGGGGAGATTTGGGTCAGCAGAGGTCTGGAAGGTGTTGGGTTCGTGGAGAATATGGGAGGCTACCTGAAAGTGCGTGGACTTGTTAACTCTAGAGGCAACAACAGTATGTGTTAGGTTTTGTAATTCATTAGCTTTTACAGTGATGGGCAAATAGGTTGATTAATAAGATAATGCCTTTGGATAAAACAAGCTAGCATTTTAAAAGCAATTTGCAAATTTATTTCTGTGGCAAAGTGGTCCAAAACAGCCTGAAATTTAATAATGACTTTAGATACCTTCAATGGCCAAATATTGAAGTGGGGAGGCAATGACCTAGTGGTATTATTGCTAGAATATTAATCCAGAAACTCAACTGATGTTCTGGGACCTGGGTTCAATTCCTGCCAGGGCAGATGGTGGAATTTGAATTCAGTAAAAAAAAACCCTGGAATTAGGAATCTACTAATGACTATGAAACCATTGTCAATTGTTGGAAAAACCCATTTGGTTCACTAATGTCCTTTGGGGAAGGAAATCTGCTGGCCTTAGCTGGTCTGGCCTACATACAACTCCAGAGCCACAGCAATGTGGTTGATTCTCAACTGTCTCCAAGAGCAACTAGAGATGGGAAATAAATACTGGCCAGCCAGTGATGTTTGTGTCTCACAAATGATTAAAAAAAAAAATTATTTACAGGCAAGTAGGCTTACATTAACACTGCAATGAAGTTACTGCGAAAATTCTCTAGTCACCATACTGTAGCTCCTGTTCGGGTACACTGAGGAGAATGTACCTTACATGTACCTGAGGCTAATGTACCTAACCAGCGTGTCTTTCAGACTGTGGGAGGAAACCGGAGCACCCGAAGGAAACCCATGCAGACACAGGAAGAACATGCAGACTCTACACAGACAGTAACCCAAGCCGGGAATTGAACCTGGGTCCCTAGTGCTGGGAGGCAGTGTGTGTCACCATGCTGGTCCAAGTGTATACTTATCACTCATGAAAGAAACTAAGATCTCCACAGTATACCGGAATAAAGTATTGAATCTTGTAAATGGCAACACTGTTGAGATATTTGAGGTCAAATGATCTCCTAGAAGTTTTTAAACCATTGAAAAGAGATAAAACTCTCTTTGCACTTATGAATGTTTCCTCCACTGCCCTCATATTCCTGAGGGAAACCATAGGCAGCTGCAAAACCCTTCTCAGTTAACTGAATAATCCTTCAATTATTAAAATGAAGGTTTCCAAAAAAAGAATAAAAAAACAGTACAGCACAGGAACAAGCCCTACGGTCCAGCAAGCCTGCACTGACACATCATACCTTCCTAAACTAAAGGCTTCTTGTTGCTGCATGGTCCCTGTCCAGACCAGCACAGTGATTAGTACTGGTTGCCTCACAGTGCTAGTGACCCAGGTTTGATTCCTGGCTTGGGTCACAGTCTGTGTGGAGTTTGCACATTCTCCTCATGTCTGCGTGGGCTTCCTATGGTGCTCTGGTTTTCTCCCACAGTCTGAAAGATGTGTTGGTTAGATGCATTGGCTGTGCTGAATTCTTCCTCAGTGTACCCAAATAGGCGCTGGAGTCTGGTGACTAGAGGATTTTCACAGAAACCTCATTGCAGTAATGTAAGCCTACTTGTGACACTAATAAATTTAAACTTAAAACTATTCATGTAACTGTCGAGATGGCTGTTAAATGTTGCTATTGTATCTGTTTCTACCACCCCCTCTGGCGTTCTCCAGTCCTCTGGGACCTCTCCTGCACTAAAGAGAGCTTAGTGTCAGGATGCTTACCTACAATATTTTCTCAAATAAAAATAGTTCAGTTTTATAATATTGTTTATGTAATGTGTTACAGCCAAATGCATCCAAAGTGACCTCGTGTACTATTTATCCATCATGCCTTACTCCATCTGCATCAAGTCAAGGTTATAAAATGCTAATTGGGTCTGCCAGATTTTCTGACCTTGTTAGAAACTCACACGAAGTTTTGCTAAAGTTTTGAATTACACAAATTTAAAATGGGCTTAAATGGCTTTTCATAATTCATAACCATCTGGTCATGTAGCAAAGGTCGCTTCTAATGTTAGGGACTGGGTAGACAAGACTTCAGTAAAACTTTTCATTAATTACCAATATCGCTAACATTGCAAGCGGTGTCAAGATTAATTCATGAACCCAACTGCTGCTTGATTTCAAATAGAAACGTAGGAATATAGAAGATAGGAGCAGGAGGGGGCCATTTGGCTCTTTGAGCTTGCACCACCATTCATCACAATCATGGCTGATCATCCAAGTTAATAGCCTAATCCTGATTTCTCCCCTGCTTGATCCCATTTGTCTCAAATGATATATCCAGCCATCTCTTGAATACATTCAAGAGATGTTTGATGAACAGAGGGATCTTGGTGTATTTGTGCATAGATCCCTGAAAGTAGGCAGTCAAGTCGATAAGGTTGTTAAGAAGGCATATTGAGTCTTAGCTTTTATTGGTAGGGGGATTGAATTTCGGAGCCGCAACGTCATGTTGCAACTGTACAAAACTCTAGTGCGGCCGCACTTGGAGTATTGTGTGCAGTTCTGGTCCCCACATTATAAGAAAGATGTGGAGGCATTGGAGAGGGTACAGAGGAGGTTTACCAGGATGTTGCCTGGTATGGAGGGCAGGTCTTATGAAGAGAGGCTGAGGGATTTGAGGTTGTTTTCGTTAGAAAGGAGGCGGCTAAGAGGGGACCTTATCGAAACATATAAGATGATTAGAGGTTTAGATAGGGTGGACAGTGATAGCCTTTTTCCTAGGATGGAGAAAGCTAGCACGAGGGGACACAGCTTTAAATTAAGGGGTGATAGTTATAGGACGGATATCAGAGGTAGGTTCTTTACCCAAAGGGTGGTTCGGGAGTGGAATGCCCTGCCTGCAGCAGTTGTAGATGCGCCAAGTTTGGTGGCGTTTAAGAGGTTAGTTGATAAGTATATGGAAGAGAAGGGAATGGTTTAGTTTGGAGGGTCATTGCTTTTTATATTGGTCGGCGCAACATCGAAGGCCGAAGGGCCTGTTCTGTGCTGTAATGTTTTATGTTTTATGTTCTATGTTCTATGTTCTACATTCAATGTTTTGGCATCAACTATTTCCTGTGATAATGAATTCCAAGACTTACCACTCTTTGGATGAAGAAATGTCTCCTCACCTCTGTCCTAAATGGTGTCTCTGAATCCTCAGACTGTGACCTCAGGCTCCTCCACCATCCCCCCTGCATCTACCTGTCTAGTCCTGTTCAAATTTTTGTTGAATCTTTGTCGAGCAGGCTTGAAGGGCTGAACGACCTTGCTCCTATCTTCTATGTTTCTATGTTAAGTCAAACAGCAGATGAGTCTTGACACCACTTGCCACATTGGCAATGAATGAAAAGTTGCAATGAATGAAAAGTTTCATTAAAGTCTTGTTTCCCCAATCCCTGACGTCAGGAGTGACTTTGCAACATCACTAGATAGTTATGAATTAGGAAAAGCCCATTTTAGGATTAAAATTATTTTGGCAATTCTAAAAGATATGCTTTCACTGCAACAATGTTCAGTTTAAATATACTTCTCACTGATTTATCGTGTCTTTAAGAACTTAGCAAAAGACTAATAATCTGAAGAAAAACTCATTAAAATTTGCTTATAGGTAGACTGTATTAATTAACTGAACCTGTTTATAATCTGTCTGGATTTCTGAAGGCCTGAGGTTTTACTTAATTATCTGAGATATGGAATGTTGTCACAATGAGAGGTATATTTTTAACCTTTTATGGACCCAGGGAGATTTCAGTTTTGAAGTTCAACATAGACACAAACTAGTGCAGATGTTGGAATCGGAAACAAAAACCAAAAAATGGTGAAAAGTCCAGCAGGTCTGACAGTATCTGTGGAGTGTGAATAGAGCCAACGTTTCAAGTCTGGATGGAGTTTTGATGAAGGATCATCTGAACTTGAAACATTGGTTCTATTCTCCAGAAATGCTGTGAAACCAGCTGAGATTTTCCAGCATTTTCTATTTTAGTGTCAGAGTTCCTTAGTAGGTCCGAGGTGCATATGCTATACACACATTATGATATTAAATTAGAAAATGCTTGGAGCATTAAGTGGGTCAGGCAACACCTGTGAAGAGGGAAATAATTAACATTTCAGTAACTGTTTATCATCAGTAGTATTTAGCTTTTGGGGCTTTGGTAGCACAGTATTTAGCACTGCTGCCTTAGGGACTTGGGTTTGATCCTCGGCTTGGGTCACTGTCTGTATGGAGTTTGCATATTCTCCCTGTATCTATGTGGGTTTCCTCTGGGTGCTCTGGTTTCCTCCCACAGTCTGAAAAACATGCTAGTTAGGTGCATTGGCCACACTAAATTCTCCCACAGTGTACCCGAACAGGCGCTGGAGTGTGGTGACTAGGGGATTTTCACAGTAACTTTATTGCAGTGTAAGCCTACTTGTAACATTAATAAATAAATAAACTTTAATGAAGAGTTTTAGGGAGGCTAACGGAAGATGAGTCTTTTCTCTGTGTAATCCTGGAGTTTAGCCATCCGCCATGGTCCCATATTGAGAAACCACGCCTTGGCACTCTGGGATCTCCACTGTTCACCTAACGACTTTCACCTTAGCAACAGTGCCTTTGACCAAATGGCCTGTTTCTGCACCGCAGGGATCCTATGATGTTACGATTTTTGGTGACCAAGGGCCAGGAGTGCGGGAGCTGGGCGTCTAAAGGCAGGAAAACATGTGACCGCCCCTGCAGGAATGCACTGCGAACGGAGTTGGCGACCTCTGGTCTTGGACATACAACTGTCTGACTCAACGACAAGGATGTTTCCGAATGAGTCAAGCTGGTGTTGAAATTGGAAAGAAAGGGGCCTCTGAATGTCGAACAGTGAGATAGAGAGGGACACGGAGGCGTAAGAGAGATATAGTCAGCAGCATGACCCCATGAAAAGACAAGTTCAAACACTAGAGAGTTGGCATCGCACAAAATCAGAGGGAGTGAATAAATTTATTTTCCTTAACTTCCATCTGTGTGCTGCATTGGCCGGTCTCCAATGTACTAATCAGGATTGATTAGGAATAAAATGCTCTTGGCCAGAAGAAGAGAACTTTTAAAGATTGCAGTTGGTTCATTCTATGAAAAAGAAAAATATACTTTATCTATGCAGATCTAACAGTGACTTTTGACAACATCATGTCTGATTTTTCGAAGGCCCTTATTGTCACATTGTACAATTCCACATAGCAAGGATCCAATATGCAGCAATGGTTGTTATTTCAGTTCCACAGGTTTATTGTGTAATATTAACCGAAGGTTCCTCCTATAATCTTGGCAAAGGCTTATTGGTATTTATTGCTTCCAGTGCACAGTTGGCAGATTGTCTTTATGTCACATGCGGTCGATTTGGAACCCACGGTTCAGCACCAGCAGACAAAGTGGAAAACTCAGTCCTTCTGCTGCTGATATTTAACACGAAGGCAAAGTAGACACCTTTCATGCAGAATATTAAAGACACTCGGAAAGCCCCAGAAAATCCAATGCAGCAGCTTGTCACTGTAAAAACGCTGTTCTAGTCTTCACTGTAGTTGCTGCAATGTGACATGGCTTGTTGGGGTCTTAGAATCATAAAATCCCTACAGCACACAGGCAGCATGGTGGTACAATGGTTAGCACTGCTGTCTCACAGCGCCAGCGTCCCAAGTTTGATTCTTGACTTGGGTCACTATCTGCGTGGAGTCTGTACGTTCTTCCTGTGTCTGCATGGGTTCCCTCCAGGTGCTCTGGTTTCCTCCCACAGTTAGAAAGTCGTGCGGATTAGATGCCATTGTGTGGCGACTAGGAGGATTTCACAGTAACTTCATTGCAGTGTTAATGTAAGCTTTACTTGTGACTAATAAATAAAGGAGGCCATTCAGCCCATCAAGCCTGCGTCAATAACAATTGTACCCAGACCCCGTCTCCATAACCCCACATTTTTATGTTGCTGCTCCCCCTGACATTAAGGAGCAATTTAGCATGGCCAATCCACCTGACCCGCACGTCTCTGGAGCTCCTGAGCATTCCCAAAGAAGTGATTAAGAATCAATGTGTCCTGCAACTGATAAAAGATGGAGAATACGAAGGGCTCACACACATTCAGTGCCCGTGCCCCAGTTGCTGCTGATTTCTGAAATTTAAACTCCTGTCTCAGCAGGTCTGACAGCACTTATGGAGAGAGAATAGAGCCAACATTTTGAGTCTGGATGACCCTTCGTCAGAGCTCCACAGATGCTGTCAGAGCTGCTGAAATTTTCCAGCATTTTCTGTTCTAGTTTCAGATTCCAGCATCCGCAGTATTTTCCTATGATCTGTCAGATGTCCTTGCGCACTCACACTTGCCATTACACGTGTCAATTTATTAAGCCTACTTATTTATTAGTGTCACAAATAGGCTTATGTTAATACTGCAATGAAGTTACTCTGAAAATCCCCTAGTTGTCACACTCTGGCGCCTATTCGGGTACACTGAGGGAGAATTTAGAATGGGCAATGCACCTGACCAGCACAGTTTTCAGACTGTGGGATTTGCAGTGGGTGGAACTCAGTAAGAATTTAGCAACACCAATTTATAATCCAACCGATTTATTTGATAGTAAAAACGCAAGCTTTCGACTCCTGTGTCTTCTTCAGGCAAATGCCTGAAGAAGACACAGGAGTCGAAAGCTCGCGTTTTTACTATCAAATAAATCGGTTAGATTATAAATTGGTGTTGCTAAATTCTTACTGAGTTCTTACCACCCCAATCCAACGCCGGCATCTGTACATCATTGCAGTGGGTAAACAGAGCCACGTAACCTGGTGGAGTGCAACAAATCATTCATCCTTTTCCTGCACTGCTGGGTGCTTCTTTGGTGGGTTTCGCAGTTGCCTCCCAGGTCCTGCCCCACTTGACTGATACTTTCCAGCAGGCAGGTTAGGGATGTGACACTCTTGATATCATTTTTCACATCGACCCACACGGGAAACCACAGCACGTCAACTTGACAAGTTACCAAACTCGGGATCGAACATTTATCAAAATGATGCCATCATTTTGTGAAACTCTTGCAACGGAAGAGTTTTTTTTAAAATCAAATTTCAGGTTTAGCTGTGAGATTGAATGCAATTATAATCTGGAGTTACTGGGCGGAGATATAGTCTATTCCTGTTAATATACATAGTGGAGTCTGAATCATTCAACGGTTTCAAGAGGGAGACAGTTATATTTCTGACATTAAAAAAAACAGGTTAAAGGGACCTGGAGGACAATTGGGGAGGTGGATTTGAGACCAGAGAGAGATCAGCCATGAGCAGGCTGGAAAGGCTGAATTTGCCAAATTCTCCTCCTAATTCCTATATTCCTATGTTCCTACTGTCTTTTAAATGGGTGTTTCAGAGCCACTATAAATTTCATTTGAGGATAAATAAATATGAAGATCAGGAATAGAAGGAGGCCATTTGTCCCCTTGTTTTGCTATCCAACAAGATCATGTCTTTTCCTTCCACCTTCCCGTTCTATCTCCATATCATAGAATTTCTACAGTGCAGAAGGAGGCCATTTGACCCATCACACCTGCACCAGTAACAATCCCACCAGCGCCCTATCCTTGTAACTCCCATGTATTTACCCTGACAGTAAGGGGCAATTTAGCATGGCTAAGCAACCTAACATCTTTGGAGAGTGGGAGGAAACCGGAGCACCCAGACCAAACGCACACAGTCACGGGGAGAACATGCAAACTCCACACAGACAGTGACCCAAGGCTGGAATTGAACCTGGGCCACAGACCAAAAATGTGCAGGTTAGGTGGGTTGGCAATTCTAAATTGATCCTTAGGCCAGGATTTTACCAGCACTCTGATTCTGCGGGTGGGCAAGGTGTATACATCAGGCGGGATGTATAAACCTCAGGCAGACCTTGGTAAAATTCTGCACTAATGTCCCAGGATTTATAGGTTAGGTAGATGGTAAATGTGTGAAATTACAAGCTTAGGGTAGGGAAGAGGGCTTGGTTAAGATACTCCATCAGAGAGTGGATACAGACTCCATGAGCTGAACGGCCTCTTCTGCACTGCAGGGATTCTATGATTCTAAATAGGTAAAAATTCCAGCGTATTAATCATTATATTCCATATCAGTTTAATCTCATGAAATACAGTAATCAGCTTGTTGAATTCCCATAAAACACCAGAATTAAAATGGCCTCCAATGTCTTGCTCTTTTGTCAATAACCCTCAATTCAGTTTGATAGTCAGATATGACAGCAGCTGGATTTTGAAGGATCGCATTGCCGTAGTATTAACTGGTCTCAGTGGGAGCCTGCTTCTTATTACTGTCGTTTTTTGGAAAGGCAATCCTCGCCTCCCTTGGTACAAACTGATTCCCATTTCCGTCTCCTGATCCTGCCGCTGGTACTTCACTGAAATAACTTGCTCAGATCAACATTATTGATGCCTTTCAGCATTTTCAAAGACCTGGCATGTACCCAGAAACTCACTCAGGGCACGGCTAATGGATTGGTTTCTCCAGTTTGTTAACTTAAAAATAAATAAAATTTGCAAGTTTTCTTTCCACGCGATGCTGTTGGCAGTTTCACCTTACAAGTTCTGATAAACTACAAGCATGCTGATATACCTTATACTAGGATCAGTGTACCAGTGCACTGTTCTAGAGCCAGTGTACTCAATGGACTGCACTAAGGCCAGTGTACCAGTTCACTGTACTAGAGCCAGTGTACCCGTGCACTCTGCCACAGCCAGTGTGCTAGTGCACTGAGCTAGGACCAGTGTACCAGTGTGCTGCTAGATCAGTGTACCCGTACACTGCTAGGCTCAGCACACCAGTGCACTGTGTTAGAGCCAGTGTAGCATTGTGCTGCTTGGATCAGTGTACCAGTGCACTGCTAGGCTCAGTGCACGAGTGCAATGTGTTAGAGCCAGTGTACCAGTGTGCTGCTTGGATCAGTGTACCAGTGCACTGCTAGGACCAGTGTATCATTGTGCTGTGTTAGGGCCGATGTACCTATGCATTGTGCTTGCGCTAGTGTACTCAGTGCCAGCGTACCATTGCACTATGTTAGGGCCAGTGTAGCAGTGCACTGTGTTAGGGCCAGCATACCAGTGCATTGCACTAGGGTCAGTGTACCATTGTGCTGTTAGGATCAGTGTAAATGTGTGGTGTGCTGGAGCAGGTGTACCAGTGTGGTGTGCTGGAGCAGGTGTACCAGTGTGGTGTGCTGGAGCAGGTGTACCAGTGTGGTGTGCTGGAGCAGGTGTGCCAGTGTGGTGTGCTGGAGTAGGTGTGCTGGAGCAGGTGTACCAGTGCGGTGTGCTAGGGCAGGTGTACCAGTGCGGTGTGCTAGGGCAGGTGTACCAGTGCGGTGTGCTAGGGCAGGTGTACCAGTGCGCTGTGCTAGGGCAGGTGTACCAGTGCGGTGTGCTAGGGCAGGTGTACCAGTGCGGTGTGCTAGGGCCAGTGTATCACATTGCACTTGTGATTCAAAGGGGCTAACTTTGCCCTGAATATGGGAAGCTGCTGTTGGGATCGGAGTTGGGAACACAATCGAGGTGGGAGCACACCTCATGGCTGAATTTTACAGGTACCCCCCCCCCTCAAAACTTACCCCTGATCTCCCAAGAGTGCCTGAAAGGCCTCCAGCAGGGTCAGCTGCCTGTCTCTGTTAGTGGGGAGCAGTTGTAAGTGCCATCGGAAGGAACCGCTCCCAGTGGAGGAGGGGTGTGGGGAGGGAGACACAAACGAACCCGCAGAATCCCGTCTTGGGACTGTTAATTTCCATGATCTTTCCATATGGTAATCAGCTCCGTAATTCAACCCATCAAGCCTTTTCTGACAACAATCCCAGCCAGGCCCCATCCCCATAACCCCATGTATTTACCCTGACGCTATGGGGCAATTGTTCTAGATTCCCAATCAGTGGAAACATTACCACCGAGGTACCATGACAAACACCCACACTTCCGGGCAAAAAACTGATCTTGGGAGATGGGCAGAGGCCGTGTTACTCATCGTGAATCCTGCTGGTGATGTCTCCTGCGCTACGTGAGCACTGCAGCGGATTGGGAGAATCCCCTCCTCCCCTCTGTATATGTGCAGGAATAAGTGGCAAAGTAATTAAAAGAGAAAATCAATAAGTTTGCAAATTGTGTTTCATTCTGTGTTTTAAGTGGAAATACTCCAGTTTAGCAACAGAAATCCTGTGCACAAAATTGAGTTCAAAGGATCATGAACAGAATCATAGAATTATAGTTCAGCGTTGGACTTAATTCATTGACCATGAGAGTGAACTGGGTGAAAATCACTAATAGACTTATTCCTATGTGGTTGCATTGCATTGGTTGTTAAACACTTTGAGATGCCATGAGGTTGTGAAAGGTGCTATCCAAATGTAAACTCTCTCCCTTTCCTCCTTTCTCTTCTGATTGAAGAAAGACCAATCATTCAATTCTGGCAGAGAAATGTTATTTTCAATGTTATATTCTCAGACTACTGGACTTCTGGAGACACTGAACCAGTCCATCTAAAAATAAGACCTTTCTACATTTGTGCGTTTTGTTTTTGAGCTCTCCCTGTATTCTCAAGATATATCTCTCCCCAGTGTAAATAATTGCAGCGACCAGCAATGAGCTAATTTTACACTCTGGACAGTAAAACTTGGGGCTTTCACAGTGGCTGTTGTGACTGCAATGAATGCAAACTCCAATATCCTGTTTCATTGTGAGTAGTGAACAAGGGCTCACTGATTTCTCCAATCATAAATTAAAATAGTCTTGCTTTCCAAATAAAATCTAGGTGTTCTTTTCAGCCCTGGTGGAAGACTCCATTCATCTTTACAAAGATTACTGTCTCTCCTTGTGTTAGTGTGAGCTGTTTTGTATTTCTGCTGAACTGCTACCCTCAATATTGGGAATCATAGAATCCCTGCAGTACAGAAGGAGGCCGTTCAGCCCATCAAGTCTGTACTGACCACAATCCCACCAGGCTCTATTCCTGTAACCTTGCACATTTACCCCACTAATTCCCCTGACACCAGGGTCAATTTAGCATGGCCAATCAACTTAATCTGCACATAAGAGAGAAATGAATTGATTGGGGATAGTCAGCATGGTTTCGTGAAGGGTAGGTCATGCCTTACTAACCTCATTGAGTTTTTTGAGAAAGTGACCAGAGAGGTGGATGGGGTAAGGCGGTTGATGTAGTATATATGGACTTTAGTAAGGCGTTTGATAAGGTGGCCCATGGAAGACTTCTACAGAAAATGCAGATGTGTGGAATAGAGGGTGATTTAGCTAATTGGATTAGGAATTGGCTGGCAGATAGAAGACAGAGGGTGGTGGTTGATGGGAGATATTCATCGTGGAGTTCGGTGACGAGTGGTGTGCCTCAGGGGTCTGTTTTGGGGCCCCTGCTGTTTGTAATTTTTATAAATGATCTGGATGAGGGTATTGAGGGATGGATCAGTAAATTTGCAGATGATACTAAAGTTGGTGGTGTGGTAGATAGTGAAGAGGGGTGTTTTAGTTTACAGAGTGACTTGGACAAGTTGCAGAGCTGGGCCGAGAGGTGGCAAATGGAGTTTAATGTGGAAAAGTGTGAGGTAATGCCCTTTGGCAGGAACAATAAATGTGTAGAGTATAGGGCTAATGGTAGGGCTCTTAATAGTGTTGAGGAACAGAAGGATCTTGGTGTATGTGTCAATAGATCCCTGAAAGTAGGCAGTCAAGTGGATAAAGTTGTTAAGAAGGCATATGGAGTCTTAGCTTTTATTGGTAGGGGGATTGAATTTAGGAGCCGCAGCATCATGTTGCAACTGTACAAAACTCTAGTGCGGCCGCACTTGGAGTATTGTGTGCAGTTCTGGTCCCCACATTATAAGAAAGATGTGGAGGCATTGGAGAGGGTACAGAGGAGGTTTACCAGGATGTTGCCTGGTATGGAGGGCAGGTCTTATGAAGAGAGGCTGAGGGATTTGAGGTTGTTTTCGTTAGAAAGGAGGCGGCTAAGAGGAGACCTTATCGAAACATATAAGATGATTAGAGGTTTAGATAGGGTGGACAGTGATAGCCTTTTTCCTAGGATGGAGAAAGCTAGCACGAGGGGACACAGCTTTAAATTAAGGGGTATGAGTTATAGGACGGATATCAGAGGTAGGTTCTTTACTCAAAGAGTGATTAGGGAGTGGAATGCCCTGCCTGCAGCTGTTGTAGATGCGCCAAGTTTGGTGGCGTTTAAGAGGTTAGTTGATAAGTATATGGAAGAGAAGGGAATGGTTTAGTTTGGAGGGGCATTGCTTTTTATTTTGGTCGGCACAACATCGAAGGCCGAAGGGCCTGTTCTGTGCTGTATTGTTCTATGTTCTATCTTTAAGTATGAGAGGAAACTGGAGCACCCAGAGGAAACCCATACAGACACGGGGAGAATGTGCAGACTCCGCACAGTCAGTGACCCGAGGCCTGAATTGAACTCGTGTTCAATTCAAGGCAACAGTGAGGCAACAGTGCTAACCACCGTGCCACCCCCAAGGCTTTGTTAAAATACAAATCTGATCAACCTTCTGTTGGTAAATACATGAGTGGACACATTGAAGCTTGACTCAGTGCTAACACTCTGTGTTCAGTCCTCATTAAAGTGCTTGAGCTCCTGGAGGCCGTCAAGTAGAACACAACTGGATTAAACTAGAGACTAGAAGCAGGGGTAGACCATTGGACCCTTCGAGCCTGTTCTGCCATTCATTTTAATCACGGCTGATCATCAAATTCAATATCTTATCCCCAGTTCCTTCGATCTTTTTAACCCCAAGAGCTATATCAAATTTCTTCTTGAAATCACTTTGGCCTCATTACTTTCTGTGGCAGTGAATTCCACACATTCACCACCCTCTGGGTGTAGACAAGAAGAAATGTCATGATCTTATCAAATGACAGACCAAGGTTATTGGGCTAAACAACTTACTGCTCCTATTTTGTGTACTCACATAATCCATGTTGCTATTTTCAGAGCAGGACCCCAACACTGCCAGTGGTGCCATCCCTGGGTAAGATGTTAAATAGCGAGCAAAGAGCCCAATTTTAACTCTGAACAGTATAAGAGAATAGGTTTTGAATGAATTAAAATCGTTCCAGTCTTCTCAGGAGGATAATAAAAATCACTGGGAAGCAGAGAAACAGGATTTTCCCAGTTCTGACCACCATTAATCACTCAATAAGCATCGTGATAAAGCACATTTGTAGGGTGATTTATCTTGCTGCAATTTGTGGGATCATGCTATATGCACAATGGTTAGCACCACCATATGAAAATTACACAATTCATCCGTACCTCAGTGGCTTCATTTTAAGATCATGAAAGATACAATATATAAATATATATAAACGTGAATTCTTTCTATTACTTGATGTTGCCAAAGATTTGCACTTATATTGCCTTTTCCACAACACCCCAAAGTGTTTTACAAACGGTGCAGTACTATTTGAGGTGTAGTCACTGTTGTAACATAGGAAGCACAGCAGTCAATGTGCACATAACTTTGTGATAAATTATTGGTTCTTTTGCGATGCTCGTTCAAGGAATCAATATTGGCCTGGACACCATGGATAACTCCATTGTTTTTCTTTGAAGTCATGGGATCTTCCACATACATTTGAAAGAAGAGACAGGATTGCTGACAGTGCAGCATTGCCTCATTCACTGCACTGGAGAACCAACCTTGATTTGTTGTGTTCAAGCTCTCGAGTCAGACTTGGGCCTGAACCTTGTGACTCAGAGGCAACTCTGACCATGTGCCATGTAGAGGTAGAAGCAGTCTCCTCTCGAACAGGAACGTCTTGCTGTCTCACTGGGGGCAGAATATGAGGTTCTCTCTTTCTCTCTTGTCCCAGTTGCATAAATGTCTGAGGGTGATTGATGGATGAGGTGAATGGAACCATCTTAATCCCCTCATGGTTACTTCTACAGTACCATTAAGATCATCACCAAGTCAATATTTTGAGTCCTGGTTATGTGTATTTCCAATGAATCAGAGAATCCCTACAAAAGGAGGACATTCAGCCCATCACAATCCCACCCAGGTCCTATTCCTATAACCCAATTTATTTGCCGTAACACTAGGGGCAATTTAGCACAGCCGGTCAACCAAACACATGCATCTTTGGAGCGTGGGAGGAAACTGGAGTACAAGGAGGAAACCCTTACAGACATGGGGATTGCATGCAAACGCCACACAGACAATAACCCGAGGCTGGAATTGAACCTGGGTCCCTGATGCTAATTCTGGGATAGTTTAGCACAGTATTATGTAGATTCAAGCTGATTTTCAGTCACAAATATGGAGAGTATAGGTACTGTGGCTGAAAGGTCACTGTCCTTATAAAACACTGGATAGAATCCAGGGCAGCAGGGGTTTAGAATCAGGGATCACACATTTAAGATGATTGGCAAAGAAGGCAAAGTCAACGTGAGAAGATATTTTTTATGCAGCAAGTGATTGGGATCTGGACCGTGCTGCCTGACAGGATGGTAGATTCAATCCTGGCTTTCAAAGGAAGTGGTCTCACAATGTTTAAAATCCAACAGGTCTATTTGGAATCACGAGCTTTCAGAGCATTGCTCTTTCATTGGGTGATGCTTTCAAAGGGGACTTATGTAAGTATTGCAGATGTAACATTTGCACAGTTATTATAGAAAGGAAGTTGGATTCGCTGAATTGATCTTGCAGAGAAGCAGCATGAATTTAGTGGCCAAATTGCCTCCTTTTGCCCTATAACTATTTGGTGACATTAATGTGGATTTGTCAACTGTTTGATGTGTGGATTCTTAAGTAAGATTGATGCCATGTGTCTCTGCAACACAACAGAACAAATCGCCATCCAAGTAAAAATGATTTGTGTTTCGATGGAAAACGTTTTTTTTCCTCTTTTATATCCTGCAAACATCTCCTTTTCTGCTTGTTTTCTAGGGTGTCAGGCGGGGAATTATTTGACAGAATTGTGGAGAAGGGTTTTTACACCGAGAAGGATGCCAGCACTCTGATACGGCAGGTACTGGATGCCGTGCAGTATCTACACAAATTGTGCATTGTTCACCGAGACTTGAAGGTAGGTTCCTGATGTCCTGTTATGACTTGTCTGTGTAATAGATAAAGAAAGCCTTGCAATGCGATGAGCATGAATAAGCAGAAGGTTAGAACCAAAAGTGACCTTTGCAGAGGGATTAATGTTCATGTCTTTGTGACATTTCCAACTGATTTTCCCCATCACAAGAGCTACAGCCAATAAATTACAGTCTTCTTGGCATTTTCAATCTTTTAATTTTTATCATGTCTATAAACACATTAACTGTGAAATTCCTCCAGAGTTTAGCCAGACTTTTACTATCCCTCTGCTCTAAAACCAACAGAATGTTCCAGAAAATGGTGGAACTTGCTGTACAGGGTGTTCACAATTTGGAAACTTCCTGCCTACTTGGTTGGAGTCGGGGAGAGCAGTGGGTCATGAGAATTAAGGCAGAATCTCTATCCACATTCCTTAGGGGATGGAGGTAAGGGCACAGACTCCCTAAATCAGGGCCTTATGTCCCTGAGGTTAGAAGGCAACTTAATGATTGCCCCATATAGCCCCATAATAATAAAGTTTCTTCTCTTTGACTCTGAGGTTCCAGCAGTCAAGGGGACCTGATAAGTGTGCTTATTAATTCATTCATTAGGGTGCCATGGTGATATAGAGGGTAGCACAGTGGTTAGCACTGCTGCCTCACAGTGCCAGGGATCCTTTTAAACTTACACTTTTAAAAAGTGTTTAGACAATTACATGGGTAAGATGGTTATAGAGGGGCATGAGCCAAACGCGGGCAATTGGGACAGTGTTTTAAAAAAAGGGTGGCATGGACAAGTTGGGCTGAAGGGCCTATTTCCATGCTGCAAATCTCTATGACTCCAAGACTCTGTAATTTGTGTTCGATTCCCGCCTTGGGTCACTGTCTGTGTGGTGTTTGCACATTCCCCCCGTGTTCACATGGATTTCCTTCCGATGCTCTGGTTTCCTCCCACAATCCAAAGATGTGCTGATCGGGTGGATTGGCCATGCTAAATTGCCCCTTAGTGTCAGGAGGACTAGCTAAGATAAATGCATTGGGATAAGTCCTGGGTGGGATGTGGTCGGTGCGGACACAATGGGCCAATTGCCTTCTTCTACACTGTAGGGATTGTATGATTCTCTGGCTATGTTGAATGTGTAGATAAGTACAATTGAGGGTGAAGTAAGATGGTCATATTAAATGGTGAAGCAGGTTTGAGAGGCTGAATTGCTCACAGCTACTCCTAGTTCTTATGATCCTTATAATTAAACATCAGAGAAATAGCTTCTCTTTATCATTATCACAATATGGGAGCTTGCTGTGCACAAATTTGCTTCATACGTGATAAGAATAACAGTACTGCAAAAATACTTCATTGTAAGGTGCTTTGCAGTGTCCACAGATTATTCAAAATGGGATTATGGATGTAAATTCTTTTTCTTCAGACAATGTCACTGAGCAATTGATTCCAAATTGTCGCTAACCACTAAATCTGAGCTGCTCAAAGTGAGATTTCTCCTAACTTCCAGAAGAAATTATACATGTGACGGCTGAAATTCCCTGACCTCGCCAGCGGCTGGGATTCTCCAGTCCCGCTGCAGTGAACGGAGGTTTGGCTGAGTGCCACATTTTCCATTCTCGCTGACAGCAATAGAGGGGGGCATCCGAAACCAGAGAATTCCGGTCAGGATCTTTAAAGAAATGTTATTCCATTGGAGACAGCTAACATATGGAGACTGTCACTTTGCAGCTCCTTTCCAATCTAGGAGATTGAGCCAAGGTTTTTTTTTCCTGAATATGGTGATAATCCTGCCACACAGGATCATATTGCTAACGTATCTTCAATCACCAGCATCACTGTTGTATCTTGTTAGAGCTGTATGTCAAGGATAATGCCCTGTTGTAACTTGATGCAGCTCATTTGTACGGCTAGGATGATATGATCTTTTAGCCTAATGACTGCACAAAAGACCTTTGTAAAGTAAGATTACTTAAAGATCACATCATCTAAAATTAATTTCAAAATTAAACAGAGTCTGGGTAATCTGCAATGATTGATACAACGTCGGGAATTTAAAATGGACCCAGCAGGAATCTGCTTTGTCTGTACCAATTTTATTTGTGGGTCTGTCCAGCAGGACCGGTGATTCAATGTGACTGTAATTCCCCTGTTTAAAACTAGATGTTGCAATTTTACACTGCGGTCACAGAGCTGCCAGAACTCAGGATGTTGTTCCTCTGGCGTGAAGAGTTTCCAGCAATCCACCCAACCTCTGTGAAATTACTCAGGCCAGTACTTCTTAAAGTGGTAACTGAATCTAATCAACAAATCCTCTAGTCCTGAGCTACATCCACATACCAACAATTTCCATTTGTAAAACAGCTTTAATGCAATGACTTCTCCAGGGACACATAGAAACGTAGAAGATAAGAGCAGGAAGAGGCCATTGGCCCTCTGAGCCTGCTCTGCCATTCATTACAATCATGGTTGATCATCCAATTCAAATAGCCTAATCCTGCTTTTTCCCCATAACCTTTAATCCCATTCGCCCCAAGTGCTTTATCCAGCCACTTCTTGAATTCACTCAATGTTTTGGCATCAACTACTTCCTGTGGTAATGAATTCCACAGGCTCACCACTCTTTGGGTGAAGAAATCTTGGCAGCACGGTAGCACAGTGGTTAGCACTGCAGCTTCACAGATCCAGGGGCCTGGGTTCAAATCCTGACTCGGGTCACGGTCTGTGTGGAGTTTGCACATTCTCCTCGTGTCTGCGTAGGTTTCCTCCGGGTGCTCCGGTTTCCTCCCATAGTCCAAAGATATGCAGGTTAGGTTTATTGGCCATGCTAAAATTGCCCCTTAGTGTCCTAGGATGCTTAGGTTAGAGGGATTAGCAGGTAAAACATGTAGGGATATGGGCATAGGGTCTGGGTGAGATTGTGTTCCATGCAGATTTGATGGGCCGAAGAGTCTCCTTCTGCACTGTAGGGTTCTATATTCTATGAAATGTCTCCCAGTCTCCGTCCTAAGTGGCCTATCCTGAATCCTCAGACTGTGACCCCCCGTTCTGGATGCCCCATGGGAATATCTACCCTGTCTAGTCCTGATAGATTTTTCTAAATCTCTATGAGATCCCCCCTCATTCGTCTCCTGTAGTGTTGGGAAATCTGGATAAAAGGGAGGGAGGGAGGTTTTAAAAAATAATCTTCGAGGAGGAGGAATGATTGAAAAATGAAGAGAATTCCAAAACTAAAGGCTCAGGCAGCTGAAGGCACAGCTCCCATCAGTGTGGCAAATGTCCAGAATTGGAAGAAAGGTGATATTTTGAAGGAGACCGGAGCCGGTGAAGGTTTGAGAGACGGAATGGGAGCGAGGAGGCCATGGAGAGATTTGAAAACAAGGATGAGAATTTTAAAAGTTGCTTAATCGGAAACCAACATAAGTCAGCAAGTGCAGGGGTAAACGTGGAAACAATGAATCTCTATAGTGCAGAGGGAGGTCACTCGGCCCATCGAGTCTGCACCAAGAATAATCCCACCCAGGCCTCATCCCTGCAACCCTACATATTTACCCCACTAATCTCTCTAACCTATACATCCTGGGACACCAAAGGACAATTTATCCTGGCCAATGCACATCTTTAGACTGGGTAAGGGATGAACAGTGATTGGTGTGAGTTAGGATGCCAGCAGCAGTGTTTCTGATGAGTTGACATTGAGGTTTCTCAGGAGGATATTGGAATATTCAAGGTAGCAAAGGGATAGACGAGGGTTTCAGCTGCTGAGAGAATGAGGGTGGGCAGTGATGGGTGATGAGATGAAGGTGAAAGTATCCAGTTATTTTGGCAGTGAGACAGTATTTCCTGTCGCACTTCCCTCCAGCAATACCTTCCTATTACGGTGTCAGTTCCTGTTCACGTGATAGTGGCAGCTATCCAGCCGCAGTGTCAGAAAGCAAACATCTCTTCGGGCTGTTTTACTCATAACAGTGAATGCTTCTGATCACAGCAGGGGAACCGAGCTGGAAAATTTCATAGACTGAACACAGCTGGTGTCAGTCAATGTGACCGTTAACCTACTATTAAACATCAGACAGAAAATGGAATCTCTACAGTACAGAAAAAGGTCATTCTGCCTATTGAGTCTGCACCAACCACAACCCCATCCAGGTCCTATCCGCATAACCCTATGCATTTATCCTAGTTAGTCCTCTAAGGGGCAACTTAGAGTGGCCAATTCCACCTGCAAATTGAGTTTTTGTGATTCATGCACAAGGAACCCCAGGTCCCTCTGCACAGTAGCATGTTGTAATTTTTCACCATTTAAATAATAATCCATTTTATTATCATTCCTTCCAAAGTGGATAATCTCACACTTGCTGACAATATACTCCATCTGTCAGATCCTTGCCCACTCACTCAGCCTATCCAAATCTCTCTGCAGACTTTCCGTGTCCTCCACGCAATTTGCTTTCCCACTCATCATCTTGTCATCCACAAACTACATTTGGTCCCCACCTCCAGATTGTCTGTGTACATGGTTAAACAGTTGAGGCCCCAGCACCGATCCCTGCGGCGCTCCAGTAATCACTGACTGTCAATCAGAAAAGCACCCATTTATTCTGACTCTCTGCTTTCTGTTAGATAGCCAATCCTTAATCTACGCTAACACTTTACCCCCAACTTGTGTACTTTTATCTTACGCAGCAACCTTTTATGAGGCAGTTCCTCTCTGTCAACTGCACTCGTTATATCTTTATAAAAATCCAGTAAATTTTCCCTTCATGAATCCATATTGCGTCTGCTTGATTGAACTATTCTTTCCCAAGTGCCCTGCTATTTCTTTCATAATGATAGATTCCAGCATTTCCCCAACTACGGATGTTAAGCCAACCGGCCTGTAGTTACCTGTTGTAGTCCTGTATTATTAGTCCAGAAACATCTCCACTGTGCTACTGTGCCCCATATTAGTTGTTATTAACCATTTCTCTTCAATGTTTTTAAATAATTGAATTCATTACCTAACTAAATTTTTCAATAAATTCTAATATGGCAGTCGTTTAATTTAAAAAATAGGATTCTTTCAGTTTGACCTGATGCAGCTAGATTGGAATTGTCAACATGGTAGAACATTCCAGAAATCAGAGTCAACTATTCTGAGGAAATCCTGGAATGTTTCTACCACAGACCCTATATGGTGATGAGCTCTACTCAGCTGGTTCACCTTCAGACAGGAAATTATGCATGATACGACTATTATTTTCTAACTATTAGATGTTTTGCTTTCCCAAAAAGAAGAAAATCAAAAATAGTCTTCTGTGTTCTTCTTTTCCAATCTTTACTCAGCCAGAAAACCTCTTGTACTTCAGCCCTGACGAAGAATCCAAAATTATGATCAGCGATTTTGGGTTGTCCAAAATGGAAGGCACGGGCGATGTCATGTCTACAGCGTGTGGCACCCCAGGCTACGTGGGTAAGCGATGTGATTGAAATGGGAGGTTCTGGAAAGTTCTCAGCATGCTAAAGCTTCCAACTGATTTCGTTCTGAATTTGAATTCATGAACAACCCCATAAGGGAAAACAACAACTACTAGAATGTTCCTTGTTGCCAAACCTGATCTTGTTCCAACACAAAGCTCAGGAGAGATCCATATTTAACATGTCTGCCACCACAACGTTAACTGCATTTCCTGTGTTATTTTTTGTTTGTGAGCATCATGGCCAAAGTCGGAATTGACTGCCTATCCCCTGAGGAGGTGGTGATGAGTCATCTTCTCGAACCATTGCAGTCTCTATCTCAATGGTTCACAAGAATCTCAGTGAAAATGCTGATCGGTTGTCCGAAGGAGTTTTCTTTGTTAATTTATTCAGAGTGTGGAAGTCTCTGGCAAAGTCAACATTTATTGCTCCTGAAAAGGTGGCAGTGAGGCACCTTTTTGACAACTGAGATAAGGTTCAACGACATCACTGTGGGTGTGGAATCACATTCAGCCAGTCCAGATAAGGAAGGCAGTCTCTAAAGAATAGAACTAAAGTAGATGAGATTGTAAAACAATCTGCAAGTTGCAAAGTCGCTGCTACTAAGACACACTTTTAATTCCAGATTGATTAGTAAATGAACTTAAATTCCCAGCTGTGGTGAGATTTGAACTCCTGTCTCTGGATCAAAAGCTCAGGCCTCTGTGTTACCACTTTATGCGCTGTAGATATTGCTAGTTAGGCCAGCATTCATTGCCCATTCCTAGTTGACCTTGAGAGGTGGTGATGAGCTACCTTGTTGAGCCACTGCAGTCTCTGAGATGTAGGTGTCTCCACACTGCTGTTAGAGAGGGATTTCTAGGATTTTGACCCAGTTACAGTGAATGAACAGTGATATATTTCAGGATGGTGAGTGACTTGCTGGGGAACCTCCAGGTGATGATATTCCCAGGTATTTGCTGCTATTGTCCATCCAGATGGTAATGATCGCGAGTTTGGAAGGTGCTGTCAAAGAAACCTTGGTAAGTTGCTGCAGTGCGTCTTGTAGATGGTACACTGTGCGTTGGTGGTAGAGAAAGTGAATGTTGAAGGTGGTGGATGGGATACTAATCAAGCAAGCTAGGTGGTGTTCAGCTTCTTGAGTGTTGTTGGAGCTGCAACCATCCAGGCAAGTGGAATGTATTCCATTACACTTCTGACTTGTGCCTTGTAGATGGTGGACTAAAAATCAGATCTGAAAGCTCCCAGATTCAAATCTGCCCAGCACTTAGAATGAAAATGGTAAAATGGGGCCCAAAGAGAGAAAGGAGAGAGTGCAGAATGTGATGTTACAGTCAAAGCTAAGATGCAGAGAAAGATCAACTTAATACTAGGTGGGTGCATTCAAAAGCAGGGAAAAAGTTATTTTTAAGTCGGTTGGGACATGACCTCAGACTTTTATATCTTTTTCCGACAGAAGAAGGTGGAAGAGAGAATGTCCAGGGTGTGTGGAGTCTTTAATTATACTGGCTGCTTTTCTGCGACAGCGGGAAGTGTAGACAGAGTCAGTGGATGTCGGGCTGGTTTGAGTGATGAACTGGCCTTCGTTCATGACTCTTTGCAGTTTTTTGCGGTTTTAGTCAGAGCAGGAGCCATAGAAAACATTCTTTCTGGTTGTATCAGAGAGGTGATACAACCATAAAGAATGTTTTCTATGGTGCATCTGTAAAAATTAGTGAGAGTTGTAACGAACAAATTTTCTTCCAGGAATTATGGATTTTCAGAGGATTTCTGTAATCTACTAGCTGTTTCAGAGATGGAATTAAGACTGTTTTCCAACTGCTAGCATTAGTCCCATTTTTAGTCATTCACAAAGTGACCCAGCCTATGCTCTGTTAAAATTGGACAGTGTTTTCCTAATGATGAGAGGGTATTTTAACAACATGGAATTTATGCATAAACTCACAAGGCTTAGGATTCAAATTCGCATTGAAAAACCTTCAAGTTAATGTTAGTGTGCTGAAGCCCTCCTTTCATTATGTTATAATAACAAGCGTTTCCAGAAGATTCTGACTATGGATAGTTGCTGAGCTTGATATCACAAAATCTGCCAATGTTCAAAGCCTTCATCTGTACTGTAGAGTTTGGAAGGATTAGCAATCCTTCCAATGCTAAAGGACTGTGAAACCAACAATCCTTTAGCAATGTAAGTACCCTTGGTAGAAATTGAGCAATGTTCTCAATGGTGCAACATTGGAATCTCCAATGAGAAACCAGGAAGAAAATCATTACTTTCATAGAGACTCACATTTTTGTTCTCTACACTGACCGAAGGAGAATGGAAAGCCTGACCAGGAATGGATTTCTTGCAAAAGAACTCAATTGATCCATTCTAATGCCTAACTAAAAGTGTTCCTGGCACCTTCAATAGACCCAAAAGAAAAAGAAGCTATAGAACGGGACAGCATGGCGACACAGTGGTTATAGCACTGCAGTCTCACAGCTCCAGGGCTGTGGGTTTGATTCCTGGCGTGGGTCACTATCTACACAGAGGCTCCATGTTCTGTTCACAACTCTTCATTCACCTGATGAAGGAGCAGCGCTCTGAAAGTTTGTACTACCAAATGAACCTGTTGGACTTTAATCTGGTGTTGTGGGACTTCTTACTGTGTTCTCCCCATGTCTGCGTGGGTTTCTTCCGGTTTCCTCTCACAGTCCAAAGGTTAGGTTGATTGGTAATGCTAAATTGTCCATTAGTGTACCGGAATGTGTAGATTAGAGGGATTTGCGGGGCAAATATGTGGGGTTAATGGGATAGAGTGGGATTGTTGTTGGTGCAGATTTGATAGTCAAATGGCCTTCTCTTCTACTTTTGCATGGCAGGGACTCTATGATTCATAATCGGGATCTCCTTCTAGCCTGAGATTTCCTGTCTGTGTTGATTCTGCCCAAATTCTAATTGAAAATGTTTTAATTTTTGATGAAAGCTTGAAGCGTTGGCAATATTCTTTCTTCACAGATGCTGTCAGATCTGCTATTTTCATTTTCGATTCCAGCATCTGCAGTAATTTGCTTTTCACAGAATCCCTACAGGGCAGAAGGAGGCCATTCAGCCCATCAACTCTGCATGAAGTTTCTGAAAGAACGTCTTATCATCCTATCCTGTAGCCCCACAAGTTTATCCCAGTAATCCCCCTAACCTACATATCTCTGGACACCAAGGGACAAATTAGCACACCTTTGGAAGGAAACCACAGCGTGGAGGAAACCCATGCAGACACGGGAAGAATGTGCAAACTCCACACAGACAGTGACCCTAGGTGGAAATTGAACCTCCGTCTCGGACTCACTGAGGCAGCAGTTCTAACCACTGTGTCACTATGGTGTTTCTTTTATCTAATCACCGCAGCCCAATGCCAGCATTCCCACATCGTGGACACAAGTGCTTTAGGTGTTCTGAAGCGTTAATTGGAAAATAAAGATTGCCTAGTACTTTTTTCAGGAATCATAAAATTTACAGTGCAAAAGAAGGTCATTCGGCCCATCAAGTCTGCACTGACTCTCTGACTGAGAATCCCACCCAGGCCCTATCCACATCATTTCATGTATTTACCCCACTAATCCTGCATATCTTTGGACGGTGGAAGGAAACTGGAGAACCCAGAGGAAATCAATCATCCTTTAAATTTTACTTATTAAATATTCCCTTTCCGAAATTCATTGCAATTTGGGATCAATTTTTCTCTGACCAGGTAGAGCAGGTCATCAACACCACATTGTCATCTATATTATTCCATTGCCAATTAAGCTCAGTTGGTGATTTACCTTTGAATTGGAGTTTGTCTTGAAGCCTCACTCAAAAGACCTGAGTACTTAGTGAGACTTCATTAGAGACTATTCTTAGTGAGACTGAGCCTTCATTAGGATACTGAGGGAAAGCTCAACTACTGGCATTGATGTTCTTTTTCAGCAAAGTTAAATCAAGTTCTGACTTTGGGTTCCAGTAGATGTTAAAGATTGGAGCACCCCCAGTATCATAACCAATGTTTCTTTCTCCACCACCATTCCTCCTTTTTGTTTTCTGTACCATGTCCACAGTGTTTGCCCACATTTACGTTTGAGTAACAAAAACAGAGAATGCTGGATAAGCTAAGCAGATCTGGCAGAGAGCGAGACGAAGTTAACCTTTCAGTTCTACAGAACTGAAGGGGGAGAGAAATGTGTTAAATTCTATAGTTGGAGAGGGGTAGAGAGAGGTCAGAGTGAAGGAGAAACTGACAGAGATGTCATGGACGTAAGACAAATGGAATGTGGTGGTGCCATTAATGACTAAAGAATGTGCTAATAGTGGCAGGAAGATAAGATAGTGGAACGTGTTAATAAGAGAACAGAGGTCTGAAGAGCAAGGAACAGGTAGGTGTGCGGGGAGAAGGATGGGGTGATATTGGGGCAAGCCATGCAAACTGAAAAACAATAATCATAGACTGAAGGGCTCGAGATGGAAGGGAAATTTAACAGAGTTCCAGCATCTGCAGTATTTTGCTTTTATTTACATGGAATTCATTCCACATGAAGCATCTTGAGACTGTTTCAGAGATGTGACGAAATGCCTTTGTCCTTCTCTGCACAGTGTTCAAGAAGCCGGCTACATGTAGCCCCCAGCGCAGGAACCGCCTGCACGTGTGTCAGTTGGATATCATTCACACTTTATCTCCCGACTGAGGAAGGTACAGTAGAAGTGGGAGAAAAGATGCCAATTTTCAGCTGAGGGAAAACAGGGAGTCATTTGAAAAAAAACCCAAATTGCAATGAATTTCGGACGGGGAATATTTGATGAGTGAAATTTAAAGGATGATTGATTTCCTCTGGGTGCTCCAGTTTCCTTCCACCGTCCAAAGATGCGCAGGATTAGCGGGATAAATACAAGAAGTGATATGGATAGGGCCTGGGTGGGATTCTCTGTCAGAGGGTCAATGCAGACTTGATGGGCCGAATGACCCCCTTTTTGCACTGTAAATTTTATGATTCCTGAAAAAAGTACTAGGTAATTTTTATTTTCCAATTATCGCTTCAGAACACCTAAAGCATTTGTGTCCATGATGTGGGAATGCTGGCATTGGGCTGGGGTGAGAACAGTAAGAAGTCTCCCAACACAGATTAAAGTCCAATATTTGGGATCGCGAGCTTTTGGAGTGTTGCGTCACTGATGGAAGTTCTCAATAGCCTTACAAACTGAAAGGAGCAGTGCTCCAAAAGCCAGTGATTCCAAATGAACTTATTGGATTTTAATCTTGTATTGTGAGACTTCTTAAATTTGTGCAGCAGAGCAAAGCTCCCAGTCTAAATTCATTCTGTCACTTCGGAGGATGAAATAATTGCAAAGAAAATTGTAAAGTGCTCGAAAAATAAATATTCTACCTTGATATTTTGGAAGTCGAGGTGCTCATTTTGTTTAATATTTTCTTCAGTTTTTAATGAACAAGCAATTTAAGCAGAATGAGTATTTGTCTCCATTTTCACTTTGGTTTGCTGCGTAGTTTTAATGCTCTACTCACACACCTTGTTACTGACAGGATCAGGATTGGGCTCCCAATATCAATACCACTGCTTCATAGAAATTCAAAGTGTATACAGTGCAGAAGGAGGCCATTTGGCCCATTGAGCCAGCACCGACAACAATCCCACCAAGATCTTATTCCTGTCACCCACATATTTACCCTCCAAGACCCCCTGACACTAAGGGGCAATTTAGCATGGCCAATCCAACCTAACCCACACATCTTTGGAGTGTGGGAGGAAACTAGAGAACACAGAGGAAACCCACATAGTCACGGGGAGATACTGCAAACTTCTCAGAGACAGTGACCTGAGGCCGGAATTGAACCCAGGTCCCTGGTGCTATGAGGCAGCAGTGTTAACCACTGTGGCACCGTGTCACCTGATGAGATAGTGAGAGCATGTTTTCCCTAGTGAGAGAGTCTACAACTTGTGGTGATAAGGCATTTGGACTCTGAGGAGAAATTTCACCAAAGTTGCTGTGTAATATCTTGTCAGAATGTGGCATCGATCCATCAAAATTAAGGGTAATATACTTCAGGCTTGGTGAGTCTTCAGATACCTGAGGAGGCCGATTCTGGATCCACAATGCTTCCACTGTGAGGGGAATGGGGTGGGGGTATAGAATTCTCCGTCTTGAGTTAGCTTCCCTCTTCTTCCTCTGCCGCCATCGTTTTGCCTTGCTGTTGAATTGCTGAGGCTTACACCTCAATGGAGCAGGTGAAGCTGTCCTGAGTGGTCTTTCTCCCAGCCAGTGGTGTTAATGCCTCTGCGCTTTAGCACGGCCTTGACTTTAACCTTAACATCTTTTCCTTTGGCTGTCTTTAGACCATTGGCCAGTAGAGGACTGGGAGATAAGAAACTGCTGAGGGAGGTGGTTTCCAATCATCCGGATATAATGGCCTATCAGTCAGAGTTGGTTTTGCAGATGATATGCTTCCCTGGTAAACATAGCTTCTTGGAGGACAGTAACGTTGGTTCAGAAATCCTTCCCTGGATTCGACACAAGCATCACTGATGGAAGATCTTAGGTGTCTTAACATGGCGTCGATAGGCAGCCCCCTTGTTGGCTTCCAAAGCTTCCTGTTATCAAAGACAGTTTAACACCTTAAGTGTAGAGTTGGACTAAACCATCAAGACACCACAAAGAAGTAATTGTCGGACAGAGAATCCCGCTCGCCACTTGCCTTTTCGCATTTTGCGTGTAATGACTGTGGGCAAATGTCCATGAAGATTATTCAAGCACAAAGATGTAAACTGAGACCAATTTATATTCCGTCGCCCTTTCAACAGAGAAGCATTATTCAGAGTTTTATTTGAAGGAATTTTCTTCATGGTAGTTGCAAGGCGATGAAAACCAGGTTTCAGATCTGCAAATAATTAGTGGTTTAATGGAAAGCAACTGTAGTAAGGCCGATCTAATTTTTACAATGTTAAGGCTCGTTAGTGTGGCGGATACTCCAAATGGTGTAAAGAGTAGAAACGCAGGAAGTGGTTTTCCTGAGTTTATCATAATCCTCCTTGTGGCTGAGATGTGAGTGATGACAGACCCAAGCAACTCAATAGACTCAATCCAGCTGACCATACATCGGATTGGGATAATAGTTCAAAAGATTTTTTAATCAGGATAATTGGACAAGGCACAGACAGTATCATAGGACAGTGTAACTCAACAGTGAAGTGTATCAGGAGTTCCTGAGCTTCGCCCTAATGTGATGCCTTCTAAATAGTGAGCCCCTAACCTTTTCCTATGTAAAGTACTAAAACTTTAAGGACATGTAAGATAACATGTGTCTCAGGAAGGCTCTGTTCCATTACGCCCCTTCCTATCACAGACACAATTCCACCTTTTTAATCATTTAAAGGAAAGGACAATTAAATAAAATGTCAGAATCTCCACACACCCTCTTCTCTGCAGAATTAAAGTTGGAATGTTCCCCTCCACAGATGACAACACTTTCCTGTCTCTGAGACAGCAACAACATAGAACCAAAGACTCACCTATAGAAACAAATTGGAAAATCCCATTCTTGGAGAGAATTCCACCTTGGTGGCAAAGCCAGCATTTATCGCTCATTCCTAATCACCTTTAAGAAGGGGGTAAGCCCACAGTGAGAGACCCAAGGAGGATTAAGGAACATTAATAAAAGCAAAATACTGTGGATGCTGGAATCTGAAACCAAAGAGAAAATGCTGGAAAATCTCAGCAGGATCTGTAAGGAGAGAAAAGAGTTGATGTTTCGAGTCCAGCTGATCCTTTGTCAGAGCTAAAAGGTATAGAAAGTGGGAGATATTTATACTACAGAGAGAAGGAATGAAAGATGGGTCATAGCCATCGAAACCCATTGCAGTATATATATATATCCCACTTTCTTTACCGTTTAGCTTTGACAAAGGGTCATCTGGATTCGAAACATCAGCTCTTTTCTCTCCTTACAGATGCTGCCAGATCTGCTGGGATTTTCCAATGTTTTCTCTTTGGGTTAAATTATAGTAATATATGATAGGATTTTCCATGCACCCCGGTGGCATGTCTTGCACAGTGGAATCTTCCAGTCCCTCCAATGTCAATGGTTTTCCCATTGTTCCCACTCTCTGCCACTGGGGAATTCACGGTGGGGTGTACCATCAGTGGGACCAAAAAAATCCTGCCAGCAGGAACAGTCGGAAATTGTTGAGCGTGGCTTGGCTTCCGGACATTGTGTGACTTGGAGGGGAAGTTGTAGGTAGTGGTGTTCGCGTGTATCTGATACACCTGTCCTTCTAGATGGTAAAGTTCACAGGTTTGAAAGGTACTGTTGAAGGAGTTTAACAAGTTTCTGCAGTGGATCTTATAGATGATATTCATTGTTGCCACTGTCTTGGAGGACACATAGTAAAGGTGATGATGAGGTGCTGATAAAGTGGGCTGCTTAATCCTGAATGGTGTCAGGATCTATTGTTGATGACAGGCTTTGGAGAACCACGAGGTGAAATAATTATTACAGAATTCACAGTCTGGTCTTGTAGCCAAGTATTTTTGTACTTGGTCCACTTCAGTTTCTAGTCAATGGTAGCCCCTCCAAGGTGCTGATGATGGGGGAATTCAGCGATGGTAATGCCATTGAATGTCAAAGAGAGATGTTTGATTCTCTTTTGGTCATTGCCAGCGCTTGTGTTGCATAAATCAGTCTAAGTCTGAATGTTATCCAAGTGTTATTTTATATGGATTGGTTCAATATCTCTGGAGTTGCAAATGGAAATGAACATTGAACAATCACCCATTGATATCCCCAATTCTGACTTTGTGAGGGATGGCTATTGATGAAGCTGCTGAAGATGGTTGGGCTTCAGACTCTGTTCTGAAGATTCTCTGCAGCATTGTGTCAATCGGAAATACCAAAAGGCTGGTTTAAAAAAGGCTGGGGATATTTGTGATATAATGTGATCTTTCACCCACCTATTTTAAAAAACAGAGATGATAATAGGACCGTAAGAACTAGGAGCAGGAGTCAGCCGTCTGGCCCCTCGAGCCTGCTCTGCCATTCAATAAGATCATGACTGATCTTTGTGGATTCAATCCCACTTATCCACCTGCTCACAATAACCCTTAATTTCCTTACACAGAGACAGGAAGGATATGCAAACTCCATACAGTGGCCAAGACTAGAATAGAACCTGGATCTATTCACTGTGAGGCAGCAATACTAACCTCTGTCCCACTGTGCCACCTCACGTAAAGGAGCTCTATTTTAATCTCCTTCAAACTGAAGCTTAACAACATAAGAATCAGGAGCAGGAGTAGGTCATCTGGCCCCTTGAGCCTGGTCCGCCATTCAATAAGATCATGGCTGATCCTTTTGTCGACTCAGCTTTACTTACCCGCCCACTCACCATAACCCTTAAATCCTTTACCGTTCAAAAATGTATCTATCCTTGCCTTAAAAACATTCAATGAGGTAGCCTTAGCTGCTTCACTGGGAAGGGAATTCCACAGATTCACAGCCCTTTGTGTGAAGAAGATCGTCCTCAACTAAAAACGTCATCTCTTTTCTCTCCTTACAGATGCTGTCAAAACCGTTGAGATTTTCCAGCGTTTTCTCTTTCGGTTTCAATATTCTAGAAATGTTTTACAAAAATAGTTTTCACCCAAATACAGTGAAAGCTGCTTTATCACAAAGAGTTCGCATTCACATTCTAGAATCATCCTAGATTCTCATACCCGCTACAGTGGCTTCATTACAACTCTGAATCTGCTAACTGGAGAAAATGAGTTTTTAAAATGTTGTTGATGTATGATGCTGCAGTATTTAACTGCGCACGATAAAACAGAGAGAACTTTGGGAATACAGGCTATCTGTTTGTCAATATGACACAGTCAGAAATTCAGCGTGACAGTCACTTTTAACTAGGGTCGACTGAGTGAGTCAATGACATGGGCAAAGACCAAATTGTGTGTGAATGACAGAGGCAGAGAGCGACTTTGTCATCTGTAATTAGCGAGGAGGATAACTAAAAGACTAATTAGTGACCTGCCAAAAGATAACTAAAAAATTGTAATTAATGGAAGGATTGACACGATGATTTGTGTTGGAAACCTTATCTCTGATACGGTGGCATGGTAGCACAATATTTAGCACTGCTGACTCACAGTGCCAGGGACCTGGGTTCAGTTCCAGCCTTGGGTCACTGTCTGTGATAAGTTTGCATATTCTCCCTGTGTCTGTGTGGGTTTCCTCTGGGTGCTCCAATTTCCTTCCACAGTCCAAAGATGTGGAAGTTAGGTTGATAGGCCATGCTCTTAGTGTTGAGGAATTATCAAGGTAAATGCGTGGGATTGCGAGGATGGGGCGTGGATGGGATTGTTGTCGGTGTAGACTTGAAGGGCCAAATGGCCTCTTTCTGCACTGTAGGGACTCTGTAGTAGAAAGGAAGTAAGTTCAAGACAACAACAGCTATTAGAATGCATTTCTCCATTTTGTACTTACAACAAAACAAGTGGATATAATTATAATAGATTAAAAAGATAGTTCTGGGATTTTTGCAGCAGTTTACTTGCCAAGCAGAGTGCTTAGTTTTATTGCTGATCCATTTCCAGTAGGAAGTCAGATACTTAGCATCAGTGCATTGCCTGCTGGGACAGTGAAATGACCAGGTGAGGATATTCAGTGAATCAAGACAACCATCTTTTGGCAAAGTCTATTTGCAATCTATTTGACAGCACCTCTGAAATTCTTTGCCCTCATTTTGAGACCTTTGTGACATTGATGAGTGTTGATCAGGAGATATTGACTTTGGTAGTGCTATTTTTCTGCCATCCATCCTTTCCAACTCCAGGCACCAGCTCCTATCCCCCATCCCCCACCATCTCCAACCCACTCGACTCCCACTCTTCCCCAACCCCATGCACCAGCTCCTATCCCCCATCCCCACCCTCCCCAACCCCATGCACCAGCTCCTATCCCCCATCTCCTACTATCTCCAGCCCACCCCATCCCGACTCTCCCCCAACCCCATGCACCAACTCCCTTCCCCCAACTCCCCACGCCCCCCACCTCCCACCCTGGCAGCCACCCTCACAATTCTCACTTTTTTTGTTTCCAGCTCCGGAAGTTCTAGCCCAAAAACCCTACAGCAAAGCTGTCGACTGTTGGTCGATTGGAGTCATTTCTTATATTCTGTGAGTATTCCTTCTGCGGAAGAAGTGTTATTGTTGTGAATTCTGTCAAGCTGACATCAGTCACACATACCCGGGATGTCTTTTGATGTGTTCCCTGCTATAAATAGGCTGTGACAGGTGATATGGAAGTATGACGTTTTTCAAGGGTTGCTAATAAAAATTCCACAACTTTGCGAATTGGAACCCTCAGAACTATGAAGTGGTACATCTTGGAAGACAAGGAGAGGGATAAAGGATACTGTTGTAAATGGGATGTGGGAACAAAAGCATCAGGAGGCAAATCGTTGGAGGCAGCTGTTAAAATGCATTTGGGATCCTGGTCTTTGAAAGGCATAGAGTACAAAAGAAAGGAAGTCGGGGTAAACCCTTTGTAGCAACTGGCCCCTTTGAGAGGCATACATCAGTTAGGTCATGTTATCCAATTGTCCAATGAGGAATGAGCGTGGGATCTCGGTGCAGAGAGAAGGGTTTTGCAGCCAGAATAGATCCTGGATCTGAAAGTGTTGTAAGTAGTCTCACAACACCAGGTTAAAGTCCAACAAGTTTATTTGATAGTAAACACACAAGCTTTCAGAGTTTGCCCCTTCATCAGTTGAGTGGAGAGTTCTGGTCTCAAACAGAGCATAAAAAGGCACACACAGTTTACAGATTACTGATTAGAATGCGAGTCTTGTCTTGCCTGGGCTTGCAACATCTCACTTACTGTCCTGTCTGGAGATGGTACACATCTCTTTAACCTATGCTTAATGCTATCTCCACTCACATTGTCAGCACCTTTTAAGAATTGATTAGCTGTAAAGACTCACATTCTAATCAGTATTCTGTAAACTGTGTGTGCCTTTCTATGCTCTGTTTGAGACCAGAACTCCCCACTTATCTGATGAAGGGACAAACCCTGAAAGCTGGTGGGTTTACTATTAAATAAATTTATTGGAATTTAACCTGGAGTTGTGAGACTTCTTACTGTGTTTACCCCAATCCAACGCTGGCATCCCCACATCTGGAAGTGTTAACATTGTGAAAGTACTCTGTATATTTATCCGCTTGTAAAGAAACCATTATAGGTCATTATACCAACTGGTGGTCACCTCTCCCTGTGGTTACCTTAGCTTTATAGAACACTATTCAATCTCAACTGGAGTATTGAGTTCAACTCTGTGGGCAACACACTTTAGGAAGAATTCCAGCAAAAATATTTGATGAGGATAGCTCCAGGATGAGGGTCTTCAGCTGTGTGGGTAGATTGGGCTATTGTCCCATGAGAAGAGGGAATTGAGAGGTGGTTTAATAAAGGTATTCAAAATGATGAGAGATCAGCACATATTGAGTAGACAGAGGAATCAGCTTCCATTGGTGCCAACTGGAGAACCAATCAACATAAATTTAGAGTGAATGATAAAACAAAACTAAAGCCAACATGAGGAAAAGCATTTTTCTGTAGCAAGTGGTTAAGATTTGAAATGCCTTAACTGAGAATATAGAATCATAGAATCACTATAATGCAGAAAGGGGCCATTTGGCCCATTGAGTCTGCACTGATGCTTACCCCGTAACCCTAAGTGTCTATCCTGCTAATCCCCCTATCCTACACATCTTTGGAGGAGGCAGATTCAATTGAGGTTTTTGAAATGGAATTAGATAATGACCTAAATAGAATAAGTTTGCAGGCTTATAGGGAAAAGATAAAGGAGTGGCACCGGGTGAGTTACTCATACAGACAGCACAAACATAAAAACAACAGCCTCCTGTGCTGTAACTATTCAACGATTAATAATTTAATATTTTTGTAATTCTCCAGAACAATTCTAGTCCATAGTATCATCACTGACAGGAAACCATTATTGCTTCACATTTGTATCACAGAATCTCAGACAAACCTACATCAAGACAGCAAGGCTATTTTAGAATGCAAGTCATTTTTGGCTGGATTGCTAAATAATATAAGAACTCCTCACCATTTCAGTTGTGCCTTTCATGAGCTCAGGATATCCTACACTACTTTACAGTTGATGAATTACAGTGCTTTGGTAATATAGCCACTGTTATAATATGGGAAACAGGACAATCGGTTTTCACACAGCAATCTACCACAAACGCCCATCTGATGATGATAAGAGATTATTTATTTTAGTAACATTAGTTGAAGAACAAATATTGGCCAGGACATTGGGGAGAAGCTGAAATGTTTTGCTAGTTTTGCTATCTGATCATTGTGGGGATATTAAGGTTCAGAATAGGAAAGTGACTGATAAAGAAACCACTCCGGGGACTCTTGGTGTTCAAGATTGGCTGGAGGAGTTGAGTTTTTTCATTCATGGAAAGTAGGCTTCAGCAAGTTGGGCCACAACTTCTGAGCTACAAAGTGCCATATCTGCACTGCGGAATCCCCCCAGAGGTTCCTGGATAAAGATTGTGCAGTAATTACCCAGGGGATGTATTGATCGGCAGTGGTCCTGCACCGGAACAACTCAAAAATGCCATCTAAATCACAAACTTCAAATGGTTCTGATTGTCTTTCTATAATAGTTAGTCTGAACAAGTTAAAATAATTAAACCCACAAAACTATTGTACACTAATACTCCACAACATACTTCCTGCCCCACCCGCAGAAATCTCCCCTCATTCCACACAAGACTCCCCACCCATACAATGTGCGCCACCCTCACGGGATCTTCCCCATCTCTGGCAGGAATTTCCCCATGCCCCCTCCCAATTCCATGACATTCCCAACCCATGGAACACACTATCCCTACTACCACCTGCTTGCCCCCTGCCCTCTCCCCAGCCCAAGAAAATGCCCCCTTTCAGGAGTCTTACCAGAGGAACTCCTGCCATGCCCAATGGGATTCCCCACCACTCCCAAAGACCCGACTCCGAACCTCTGCCCTTCAACAAGCACCCCCCCCCCCAACTCCTGACTGTTATCACACTCCCCTCTAGCCAGTCCAACTGTCTCTTCCCCATCCCCACCCCAAATCCTACTCACTTACCAGACCTTCTGCTGCTTTGTCAGAGCCTGAAATCCGACCGGATCTTTACACTCACTTGGTTTAACGCTTCCTGAATTCCAGTGGATGGAAGCAAGCAGAGCTAATATGGTCCAGGCCAGAGAACACCCGAATTCTCCTTGAGGAAATTTTCTATCAGGTCTTTGAGCAAAGGGAGCTGATTCAGATATTATGGTGAGTGAGAAGGATAGAGGCACTGGATCATCAGACCTGCCAAGTGTTACGTTACAAAGGTGATTTTCCTCTTTGCACGATTTTGGAACCACCCAACGGGATATACTCACCTCCTAATCTTGTACAAGTGTGTGTGAGGTAGTAGGAAATTAGCAGTTTTAGTAAATTAAAGGGGGATCTGACTCTCTATATTGTGAACAATTAACAGAATTTTATTTTTTAACTGGTGACAACATTATTAAAACAAAAAAACTGAATAAAATCCCAATCGAATGCTGTTCAAATACTGCAAGACTCATTCAGGAATAGTAAAATAAACCATTGCAGAAGTTAGTCAATCTGAAGTAAAATACAAAAAGGCATCTTTGGAAATATAACCTTCCTTCAGTGATGCTCTGGAACACTGTCTGGGTTGATCATTTTCTCTGTTCTGATTGTAGTTCTTTGAAGACATACAAGAAAACTGTAGGATTTACACCAGAGCCTTGCTTTTCCCTCCTTCTGACTTGAGAGGTGGCAAGCCTGCTCTGCCAGTCACCGCCGCCTCCCCCCCCCCCAACCTTCTCTGGGTTTATTTGCCTGGAATTATCTCACTGTACTCCTACAATCTGAGTGGCTTGAGGTTGTCAACAACCTTCACATTTGAATTCCATTGGTTCTGTGAGTCTATGTGCATGCTTTAAATTCACTGGTCCAATTCAAAAGCCTGTTTTGGTTAGGTTAGCACACTGGCTATTCGATTTTGATACAAATATCGCAAAAACCTTCTCCTGCAGTCTCCACTCTGCAATTTAAAATCCATGGATAAAGAAACATCTTTTTTAAGAGACAATGCTATATGATTTCTTCTTTTGGTTTTAGCATTTCTTTTCTCTATTTACATTTGTCTAACACCACATTCTTAACCTTACATATGCCACTTCAAAACACATGCACCCTCAGTGGTAGCTGCAAATGAGATACAAATTTCAGCACAGTTGGGTGTGGTGCTGACTTCCCAGAGAAATATGAGGCACTGGTTTTTACTGCGCTAGTTAACTGCTGTTGCTTATCTGCTACTGCAAGGTATAAAGACTTCAGCAATCTGCTGCCTGAGTGTTTTGGGGTATCAGAACCTCAATTAAACCAAACACCTAACTAAAATTGCCATAAATGGTGCCTCCAAGAGTCTATTTAGTGGAAGTACTAATTTATCAGTTGTATTGATCACTGTGACTGGACTAACTCCTAATTTCTGAATGTTTTTAATCAACGGATTAAAATATTCATAGTTTCAATTTGCTATGTGCAGGTTGAATATAGAAAGCATCATTAATCCTCTGGCCCTGTGGAAATAACAGAGGCTGCAGTTGATTCTGAACCACCATTTATTCTGATGCAATCAAATTTAAGAACTTAACCTCAGGGCATAATAAAAATGTGGAGTAAAAATGAAATCTGTATTTTAACGACTTGCGTGCACTTTCTGCTATGAAATAACATTATAAAGTTGTGTTAGGCAGGTTGTCAACATTAAGCACTCATTTATTCATTAGATGCCCAGTGTTGGCTTAGATTTTGCAGGCAACAATGAAAACCATGCCTACTACTGACCTCAAAGTAAACAGACTACACAAATGGAGCAGTTTCTGTAGCCTGGATTTCCCCTTCCCAGTCACAGATCAGATGCCAAGTCGGGGAACTGTCCAAGCAGTCAGCAGCAGTGATCTCATTTAAATAGGGATATCGGCCAATTACATTGAAATATTCTCACAGACAGCAAATCAGGAAGTAAAAATCATCAAATTTCTTTACCCTTAGTTGTAACTTTGACAGACAGTAAACGATTGAGGCATATGGAAAAAGAAATAGACCGGACTTTTACAGTCCCGCCGGCCTCAGGAATTGGAGCAGGCAAGAAGAAGGTCAGTTGACCTCGCGCAGGATTTTATGGTTTTGGAGCAAGCAAGGCCGTAAAATCCCTCTGATATTATTTTAAAAATGTATGGAATGCTTATGAATTTTGACAGATACAAATTTAAAGATTTTTTTCATGAGTTTTCATAGTAAGAATAATAAGGTCACAGTTTAAAATTCCCATCAATTCAACAATTTCCCATTGATTGACCTTTGCATGGTCTTCCCCTGCCTGTTGCGATTCCTGTGGTGGGTGGGACTGGAAAATTCCAATCGCAACATTGGCTCTATTCTCTCTCCACAGATGTTGCCAGACCTGCTGAGATTTCCCAGCTTTTTCTGTTTTTGTTTCAGATTCCAACATCTGCAGTATTTTGCTTTTATACTGAGCGAACCTTCTGTCTTGTGAGCAGATTGTGACCAGGTATCAATCTGCACCCTAACACACTGTAACAGCGGTCATCACATTTTATAGCTATTGAATGCAAGGGAGAGTTGGACAGATTTTTGACAGACAAGGGAGTTTAGGGTTATGGAAAAGAGACATCAGAGTGGGGTTGAGACCACAGCCGGGTCAGCACTGATCTCTTTCAATGGGTTGAATGGCCTGTGAGCTTATTAATCTTACTGTGAGAACACATACACCTTTAAATTTATATCTGTCAAAATTCATAAGCATGCCACACATTTTTAATAAAACATGGGCAATATCTTACGTCCTCGCTTGCCCCAAAACAGTAAAATCCCACCCGAGGTCAATGAACTTTCCCATGGTCCACCCTTTGCCCGCTCCAATTCCTGAGGTGGGCGGGACAGTAAAATTCCAGTTTAAATCTTACATTCCTGTCCTCCACTTTATAATCCTGCTTCACAATGTGCGAAATTTTACCAGCACTTCTCGCCAACGTTTGTCCGATCCCACCCGAGACCAATAGAGAATGCCATTCCCCGACCCTCGCCTTCCCCTGGAATCGTGCAGGTAAAATATGTCTCTTGGTCTCGAATTCCCACCCGCAATGCTTTTAAGGAATGACTAGAACATTAAAACGCACTTTATTTTTGCTATTTATCTTTTTATCTTTATTTTAATATTGTATTCCTTCTTTGTCACTCAACTGATTTTCAGTTTGTTTGTATTATTGTTTGATATTGTAGTTCCCACAAACTTCCTCTTAGCTTCAATTTATATTCCCTCTCTTTTTCACAGTATCACCTTTGGTCTCCTGTTTACACAGTGATTTATTTTTGGAATAACTTGCCACAGCAATGTAGAAAAAGATCTCCTTAAAGTTGTCAGATTTTCTCTCCAAATCCTTCTGTATGAATCATATTCCTTTTGTACAATGTTTCACCCTCTCAAATCTATTCCCTTGAAATTCAGATTGTTAATAGATTTCATTACCTGTTCTGTCCTCACTTTAACCTTGAGATTAACAGCCTCATGATCACTAGACTCCCAAGTGTTTGCCTTGCTTTAGTTTTGCTAATTAGTTCCATCATCTGCTATTGAAGAATTCTCTTGAGCAGGCTTTCCCCCATAAGAAACTTGTTCCATAATAGATGTCTCAAGAAGCGTCTTTCGAAAACGATGCTTAATTTCTTGTGAAAACATTTTGCTATTGATCTGCACTTACATCAAGTTGCCACTACAAGCCAGTGGTATAATCCCAGAACAGACCTCTAATTTTTGTTAGCATCTGGATGAAACGCCCATATCTTGTGACATCTAGTTTTAGGGACCAATAATTTTAAAGAAGACAAAATAAATTCTTGTTAATGATCGGGAGAATAAAGTCACAAAGTTCCATGGATTTAAGCAAATAGAGGAAGTGTTACTGTACATGAGTTAACAAAGCAAACAGTCAATATCATCTATCTTGTACTCTAATATCCAAAATTAACTACAGGTAAACATGAATTAACAAGGATGCCATGGTCGAACACATCACAATAATTGGCCGACAGCTATCATCCATGACTTTTTCACCAACCCACCCAGGGTTCGATTCCTGGATTGGCTTACTGTCTGTGCAGAGTCTGCAGGTTCTCCCCGTGTCTGCGTGAGTTTCCTCCGGGTGCTCCAGTTTCTTCCGACACTCCGAAAGTGGTTAGCTGCATTTGCCATGCTAAGTTCTCCATCAGAGTACCGTGTGGAGTGTGATGACAAGGGGATTTTCATAGTATATGGAAGAGAAGGGAATGGTTTAGTTTGGAGGGGCATTGCTTTTTATATTGGTCGGCGCAACATCGAAGGCCGAAGGGCCTGTTCTGTGCTGTAATGTTCTATGTTCTATGTTCTATGTAACTTCATTGCAGTGTTAAAGTAAGCCTACTTGTGACAAATAAATAAAACTTTAACTTTTAAAACTTTAGATGTTAATTATCATTTCAGTCGTAAAACTTCTTTAAAGCTCTTTTGTCCTCACAAAGAGTTTTAGCACTGTTCCTGGAAAGGGCTGTCCTCATTCCCGGCATAGAGCAGCTCTATGCTACTCGGCTTCCATGGTTACAATTTTGACCCAAAAGTCACACCATTCCAGATGTCTCTCACATTTGCTCCTAAGTCCAGTCTTTGTCTTGTCCAGTTGAGCTTATATGTTGTTCACCCTGTGGCTCTTAATTTTGGCCAAGAAGCATTCTTTACCATTTACAGTGGCCCAGTGGTCACTGCCTCATAACCAGGGACCCAGGTTCAATTCCAGCCTCGAGTCACTGTCTGAACATAGAACGGTACAGCATAATACAGGCCCTTTGGCCCTCAGTGTTGTGCTGAACTATATCCGAACCCAAGATCAAGCTATTCCACTTCCTGTCATTCTGGGGTGCACCATGTGCCTATCCAATAACCGCTTGAAATTTCTTAAAGCGTCCCACTCCATTATCACAGCAGGCAGTGCATTCCACACCCCAACCACTTTCTGAGTAAAGAATCTACCTCGGACATCCTTCCTATATCTGAACCATAATGTTATGCCTCCTAGTAACAGCTACATCCATCTGAAGAAATAGTCTCTGCACATCCACTCTATCTATCCTCCTCATCATCTTATAAACCTGTATTAAGCCTGTACAGAGTTTGCACATTCTCCCCATGTCTGCATCGATTTACTTTGCGTGTTCCAGTTTCGTCCCACTGTCCAATGATCTGTGGGTAAGGTGGATTGACCATGGTAAATTGGCCTTTAGTGTCAGGAGATAAATACATGGGGTTACAAGGTTAGGCATAGGTGGGATTGTTGTCAGTGGAGATTCAATGGGCTGAATGGCCTCTTTTTGCACTATAGGGATTCTATGATTCTATTTTATTCAATGATCCAAACAGAGGCAAAGTCCCAGTTTCTCAATCATTCTTCCTCTACCTCTGCCCTGGACTTCCTCAAACCCTTCCCCATGCCAGCTACGCTGAGGGAATACTACTCCTGGGATTTCCTAACTATAAGTAGCATGGCACTATCAACTACCCTGCCCCCTCAGCAGCACAGAGATAGTTGGGGTCAAATCTATGAATCCTTGGGTGTGTCCTGTTCTAAAAACTACAATCTCCAGACAAACAAATGTCACTCCTACAGGCTCTAACTTACAAAAGCATCAAAACAAAAAATCCCCCCAGAACTATTGATTTCATCACACTATATTTAATATTTTGTGTGATAGCTGAAAACAGTAACTCAAATTATGTGGGAGTGTGAGCATTAACCTCTGCCCTACTCTATCAGAATGTTTCTAAAGGAACCCGCCAACATGCTTTAATTGACTTTAATTTTAAAAATAAAACTGCAATAGTGATTCTCCTGACTACACTCGCTGGCGGTGGCAGTGCCTGTCAGCTGGGATTCACTTACCTGGTTAATGCAAATTTATAGATTGTGGAAAATATGCCAGTCAGCCCCCCACCCCCCCCACTTCCCCCACAATGGAAAAGGTGCCACCTCCTGCTGACTCGGGAGGCACCCCAAACCCCTCAGCACAGACAGCCACGACCCCCACAATAACGGGCACCAAATGCTCGCCATCCCGAAAATTCAGACCACGTTTTGGTGACATTACAACAATTAATATCACATCTCATAAAACCTCTGCCAACTTTTTTATTATTCGGGTTTATATACCCCGGTTTGTATAATAAATGTTCAAGGATAAAGATCTCTGATTATCCTGAGACATTCATAGAAACGCTCATAGAATCCTCTAATATCTTCTACAAACCCTTTTCAGTGTGTGAGGTATTCTGCACAAAATGAATAAAGAAATATTTATGTGAGAAAACAAAATTCTTGGATCATTTACAGAAGTGAGTGCGTGCGTAAGTATCACTGAATGGAGAGAATGGAAGTATTTTTACGGTACTTATTTTCACCTGCTAAACAGTTTTAGCGATTCTCAATAATGTTCTGTTATTGTGCTCTGTGAGCCAGTGCTCCAGGGATTTCTTGGTTATAGACCTTTAATAGGACCTATGCTTGGAACAAGAAAATAAATTCATCGCAGAAATAGCAAAACATTTAACTGTTTGCTGTCGATTGGTTTTCGTTTTTTTTTGAATGGCTTCTTTCTGTACTGTAACCATTCAGTCATTGGTTGGTCCCTTGAAGGAGTAACCCTGTTAATCCCACTCGCCAGCCCTTTTCCCGTAGACTAGCCATTTTTTATTTTCAGATACTTATTTAATTCACTTTTGAAAACCATGATTGAATCTGCCTCCACCACATCCTCGGGCAGTACACACCAGCTTCTAATCACTTGACGGTGAAAAATCTTTCCTCACTATAGCCTCTCAGCACCAGGGACATGGGATTGATTTCAGACTGTCTATGTGGAGATTACATGTTCTCTCTGTGTCTGTGTGAGTTTCCTCCCATGGTCCAAAGGTGTGTCAGTTAGGTGGATTGGCCATGCTAAATTGCTCCTTAGTGCCCAAAGATATATAGGTTAGGTGAATTCATAGAATCTCTATCGTTCAGAAGGAGGCCATTTGGCCCATTGAGTCTGCACCAACCGCAATCACACCAGGCCCAATTCCCATAACCCAACATTTACCCTAGCTAATCCCTTAAAACTAGGATCAATTTAGCATGGTCAATCCACCTGACCCTCTCATCTTTGCATTGGCCATGATAAATGCATGGAATTATGGGGACAGGGCTGGGAAGTGGGCCTGGGTAAAATACCCTTTTACAGAGTCAGTGCAGACTTGATGGACCAAATGGCCTCCCTCTGCACTGTAGGGATTCTATGATTCCATGTCACAAGTACTTAAAATATTATCATCTAGTTCTCAATTCTTCCACTAATGAGAACAATTTCTCCCTATCTACTCTGCTGAGACCTCCCCTGATTTTGAACACCTCTATCAAACTTCCACTCAACCTATCATTTCTAAGGGGCACAATCCCAACTCTTCCAATCTGTCCATGTAACTGAAGTCCCTCACTTCTGGAATCATTCTCATAAATCTTTTCTGTATCCTCTCCAAAGCCTTCACATCCTTGGTTTGACCTCAGCTGGAGCATTGTGCCTGAGGCTAAGGAACAAACTTTTAGATAGGATGTGAAGGCTTTGGAGAAGATACAGAAAAGATTTCTGAGAATGATTCCAGAAGTGAGGGACTTCAGTTACATGGAGAGATTGGGGGAGTTGTGATTGTGCCCCTTAGAAATGGAACATAGAACATAGAACATGGAAGGTTGAGTGGAGATTTGATAGAGATGTTCAAATTCAGAGGGTGGGTGGGATGGTCTCAGCAGAATAAGTAGGGAGAAATTGTTATCATTAGTGGAAGAATCAAGAACTAAATGATAACATTTTAAGTATCAGTGACATGGAATCATAGAATCCCTACATTGCAGAAAGAGGCTGTTTTGTCATTAAAGTTCATCATCATGTCTGTCCATTAGGGTCTCTATTTCCAAAGTCCAGATCCCACATGCTTTGAGTGACTGTCTCAACCTGACCTGCCATCTTCAACAATTTGTATGCATGTACCCTTATGTCCTTTTGCCTGTACCTGTTTTAGAATTGTGTTCTTCATTTTATGTTATTACCAACATGTATCATTCCACACTTCTCTGCATTATGTCAGGAAACAAAGATAGTTTAAGCAATTTACATTTATACTTGTGGATATTAGAAATACGGTATGGTTTTAAGTAGGTTTAATTTTATGGTTCTGTGTTTTGGAAGAGCAAAGAACTTCAGTTTGGTTCAGATGCCTACATTGTAATGAATGTTTATGACATTGAGTTAAATACTAGGTTTTAGAAACACTAGCAACATGGGACCACCCTGGGACAGAAAAAACTTTTGGGTTAGCTGTGAGTTAGTGCTAGAAGCAGCTGGAGAAAAAAAACTTGCAGCGTGCAAGTTCCCCCAAAAAGACAAAAATAAGTCCCTAGAAACCAAAGAGTGGGGATAAATGAATATTGGGAAGACAGTGAAGCCAAAGGAACTAAGAACAAAAAATTGAGCAAGGCCAATTCAGGGGAAGTCAAGAAGAATGAAAAGCAGAGAAATGGATCTGAATTAAACAGACAGCTGCAGGAACCAGATTGGAAGTTGGTTGGGTGAGAAGCTAAGTATCTGAAATAATCAAAAGGTTGATGATACCTTAAATACAGCCTGTGAAGCAGTAGTGTTCTGTTGTCATTGCTAGGTGCTTGAGAAATAGTGAGGAAGCTTGAACACATGTGGCAATCCAAAACAGAAAAATACTGAAAGGGGAACTTAAAAATCCTGGAGATGGATCCTTGGTGAAGGCATCTGAGGAAAGTGCTTTTGGGAAAAGATTCTAAGGTGTGTTCTTCAAGCGCAAAGCTTGAAAACCTTCATGTGAAAGTCAGAATTCCAGTGAAATCAGGTGACTCACAGAGTGACAAGAATCTGGGGGGAACTGATAAATTCACAGAAGTTGTATTGGGTGGCATCTGTCACATGGTTTCAGAGTGTGGTATGTGTACCACATTTTGTATATTGGTTTACATGGACTTTGTGCATACTGAGAACATTTGAATATAATATTATTTTGTAACTTGTGTTATCCTTACAAAGAGGCGTATATCTCTAACGATATTGCTGAAATGAAGGAATTATATATTATAATTCATCTTTTTTAAATAAATGTTTTATTCCTTTATTAAAAATTCATAGACAGAGTTTAGAAAGCTGATTGAGCTACAAGTCAAAATGGGCATCACAATGGCACAGTGGTTAGCAACTCTGCCTCACAGCGTCAGGGACCCACTTTCAATCCTCGGTTTGAGTCATTGTCTGTATGAAGTTTGCATGTTCTCTCTGTGTCTGCATGGGTTTCCTCTGCGTGCTCTGGTTTCCTCCAAACGTGTGCGGATTAGATGGGTTGGCAATGCTGAATTGCTCCTTAGTGTCAGGGGGCTAGCGAGGGTAAATGCATGGGATTATGGGGATGGGGCCTGAGTAGGATTGTGCTCGGTTCAGACTTGATAGGCTGAATGGCCTCCTTATGTAATGTAGATTTCTATGAATCTAAGAAATGTAATATTAGAACTTTTGAAAGGTCAGAGGCTGAGGTCATGTGATCCTGTCCATTAATGGAACAAGATGTTTCTATGCCTCTGCTCAAAATTGATTGTTCACCTTAAGAGCGGGATAGTGGCTATTGGTGTCTCCTTCCCAATGTTATAGGACCAGGCTGAGGAGACATCATCTGCTGACCCCAGTATTGTGATGGTGATGTATCCTCACAATGAGAGTTATGAAATTTCACAAGGATGAGGGCTGAGTTTTGGTCTTGTAGCCGCTGTTGAAAATTTACCGAAACTGTAGCCAACCTGTGAATCAGGTGACCTGTACCAGCCATCATTTTATTCAAACCTACTTTTTAAATGAGTAAAAAGGGGAAGGTTTGATTTCTGATTCCTTTCATATCAGCTATTCCACCAGCATGTGGATGTCCTTTTGAACTCTGTCAATATTCTTCTCATATTTTGAAATGTTTCCCAGTTTTGGGTTTGCTACAAATTTTGAAACTGTGCCCTTTACATGAAAGCCATATATGTTTTTAGATGTTTTATATTTATATCTATATATAGACAAGCAAATTTGTCGAAAAGGCAGAGTGTATCATTTAAAAAAAACATTCTAACTTTGTAAGACAAACATTCTAGACTTTGCCAGCAGCAAAGTTACTCAGAGAGTTAATGGGTCACAAATGCCTGGGAGGTCTGAGGTTTGATTCAGTCTCCCACTGCATTTACTGGTCTCGAGTTAGCATCAGCTCGATTGGAATAAGAAAGGACTCACTCTGCATTAAAGAGAAAGATGCACAAACTGCTAAGTAGGGGAACAAGGGATAAACATCTGGTGGGTGATCTTGCCAGTTACTGAAGGCAATTGGGGCAACTAGAAAACAGGCTTCTGATCTGCTCAGGTTGAATTTCAGCATGGCTAGACCAGTAAAAATTGACTCTTATCTGAACTTTGGTATTGAAACTGCTGTTAGAGTTTTCCAAAAACAGTAGTCAACCTGTGAGCCAGATGACATGTAGCAGCATCTTTTGGTTCAACAAAGCTTACTTTTTAAATAAGTAAAAAGGGGAAGGTTTGTTTGAATAGTTTCTGATCCCTTCTATATCAATCCATTCCATCAGCATGTGGATGTCCTTTTGAATTCTGTCAATTCTCTCCTCATATTTTGAAATGTTTCCAAGTTTGGGGTCATTGTAAAGGAGATTATTGATACGAAAAAGTGGAGTCCTTCATCAGAATTACATTTTGCAAACTCAAACTGATACTTCTCTCAGTTGCTGATCAGCCTCTTGTACAATCTCGACATTTGCAATTTGATTTTTACAATTGTTTTGTCCTTTCTGCTGAATGATAATTAAATATGCTCACTGACCTGCCATGATACTGCACGTGAAGAGTCACAGCCAAGTGTAATGTTCAGGTGAAGCCAGGGTTAGGGAATGACAGAAATTAACAAAGATGTTTAGGTGTAATTCGGTTCCCATTTTAAGATCATGCATTTTGCCTTAATTTTTCTTGTGCTCGTTTTATACAAGATCTGCAATAGACATGGTCAATGTAAACTTGTATGATGTAACCTGTGACAGCAGAACAGTTATAATAATAAATTTTACAAAGAAAGAGAAAAAAAACAAAGAAAAGTACAGCCCAGGAACAGGCCCTTCAGCCCTCCAAGCCCATGCTGATTGTGATGCGCAAACAAAACTAAAAAAAAACTTTGGCCCTTATTTGGTCCGTATCCCTCTATTCTCTCCCTATTCGTGCACCCATCTAGATGTCTCTTAAATGTTACTCATGTGCCTGTTTCCTCCACCCCCTCGGACAGCGAGTTCCAGGCACCCACCATTCTCTGCGTGAAAAACTTTCCCCCAAACATCCCCCTTAAACTTTCCCCCTCTCACCTTGAACCTGTGTCCCCTTGCAATTGACATTTCCACCCTGGGAAAATGCTTTTGACTATCCACTATTATTTACCTATTTGTTAGTGACTATTATCCATTATCTGTCTATTATTTAGGATATTCAAATGCTGAACGTAGCAATATGAAGTTATAATGTTATCACTTGAGATTTTCATATATTATTCTTTAATGGGAATCGTTAAACTAGAGTGAAGCGCCATTATGTTCAGACCATCCTTGAGATGCATTTGGGTATATTTTCATTAGTTTAGGATTAATTATGAATAATTTGGTTTGATTATAAAGCTGGCCCCTCCCCTCCCCCACACACAGGGCACGCTTGCTCTCAACGTTAGCAAGCAGAGAAAATGCACTCCGTTTTTTCTTGATAGAACATAAACCTCACCAGAGAAAGAGGGCAATGTTTGCAGTGGGTGCAGTGGGATTCGCCCTAATGAGCTGGTTTTCTTGGTAAATACATTACTAATGCTGCCCTATAATTCCTATTGAAATGAGGCAGCCTTATCTTATTATCGTGTAACAACACCACAATTCACTCAAAACGGTTTTGGCCAGTTCATGGAATAAATTTAGTTGCAACTCCAGATATCAGTTTGTGATTGTCCAACAGGGTGAGACGGTAGCACATTGGTTAGCACTGTTGCTTCACAGCACCAGGGACCTGGGTTAGATTCCCAGCTTGGGTCACTATCTGTGTGGAGCTTGCACATTCTCCCCATGTCTGTGTGGGTTTCCTCTGGGTGCTCTGGTTTCCTCCCACATTCTGAAAGACGTGCTGGTTAGGTGCATTGACCCGAAGAGGCGCCAGACTGTGGCGACTTGGGGAATTTCACAATAGCTTCATCGCATGTTAATGTTAATGTTTCTTGTGACTAATAAATAAACTTTAAAAGACTTTGCATTACAATAAATACTTCCATTCTTTTTGAAAGTTTCAGGTATTGTAAATTATTTCACATTATGTCATTTCCATAGAAAACGGCCCAGCATAATGTAATGTGTACCATATGATGGCTGCTCATGGAATATAGGGCTCTGGGTTTTATTGACGCAATGTATTTAATGCACTTTGTTTCTTATTTTATCAAACTTGTACACAGTTTGTACAAAGAATACAGTTTACTTAAAATCTGAGCAGTGGAAAACCACAAGAAAATATTATTTTTCTGGCTGGATGTCTCTGGGGAAATGCATTCAAAGGTGTTGGGGTTTTTTTTGTGTGGTTTTCCATTTTTGTAAACTGAACTTTGCTTTTTGAAAGAGATAAAATCTGAAAATTCCATTTCAGGGTACATGATGTTATTGAAGTTGGCCTCCACATGTGTGCCATTAATGTACATCTGCAGGCACGGAGTTGCAGAATAAGTTAATGAACTAACCAGAAAAGCTTCACTCTTGAATAACAAAGTGGTTTCGTACACCAAGCTTTCACCACTGGATTGGGATTCTACCTAAACTGATGGGATTAAAGACATATCACTGTTGGCTTCGAGGGATCTGGGTGAAATGAGTTTGGGTTAACTTAACTCTCGACTCATCAAATAAAATTCTCACTAATTTGGGATTAATTGGCATTAATTGGGCATCACGGTGGCATAGTGGTTAGCACTTCACAGCTCTTGGAACCTGTGATCAACTCTGGCTTTGGGTGACTGTCTGTATGGAATTTGTACCTTCTCCCCATGTCTGTGTGGGTTTCCTCCAGGTGCTCTGGTTCCTCCCACAGCCCAAAGATGTGCAGGTTACATGGATTGGCCATGCTAAATGGACGCTTACTGTCCAAAGATGTATAGATTAGATGGATTAGTCATGATAGCTGTGTGGGGTTACAGGGATAGGGCAGGGGAGAGGGTAAGGTGTTCTTACGGAAAGTCAGTGCAGACTTGATGGGCCAAATGGCCTCCTTCTGTGTTGTAGAGAATCTATAGAAAAGTACACGCAATCTCATCCAGACTTGTTACAGTTCTTTCACTTTGCAGGACCAGGTTTTCCAAATACTCTTGACACCCTCTCACATTGCCACAGCACTTTGAAAAATAACCAGCAAACGGCCAGAGAATGAAAGTCCGTCGATTTAAATCGCTGAAAGTCAGGGGGAAGATGTGTGCAATTCTCCGGCAATCTTGGTCACGATAGGTGGAATCTAATGCCTTCACCAAGGTGGTTTTGGAGGTGGGTGTGGTTTCTTGTTGGGCATTCAGTGCCTGATTAAGAGACCCAGCAATAAGAAGAATTGGAGAAATACTTAAAAGCAAACAATTGTCAATTGGACCTGGTATTAAATGATTTTAGGAAATGCAAGAGCAGGTCAGAATCAAACACCTTGATGAAAATGCAATAGAGTTTAACTGGTTATGAAATATTTGATGTGTATTAAAGGTAATATTACATTTGTTTTACAATTTGAAGTTGTTAACAGTTCTATTTCTATAAATGTTTTTCTAAGCGTGTAGCTGGTTATGAAATATTTGGCCTATATTAAATGTGCTTAATCTTGTTAATGGGGTCATGGTTAATGTAAATGCCCCATTTCACTTATGCAACCGCTCACTAGCTCTAGTTTGCCCATTACTGCTATAGGAGGATTTTGTAGCTTCCCTACCTCTGGACCAGAAATCCCAGTTTCAAGTCCAGTGCCATGGAAGGAACATTCCCATCGCGGTTCCATGGGCTGATAATCAGTTCAGGAACTCTTCCAACACTCCCCTCAATAGCCCCCAAAGTGTGAAGATATATTGAAAAATATCGATGGACCCAGGCCACAGGTAAGAGTGGGTGGAGGGGGGGCAGGTGGGAAGAATATAGAACACTACAGCACATACAGGCCCTTCGGCCCACAAGTTGTGCCAATCATATCTATACCTACCAGACCATAGACCTATCTGTAACTCCCAATCCCATTAAATCCCATGTACTCATCCAGAAGTCTCTTAAAAGACCCCAGCGAGTTCGCCTCTACTACCACTGACAGCAGCCGATTCCATTCACTCACCACCCTCTGAGTGAAAAACTTATCTCTAACATCTCCTCTGTACTTGCCCCCCAGCACCTTAAACCTGTGTCCTCTTATAGCGACCATTTCAGCCCTGGGAAATAGCCTCCGAGAATCCACCCTATCTATTCCTCTCAACATCTTATAAACCTATATCAGGTCGCTTCTCAACCTTCGTCTCTCCAGGGAGAAGAGACCTAGCTCTCTCAACCTATCTTCATAAGGCATGTTCCCAATCCAGGCAAGATCCTTGTAAATCTCCTCTGCACCCTCTCAATAGCTTCCAAATCCTTCTTATAGTGAGGCGACCAGAACTGCGCACAGTACTCCAAGTGGGGTCTGACAAGGGTCTTACAAAGTTGCAGCATTACCTCCCGACTCATAAACTCAATTCCTCTATTAATGAAGGTCAGTACACCATATGCCTTCTTGACCACATCCTCCACCTGCGGGACAGATTTGAGAGTCCTTTGGACTCTTAAAGAGGGGAAAGGAACTGCAGGGGAGTGGGCAATAAAGGCTCTGAGCCTTTCTAATTCTGCATTCCTTGATCAGCCACTGAATACCTTTGCATGAGGTGTATGGCAACATCCACCCCCACCCCATCTCCTTACCCCCAACCCCTCCTGCTACCAGTTTAACACCATTAACTGCCCACTTATGGGCCTCAATTGGCAGCGGGCAGGGAAATCCATCCACAGACTTCCCACCTTCAGACTAACTTGAGGCAGAGGCAGAGAGGTGGCAAAGTCCCCACATTATCACCCCGCCATCCAACCTCCTGCCCTCCACCCAACCCCCTTCCCCCATCCCATCTCCCCCTACCCCACCGTCCCCCCCAAAACACTCCAAACTGATTAAAAGATCCTTGTCACCAAACCCACCAAGGGAAAGGGCACCAAATTCTGTTCAAAGAAAAAAAAATTACACTTTTATGGCTTCCCTCACTACCCCATGTGCTCTCCAGCCAAGGGCAGTTACTTTTCAGCTTGCGGTGCACAAAACATCATGTGGATCATGACCAGATACTCTTGTGTCATCTACTGAGAGATAACCTTTGGCCAGAGAGCTAAGAATAGTATCCAATAACATATGTTGGAAAATTTACTGGGTGATAACAATTAGCATGGAATCAACAATAACAATCAGAACCAATTAAGTTCTGCCTCACAGACGTTCAATCAGTATCAGCGTATTACTTAGCTATCTAACTTTAGTTACTTGACATTTTTCTTGAGCAATTACTGCAAATTTAGATCCAAATATACTTCTGGTATGCGCACAATTTATAAAACTATTGTCTCAGTCAAGTGTTGGCCATTCAGTCACTGCTCCCATTGCCAGGTGGTGATATTCCTGCTTCTCTTATTCCTATATATGGACTACAGTAGGTTAACCAGAGAAAAATAATCTTATTCCATTTCAGACTTGGATTAATGCCTCAAACCACAACATAATATTCTGTACATAGGCCAATTACCTTTGATCCCTTGCTGCTCTGGGCAATACTAGTTCTTGGAACCTCATGTTGAAATGAGACAATTGTGTTCCTTTAAAAACAATTTTTTTGACTGTGCAGCTCTTTAGAGGCAAAAGTGAGATACACAAAATCATCAATGCTGAGCAATGTGAGGGCACATGCATTATTGATCTTGTTTTCATAAAACCATAGAATCCCCGCAGTGCAGAAGGAGGCCATGGAGCTCATTGAGCCTGCACCAACAACAATTCCACCCGGACCCTATTCCTGTAACCTCACCTATTTCCCCTGCTAATCCCCCTGACACTGAACAGTAATTTAGCGTGGCCAATCCACCCAACTGTGGGATTACTGTGGGAGGAAACCCACGCAGAGACAGGAAGAATGTGCAAACTCTATACAGTGACTCAAGGCTAGATTAGAACCTGGAACCCTGGCGTTGTGAGGCTAACCACTGTGCCACCGTGCCACCTCATCTGAAGGAACTCTATCTTAATCGCCTTCAAATTGAAGCTTAAGAACATAAGAACAAGGAGCAGAAGTTGGCCTCTTGAGCATGCTCCATCATTCAATAAGATCATGGCTGATCCTTTTGTGGACTCATCTCCACTTACCCACCTGCTCACCATAATCTTTAATTCCTTTACTGTTAGAAAATTTATCTATCTTTGCCTTAAAATCATTCAATGAGGTCACCTCGACTGCTTCACTGGGCAGGGAATTCCACTGATTCCAACCCTTTGTGTGAAGAAGTTTTCCTCAACTCAGTGCTAATTCTGCTTCTTCTTATTTTGAGGCTGCACCCCCTAGTTCCAGTTTCACCTGCCAGTGGAAACAACTTCCCTGCTTCTATCTTATTTATTCCCTTCGTCATCTTATATGTTTCTATAAGATCTCCCCTCATTCTTCTCAATTCCAATGAGTAAAGTCCCAGCCTACTCAGTCTCTCCTCATAAGCCAACTGTCTCTCAACTCCGGAATCAACCTAGTGAAACTCCTCTGCATTCTTTCTCGTGCCATTATATCCTTTCTTAAGTAAGGAGACCAAAACCCCAGATGTGGCCTCACCAGCACCTTATACAGCTGCAACATAACCTCACTGTTTTTAAACTCCATCTTTCTAACAATGAAGGACAAAATTCCATTTGCCTTCTTTATTACCTGCTGCACCTGCAAACCAACTCCTTGAGATTTCTGCACAAGGACACCCTGGTCCCTCTGCACAGCAGCATGCTGCAATTTTGTACCATTTAAATTATAGTCCATTTTGCTGTTATTCCTACCAAAATGGATGGCCTCACATTTACTGAGTAAGAATCTAGCAACACCAATTTTAAATCCAACCGATTTATTTGATTGTAAATCAGCAAGCTTTTGACTTTCGTCTTCGTCAGGAAAATGCAGTGTTCTGATCTGCAATAGCACACATATCAGCACAGATAGAACATAGAACATTACAGCGCAGAACAGGCCCTTCGGCCTTCCATGTTGCGCCGACCATTATAAAAAGCAATGACCCTCCAAACTAAACCATTCCCTTCTCTTCACTAAACTTATCAACTAACCTCTTAAACGCCATCAAACTTGGCGCATCTACAACTGCCACAGGCAGGGCATTCCACTCCCTAACCACCCTCTGGGTAAAGAACCTACCTCTGATATCCGTCCTATAACTATCACCCCTTAATTTAAAGCTGTGTCCCCTCGTGCTAGCTTTCTCCATCCTAGGAAAAAGGCTATCACTGTCCACCCTATCTAAACCTCTAATCATCTTATATGCTTCGATAAGGTCTCCTCTTAGCCGCCTCCTTTCTAACGAAAACAACCTCAAATCCCTCAGCCTCTCTTCATAAGACCTGCCCTCCATACCAGGCAACATCCTGGTAAACCTCCTCTGTACCCTCTCCAATGCCTCCACATCTTTCTTATAATGTGGGGACCAGAACTACACACAATACTCCAAGTGCGGCCACACTAGAGTTTTGTACAGTTGCAACATGACGTTGCGGCTCCGAAATTCAATCCCCCTACCAATAAAAGCTAAGATTCCATATGCCTTCTTAACAACCTTATCGACTTGACTGCCTACTTTCAGGGATCTATGCACAAATACACCAAGATCCCTCTGTTCATCAACACAGAGTCACAGATAGTCACAGATTGCTGATTAGAATGCGAATCCTTACATCTAACCTGCTATTCAAGTGTTAAAGTGGCTAACAATGTGTGTGAAGGGAACACTGAGCATTGGTTAGAGAATTGTGTGTTTTCTCCAGACAGCACAGTAAGTGAGGTTTTTTGCTAACCCAGGCAAGTTACGGGGGTTACAGATAGTATGACATGAAGCCAAGATCCCTGTTAAGACCGTCCTCATGTGTGCGGAACTTGGCTATCAGTCTCTGCTCAGCAACTCTGCGCTGTCATGTGTCACGAAGGCCCCCTTGAAGAACATTTACCCGCAGGTCGGAGGCCGAATGCCCATGACTGCTGAAGTGTTTGCCCACAGGAAGGGAACTGTTTTGCCTGGTGATTGTTGAGCGATGCTCATTCATCCGCTGTCGTAGTGTCTGCATGGTCTCCCCAATGTACCATGCTTCGGGACATCCTTTCTTGCAACGTATTAGGTAGACAACGTTGGCCGAGTTGCAAGAGTATGTACCGTGTACCTGGTGAATGGTATTCTCACGTTTGATGATGTCGTCCATGTCGATGATCCGGCATGTCTTGCAGAAGTTGCTGTGGCAGGATTGTGTGGTATTGTGGTCAATGTTCTCCTGACCAATTTTGTTTGCTGCGAACAATGATCTGTTTGAGGTTGTGCAGTTGTCTGAAAGCAAGAAGTGGGGGGGTGGGGATGGCCCTAGCGAGATGTTCATCGTCATCAATGATATGTTGAAGACTCCGCAGAAGATGTCGTAGCTTCTCCGCTCCGGGGAAGTACTGGACAACAAAGGGTACTCTGTCCACCGTGTCCCGTGTTCGTCTTCTGAGGAGGTCCGTGCGGTTTATCACTGTGGCACGTCAGAACTGTCGATCGATGAGTGAAGCGCCATATCCTGTTCTCAAAAGGGCATCTTTCAGCGTCTGGAGGTGTCTGTCACCTTCGAACAAGACTTCTTCACCACACAGGATCTTCAACCAAGGCTATATACTAGATACGTAATTCTTGCTTTCAGACAACCGCACAACCTCAAACAGATCATTGTTTGCAGCAAACTACCCAACCTTCAGGAGAACGGTGACCACAATACCACACAACCCTGCCACAGCAACCTCTGCAAGACATGCCGGATCATAGACATGAACGATATCATTAAACGTGAGAATACCATTCACCAGGTAACGGTACATACTCTTGCAACTCGGCCAACGTTGTCTACCTAATACGTTGCAGGAAAGGATGTCCCGAAGCATGATACATTGGGGAGACCATGCAGACACTACGACAGCGGATGAATGAGCATCGCTCAACAATCACCAGGCAAAACAGTTCCCTTCCTGTAGGCGAACACTTTAGCAGTCATGGGCATTCGGCCTCCGACCTTCGGGTAAATGTTCTTCAAGGGGGCCTTTGTGACACACGACAGCACAGAGTCGCTGAGCAGAGACTGATAGCCAAGTTCCGCACACGTGAGGACGGTCTTAACAGGGATCTTGGCTTCATGTCACACTATCTGTAACCCCCGTAACTTGCCTGGGTTAGCAAAAAACCTCACTTACTGTGCTGTCTGGAGAAAATACACAATTCTCTAACCAATGCTCAGGATTCCCTTCACACACATTGTTAGCCACTTTAACACTTGAATAGCAGGTTAGATGTAAGGATTCGCATTCTAATCAGCAATCTGTAACTGTCTGTGCTGATGTGTGCTATTGCAGACCAGAACACTGCATTTGCCTGACGAAGATGAAAGTCGAAAGCTTACAGATTTACTATCAAATAAATCGGTTGGATTTAAAATTGCTGTTGCTAGATTCTTACTGAGTTCTTATTACCCCAGTCCAACGCCGGCATCTCTACATCATGACTCACATTTACTAACGATGTACTCGCTTTACTCACTGAGACTATTTACATTTGCAGACTTTCAGCGTTCTTTGCTCTGTTTGCTCTTCCACCCATTTAGTGTCATCTGCGAATTTTGACACACTACACTTGGTCCCCAACTCCAAATCATCTTTGTAAATCGTAAACAATTGCAGTCTCAACACTGATCTCTGAGACACACTACTAGTTACTGATTGCCAGCCAGAAAAGCACTCATTCATCCCCATTCTTTGCTTTCTGTTAGTTAACCAATCCTATATGCATGCTGATACATTACCTGTAACACTGTGCACCTTTATTTTATGTAACAGTCTTTGGTGTAGCCTTGTTAAATGCCTTGAAAAGTTTCAGACATTGCTGGAATTTAGTGAAGTATTTGCCCCGGTTATACTAATTCTTTTCATCCCCCAACTGATCAGATGAGCAATGAAATGAGTTGCATTCCCTGGCATCTCTACATGCATGAGAGGCAAGAAGAAACATCTTTGTCCTTACTGTTGTTTTACGTAGAAACACTTCATCATGGGCATAGAATCCTACAGTGCAGAAGGAGGCTATTCAGCTCATTGAGTTTGCACTGACCACAATCCCACCTGGGCCTATCCCCATAACCCCAGGCATTTATCCTACCTAGCTCCCTGACACTAAGGGGCAATTTAACATGACCAATCCCTAAACCATATACTTATAGACTGTGGGAGAAAACCGGAGTATCCGGAGGAAACTCATGCAGTCACTGTGTGTGTGTGTGTATATGTGTGTGTGTGTGTGGGGAGGGGGGTGTGGACGGACATGCAGATTCCGCACAGAAAGCCGGGAGTAGAACTTGGGCCCCTGTTGCTGTGAGACAGCAGTGCTAAACACTGTGCCGCCCAACTTCACGTTTCTCTCAAGTCTTTTTAATGCATTATTTGTTGCACTGTCTGATTGGATCAGCAGGTTAATTTTCTACTCAGTGTATGTGCTTCAGAGCCTCAGAGATTGCAATAGGTCACCATTCCAATCTGCTGACTGTGTGGTCAGCACATCTCGGAGCAGCAATGTGAATTGTACTCACTGTGTTCCTGCTTGAAGGAAGGGAAATACCAAGCAAGGTTTCCACTCCACTTCCCAGTGACCAGTACTAGAAAGTGGGCAGAAGGGCTAAATGTTCCTGAAATCCTGTGGTTAAACAATTTCCCAACCACAGTCCCAGCTGAAGCGAGGGAAGTGTTCACTTGGTTGTTCCACAGTTAACACTTTCCAGAAGGGGGGCTAGCAAGTTGCGAAAAGAACCTTAAATAAATCAGAGGGCTGTTGACGGAATGAAGAAACATAGAAACTAGAGGCAGGAGTAGGCCATTCGGCCCTTCAAACGTGCTCCGCCATTCATTTTGACGATAGCTGATCATCACATTGAATATCCTGATCCCACTTCCCCTCATATCACGGACAGCATGGTAGCACAATGGTTAGCACTGCTGCCTCACAAGGACCTGGGGTTCAATTTCTGGCTTGGCTCATTGTCTGTGTAGAATTTGCATGTTGTCCCCGTATCTGCATGGGTTTCCTCTGGGTGCTCCAGTTTCCTCCCACAGTCCAAATGACACGCTGGTTAGGTGCATTGAGCAAGCTAAATTCTCCCTCAGTGTATCCGAACAGGTGCCGGAGCATGGCGATGAACGGATCTTCACAGTAACTATGGTGCAGTGTTAATGTAAGTCTGTGGATGGACTTCCCTGCCTGCTGCAAACTGAGACCTGTATGTGAGCAGTTAATAATGTTAATCCGGTGGCAGGAGGGGTGGGGGATGGGGGGTGGTGAGGAGATGATGGTGGGGGTGCTGGTTGCCATGCATCTCATGCAAATGTCTGATCAATCCATTCATTGACTTGTGACTAATAAATAAACTTCAATTTTACTTTACATCCCTTGATTCCTTTAACCGTAAGAGCTATATCTAATTTCTTCTTGAAAGACTGTGTTGGCTTTTTAATTAAAATCATTCCATGTGAGAAGGGATACTTCAGATTTGTAATTGAGTTGGTAACATTTACATAAAAAGAGGGCATTGAATGTCTGGGGCTAATTGTGTAGCACAATCCTATCGGAGGATTCAAATGCCATGATACATGTTAGCTTTAACTTGTAGTTGCTGAACTTTCTGAATTCTGGGATGATCCAGTGGCCTTGGACCTGTTCCAGATGTGTCCATATGGAAATTATTAAGGTGATTTCATTTTTGACTGGTGTCCAATATCAAACTTGACATCAATAGTCAGAACCCTTCAGTGCAGTATGGGATATGTGAGGAACCATTCAGTGATTAACGATTAGAATTGCTGCAAGCTCGGTCAATGATAAACTGCGATCAACTAACAGAAAATGTCACAACCTTCTGTAATGCAAGGGCTATCAAATCACAGATTTTATATATGCTTGTGTCTTTGTTCATTCCAAATTTGAACTTATGAATTAGGGACAGGAGTTAGGCACTCAGCTTGCTCTGCCATTCAAGAATCTATCTTGCTCTGCCTTAAAGATATTCAAAGACTCTGCTTAAACCCCTAATAAAGGAAGAGGTTCACCACTCTCTGAGGGAAAAAATATCCTCACCTGTCTTCAATGGGTAGACCCTTATCTTTAAACCCCTCGTACTAGATTCTCCCACAAGTGTCCTCTCCACAGCCCTATCCTATCAATACCCCTCAGGATCTTAGCTGAAATACATGAATAAACCTGTTGAAAGATTTACAGAAAATTAGAGGAAATTTTAAACTGCAAGAGTGGAGGTGAAAGATTCCCGTAAGATTGAGGTAGCTCCAAGATAATGCACCCCAACAAGGCAAATTTGGAACCATGTGAAGGTTATGTGATTTGATTTGATTTATTGTTGCCACATGTATTAGTGTACAGTGAAAAATATTATTTCTTGTGCGCTACACAGAAAAAGCATACCATTCATAGAGAAGGAAATGAGAAATTATCCTGGTAACTTGTTCTCTGAACTGGACAGATCTACAATTATCCAGGCATTGTTAACCACCAATGAACTCCGCAAGGTTAGAGCTGTAACTGGGATTTTTCCCACACTGCAGCCTATTGGCCAGTAGGCAGATGCTTTAATGCTGTGCAGTTTGATTAACAAAGAACAAAGAAGAATATAGCTCAGGAACAGGCCCTTCAGCCTCCAAGCCTGCACTGATGATTGTTCCTAACTCGACCATTCATTTGTATCCCTCTATTCCCAGTCTGTTCATGTGGCTATCTAGATAAGTCTTAAACGATCCTAGTGTGTCTGCCGCAACCACCTTACTTGGCAGCGCATTCCAGGCTCCCAGCACCCTCTGTGTAAAATACATCCCCCACATATATGTATTGAACCTTGCTCACCCCCCGTCCTTCCTTTGAACTTGTGACCCCTTGTGTTTGTCATTTCTGAACAGGGGAAAACTTGCAACTATTCACCCTATCAGTGCCCTTTATAATTTTATAAACTTCTATTAGATCGCCCCTCAACCTCTGTCTTTCCAGGGATAACAACTCTAGTTTACCCAATTTCACCTCATAGCTAAGACCCTCCATACCAGGCAACATCTTGGTAAATCTTTTCTGGACTCTGTCTAAAGCCTCCACAACCTTCTGGTAGTGTGGTGACCAGAACTGAATGCAGCATTCCAAATGTGGCCTAACCAATGTTCTATGTAACTGCAACATCATATGTCAATGTTTATACTCTATGCCCCATCCAATAAAGCATGCCATATGCCTTCTTTGCCATCTTTTTCACCTGTTCTGCCACCTTTAAGGATCCTTCTATGTGTCTATACTCCTGATGGTTCTGCCATTTATTATAAGCTCCCCCCTGCAATAGATCTACCAAAATGCATCACTTCGCATTATCTGGATTAAATTCCTTCTGCCATTTCTCCACCCAATTTTTCAGCCTATCTATATCCTGCTGTTTTCTCTGACAATGTTTATCACTATCTGTAACTCCAGCAATCTTTGTGTCGTCTGCAAACTTACAATCAGACCAACTACATCTTCTTCCAAATCATTTATACATATCACAAACAGCAGAGGTCCCAGTACAGAGCCCTGCGAAACACCACTAGTCACAGACATCCAATCAGAAAAAGATCCCTTCACTGCTACCTTCTGTCTTCTATGGCCAACCTTTGGCAGTTGTGAAAGAACTTGGATCTGAAGTCATTCATCATTGGCAAAACATCTCGATTCAGGACTTCAGAAATTCAATTGCAGGTGTTGGTGTAGGTAAGAATGGCACTCAGCTTTTGCACAGGAAGATTCCACACACACCAAATGAATTGAATGACCATATCGTTCTGATAGAATCATAAAATTTCCACAGTGCAGAAGACCATTCAACCTATTTAGTCTACACTGATTCTCCAACAGAGCATCTTACTCAGCCCCCTCCTGCCCTATCCCACAATCCCAAGTATTTATTCTACTAATCCCCACAACATACACATCTTTGAACCCTATTTAGCATGGCCAATCCACCTAAACTGCACATCTTTGGAGTATGGGAGGAAACCAGAGCACCCAAAAGAAACCCATGCAGACATGAAGAGAATCTACAGACTCCAGGCCGGGAATCGAACCTGGGTCCCTGGCACTGAGACAGCAGTGTTAACCACAGTGCCATCGTGCCACTGTGTAAATAGAAATATTAACCAGAGTACTGAGAGAACTCTGCATTTCGGTATTTTCATGTCTACCTAAATGAGCACAACCTGACAGAAGTTGTTGTCTCACTCTCTCCGTATTGTGCTGAAAATTGGACTTCAACACACAATTCCCTGAGCTCGCCCCCGCAGCTGGGATTCTCCAGTCCCGCTGCAGTGAACAGAGACTTGGCTGAGTGGCTAAATCCCCGTTCTCTCTGGCAGTGACAGTGAGGCGAACAAGATCGGAGAATCCCAGCCACAGTATTGCAGAGCTGAGAGTGCTACAGTTAAAATCAGCAAACTCTGTACAAGTTGGGGAATGAAGCTGTTACCTTCCTGTCCTGTGAGTTTCTGCCCTATTTAGGATTGCACACTTATTCATTAAGCTTTGGAGAGCATTGCCACTTGGATTTTTATGAGTACCATACACTGTCAGTGATTTCAAAGTTAAAGTTAATTTATTAGTCACAAGTAAGCCTTACATTAACACGGCAATGAAGTTACTGTGAAATTACCCTAGTTGCCACACTCTGGCGCTTGTTCGGGTCAATGCACCTAACCAGCAACACTTTCAGAAAGTGGGAAGAAACCAGAGCACCCACAGGAAACCCATGCAGACATGGGGAGAATGTTCAAACTACATAGAGGCAGTGAGCCAAGCCGGGAATCGAAGCTGGATCTCTGGCCCTGTGAGGCAGCAATGCTAACCATTGTATCATTGTGCACCTTGGCACTGTGAGGTAGCATTGCTAATCAGTGTGTCACCGTGCTGCCCCAGATCCCTGGCACTGTGAGGCAGTAGTGCTAATCAGTGTGCCACCGTGCTGCCCTGGCACTGTGAGGCAGCAATGCTATCCACCTTGTCACCATATCGCCCATTCATTCCTGATTTTTTGAATATTAGATTTAGCAAATCACAGTGCAGCCTTGATAATCCACGTTTCTATTTCCACTTTCCAGTGGCCACATGAATATTTGTGGGAATTGGAACTTAGATTTTAAAAACTACTAAAATGTAATGAAGCATTTCAATTAAATGTTCACAGACTCTGGACTCTTTATTCAGGAGGTGAAATTGATTTTATCTAAATGATAAATGTCTGGTAGAATTTACTACCTATGCAATTTCAATATTTATCATAGAATAGAACCATAGAATCCCTACAGTGCAGAAAAGATCATTTGCCCCATCAGTTCTGCACCAACTCTCCTACAAAGCATCTTACCCAGACCCTATCTCCATAACTCACATATTTATCTCACTAACCCCGCTATCTTACACATTTTGGGACACTGAGGGAGAATTTAGCATGGCCAGTCCGCCTGACCTGCACATTTCTGGGCTGTGGGAAGAAACTGGAGCACTTGGAAGAAACGCATGCAGACACGGGGAGAACATACAAACTCCATACAGACAGTGACCCAAGCTGGGAATCGAACCCAGGTCTCTAGCACTGTGCCACCATGCTCCCCATGGAGTATTGGGTTAGATGATGCACTGGAATCAATGTTTCATTAAAAGTATATAGATTTAAAATGAAAAACCACTGGTCTTACCAGTAAGGACTAGGCACTTGAACTCCAAAAATCACGGAATCACTGCACATATAAAGAAACCATTGAGTATCTGCCAATTTCCACCATTGATTGAGAAGATTGCATCTATTGATAGTAGTGTTTTTGCTATGTGTACATTAGTTACGTCCATTTAAATCATATCTGACCACCCAGAAATAAAATGCATTTTGCAGAATTGAGAAATTCCTCCCTGTTCTAGAGTTACAATAAGAATTTGAAACAGAATGAAGAACATCTGTGACCTAATAAATTGCTGTCATCACATTTTATCTCCTCAGATTTAATTCCTGACCCATTTTCTCCATGGAATGCAGATAGCCAGTATATCAGACACATGGGTGCTCCAACAGAGGTCAGGCTGTGCATTCTTTGTAAAGGAGAGCAATCAATATTGAAGACATGTGCTGGGAACTGAGGACATTGCATCGTGAGATACATGATATCGTATTCATCTAAATTATTGAGTTTAAATATTGGCAAGTCATATTGCAGCTTTATAGAATCTTAGTTAGGCCGCACTTGGAATATAGTGTTCAACAGTATCAGAGGATGTGGAGGGTACAGAAAAGATTTACCAGCATGTTACCAGGTATGGAGGATATTATTTAATGAGGAGACGTTGGAGAAACTTGGTTTGTTCTCACTGGAATGACAGAGGTTGTGGGGTGATCTGATAGAAGTCTACAAGACTATGAGGGACATGGACAGAGTGGAAGATTAGGGGGGGCATAGGTTTAAGGTCCAAGGGGCAAGGTTTAAAGGAGATGTAGGAAGGAAGTTTTTTTTTTACAGAGGGTGGTGGATGCCTGGAACTCGCTGCTGGGGGAGGTGGTGGAAGCAGATGAGATAGTGACTTTTAAGGGTTGGTTTGACAAGTATGTGAATGAGATGGGAATAAAGGGATATGGTCCCCGGAAGCCTTGGGGCTTTTACTTAATGGAGGGTGTAGGGAAATGAGGAGTGGGATTGTGGTCAGTGCAGACTCGATGGACCGAATGGCCTCTTTCTGTACTGTAGAAATTTCTATGATTCTTTCTATGGTTCATTGAGACAAGCTTTCAATTTCAGATTTATTAATCAAATTTAAATTCTATCAGCTGTTATGGCGGATGGGATTTGAGACCCTTTCCTCCAAATTAGCCTGGGCTGCTAGATTATTAGTCTGGTGACATTACCACCACTTTCCCCAATTAAATTTTGGACAAATCAGAAAAGGCAGTGGGTGTAATTAATACTGCAAGATTACTGTGTTTCCACACTTTCAATTTTAACAATAAAAAATGACTTGATAATTTTATGCCCGACTATGTTTAAAGTCTCATTCCCATGGATAGAATGCTGCAGTGCACGCTATATGTTTTTTTAAGGCCAAAATTCTCCAACCTCACCCATGGCTGGGATTCTCCAGTCCCGCTGCTGTTTTGGCTGAGTGCCAAATTCTCCGTCCTCACTGGCAGTCGTGGTGCGGAGAACGAGATTGCAGAATTCCAGCCCAAATCCTTGTGGTTACTGTGGAACTGCAGTGTTAGTGCATCCTGAAACACCTCAGCTCAACAATAATGAAACTCGCTCAAACTGTGGCAAGGAAATTCTCAGGACAGGCTTATGAAGTTTATTTTTATTATTGTCACAAGCAGGCTTACATTAACACTGCAATGAAGTTACTGCAAAAGTTCCCTAGTTGCCATACTCTGGCACATCTTCGGGTACACTGAGGGAGAATGTACCTAACCAGCATGTCTTTCAGATTGTGGGAGGAAATTGCAGCTCCTGGAGGAAACCCACGCAGACACAGGGAGAGTGTGCAAACTTCACACAGACTGTGACCCAAGTTGGGAATTGAACTCAGCTCCCTGATGCTGTGGGACACAGTGCTAACCACTGTGCCATCAAGTTGCCCTCAGCTCTGAAATTACAGCGACACAGTGGAAATTTTCACTTTTACAGAATGCTAGTTCAAATCCGTGCCAGGAAGAAGCAATTGCAATTCTGCTGCTTTTTCCAACCGTGGGCTATGGGTAATCAGCTACTTCCAGTATTCCATTGTTGAACAAGACATTAAAGCTGTCCTTAAGTATGTTTTAGCTCCCTCCCTTCATTCTCAAGCTTTCTTTTATTGGTCTATAAATATTTGGAAGGATGTCCTCACGGGGCAAGCTTCCAGGTAAAGTGACATCTCCAATTTATTTCAGGTTTTAGATTTCTGAATATTGCCAGTTGCAAATTAAAATATTCAACCAAAGGCCTGACCATGAGACAGATAATAACTCCAAGTGAATTTATTACCTGCATGTGAAAATCGGAGCCTGAAAACTGACATCCGCAGTTAGGTGCTGGAACCGCTGCTTTCAACAGATTAGAATTGAAGTTTGTTTTAGCTTCATAGTTTTACAAAAATCCAAAATTAATGACAGCAGTTGCTGGATGGAATTAATCTTTCCATCGTAGAACATGGATGCCTCTTGATGTTTCTGGACTTTTTATCCCCATTATTTAATAGTCATAAACCGGAATTTTACCAGCCCGCCTGATGTAGGACTCGGAGCAGGCAAGGAGTGGAGCATGGGAATGTCTGTTGACCTTGGGCAGGATTCGGGACAAGTGAGATCATAAAATCCCACCCATAGAGTCTTTGACATTTACAGAATGGAAACAGGCCCTTTGGCCCAACCTGGAGATCATTCATAATATTGATGATTTTTTAGAAAAAAGCATACTTAACATCAATTTTGGACTTACTGTTTACCAGCCTAGAACAATTTCCTATTGTACAGTTATCATCATTTAACTTCTTAAAAAATATATTTTTATTCATTTGAGGGACATGGGTGTCACTGGCTGACCAGCATTTATTGCCCATCCCTAGTTGCCCTTGGAGACAGTTGCAAGGCCAACCACATTGCTGTAACTCTGGAGTCACATGTAGGCCAGACCAGGTAGGGACGGCAGACTTCCTTCCGTAAAGGACATTGGTGAACCAGAAGGGTTTTTCCAACAATCGACAATGGTTTCATGCTCATCAGTACATTCTTAATTCCAGATTTTTTTTTATATTGAATTCAAAATCCACCATCTGACGTGACGGGATTCGAATCTGGGTCCCCCAGAACATTAGCTGAGTTTCTGAATTCACAGTCTGGCGATATTATCGCTAGGCCACTTGAAAAGGACCATTTAGATTTAACTTCTCCCATTGCCTTTGGTATCTTGTACTTTACTTTTTGCTTTTTAATTTTTTTGTCCATGGATGTGGCAAGGCCTGTATAACAAGCGCTCAGAGGAGGAAATCCCTTCACCAAAATTCCTCAGTTTATAAGATCCAGCAACACTATACAGAGTGCTCTCAGTCTGCAGTCAACATCCGAGATGCCAGAGGAACTGACATTCCAGTTTCTGTACAGAGCATGAGGGTCCCAGATTGGCCTATCAATTTTGACCCTTAATCAGGGAGTTTTTATTCAAGCAGACTAACCTCAATTGCCTGATTAAAATCATTACAGGCAGCATTGTTTGTACATTCCTAATTGTCCTTGTGAAGGAGGTGGTGAGTTGCCTTCTTGAACAGTTGAAGTCTCTCTGTGATGTGGGTGCGCCCACAGTGCTGTTAGGAAGGAAGGATTTTGACCTAGTGACAGTGAAGAAAGGCTGATGTATTCTGAATCAGTTTCTTACCCCGGTCTCTCAAAGTGCCTGACTTTGTCTGTTCTATCTTCACAAACTCCACTCCCTGGCAAGAAGGAGCAGCTTTGTGGCTTTATCCTGCAAAGATTTGCCGCATTTCATTTTTGTGAAGTGAATTAGTGTTTGTGTTTAGTTTGACAGAGATATGGAACATTCTGTTTAAATACACATTTATATTTCTCCCAGGTTATGTGGATATCCTCCATTCTATGACGAAAATGACTCCAGACTGTTTGAACAGATATTAAAGGCGGAATATGAGTTTGACTGTCCATACTGGGATGACATCTCTGAATCTGGTATGTTAGAGAGCATCTCTTTTAAAAATTGGCTCTTACAATGTGGGCAATGCTGTAAAGGCCACGTTTACCATCTCCCCCCACACTGCCCTAAAGATGATGCTGGACCTTTCCCTTAATTTGTCACTGTGGCAACAGCTTACCCACAAAGGTGCCACATGGGAATCTCATGATGTTGGCTCCAGCAGAGTGGAGGAGTGGCACGAGAGAATATCCCACACTCTCCCCTCTGCTGGTCTGAACATCCCTCACCTTGAGTGGTTTTAAAGTTTGTATTGCTCCTTCTTCCTTTCCTTCGGCAGGATCTGAGAAGTTAGTCAGGGTTTCTTTTGGCTTTCTTTCCAAGGATATTAAGGTGTTGTGCTTTATCTTTATTATTTCCGGGTCTGTCTCAGTCCTGCAGGATCTCGGCTGTGGGACTCTTTCGATTATTGTGCCTTTTCTCTATGTTGACACTCAGTCATCCCAAAACCATAAAATCCTGCCCAACGTTCTTTCCAGGTTCCGTTACTAGCACTGATTACTATATGAGGTGGATTGAAGGGTTGCACATCAGCGTGGTGAAAGCAGTCATTCAATTATTGAACAGAATTTGTGTAACATGGAATTCTGGACATTTTGGTGTCAAACACTCACCTGGAATTTGCAAATGAATTATCCCAAAACTTTGACAAGGAAAATGGATTCTTTCATGTAACCAGCTCCCCTCAGGCAAATGCAAGATTTGAGAGAGGTGAATGAACTCATAAAGACTTGATGGTGAAGAATGAAGATCTGAATTTAGCTCCTTTGAGTGGCAGAACTTCACTATTACAAGATGGTTACTCACCATCAGAGTTGTTGATGGGCAAAAGGTTGAGAACACAACTTCCAGCCCTGCACCAGAAATTAAAACTTCAAATGATCACAAGCAATTAAAGAGATGATAAACAGAGAAACAAAGAGGCTTAAAACTTTAACCACAAACACAGCGTACAAGACTTAGTAACAGTGAAGTCCAGAGAATGACTGGACTAAAAAGAAATAGTCTTTTATTTCTTTTAAATAGAATGAAAAGAAAAGGCATAATATTCAAAGGAGCTCCACAGCCAAAATCATACAGGACTGAATCAGATCTGGAAACAATAAGGATAAATCACAACACTTAATATTCTTGGAAAGAAAGCTGAAAGAAACTTAGGCTAACTTCTCAGATGCTGCAGAAGGGAAGGAAGGAGGAGCAAGGCAAACTCTAAAACCATTCAGGGTGAGGGGTGTTCAGACTAAACAGAAGGGAGAGTGTGGGATGTCTTCAACCTGAAGCAGAGATCAGAACAAAATCAAAGAGATTGGTTATGGCACCTCGGGGACTAACCATGTGAAGTCTGAATCTTTGGGGAATGGCGGGGTGTTGGGATGGGAGGGATGCGGGGGAAGGATGGGGGAAGACCTGAATGTGATAGGGATAAAGATTTGGGGAGAGATGTAGAGTAAAGGGTTAATATCAAAAGCACGTGATGCTGATGCAACGATGACGTAGCAACCTGATAGTGGGATCAAAAACAGAAAGTGCTGGAAAATCTCAGCAGGTCTGACAGCATCTGTGGAGAAAGAATAGAGTCAATGTTTCGATTCAGGGTGGCACTCACAGAAATCTGGAGAAAATTCCAATCTCGTGCAGAGGTCCCAATATTTATGTACAAATAAAGAGTAATGGTTTTAACAAACTACAGTCACTTGCAGCTCCCTTTGAGGGGCGATAGACAAGTTCCAAAAACCCCCATCTGGACCCTGAACACATGACAACGAAGCAAAAGACAGTGTCAGGGTGGATAGTTTTTACACTGAGGATTTGCCACTGTGAATTCCCTGCCCATCTCTAATTCTCAGTTTGTGTCTCTCAATCCAAGCGACCGAGAGATTTTTCTATTTTTAAAATACAGAGAACTTCAGTAACTGCTGCCAAAGTTTACAACTGCCAAGGAATGGAATTGTGCATTAATACAGAAAAAGATAAATACAGTCTTGAAATTAAAGCAAAACATTTGTTTGGCAGATTTATTCACAGGCAACAGGCTGTTTTTTTTTAAATTTCATCATATTCTCCTTTGCTTTGCCAATGATAATTGGAAGTTTGTGCTATTCCTTGCACACTTCAAAGAGAAAAGTTCCAGCACTTAAGAAGATCAAGTGCAAGGAGCTGAGTTGTCTCTAATGGAAAATATAGTCTGTTTCGAGAGTGAAGAGGTTCCCCACTGTTTTCTGTTTTATTCCTTGGGCTGCGCACATCCTTAGATTAGGGGACCCAATGGATGGCTCGCTCCTACACCTTTGACAATGCCACTCCTCGGGCCAGCCCACAAGGCAGAACAGACAGTGACTCGGTCACTCCATTACCACTTGTTTACTTCCACCCCACTGTCACCTCTGGAAAACCCGAAGCAAATACTCACTGCCTCTCCATCAGAGTTTGAAATCACGTAGTTGACTGTGCCAAAATTGATGAGTTAAAAATCTTCTCTGGCTCCAAGTGTCTTATGTAAGATGAATTTGTACTGTTGAGTAGAAAGTTAACTGTTCCGACCTTGGCAGTAACTGGAAATCTCACTGAGTCCACAGGATGTCCGGTATGGGAAAGACTGACAGTACATTCTGTTCTGAACACCCTTATTTTTCATCTCCTTGCTATTTGTGAAGCCTGCTATATTTGAAATTTCTACTGCTTTTTCCCACATGACATAACAAACTACTCAATAAAAACAAATGCCAAAGTTATTGTCAGTAACGTGCCTTGAAATGTGATAAACCTTCCTTTCCCCCTTTTGAACTTTGATGGTGTTGGAGAGAGGGGGTTTTGTAGAGGGAGACCTGAAGTGTGAAGTGCTGACAGGACTGTGAATCAGAAGGTACTATTAAAAGGACAACCCAAATGTTAACTGGTATTAGAGTGTGTTACCTCCAGTGCTGCTTCACTACAGACCCACAATTTTAACAAAAAAGACACATCTGAAATCCCAATTATTCACTAAAACAATGAAGCCACAAAGTTCCAGGGTTTATAAAAGAGAAGAAACAGAAGTCAAACAAACACTCAGGACAGGGTTTTTACTGCATCACAACCCCACTTCCCCCTGTCATCATTGGCCACCAGTGGGATCTTCCTGTCCCATCGATGTCTACAGCATACTGTCCTACTGCTGGCAAACCTGCCTCGGCTGGTGTGGAGGGGACAATTGCATTTGATGAGACCCAATGATACCATTGGCAGGAAGGGGCAGAAAATCCCATCCTAAATGATACCTTAGCTGATGACCAATATCCAAAACTCCAGAATTAACATAAGAACAAAGAAAATCATTACACAGGAACAGGACCTTTGGCCCACCAAGCCTGCACCAATTGTGCTGCCCCTGTGAACTAAAACCTCCTACCCTCCCCGGGACCATACCCTATTCCCGTCCTATTCATGTATTTGTTAAGAAGCCCCTTAAAAATCTTTATCATATCTGCTTCCACGATTTCTCCCGGCAATGAGTTCCAAGTAGTCACTACCCTCTGTAAAAAATCTTGCCTTGTACACCTTTGAACCTTGCCCTTCATACCTTAAACTCTTTAGTAATTGATCTTTCCACCCTGGGGAAAAGCTTCTGACTATCCACTCTGTCCATGCCTCTCATAATCTTGTAGATTCCTCTCGCCCCTCAACCTCCATCATTTCAATGAGAACAAACCAAGATTCTCCAACCTCTCCTCGTAAGTTAAGCATGAATTAACAGGCAACATGCAGTCAATTATTAGTTAAAAATCACACAATTAACAGCAGATAGAATTAAGACACATCTTACAAATTGCCTTAGAAGCCCACACAGCATCTCAATCATTCTTCTCAGCCGCAAGCTCCTTCTAGACTGTCTTCATTACAAAGAATCTCGCTTTGTCTCCTTCTGGATGTTGCTGGATCTCCAGCCAACAGCAGGTTCAACAAACCCCAGTTCCATGGTTACAGTCTTCACTAAGCCTGGCACACGGTCTGCAGAACCTCTCCAACTCAGTCAGGTTGGCATAGATCCAGCATCTAACAGAAACAACTGCAGCTCCCTATTCTCAGCTTCTGAATCCTATTCTAGGACTTGGTGCCCAAGGAAGGAACATTCATCCTGCTCAAAGCAAGTTGTTCATTTATTTGTCACAAGTAGGCTTACATTAACACTGCAAGGAAGTTACTGTGAAAATCCCTAGTCGCTACACTCCGGCACCTGTTCGGGTACACTGAGGGAGAATTTACTATAGCCAATGCACCTAATAGCATGTCTTTTTGACTTGCGATAAAACCGGAGCACTGGACCAATGTTCGAGACCAGATCAGAAACTGCAAGATATATTATAATGTTAGGTCAGGCCCCACTTTACTTGAGTTTGGCATTAGTGGTACGTCACTCCAGTTGTGATTCTATTGACGCACTAGGTAATTGCTATTTTTGAAATTTCTTTTAAGAGCACAGTTAAATGTAACAAAATAATTAGCATAACTTTTCCCAATTGAAATACTTAAACATGACAAAATATAATTCTTAGCAGCTCTCTTAGCAAATTCTTATAATTCTTAGCAAATCTCTATAGTTTCAATGTAAGCAGTATTCCCATAGACATGATCCTTCTTCAGAACTAATTAGCACCAAAAACAGATTTAATGCTAGATTTTAAGACTTTTAACCTTTCTGGACAGATACAGAAAGACAGCTGCCTTCTGACTCCCCTACAACAATTTCCACAGAAAGATCTACCTTCAAGCTTCAGAACTTCAGAGAAAGGGACCTGTTTTGTGGCAGATTCCAGTCTCCAACCTCCAGAGAGAGAAAAGGACAGACAGAGAGCTATTTCTTCACTCTCCAGATCCCAAACAGTAATTGAACTAGGTTTATCTCTGAGCCTAGCCCCACTCAGTCACATAATTTTTGCTGTCAAAAACCAAAACAAGCCTCTGCTCCGAAAACCCCCCAGGGGAAAACGCTAAAATAAAAAAACAATTGTGGTCCGGATTGAAACAAACATTTTAAAAATTAAGATCAATTATGCTGCTACAGTAACAACAGGGCAGCTGGGTGCAGACAAGGAGGCACTAATAATAAAACAAACTGCTAAAACAAATCCTGCACAAGAAACATGACACAAATAGATTTCTTAAAGACACAGTATCATCACACTGAATATATGCAAAACTAAAGAGTTACCTGCCAGCATGCACACCTCAAAAATATTCTACTTCCAGACCATGAAACATTGTTTGGTCAGAGGTAAATAAAGTGATTTTAAATGACAGTGCAAGAACAGAAAGATCAGAGGGTGTATGTACAAAAATAATAAAGGTGGCAGGAGCTGTGAAGACTTAAATAATCATAGGGGGATCTTAACTTTATTAATGCTGACATATGATAGAATATAAAAGTAAGTAAGTTAGGCTAAACTTTCATAAGACATTGGCTAGGCTCTGGGTGGAGTATTGTGTTCAATTCTAGAGAATGTTCTTTAGAAAGGATGTCATTCCATGAAGAGAAAGAGGAAGGGATTTACCAAAATGTAACCAATGATGAGATTCTGCAGTTCACGTGGGGAGACCAGAGAGGTTGGGATTGTTCTCCTTGAAGCAGAGAAGGTCAAGATCACATTATTGAGATGATCCCCAAACTCACAAATGCTTTTCATGGAGTGAAACTGCAGAAGTTGTTATCAATCACAGGAAGATAAATAAGCAGGGGATACAGAAACTACAAAGGGTCGTGAATGAAGCCCAGTCCATCACGCAAACCAGCTTCCCATCCACTGACACTGTCTACATTTCCCACTGCCTCAGCAAAGCAGCAAGCATAATTAAGGAACCCCACGCACCCTGGACATTTTCTCTTCCACCTTCTTCCGTTGGGGAGAAGATACAAGAGTCTGAGGTCATGTACCAACCGACTCAAGAACAGCTTCTTCCCTGCTGCATCAGAGTTTTGAATGGACCTACCTCGCATTAAGCTGATCTCTCTTCACACACTCACTACAACTTTGACACTACACTTTACACTCTCTCCTTTCCTTCTCTGAATGGTATGCCTTGTCTGTATAGCACACAAAAAAAATACTTTTCACTGTATAGTGATACATGTGACAGTACTAAATCAAATCAAGTTTTGCATAATCAGCAAGAGAACAAGAGATGGCATGGCAAAGGTATTTTTGACATTGTTGTGATCCAGAATGCTCTGGCTGAAGGGTGCTGGAAGCAGATTCATCGATAATGAAATATATTTTACTGAAATACAGGGAGTTCAGGGGAGTGTTACATATTGGAGAGGTCTACCATCCAGCTGGCACAGGTACAATGGGCTGAATGGCCTCCTTCTGCACTGTATTATCCTAGAATTCTATGATTCTCTGCCTGGCAAAAAAAAGTTGCTTAAATAATTTCTTTGCCCTATTTTCATTCACCATTTTTTGTTCTCTCTCAGGTCAATATTGAAACTGAGTACATTTAAAATGTAAATGTATCATGGTATTTCACAAACATTGAAAATTCTGCATATTGCAGGGTCAGTAGCAAAAGTGCATAATGAAGTCTTGGTGAGGTTGGTAATGGGGTACAGTGTAACAATTTCCATCTTAGCCGCTATTCCTCAGCTAGTTTGGATCAGGTGTAGATGTGAATGTATGTGTAATGAAAAATTCTCAATGAACTGATTCTTTCATTCCAAATGTTCTTGGAAAGATAATAATAATCAGCTCATCGCTGATACTTTAATACATTATTATTTTTCTGCAACAACTGAAAGTGATTATTTGAGACATTTTGAGTTGATGTCTGGGACAAAGAGCTAATTTTTAACTCTCTCTTTCAGCTAAAGATTTCATCAAGCGCTTGATGGAGAAGGACCCAAACAAACGTTATACGTGTGAACAAGCGTTAAGACATCCATGGTAAGCAGGACTTCATTCAATTTAATAGATTCAGTGTGAGTGTGTGTGTGTGAGAGAGAGAGAGAGTGTGTGTGTGTGTAAGTGTATATGTGTGTGTGTGTACGCGCACGCGTCTCCTGCGGTTTTCAACTGCTACTGTTCTGACATCTACACATGCACCAAACAGCTGCAGTGAGACGCCAGTCTGTCACATTCCCTCTGTTATCCATCCTGTAGAAATGTGTACGTGATTTATACCAGGCGCTAATGTAGAAGCTTACTGAGAATACCATAGAACATCTCGTTCTGCTCAAAAATCAGGATATATCACACTGAAAAATTTAGAATTTTGCAATGTTTTATTGCAAATTTGCAATAAATTTGGTCCAGTTGTAACCGCTGTATAAATTATATCCTTCAGTTACAGCCCAGATTAAATGAACGGTGCTGCAGTGAAATTCCAAATTATTTACAGACCTAATGGGTACGAGATTACTAAATAAGTAAGAATTTGCAGAGACAGCTGGTCCGCAGCAATCTGTACCCTGCTGTTCCGCTGTCTGACTTACAGTCTGCTGTCCAGCCTGGAAGTATTTAAATTGTTATCTGCTCTTTGTCAACACAGTCTAGTCTATCAGTTAATTAATTCTCCAACTTCAGGACCCAGGGAATAATGAAACAGCGGCATTCCAATTTATAGACTTGTGTAGACAGTGCTTAAATCTTTGGATAGTAAATGGATTCACATGGTTTCACTGGTTATGTGGACCAAATGTGACTGCAGGGTTTGTTAGCACCGCTTAACAGGAAAGTGTGCGTAATATACTTTCAGTTAAATTACCTGGTGTTTTTGGAAGGCATTTTGAGTGTACAGCCATGTTTTCGAACTGCAACCACAATGCTAGAGATGTGACTTTTTATATGGTAATTCCCCAATGTTTCTGTGAATCGAAACAGTTTTTCAATTCAGTATTTTTAGGATAGAATTCTACCATAAGCTGTAATTCTTCATCAAAGAACCCACTGTGGGCCTCACCTTCTCCAACTAATGCTTTATGCAAAACGTCAGTTTCCTCCTCAAGGTTCCATCAACCAGTTCTCACTTTTCACTTCACCTACTTGAATCTATCCAGCTTCTGCCATGTCCAAAGAACTAGGAACTCCCTGGTTAAGGTCACCATTGCCCTCTTTGTATCTGGCCGAGTGTCTGTGCCTACGCTTCCTCCTTGGCTTTGCAGTGACATGTCATATTGGCCGTTCAGCTCTTCAGCAGGGCCTCTCTGCTGTGACACCAGACTTGCTGGTTCTACCAAAACTATCCCCAGGCATCTAAGGGTTGTACCCTGGCAATGGCTGCATCATAGCCATGGACGTAGAGTCATAGAGCATTACTATATGGAAACAGGCCCTTTGGCCCAACTGGTCCATGTCAATCATGATGCCCTCCCAGCTAACCCCAATTGCCTGCATTTGGCCCATATCCCTCTAATCCTTTCTCATCCATGTACGTACCCAAAAGCTTTTTAAATACTGCTATTGTACTTGACTCAACTACTTTCTAGATCACTAGGTTGATTCCAGGTTTGAAGGGGCGGTTGTTGTCTGAGGATCTTGAGCTTGTACTCGCTGGAGTACAGATAAATGAGGGTGAATTTGATTGGGGTTAATTAAGTACTCAATGGGATTGATAATATAAATGTTAACCAAATATTCCCCTTTCTAGAACAGTGTAGGACAAGAGATCATCATTGTAGAGTAAGAGGGGAGAGATTCAAGACAGAGATAAGGAGAAGCTACTTCTCAGAGGGTTGTGAATCTTTGGAACTTACTGCCCTCGAGTGCAGTGGATGCAGAGTCAATCAATGGATTCAAGAAAGAGATCAATAAATATTTGATCAAAAGCAGGATAAAGGACTTTGGGGAAAAGGCAGGGAAGTGGAGTTAGGATGAGATGGAGGTCAGTCATGATCATATAGAATGATGGAGTTGGCTTGAACAGCTAAGTTGCCCACTTTCGTTCCTAATTCCCATGTTCCTTTGTTTCTCTGGCAGCTCATTCCATACACGCTCCACCCTCTGCATGAAGACATTGTCCCTTTTGAATCTTTCCCTTCTCACCAGAAACCTGTACCATCCAGTTTCCAATTCCCCTTCCCTGGGAAAAAGACTTTGTGCATTCATCCTATCGATGCCCCTTGTGACTTCATACATCTCAATAAGGTTATTGTGAGCAGGAGGTTCCTCTGTGAGAGTCACTGGGGGAATCACCAAATTTACCTAATCATGCCAGCGGGTTGCTACTCACCAACCACTGCCACCCCCGCACCCACCCCCAGCATCACCGCCCCCCATCTCCACCACCACACCCCTTCCCAACAGCAATTTATCACCGTGGGGACAGAGAGCTGCTCATAGTTAACAACTTATTTGGTTGAATTGGCCATCTGCCTCTGGTTGACGGTGACATTGCCAAGTTTTTTGCCGCCTGCAACATCCTGTGAAGACTGGGAGACATCAGGTTCCCCTTCCAATGTGTCCCACCGCCATTTTACCAGACTTCCTCTCTCTCAGCCAGTCTCCAGAGAACCGGCAAAATTCAGTCCGGTGGCTACTTCTCATTCCCAACTCCGCTTTTTCATCTTATTCCCACACCCTTTGACTCCTCAAATCTATCTGGTAAACAAACCAAGCCAGAGAGAGTGGCTCATTTTTCTCTGCCTTAACTGCTAAATGGAATGCCTTTCCTCTGGCGCATGATAATTCAAATAACATATCTAGGTTCCGGTGAGAGGCAACCCTGGGACTTTGAACACATTTCTCACTCATCGATTGTGATACCAGACCAGCAGAACCGTGAAACCTTCTATAAGAACATCACAGCGTTAGAAGGAACAATAGTTTAATAGGATTTTACTGTGTCAGATTTTAATTCCATTTAAGGCAATTTCTCAGTGACTTATGGCGAGAGGCCTGGAAATAACTGCATTAATACCATTCCATTGTTTAACAACATCATCGGAAATTCCTAACACGTTCTTCACAGAGGCATTTGAAATGGTCACTTTGAAGTCATGCTTTAAAATACCAAGTGGAGGAACTTCTTACAAACACTTTTCATTTGTGTGTTAATATTGCAAATGTTAATTTCCTGATGTTATTGCAAAAAAATGAAAATTTCAGGCAGAGAGTTAAATTATTTTCACATAAGAACTGGAAGAAAAAAAACTAGGAGCAAAAGTAAGCCATTCAGCCCCTTGAGAATGCTCCGCCTCATCTCGTCTCAACCTCAACTCCACTTTCCTACCCATTCACCATAGTCCTTCAACCCTTTACTAATTAAAAATCTATTCACCTCTTCCTTAAATTTATTCAAATTCCCGACATCCACCACTCTCTGAGATAGTGAATTTCACAGATGTACAACCTTTTGAGAAAAGTGATTTTGATTTCTTCTCATCTCTGTTTTAAATCTCTCACCCCTTATCCTAAAACTGCGACCTCTTCTTCTAGATTGCCCCACAAGAGGAAACATTCTCGTCACATCTATTTTGGCAATTCTCCTTATCATTTCGTCCACCACAATTATTATAATCTGCATTTGAAAAGGAATACATTCTTAAGTCAGTACAAGGACGAATTTTATTTTCATCAAGTCACCAAAGGTTCACTAATGTCCTTTAGGAAAGGAAATTTGCTGTCCTCACCCCGTCTGGCCTACATGTGACTTCACAGCAAAGTGGTTGACTCTCAACTGCCCTCTGAAATGGCCTAGCAAACCACTCAGTTCAAGGCCAACTAGGGATGGGCAATAAATGCTGGCCAGCCAGCAACGACAATGTCCCACGAAAGAATACAAAAAAGTCAGAATTTAATTTATAATTGCGTTTGGGAATTATAACTTGGTTTTTGAAATATCGCTTCAGTGAAAAGGCTGCAGAATAGAATTCCCATTGTTGATACATTGGCATAGGGATGGAGGATTAGTTAGCAGCCAGAAAATAGAGAGTAGGGATAAATGGATCATTCTTGGGTTGGCAGGTTGTGACTAGTGGAATATCACAAGGATCTGTGTTTGGATCCCAGCTATTCACAATCTCTGTCAATGATTTGAATCTGAGGATCAGATGTAATCTTTCCATATTTATTGATAACACAAAACCTGGTGAGAATATGAGTTGTGAGGATGATGCAAAGAGGCTTCAGAGAGACTAAGACAGTCTGAGTGAGTGGGCAAGAACATGGAATTTAATGTGGAAAATGTGAAGTTATCCGCTTTGGTACGAAAAACAAATGCAGAGCATTTGAAACACGGGGCAATTGGGAAATGTTGATGTCCAGAAAGACTTGGGTGTTTTTGTTCACAAAGCACTGTGGGCTAATATTCAAGTGGCCCAAGCAATTAGGAAGCAAATGGTATATTGGGCTTTATTGCAAAGGGATTTGAGCATAAGAATAGGGAATTCTTGCTGCAGTTTTATAGAGCCTTGGTGAGACCACACCTGGAGTATTGTGTAGAGTTTTGGTCTCCTTACCTAAGGAAGAATATATTGACGATAAAAGGAGTGCAACAGAGGTTTACCAGACCAATCGTGGAATGGCAGGATTGTCCTTTGAGGGATGATTGAGGAGAATGGATCTGTATTCTTTAGAGTTTAGGAGAATGGCAAAATTCATACAGGACTGGACAGAATAAATTTAGAAAGGCTGTTTCCTCTGGTTCGGGGTGATCTAGATCTAGGAGTCACTATTTCAGAATAAGAGACAAAGCTGAGATGAGGAGGAATTTCTTCATATGGGGTGGTGAAACTTTGGAGTTCCCTCCTCCAGAAAGTTGGGAAGGCTCTGCATTATTGATTCTGCTCAAAGCAGAGGCTGATAGATTTCTAGATATCAATGACATCAAGCAAACAAGTGGCAACAAGTTGGTGTTGAGATTGAAAACCGACCATGATGTAGTTAAATGGCAGAGCGAGCTCAAGGGGCTGAATGGCCCACTTCTGTTCCTAGATTCCTGAGGAAGCGGGAGTGAGGGGAGCAGAGGATTCTGAAGCTAGAATTTACTTTCTGTCAAAGAATCAGGGAATGGTTACAACCTGGGGGACAACTCAGTCCATTGTTTATGTGCTAACTCACTGCATGAGCGACTCAGCTAGAACCATCCCCTTTGCCTTTTCCCTGCCGCAAAGAAAATTATTCTTTGCAGGTTATTAATCCCTTTTTGAAAATAACAACTGAATCCACCTTTACCACTCTCTCGGGAAGTGTTTTCCAGAACCCAACCATTTTCTGGTTTTCCTTATGTCACCTTTGGCTCATTTGCCATTCATCTTAAATCAATGTCTTCTGGGTCATTATCTTCCCCCAAACGAGAACAGACCTTCCACTTTTGTCTCTTCACCACAGCAGAGTTTGTGCAGTCGCTTTCCGACTTGTCAGATGAGACACCAGCACTTGGGACAGTTCACAGCAAGTTCGCCCCACACAGCACTATCAATTCATACCCTTTACAATAAGGCCTTCAGAAAGGTCCATTAAACGTCTTTTTTGATTAAGATGGCTCTGAATAGGATGGCCAGAAAATAACCACAGTATTGTGAGGTTAATTGCTTCTGGAAAGACGTGAATGTTCCGTCAAAGGAATCCAAACACAGAATCATTAATGTACCCAAATGGATAGAACTTAATGCGCCAACTATTTGTTAGGGTGCAACGACCATTGTGCCAGGGGATGACAAACCAAAACACAGAGCCAGCAGACCCTAACACAGCTGGACCATTTATTGAGTGAAGATCTTCTCTGTTCTGATAAAAGTCATCAGTTGCAAGAACTTACGAACCACATCCATTGCATTGCATAAAGCACAGACCCGCGTGGGCAAATGTCATTATATTCCTTGTAACTGTCAGAATTGAAGAGATCTCTTTGGATATCTAAATTGTAGGGGACATTCTGTATGTGGGATGCAGCTCCTGTTCACATTACCCCTGAGCTTCTATGCTGCAGTTTTCTCATGGTGTTTGTATGTTAATATCATATAAATTAACATAAAATGTAAAAAGCATCTGGAAATGTTCATATTTGAAACCTGATACATTATCCTGTCACATGGGAATGACAGAGTTGAGGAATGAATGCGCAGATTTGAGTGTCATTTTCATAAAATCCCTACAGTGCAGAAGGAGGCCATTCGGTCTATCGTGTCTGTACTGACCCTCTGACAGAGTATTTTACCTAGGCCTTTTCCCCCATTCTATCTCAGTAACCTAACACATTTACCATGGCTAATTCATTCAAACTACACATCTTGGGACATGAAGGGGCAATCCACCTAACCTGTACAACCTGTTGGAGTAAACTGGAGCACCCCGAGAAAATCCAAGTAAAGTAAAAGTTTATGTATTTTCACAATGAAGGCTTACATTAACATTGCAGTGAAGTTACTGTGAAATTCCCCTAGTTGCCTATTCGGGTCAATGCACCTAAACAGCACATCATTCAGATTGTGGGAGGAAACCGGAGCATCCAAAGTAAACCCATGCAAACACGGAGAAAACGTGCAAACTTCAGACAGACAGTGACCCAAGCAGGGAATCAAACCTGAGTTTAGAAACCAGAATTTAGGGTTTTTAGGTCTCTTTAGGGATCTGTTGTTATGTACCTAAGACATAAAAGTGATCATCAATTTCCTCCCACAATCCAAAGATGCGCGGGTTACGTTGTTTGGCCACGCTAAATTGACCCTTAGTAAATGTGTGAGGTTACAGGTATAAGCCTGGGTGAGATTGTGGTCAGCAGACTCAATGGACTGAATGGCCTCCTTCTGTGCTGTAGAGATTGTATGATGCTATGAAACCAGAGCAACTGGAGAAAACTCACGCAGACACAGGGAGAACGTGCAAACTCCAAATGATCCAAGCTGGGAATTGAACTTGGGTCTCTGGCACTGTGAGGCAGCAGTGCTAACCACGGTATTACAGTGCCACTCTACGTGATTCTTTTGCAGATGTACAGCATCAACTCTTCAATAATCTCCGTAAGATCTTATTTCTTCCAACCAGTTATTTTGATGCGTTAGCTTCTGTACGATCTCACACATCATTGCAGGCCACAAAATGGAATATTCCACAGTGAGATCCATTTACTGCCAGTTAGCTGTAACTCAGTGAGTGGCGCTTTGAGGCTGAAGGTTCAGAGTTCAGGCTACATTCCTGAGATCTGAGCACAGGTATCCAGGCTGACACTCCATTGAAGCACTGAGGAAATGCTACACTATCAACAGTGCTGATTTTCTCACAAGGTTCCATTTGCCCTCCTTTCAGCTGGAGGTAAAAGATGCCATGGCACTATTTGGGTGAGGAGCAGGGGAGTTATCCTCAGTGTCAAACCCAATATTTATCCCTTAATCACAGTCAATTTATGAAAGCTTTCTGTGAGCAAATTGATTGCTGCTTTCCCTATACCACAGTAAGAAATATGACAATACCAGGTTTAAGTCCAACCATTTTATTTGATAGTAAACTCACAAGCTTTCAAGGCTGTGCTCTTCATCAGGCGAATGAGGTGTTCTGGCCTCAGACAGCACACATATTAGCACAGACCGTTTACAGATTACTGATTAGAATGTGAATCTTTACACACAACCTGCCTATTCAAGTCTTAAAGTGGCTAACAATGTGAGTGGAAGGAGCACGGAGCACAGGTTAAAGAGGTGTGTATTGTCTCCAGACAGCACAGTAAGTGAGGTTTTTTGCTAACCCAGGCAAGTCATGGGGATTACAAATAGTGTGACATGAAGCCAAGATCCCTGTTGAGACCGTTCTCATGTGTGCGGAACTTGGCTATCAATCTCTGTTCAGCGATTCTGCACTGTTGTGTGTCGTGAAGGCCACCTTGGAGAATGCTTACCCGAAGATCGGAGGCCGAATGCCTGTAACCGCTGAAGTGTTCGCCAACAGGAAGGGAACAGTCTTGCCTGGTGATTGTCGAGCGATGTTCATTCATCCACTATCACAGTGTCTGCATGGTCTCCCCAATGTACCATGCTTCGGGACATCCTTTCTTGCAACGTATTAGGTAGACAAAGTTGGCCAAGTTGCAAGAGTATGTACCGTGTACCTGGTGAACGGTACCAGGACTTTTGAATATCTCGCCTCTTTACAGTCCCACCCCTGTCACAACAGGGTCTATAAACTGAAGAGAACTTGATTGGCTGTAAAACACTTTGGGACGTCTTATGATCCTGAAAGGTGCTATATAAATAGAATCTTTATTTCCTGATGTTATAGATTTAGGAAAGTTAAAGGCTGCTTTGAAAGCTGATTACATGATTTGATGGTGATGTTGTGAGTTTAGGCTGTTGTTTTCCTTTGTTTTGTATTCTGCAGTGCAGAGAGAGCAGCTTTCAATAAAACCTGTTGTGTGTTAATTTGAATCTACGTGTGCAAATCACGGCCAGGGGAATTCCACTTTCTTTATGTCATCGTGGGGACATTAAAACAAGATATCTCCCAATCAACCATTGACGTGACGTGTAAGGGTATTGGTTCACCGCATAACTGGATCATTTCTCAGGCCTGATTAGAATGGAGTGTGTCTCCCATCAGCCCAATCATGAGATCATTAGAAATGGAATCAGGAGTGGGTCATCCCGTCCCTCAATGCCCTGCCACTCAACAAAATCATGGCTGATATGACTGTGATTTTAACACAACTTTCCTGTCTACCTTCCACAACCCTTGATTTCCTTGTCAATTAAAAATTTAACACAGCCTTGAGCATAGTCAATGTCCCAGCCTCCACTGTTCTCGGGGGATGAGAATTTCAAAGACCAATGATGCTCTGAGAGAAGAAATTCCTCATCTTCGTCATCTTCAATTTGAAACCCTTTCACTGATCTTTCTCCTGGCTATGACTATAACACTATATTCTGCACCCTGTCCTTTCCTTCTCGATGAACAATGTGCTTTGTCTGCAAAGCACACAAGAAACAATACTTTTTCCACTGTATACCAATAATAAATTAAATCAAAACTGCATCATTGGTTGTAAAGTATACTGAGACATTCTCAAGTCTTGAGATCGATTTTGTAAGTTGAAATTTTCCTTTAAGAAGGGCAGTATCTGGCTTGACTTTCAGTCAGGACTGTGTTGTAAGCTCAGGCTGAGATCAGATTGACACGATCCAAGTGAATTTCACACATAAACCTCGACTTCTTACAGGGGATGACAGTCTTACCCAATTGATTGGTATCGTCTTTAAACACAGGTTGAAGGTAATGTGTCAACACATTCCACCAGCTCCTTATCGTTCGCACTGCCTTCATTTTCAGTAATTAGTGTTCATGCTGGCACAGGAACGGGGAATGAAATCCCAAAGCTTTGCATGTTCCTGCAGAGTACCATGACAACATGCAAATTCGATTATCCACAGACTCTTCAGAAGAGTCAATCTTCTAAACTTAGAAGTAGATGTGTTCACGATAATACATACACATGCCTGAGACATGAGACATCAAAAAAAATTCTTGAAGAGACCCTGAACTTTCCTCTCCATTGTGACTCCCCACTTCTGTTTTCTCTTATTCAGTTCCCTTAGTTTGGCCCAACTCCACCTGCCCCTCCCCGACATGGCCACTCTCCCTTGCTATTCAGTTTTGCTCCTGCGAACACCTTGTTCTCCTATTAATGCATTCTGCTTTCCTACCTTTGCCACGGTTAACCTTCTTCAATCCCTAAAGGACTCCATCAACAGACCCTTTGTCTCGTGTTATCTTTGCCAACCTCCCCTTTGCTCCAAACTATCACTGACTTTCCACCCTGCACACCCCCTCTCCAAGTACACAAATCATCACATTTCCATCCCTTTTCCGTTCTGTTGAAAAGTTTCTGGGGTCAGTATTCCGAACACAGAAGCAGACATTTTCATGATAATTCACAGGATCTGTGGCAAATCCCATAAAAAGTACCTAAATGGAACTCCATTAGTTAACCTTTAAAGTAAGAGGTTTACGACTGTGCTTAACCAACAGCTGTTACAACAGTTCTGTGCAGTGTTTTAACAATACCACTAACTCGGCACATTTGCAATGAACCCAATCATTTGATCTTGTGTTAAAAGGGAAATTTTGAATCATTTGAAACAACAAGGGTGCATTCCATCATTGCAAGTGACTACAGGTTTTGCTACTGTTCCGGGTGTGGGTTCTGATCTATACCCTAACGTTTAAATGATGTGTTTCTGTCTACTGTTCCCTGGACAGATGCCACAGGAGCACTTTTGGGCTGATTGCGACCCCCAGGAGTGAATCATCTATTGTAGAACCAATGTGGAAAAGTTCACATTTTGTGCAATGACTTAATTCCGGATGCTCTTTCCTAGGGTAGAAAAGTCAAGTACTAGGAGCATAGGTTTAAGGTGCGCTGGGAAAAGCTTAGAGAAGATGTGTGAGGCAAGTGTTTTACAGAAAGGGTGGTGAATGTCTAGAGTGTGCTGCCAGGGGAGGTGGTGGGAGCAGGATAAAAGTGGCATTTAACGGGCATTTATGCAATTATATGAATAGGATGGGAATGGCAGATACGGACTCTGTTAAGTGCATACGGTTTTAGTTCAGTCAGGCAACGCAGTCGGTTCAGGTTTGGAGGGCCAAAGAGCCTGTTCCTGTGCTATACTGTTCTTTGTCCATTCCACATTGATGCGGGAACGCTGTTCCTCATTCACCGTGCAATCCAACCCTGAACTGTGTCATCCGACTGATCATTGTCCACAATCACAGTTCAGCCTGATCCTCTCCTGGCCCCATAGCACCTTCCAGCAGCAATCTCCCAGGTTCTCATCGTAGCTCAGTGAGTATTGCTGCTGCCTTGGAGTCAGTAGGGTGAGAGTGCAGGACCTGAGCACAGAATTCAAGGCTATGTGGGTGTGTTGTTGGAGGTGTCCTTTTTCACCCTGTTTGTCCTTTCACATGGATGTGAAAGGTATCATAGAATCCCCACAGTGCAAAGAAGGCCATTCAGCCCATCAAGTCTTCACCAACTTTCTGACAGAGCATCTTGCCCAGACCCATCCTTCTATCCTCTCCCCATAATCCCACATATTTATCTTGCTAATCCCCCCAACCTACGCATCTTGAGACACTAAGGGACAATTTAGTTGACAGTTTATTTATTAATCACAAGTAGGCTTACATTAATACTGCAATGAAGTTACTGTGAAAATCCCAGAATTGCCACACTCTGGTGCTTGTTCAGTTACATTGAGGGAAATATAGTATAGTCAATGCACCTAACCGGCACGTCTTTCAGACTGTGGGAGGAATCCGGAGGAAACTCATGCAGACACGGCGAGAATGTGCAAACTCCACACAGGCAGTGACCCAAGCCGGGAATTGAACCCACATCCCTAATGCTGTGAGGTAGCAGTGCTAACCTTTGTGCCACTGTGCCACCCAATCCAATGACACTATTTTGAAAAAAAGCAGGAGAATTATCATCCTGAGCAACGTTTATTCCTCAATCAATACCATAAACCAAAAAAATCAGATTCTCTGGACATTATCATATTGTTATCTGTTGGCGATGCTGCTATTGGTTGCTATGTTTCCTACAGTACAGTCCAGTTAGGTGGATTGGCCTTGCTAAATTGCCCCATAGTGTCCCAAGATGTATTCAGAATCCTACAGGGCAGAAGGAAGCCATTCAGCCCATCGTGTCTGCACTGACCACAATCCCAACTAGGCCCAATTCCCATAACCCCACGTATTTACTCTAGTTAGTGCCTCCAACACTAAGGAGCAATTTAGCATAGCTAGTTCGCCTTACCTGTACATCTTTGGACTGTGCAAGGAAACTGGAGCACCTGGAGGAAACGGGGAGAATGTATAGACTCCACACAGATAGTGACCTAAGCTGGGAATCCAACCTGGATCCCAGGTGGTGTGAGGCAGCAGTGCTAACTATTGTGCCATCATGTCGCTCTGCTTTTGGTTAAGGGGATTAGCAAGGTTAAATGCTAATGCGAAGTGGGTAGGGCAGCAAGGGGAGCCTGGATAAGATGCTCTTTTGGAGAGATGGTGAAGATCTGATGGCCTCCTTTCGGACAATAGGGATTCTGAGGTTCAATGGTTCTAATATAACAGTGAATACACATCAAGTATACTTCATTCACTGAACAGTACTTCGGGATAATTGTGAAAGATGCTGCATAAATTCATCTCTCTCTTCTTTGAATGCCAACCAGGGAGCAGAAAGAGAAGCTGCTGATTTATTTCCCTCTTGTCCCATTATTATTCTGAGACTTGTTCTCCAATAAAATGCAGGAGCACTTGAACAGAAACAAAATCCCCCAAGAGTTTCTTCCTCGGTTTAATAAAATATCTTTTGAATTCTATTCTTTGCATCCACTTAACCTGCTGAGAGTGGAGCTTCCAGTAACTAAATAACACAGAGAAGATATGGGTAAACACATTAAATTTGTTGTTGAACCTTAGCTTAGATTTTAAGCCTGTAGGGTTGGAAAGAAAGCCAGCATATATAACAGGCATATCAATATAAAGACCATTGGCCATTAGCTGAGCTGTAGCATTCTGTATTTGACACAGGCATGTAGAAGACTGAACTGTGAGGCATTCCAGGGTTTAAGAGTCTGCAGGTAAAGGAATTGATGTGGTCTCCTGATGTCTGTCTGTATAACTTCCATATGACAGCTTCATGTGTGACTCTGACTGAAGCTATTAGATTGAGGGTATTACGGATGAATGGAATGTTTATTGGACAGGGTTGAAAGCACTAAAGCGGTTTCCAAACTGTTTGATTAAATGTGTGAGCTGGTGTTTGAAACGCCTCGGCTGAGATTTCCTGCTCCCGCTTTCCTCAGGCTTCAGGGTTCAGTGCCGGGATCAGACAATCTCGCACGACGTGCAAATTGCTGTTCAACCTCGGGAATGTCATTTCCATACCTTATCCAGTCTTTATGCCTGAATGATTCCCTTACCCCCCGACTCCCAAAGAAAGTCCATTCACATCAGCGTGAGGGCAGAACAGCACGAGATCCGATTGGTCTGTCAAAACACGCTCCTGGCCAGCAGACCTCATTGAGTGGAGAGAGGGTCATTCCTGAACACTACCTGGGTAGTGCCAGTGGGTAATGCCAGGGAACAGCACCCAAGATGCTGCATAGTTCCATGGGTGAGGTAGTCTTGTGTGTGGGTGGCTTTGTGTATGTGTGTGTGTGTGTGGATGATTGGATGTGTGTGTGTGTGTGTGTGTGTGGTGGTGGGGGGGGCGGTGGGCAGGTGTGGTGCCCCAATCTTCAGATTGGTTGGAGGCTCCCATTAGAGCGATATCTTGGGACCAGCCTCTCACCTTCATGTCCCTGAGGATACAGTGGAGAAAACCACAGTTGCTGCCACTATTAGCCTTTGGCAATATTTGGAAAAATTCTACCCATATTGTTTTAACTTTTCTCTTAAGCCCCATATGCAAGCCCATCCTCTTGAACCATCTTTATTGGTGTAGCGTAGGTTCCATAACACCAAAATAATTCAGCATCCCAAAGGTTTGGTTGTTCAAAGGTTATGCTTGGATTCTCATTGTGGCATGCTTTACCATCCAGGACAAGTCCTACACCATTAATCTGTGTGCTCCAAAATAATGGAAGCATTGCTATCTGCATTCAGTGGTAGCTAGTCCCGTGGTCTCCAATAGTACTTTGCCTTTGGAGTATTTATCTACCCTGAGTACTCTGCCTCGGAAAGTCAACATTTCCGTCTCTCTAGGCAGTGAAAAATACTTAGGAAATCAGAAGAGGTACAAGTTGCCAAAGCTGGTTGTATCATTAACCTCCACCAAATACTCCAGTGCTTAGCTTGGCATTAGACGCTGGAGGATTGTGTTAGTTTTTGGATCGTGATTCTCAGGTGCTACTATTGTGGGAATGTTCCAGAAGCTGGAACTACTGAGGCCGAGAAACCACATAATTGAATCGGGAGAAAGTTTAGCCTCTTGTGGTTTGGTTGGTATCCCAGCTGTTGTTAATTTTCTCCGAGTTACAGTAATTGTATTCAGGCGTCAGCTAGAATTTCTTTTGTCCAGCTACTTAGGACTAATTGGTACAATATTTCTGCTCTTTCTCCTCTTTGCTGTGTAACAAATAGTGTCACAGGAAATTTTATATAGGATACTGGGCCAGTGTTGTTTCACATCTTCACGTCTCTACAGAATACTTAGATTCTGTCTCATTTTTAACTTTTCCCAGTTCTGATGAAAGGAATTGACCTTAATCTCTAGCAGGATTCTCATAGTGAGGTGGGTCAGGAACAGAGGAAGTGGGTCTGAAATTTCCTGAATCATAGTGCAGAGGGAGGCCATTCGAGCCATCAAGTCTGCACCGATCACAATCCCACTCAGTCCCTATCTGCATATTTGCCCTGCTAATCCCTTGATACTAGGGTCAATTTAGAATGGCCAATCACCCTAACCCGCACATCTTTGGACTGTGGGAGGAAACTGAGCACCCAGAGGAAACCCAGGCAGACACTGAAAGGATGTGCAAACTCCATGTGGACAGTCACCCAAAGCCGGAATTGAACCTGGTTCCCAGGCGCTGTGAGTCAGCAGTGCTAACCACTGTGCCACCATGCCCCCCATGTGCCATCACATTCTCTAGCTCAGTCCAGTATCCCCACTATTTGCCAGTCTGCCAGTCTGGATTGGCTACTCACTTGCAAGGTACCGGACAGGCTGATCCTGCACCTGTCCATTGGCTGCACCTTTCATGGGAACTCATTGGGTATTAGGACAAATGTGGCTGAACGTTTCTCTTTTCTAGTTCAGACAGAGATGAACCATAGCTTCACGAGTGCTGTTCTGGCAAATATCAAGGCTGGAATTCTCTGGCCATTGATGCCAGTGGGATTCTCTGTTTCTGCTGATAGCGCACTCCTGCCTATGGGTTTGCCACCAGCAGGAGGTCACGTCAATGAGAATTCCCATTGACAGCATGAGCTTCCCACTACTAGCAAACAACACACCATCTCCCGTTGGCAGGAAACATGTGGCTGAGAGGCACGGGTGACACAGTGCTGCTTCACAGCACAAGGACCCAGGTTCGATTCTCAGCTTGGCTCACTATCTGTGCAGAATCTGCATGTTTTCCCTGTGTCAACGTGGGTTTCCATCGGATGCTCTGATTTCCTCCCACCTGGTTAGGTGCATTGGCTGTGCGAAATTCTCTCTCAGTGTAGCTGAACAGACGCCAGAATGTGATAACTGGGGGATTTTCGCAGTAACTTCATTGCAGTATTAATGTAAGCCTACTTGTGACTAATTAATAAACTTTTAACTTTAACTTTAGAAGAATCTCACGCTAACTATTTGAAATAGAAAAAGGAATACCACCTGGGTTCTTCCCTATTCCTTATGGACTGGAACTATACCAGGAGGTGCTTCTACCCATTAAACCATCTCACCAGCAATTTGATAATTGTGTTAGTCAATTTCCTAGAGTCTGCGCTGGAGAGAGAAGTTATTTTTAGCTGATGGAGGTACAGCAATCATATGGAGGCTCATGGGAAGAATGATCAAGGTCAGAAGGGACTGATCCTTACTCTCTTTGGGTAGAAACGTATGTTCTATTTATGGTTGGCCCATTTTTAATGGAGCATCTGGAAAATAAATTGACTATGTACCAGAATAGCAGGCATTGCAGTAAATTTGTTTAAACCTCCATTATTATTGCTGCACACTTCATAGAATTTGATACTTGATTGAATTTTTCAGAAGTATGATGGTGTACGTGGATGAGGGAACTGCAGTTGATGTAGTTTATCTGGATTTTAGAAAAGGTTTTGACAAAGTCCCACATGGGAGACTGATTGAGAAGGCTGAAGCACACAGAATTCAGGGAAAACTTGGCAGGAGAATTAGACACTGGCTCAGTAACAGAACGCAAAGAGTGGTGGTAGTAGGCTGTTCGAGTGACTGCAGGCTGGTGTCCAGTGGTCTATCACAAGGATCAGTGCCGGGACCTTTACTATTTGTTATAAACATAAACAATATGGATGATAACCTGGGAGGAATGAGTTTACAGATGACACCAAGATTGATAGAGTAATTAATACTGAAGAAGAAGGTTGTAGGTTACAGGAAGATAGAAATGGGTCAGTCTCATGCTCAGCGCAGTGGCGGATGGTATTTAACCTTGATAAATGTGAAGTGATGCACTTTAGAAGAAGTAACGTGACTAGGAAATATTTAATATAGGATGTCAGAGGAACAAATGGATCTTGGTATAATTATTCACAGGTCCTTGAAGGTGGCAGAGCAAGTGAACACATGCTCTGCCTCGATTTTGTCAGTTGTGGCATAGAATATAAAGGCAAGGAGGTAATATTGAAGTTGTACAGAAAGTTGGCTAGGCTACAGCCTAGCCAGTACTGTGTGCAGTTCTGGTCACCTCACTATAGGAAGGGTATGGTAGCATAGAGGGAGTACAGAGGAGGGTCACCAGGATGTTGCCTAGGATAAAGCATTCGAACTGTAAGGAGAGATTAGATTGGCTTAGATTGTTTTCCTTAGAGCAGAGAAGGCTGAGGGGGGGGACATGATTGAGGTGTATAAGATTGAAAAGTATGGACAGGGTGAATAGGGATCTGCTGTTCCCCTTCGTTGTCTAGATAATCATGATAGGGCATAGTTTGAAAGTGAGGGGCAGGAGATTCAGAGGAGATTTGAGGAAACATTTTTTCACTCAGAGGATGGTGGGACTCTGGAATGCACTGCCTGGGAAGATTGTGGAGGTCAGAAACTCTGCAACCTTTAGAAATGTGTTTGGATGAGCACTTGAAATGTCTTAACATTCAAGGATATGGGACAAGTGCTGGACGATGGGAATGGCGTGTTAGTTATTAGTGATAGTTATTTTTGGTGCGGACTCAATGTGCTGAAGGGCAATTTCTACTCTGTATGACTCTATGACTTAATATTCTCTTTCAATCCTGCCTACCCAACAAGTGTGTTACTTTCTGTGGAGAATCCTGATGGATTTTAATTTGATTTGCTTTCTTATTGTCATATGTATTTGTATGCAGTGAAAAGTATTGTTTCTTGCGCACTATATCAATAAAGCATCCCATTCATAGAGAAGGAAAGGAGAAAGTATAGAATGTTGTGTTATAGTCATAGCTAAGGTGTAGAGAAAAATTAACTTAATGTGAGGTGGGTCCGTTCAAAAGGCTGGTGGCAGTAGGGAAGAAGCTGTTCTTGAATCAGTTAGTACGTGACCTCACTTTTCTCGATGGAAAAAGATGGAAGAGAGTGTGTCGGGGTGCATGGGTCCTTGATTATGCTGGCTGTTTTTCTGAGGCAATGAGAAGTGAGAGACTGGTTTAATTGACGGACTGGGTTTCGTTCACAACCTCTGTAGTTCCCTGCGGTCTTGGGTAGAGCAGGAGCCATACCAAGCTGTGATACATCAAGAAAAAATGCTTACTATGGTGCATCTATAAAAGTTGGTGAGAAGGCCCTCATTGAGTCTGTTAAGATTCTTAGAGTGTTAGACGTGGCAAACCCAGATCATTACTTTCAGATGCATTAAGGCGACAGGGCAGTTTATCGCCGTGATGGGCAAGTTTAAGACACGCCAGGAAGTATTTCTTTACACACACAAGCTGTTGGAACAGTTTTCTGGGAAATCAGGTATTGGACCAACAAATGTGTAATGTACAAAACACGATAAAACACATGTCTCTCCGAAAGCATCTGGCTCTCACATTGCAGAGAATGGGATTCATTTCAGATTGTGTGTGTGTGCGAGTCAGGTTTAAAGAGTAGCAGTGAGGAATATTTTTAAGTAGGTTCATTCAAAGCTGAACCCTCCCCAAAGGAATCTGAGTTGAGCAGCTTTTCATTAGCAGAATGTTTGAGGTGAGTTAACTAAATGAAAACCATTGATTAAAGCAATAGAAATCGAATCCAAATATAACCTTTAAGATGTTGTATTTATTGGCTGACATTGAAGATTTATTTTCTGCCGAGCTCCAATGACTTTAACTTTAAGCCGCATAATCAGATCGGAGTTTGCTTAATTATTCATCACTGCTGCCTTTGCACAAAGGACACAAGGTTGATCAATGCAACAGGAACGTTGGATAGTAAACAAGGCAGAGACAAGAAAATCAATGGTGCAACCAAAAATACAATCAAAGAAGCAAGTTTCAGAAGGTTTCTAAGAGCAGGAGGTCAAGGAATTCAGAGAGCAGAGAGCACAAATTGATCAATTGGAGCGGTTGAGGTGCAAGGACTAGCTGGTGGAATTTCAGAGATAGGCATATGGAGTTGTCTGGCTGCTGGAGGCCACTGAAGCAGAGTGAGACAAGGCCTTTAAAACCATGGAGAGCAAATGGAGCTTAGCAAAGTCAGAAGTGGATATCAGCAAGGCAAACTTGGATACAGTGCGCTCTGTCCTTCATTGATGAAGAGAAAAGGAAGGCTTATTTTTAAATAGCATTTATATCGATTGTAAATAGCTGAGGCCACAGCACTGGACCTGATGGCACTTGCCAACCTGAAAATGACTTTTTTATTTCATAGAATTTCTACAATACAGAAGGAGGCCTTTCAGCCCATCGAGACTGTGCCGACCACAATACCACCCAAGCCTTATTCCTGTAACCCCACCCTTTTACCCTGCTAATCCTCCTGACACTAGGGTTAATTTAGCATAGCCAATCACCCTGATCTGCATATCTTTGGACTGTGGGAGGGAATTGGAGCAAACCCACACAGATACGGGGAGAATTTGCAAACTTCACACAGATAGTGCCTGAGGCCGTAGTTGAACCTGGGATCTGGTGCTGTGAGGCATTGATGGTAGCCATGATGTGGAGATGCCGACATTGGTCTGGGGTAAGCACAGTAAGAAGTCTCAGAACACCAGGTTAAAGTCCAACAGGTTTATTTGGCAGCACAAACTTTCAGAGTTTCAGGCTCCTTCTCACAAATAAACTTGATGGACTTTAACCTGGTCATGTGACACTTCTTTCTGTGAGACAACAGTACTGACCACTGTGCCACCATGCTGCCGAGACTATACTTCTATACTCTGTTTTCAACTCACTGTTTTGCATCTAGTCCTGTGGTAGATATAGTGAAAATCAACATGATTAAAACCTTGGTGTTGAATTTTCTCATTATATTAAAAGCTTGACTTTGGGAAACGTTAGCACTGTGATGAGATCTTTCCGTGAGCAAAGTCTCGAATATTGGGGCTTGCTCTTTGAGATATCCCAGGATTATCATTAACAGGAGGAATAGATAATGAATCGGAAATGGCAGGATAGAAAAAGATGTTTACAGTTTTACACTAGGGACATGTGTTCAGTTGAACTGTTAAGAGATTTTAATCATAGATACTGGGGACTGCATGCCATGCATGTGATACTGAAAATTATTGACACACAGGGCTATGGAGAAAGAACAGAGGAGAGGGACTAATTGGATAATTCTTTCAAAGAATCGATATAGATATGTTGGGTTGAATAATCTCCTTCTGTGCTGCACCATTCTATGACTCTGTGCAAAATAAAGGACTCAGATTATCAGGAAAAACTCTAATGAACATTTACAGAACAAGAAGCTAGCAAACAATAACTAAGAAGGAAGTATCGCTCCTCTCTCAGCTTCTTTGAGGGAAAAACACGAGGCATTCCTGTAGCATAACGCACCAAGACTTTGAAAAGACAGCTGACAAAATCCCTCGTGAAAGTCTGTAATTCACAGCTGTGGGAAGTCGGGGTATGAAGCAGGATTGGAGAAACTTGGGCTTTTCAATCTGGCCCAGTCTGTCCCATGTCTGAAATTTGACCTTGGGTTTAGATAGTGAACAGTATGGAACTGGTAAAGCTTATTTTAAACTAACTTGTCAATTTGTCAGTGTAGGATATGGGTTCGAGTTTAAAAAGAGAGATGGGATTTTCCAGTCACATCTACCCAATATTGGAAATTCCCATCTGAGGTCAATGGAACTTTCAATGGTCCATCAAATTATCCGTCCCACCTGTAACAATCCCCTAGTTAGCCTTGAGAAGGAGGTGAGGATCTTCCTCCCTGAACTGTGGCAGATCATGTAGTGAAGGTTGAGCAGCGTGCTTCAGGATTTTGTCCCAGTGACAGTGAAGGAGCACAGATATACAAGTCCATGTCTGAATGGTATGTGATCTGCAGTGGACCTTGGAGTTGATGTTCCCATTGGAGCTGCAGTCATGCTCCTTCTCATGAGGATGGTACACGGTGGGCAGGACTGGAAAGTTTACCCTCAGGTATTCTGTAAATTCGCGAGCAATGGTTAAAAAGTACTTCTTCACACTCGCTGCACACACAAAGATACCCACACATACTTGCACACTCACTCACACTTACACCCACTTTCTCACAAGCCATTTAAATTGCCATTTACTTTGACTGAACTATAATATCCCATTAGGCTGGGGGAACCATAAAATCCTGACTGCACACAGACTGGGGAAGGTGTCATTGAACTAGTAATCCATAGTCCCAGAGCAATCCCACCATGGCGGATGGTGAAATATGAATTTAATAAACACCTGGAATTCAAAAGTCCAATGATGGTGACCACGAAACTATTGTTGATTATTGGAAAACCCAGCTGCTTCATTAATGTTCTTGACGAAAGGAAGTCTGCTGTCCTTACCCAGTTTGGCCTACATGTGACTCCAGATCCACAGCAATATGTTTGACTCTTAACTGCCCTTAGAAGGGCAGTTAGAGACGGGTAATGAATGCAGCCCCCCCCCCCCCACTAGTGACACTCAATTCCCATTAAAAAATGAACTAAAAATAATGGAAACAAAGGGAGGAATTTTCCTATTCCAGCCACCACGGAAATTGTAGTGGGCCACGCAAAGATCCGTTGACTTTGGGTGAGGTCTTCCCGTCGTAGGGTGAAAGCAGCTGGAAAATCCTGCCCAAAGTGCGACTGACAATTGGAAAATGCTGGAAATACTCAGCAGCTCATGAAGCATCACCGTCACAACATTGGTGCGTTTCTGCTCACCAGACCTAGAATACCTGGCACTAAAATGCTGCCCCTACTACCTTCCACAGGAGTTCACCTCCATTATTCTGACAGCGGTTTACACCCCACCCCATGCAGATGTGAAGATCACGCTGGACAAAATATATACCACTACAAATAGCCTTGAGACAAAATATCCTGAGGCCTTGTTCATTTGGCCGGGGATTTCAGTAAGACCAAGCGCAAAAGCATTCTATCAAGTTACCACCAACACATCTCCTGTTCTACTAGAGGCCCAGACACCCTCGACCACTGCTACACACATATCGGACATGCCTACTGCTCTATCGCTTGCTCACACTTTGGTAAATCAGACCATAAGACAGTGTTCCTGCTTCCAACTTACAAGCAAAAATTGAAGCGGGAGAACCCATCAAAGAAAGTCGTGCAATGTTGGTCTGAGGAATTGGATGATTTCCTATGAGGCTGTTTGTAGTCAGTGGGCTGGTTAGTTCTGTGCTGTAATGTTCTATGTTCTATGTTCTGCGACCTGCCTGAATGAATATGTCCCTACATTAGTAAGCGTGTAGAAGACTCTGTGCCAAAGAAGCAAATCCACATGTTTGCCAACTGAAAGTCATAGATGAATAGGGATATCCACTGCTTGCTGAAGTCCAGGTCTGAGGTGTTCAAGTCAGGCAACACTGACCAATACAAGAAAATAATATAATAAGAAGTCTGACAACACCAGATTCAAGTCCAATCAATTTACTTGATAGTAATTACTTTTGTAATTTTTATAAATGATCTGGATGAGGGTATTGAGGGATGGATCAGTAAATTTGCAGATGATACTAAAGTTGGTGGTGTGGTAGATAGTGAAGAGGGGTGTTTTAGTTTACAGAGTGACTTGGACAAGTTGCAGAGCTGGGCCGAGAGGTGGCAAATGGAGTTTAATGTGGAAAAGTGTGAGGTAATGCACTTTGGCAGGAACAATAAATGTGTAGAGTATAGGGCTAATGGTAGGGCTCTTAATAGTGTTGAGGAACAGAAGGATCTTGGTGTATGTGTCCATAGATCCCTGAAAGTAGGCAGTCAAGTGGATAGTTGTTAAGAAGGCATATGGAGTCTTAGCTTTTATTGGTAGGGGGATTGAATTTAGGAGCCGCAGCATCATGTTGCAACTGTACAAAACTCTAGTGCGGCCGCACTTGGAGTATTGTGTGCAGTTCTGGTCGCCACATTATAAGAAAGATGTGGAGGCATTGGAGAGGGTACAGAGGAGGTTTACCAGGATGTTGCCTGGTATGGAGGGCAGGTCCTATGAAGAGAGGTTGAAGGATTTGAGGTTGTTTTCGTTAGAAAGGAGGCGGCTAAGAGGGATCTTATTGAAGCATATAAGATGATTAGAGGTTTAGATAGGGTGGACAGTGATAGCCTTTTTCCTAGGATGGAGAAAGCTAGCACGAGGGGACACAGCTTTAAATTAAGGGGTATGAGTTATAGGACGGATATCAGAGGTAGGTTCTTTACTCAAAGAGTGATTAGGGAGTGGAATGCCCTGCCTGCAGCTGTTGTAGATGCGCCAAGTTTGGTGGCGTTTAAGAGGTTAGTTGATAAGTATATGGAAGAGAAGGGAATGGTTTAGTTAGGAGGGGCATTGCTTTTTATTTTGGTCGGCACAACATCGAAGGCCGAAGGGCCTGTTCTGTGCTGTATTGTTCTATGTTCTATGTTCTAAACTCACAAGCTTTTGGGATTTGCCCCTTCGTCAGGTGAATGGAGAGTTCTGATTTCAGACAGAGCGTATAACAGCACAGACAGTTTACAGATTACTGATTAGAATGCGAATCTTTACAACTAACCTGCTATTCAAGTCTTAAAGATGCTGACAATGTGAGTGGAAAGAGCATTATGCATAGGTTAAAGAGATGTGTATTGTCTCCAGACAAACCCAGACAAGTCACGGGGGTTACAGATAGTGTGACATGAACCCAAGATCCCTGTTGAGACCGTCCTCATGTGTGCGGAACTTGGCTATCAGTCTCTGCTCAGCGACTCTACGCTGTTGTGTGTCATGAAGGCCACCTTGGAGAAAGCTTATCTGAAGGTCAGAGGCCAAATGCCTGTGACTGCTGTCACCAGCCAGTTGTCAGACTTTTTATTGTGTTTACCCCAGTCCAATGTCGACATCTGCACATTTATACAAGAAAGTCAGATATGAAGTAAAGAGATCTATCAAAGATGCCAAAAGACAGTACTGGACCAAGCTAGTGTCCCAGGCCCCCACTGTCTATGGCAAGGTCTGCAAAACATAACAGGCTACAAGATGAAAGCACATAAAATTGCCGCTCCAACGCACCCTTCTCTGTTGAGCTCAATGCATTCCATGCCTGTTTTGAGTGAGAGGTCAGCAAGAGCATGGCCTCCACGCTGGAAGCCTTGGATGACCTGACATCACCATTGCAGATGTCAGAGCAACTTTCTTGAAAGTCAATTCACAGAAAGTTACTGGCCTGGGTGGGGTCTCTGGATGAGCATTCAGATCCTGTGTGGATCAGCTGGCAGGGGTATTCACAGGCACCTTCAACCTCTCTTTACAACAATTTGAGGTCCCTATCTGCTTCAAAAAGATGACCAGCATCCCAGTACCTAAGAAAAGCCAAGCAGCGTGACTAAATGACTATCAGCTGGTGGCTCTAATAGCCATCATTATGAAATGCTATGAAAGGTTAGTCATTGTACAAATCAATTCCAGCTTCCTGGACTGCCTGGACCCACAACAGTTCGCCTACTGCTACAACAGGTCCACAGCAGATGCCATTTCCCTGGCCCTACACTCAACCCTGAAATGCCTAGATAACAAAGATACCTATGTCAGACTCCTATTTATCAAACACATCTCAGCTTTCAACACCGTTATTCCCACAAAACTCATCTCCTAACTGAGTGGACTGGGCCTCAGCACTTCCCTCTATACAGGATCCTGAACTTCCTAACTCACACTGTCTGCAACAACACTTCCTCCACGATCATCCTCAACACTGGTTTCCCACAATGCTGTGTTCTCAGCTCCCTACTATATTCCTTACACACCTATGACTGTGCGGCCAAATTTCCCTCCAATTTGATTTCCTAGTTTGCTGATGACATCACCGTACTGGGTCGGATCTCAAACAATGAAGAGACAGAGTGCAGGAATGAGATAGAGAATCTGGTGAACTGGTGCAGCAACAATGATCTCTCCCTCAATGTCATCAAATCGAAGGAGACTGTCATCGACTTCAGGAAGCATAAAGGAGAACATGTCCTTGTTTACAGCAAGAAATCTGACAACATCAGGTTAAAGTCCAACAGGTTTATTTGGTAGCACAAGCCACTAGCTTTCAGAGCACTGCCCCTTCATTAGGTGAGTGGGAGTTCTGTTCACAAACAGGGCATATAAAAACACAAACTCAATTTACAAGATAATGGTTGGAATGCGAGTCTTTACAGGTAATCAAGTCTTAAAGATACAGACAATATGAGTGGAGAGAGGGGTTAAGTACAGGTTAAAGAGATGTGTACTGTCTCCAGTCAGGACAACACAACTCTGCCATAGTAACATCTGCAAGACGTGCCGGATCATCGACACGGATCATCTCATGTAAGAACACCATCCACCAGGTACACGGCACATACTGTCGCAACTCAGCCAAAGTTGTCAACGCTGCAGGAAAAGATGTCCCGAGGCATGGTACATCGGGGAGACAATGCAGCCGTGACAATAACGGATGAATGAGCACTGCTCAACAATTACCAGGCAGGAGTGTTCCCTTCCTGTTGGGGAACACTTTAGCAGTTTCTGACCTTCAGATAAGCGTTCTCCAAGGCAGCCTTCGCGATATACCACAACACAGAATCGCTGAGCAGAAACTGATACCCAAGTTCCACATGCATGAGGACAGCCTCAACTGGGACCTTGGGTTCATGTCACACTATCTGTAACCCCCACAATTTGCCCAGACTTGCAAAACCTCACTAACTGTCCTGACTGGAGACAGTACACATCTCTTTAACCTGTGCTTAACCCTCTCTCCGCTCACATTGTCTGTACCTTTAAGACTTGATTACCTGTAAAGTCTCGCATTCCATCCATTATCTTATAAATTGAGTTAGTGTCTTTATCTGCCCTGTTTGTGAACAGAACTCCCACTCACCTGATGAAGGAGCAGCGCTCCAAACACCTGTAACTTGTGCTACCAAATAAACCTGTTGGACTTTAACCTGGTGTTGTGAGACTTCTTACTGTGCTTACTCTAGTCTAATACCGGCATCTCCACATCCTGTCTACATCAACAGGTCGAAATAGAACAGGTACTCCCGTGCATGTCAGCAAGTGGGCATGAGAGCTTCACATTTTTAGGTGTTCAGATCACCAACAACCTGTCCTGGTCCCCCATGCTGACACTATAGTTAGGAAAGGCCCACCAACACCTCTACTTTCTCTTAGAGTAAGGAAATATGGCATGTCAGCTCCAATTCTCGTCAACTTTTAAAGATGCACCATAGAAAGCATTCTTTCCGGTTGTATCACAGCTTGCTATGGCTTCTACTCTGCTCAAGACCACAAGAAACTACAAAACATTGTGAATGTAGTCCAATCCATCACACAAACCAGCCTCCCATCCATTGGCTCTGTCTGCACTTTCCACTGCCAGAATAATTAAGAACCCTGCACACCCCGAATATTCTCTTTTCCACCCTCTTCCATCAGAAAAATGATACAAAAATCTGAGGTCACATATCAACCGACACAAAAACATCTTCTTCCCTGCTGCTATCAGATTTTTGAATGGACTTACCTTGCGTTAAGTTGATCTTTCTCTCTACACCCTAGCTACAACTATAACACTACATTTTGCACTCTTTCCTTTCCTTCTCTATGAACAGTATGCTTTGTCTGTATAAGAAACAATACTTCTTACTGTTATGTTAATACATGTGACAGTGATAAATCAAATCAAATTCAATGTTGAAATAAACAAGTGTCTGCGTTACAGGTAAATGACCTGTCATCAGAACTGTTGAAAGGTTAGAGGCGTGATAGGTTTTAAACAAATACAGAGGTAGCAAGGGATGGGGGAGCGGGGGGGGGGGGGGGGGGGGGGGGGGGGTATTTGAGTTAATTGCCTGACTGTAAGTAAACTTTGGTATATTTAAGCATTGTGAAAATGCACAAATGCTTTTCAAATAGTAAAATCAATGGTGACTTAACATCTAAAATTTGCTTCCTTGCTGGTCCATCCCCTCAGCGTTTTCATTTCAATTAGCAAGCGGGCATGAAGGGCTGGTACTCTAACCCATGCCAGGCATCCATCCCAAATATTATAACAAAACCAGATTAGCTGTTTACTAATTTTGTTCTTGATTGTGGAATATGTCTGGTATATAATGACTGTCTAAGTGCACTTTGCGCTTTGATGAAGTATTCCAGTTTATGGAAGTTGGCCATTTCCTGTTCAAATCCATGCATTCACAGAACAAGGGCAGTGATTGCTCTCGATTGAGAAGGTAGCTCATTTCAGACGGCAGATAAGAATCAACATCTTTGCTGTGGTGTCTGGAGTCACAGATAAGTCTAGGCCAATTAAGTATGATAGATTTCCTTCTCTAAAGGGGCAATAGTGCACCGATGGGTTTTTGACAACAATTTGGTAGCTTTATGGTCTTTGTTACTGAGACTGGCTCATAATTCCAGATTTATTTATGTTATTGAGTTTAAATTTCTCCAACTGCCATAGTGAGATTTGAACTCATGTCTCTGGGACATTAATCTAAGCTCTGCATAACTAGCCCCATAACAGCCACTACAATACCATATCTGTTGAAACCCAACAGAAATCAAAACTTCCCAAAGAGCAAGTGAGATAATTTTGAGTGTTAAGTGTAAGCAATGATAACTTGCTCAATCCTCTGTCATTCACTCACTCACCTTCCTCTCTGAGTGTGAACACAGGATGAGTCGGAGCAAACATCCTGGAAGGAAAACCTGAAAAAAGTCACTTCCAGCTTTACCTTAATTGCAGAATCACAGAATTGTTACAGCACAGAAGGAGGCCATTCAGCCCATCAGTTCTGCACCTCACCTCAGCCATTCCTCACCTTTCACTTCTCACCAGTATTCTTTTAAGATAATGATACTATTCCCTCTTAGATGCCTCAGTTGAATCTGCCTGCGTTACAGTCTCGGGCAGTGCATTCCAGGGATGGGATTTTTCCCAACCCAAGACTAGAAATTCCCTTTTGAGGTGAATGGACTTTTAAATGGTCCGTCAAATTTCCTTCCCACCCGTGACAGTTCCCACAGGACCAGAAGATTCACCCCCTCAGATCCTAACCATTTGCTGTGTGAAGAAGTTTTTCCACTGCTTTTTTTGCCAAGTTCCTTAAATCTGTGCTCTTTGATTCCCTATCCTCCTACCAACGGAAACAGGTTTTCTCTCTGCTCAGATGCATCCTGATTTTGAACAGCTCGATCAAATCTCATCTCAGCTTTCTCCCCTCCTGACTTTTCCAACCTATCAACGTAGCTGATAGAATTTAGCCAGAGTAATGCTGGACATGCGCAAACTTTTATTTGGTATAAGTAACCCACGTTCTTTGTTTTTCAGGATTGCCGGAGACACGGCATTGAACAAGAACATTCACGAGTCCGTCAGTGCGCAAATCAGGAAGAACTTTGCAAAGAGCAAATGGAGGGTGAGCTGAGACTGATTTCATACCACAGAAAAATAGAACAAACAAAGATTAGGACAGCATAGAAACAGGCCCTTCAGCCCACCAAGCCTGCACCAGTCACGCTGTCTTATTTAGACCAGCCGCCTGTATCCCTCTATTTGCTGTCTGTTCATGTGTCTATCTGGATAAGTCTTAAATGTCGCTAATATATCTGCCTCAACCACCTCACATGGCAGTGCATTCCATGCCCCCACCACTCTCACACAACTCCACTGAACCTTTCCCCATTAGCTTGAACTTGTGCCCCCTTGTAATTGTCATTTCTGCCCTGGAAAAAAGCTTCCGACTGTTCACCCTATCCATACCCCTCATAATTTTATAAATTTCTATCAGGTCGCCCCCCCCCTCCCCCCCAGCCTCTGTCTTTGCAGGGAGAACAATCCCAGTTTATTCAATCTCTTTTCATGGCCAATATCCTCCATACCAGGCAACAACCCTGGTAAACCTTTTCTGTACTCTCTCCAAAATCTCCATATCCTTCTGGTAGTGTGGTGACCAGAATTGGACACAGTATTCCAAATGTGATCTAACCAATGTTTTATACAACTGTAACATAATGTGCCAACTTTTATATTCAATGCCCCGGCCGATGAAGGCAAGCATATAAGAGGATAATGCAATGCCTATAAGAAGATAATCTGTTTAAAAATGACAAATCACAGTTAATGGCTCATTATCTATCTGCCCAACTTCCAGGGTCTAACCCGCCTCAGCTCACTGATGGTCAGTTTGATGCTGGATCTACATTCAATTTTAATACATGCCGATTGTCATATTTCAGGATTCTCCGACACCTTTTCTTTATCAGCAAACTCCATGATAACGGGTAAAACGGACTGTGTTACTGAATGACTAAACTGTGCAATCCCTCTTGTTTATCCTCTGGTGGAACCAAAGCCCAGTTTGACTTGAGAAGCCCTGAGAACAGTGATGTGTCTACTGGAGATTGTATCGGACACCCAAATAGGTTTTATATCTATTTGGAAGATGGAAAATGTGTGCAACAGCAACAACCTGCATTTATATGGCACCTTTAACCGAGTGAAATGTCCCAAGGCACATTGTAGAATCCTGCATGGCCATGGATAGCAGAGCAATTTACTGCCCAACTACTTAGTTCCCACACGCTCAGAGTCTTGTTATGAGCAGGAAGTAGAAGGAGACTCATTGAATCAGGCACACAATTGTGTTTCAGACTTTCAGTGTGGTTGACACATCACCTTCAGTTCAGTCTGGGATTTGGGTGTGTGGCAGGGGCTGGGTGTGATGAAAGAAGAGAAATTCAGATAGGAAAACAGCCCAAAGTGGCATTGAACATTGCCGAAACTATCTGGCTCCAGGTTGAGAATGATTACTCTGTTTAAGGACTGGGCCCAGCAATATATTCCTTCAGATGAATAACCTTAACCTGGGTGGACAGTGACACAGTGATTAACCCTGCTGCTTCACAGCGCCCAGGGATCCGGGTTTGATTCCCAGCTTGGATCACTGTTTGTGTAACGTTTGCACATTCTCCCTGTGTCTGCATGGGTTTCCTCTGGTGCTCCGGCTTCCTCCCACAGTCCATAGATGTGTAGGTTAGGTGTATTGACTCTACTAAATTTCCCCTTAGTGTTCCATAGATGTGTAGGTTAGAGGGGTTATGGGGATAGGGCCTGAGTGCAGGCTCAATGAGCCAAAGAGCACTGTAAGGATTCTATGAAACTTGACTAATTCCATTCTTTTTAACTGCAGCAGACCCACTATTGTTAAGTTTTATTCTTTTCATAAGATGTGGGCACCGCTAGCTAAGCCAGCATTTATTGCCCATCCCTAATTGTCCTTGAGAAGGTGGTGATGAGCTGCCTTCTTGAACCACCGCACTCCATGGGGTGTAAGTACACCCACTGTGCTGTTAGGACCAACAACAGTGAAGGAACAGCGATATGTTTCCAAGTCGGGATGGTGAACGACTCGGAGGGGAACCTCCAGGTGGTGGTGTTCCCTTTTGCAACTGCTGCCCTTGTCCTTCTAGATGGTAGAGATCACAGGTTTGGAAAGTGTTGTCTAAGGAGTCTTGGCAAGTTACTGCACTGCATCTTGCAGATGGGACAAATGGCTGCCACTATGCATTGATGGTGGAGGGAGTGAATGTTTAACGTGGTCACTTAAGTGTGTCAAAATTATTATCCCAGCCTTCTACCATGGAATCACAGAGTGCAGGAAGAGGCCATTTGACCCATCGAGCCTGGACTAACAACAATTCCACCAGGCCCTCTCACCATAACCCCAGGTATTTTACCCCCTAATTCCCCTGACATTAAGGGGTAATTTAGCTTGGACAATCCACCTAAATCCACACATCTTTGCACTGGGAGGAAGCCAGAGCAGTTGGAGGAAACTCTCACAGACGTGGAAAGAACGTGCAAACTCCTCACAATAGCCCTACCCAGGAATTGAACCAAGGTCCCTGACGCTGTAAAACAGCAATGCTGACTACTGTGTCACCATGCTGCCCTGATATTATTGCACAACATGGAGAGTAAATCTTCCTAATAGTTTAAGATGAATTTTCTAATGGAACATAGCCTCTTGGCTCTCTATCATTTGCAGTTTATTCTGCATCCCTCCCCTCCTGTAGTAAGATGTACAGTTTCAGAGATTTGAACTTAAACTGTTTTCCTTCTTTCATGTTTTGGAAATAAATTGTCTTCATTTTGCAGCAAGCGTTTAATGCTACAGCTGTTATAAGACACATGAGGAGATTGCACCTGGGCAGTAGTCTGGATGGATCAAATATGAATGCACAGACAAACCGCAAACCTAGCAATCCACTACCAGATGTCTCAGCTCATAAAGATTGTAAGTACTTTGCAAAAAAAAATCACATTTATCGGAGGGGGAGGGAAGAGTTTCTCCAGGCTTATTGACTGCTTCAAACTTTAGGCTAAATTCCATTATGTTTTTTTTTAAAGAGCAACACAGCACGGGAAACAGGCCCTTCGGCCCAAATGTTTTTTAAAATTAATTCACAGGATGTACACATCACTAGGCCAGCATTTATTACCCATTTCCCAGTGTGGAATTTGTGCTTCCGAGCCACAGTTTTCCAGAATACATTTTGACAGGAGGACAGGAATGTTTTTTGATTTGCCGGCACACACACAGTGAGTGAGAGGTCACAGCAGGAGTGTGGGTGCAGTGTACAGCCCATCTTCAGCAGATAGAGAATAGTGAGCAGCACACCTCCAAATTCCCAAAAAAACACTCCGGTAGCCGGGACCTTTGCTGGTGGAGGATCACCAGCAAATCAGCACTCGAATATTTCATGGGTGCAACTCCTGTCACAACCACATTTTATTAAAGTGGTCCATGGGCAAAGAGCATGTGTGTGCGTGTGTGTGAGTGCGTGTAAGGGCGTGCGTGTGTGTGGGCGCACGTGTGTGTGGGCGTGTGAGACGGTGTGTATGTGTGGACCCAGCAGGCATGCTTTAAACCTTAAAAAGGTTCACTTCGTACAAAAAACTACTGCTAAAAGTTACTTCAATAAAAGTGACAAAATAAATAAAATTGCAGATACAAAGATTAAAATTCAGAAAAAGAAAGTGACCTTTCCCAACTCGAGATTTCAAATCAGTTTCTGCTTGAATCCTCCCTAAAATGAAAGGGCTGAAACCCAAGGTTCAGTTCAGCAGCTGTAATGCTTCTGTAGTTGAAGAGTGGCAATCAACAGCCTTTCCCCCACCGAGGGTTCTTTGTTTAACTTTTCATTCAGGTCCCTATCAGTTCATTGTCTTTGTTCTGAAAGCAGGCCAGCAAGCAGAAGGATCTTATTTTCAGTTGTTAAACACTCATTGGGAGCCCAATTCCATCTGCACCAGCCCCGAAACCAGAAAATCCCACCCGAGGTCAATGAACCTTCCCATGATCCGCCCCTCGCCCTCTCCGATTCCCGTGATGGGCAGAACCTGGAAAATTCAACCCATTGAATTTCAAAAATGTCTTTTGTGACCCTTCTTGGGGTAAACAGGTTTGATAAGTTTGGAACCCATACAGACATTTGCCAAGTTGTCTGTTCATACGTCCCTATTCCAAACAAAGGCATTTTAGAAGTTTCTTTATAGCAAACACCTGATTTTTCAAGCAGTTGTTCTTACAATCCACAACTGCATATTTGATTCATTAATGAATGGCACAGTAGTTAGCGCTGCTGCCTCACAGTGTCAAGAACCCAGGTTTGATCCCCGGCATTACATCACTGTCTGTGTGGAGACTGCACATTCTCCCTGTGTCTGTGTGGGTTTTCTCCGGATGCACCAGTTTCCTCCAAAGATGTGCAGGTTAGGTGGATGCTAAATATCCCTTTAATGTCAGGGAGATTAGCTAAGGTATGAGGTAATGGGGCTAGGGCCTGGGTGGGATTGTGGTCGGTGCAGACTCAATGGGCTGAATAGCCTCTTTCTGCACTATAGAGATTCTATGATTCTAGTGAGACACTCTAATCTTTTAGTCTGCTACAACCCTTCTGCTTCTATTACTGAAACAGGGCCTGGTCTAATAATTTTCATACGATAGTGTTAGGTTAAGCACATTATAAGTAACCTATTCCTCATAAATATATATACATGCGTGCCACCAAATACAAACTGGAAGAAAATCACCTGATGGAAAGGCAAAAAATAAATAGAGTTTTTAAATTGCATACAAAATAGCTTGCAGAATGTCCTGTGAATACACCGACTCGTTAGTATTGATTAGATTGTGTATGCTCATACAACTCCTTCTGGACAAACCTAGTAACATACCTCAGCCTCAATCCTGGACCTCTCCAGCACCCAGTGACTAGGATACACACTGATTACAGTGCAGAGTGGGATATTTTGGGTTCCTGTTTTTTCTTTAGTTAGTGCCACTTCCCTCCTTTTCCTGAGAAATCTCCACCTTCATTTCCCTGCAGATGCTTATCCAATTCCCTCAAATTATCTCTGGGCCTTCTTGTTATCAGCCCTTCATCAATTAAAAAAAACATTTCTTTCAATTTACCCCATCTGAAAACTTGGCGGTTTTGGGCACTTTTACTAAATTTCTTCTTATCCTTCTCTAATGTGGCTTTTCCAAATTCTCCCCGTGACTGCAATCCCTCATCCCTGAAATGGATTTTTTAAGTTCATTCATGGGACTTGAGTGTCAGCAGCTGGCCAAAATTTATTGTCCGTTCCTAGTTGCCATTGAAACTGAGTGGCTCGTTAGGCTATTTCAGAGGGCAGTTGAGAATCAATCACATTGCTGTGGTTCTCTAGTTACATATAGGCCAGGCCAGGTAAGGACAGCAGATTGCCTTTCATGAAGGATATTAGTGAACCAGATAGGCTTTTTTCAACATCAGTAGATTCTTAATTCCAGATACTTTTTATTGAATTCAAATTCCACCACCTATCATGACAGGATTCAAATCTAGGTCCCCCAGAACCTCAGCTGTGTTTCTGAATTAATAATCTAGTGATAGTACCATTAGAGCATTGCCTCCCGTAATAATTTCAGCCTGATTCCTCGCCAAGGCTGTCATGTCCTTATTATTTCACTGGTTCTTTTGGTAATTACTTTATGGCTAAACTCTGACAAGATTGCTTCAATATATCATTGGCTTTTGGCAAGTTATAAGTTATCGCGTTCCAGAACGTTGGAATGCAGAGCACAATTTTTCAAAGTCCATCCACTGTGTGATGTTTTCCCAATTGTTTATACAGCCTGCACTGTTCTGCTTTTTGTCTCATGGTTTCTTTGGCGTGGCAGGTAATATAAATGGTAATTACAGTCCTGTTTTTCGAAAGCTTGCAATTTTCACCAAAATCAAAACCTGATGTTGATGCATGGTATTCTATGTTGGAGTGAGAATGTTTCTATTCTAATCATCTTCCTGTATCATTCCAGTAAAAGGAGCACTGTAACCATAAAACTTGTGTTTCTCAATTTTTAATTGGCCAGGGAAAGAAAGGGAATTGCACCATTTTAACAATAGCTGCAAGTATTACAACAATGAATTTGTGTGCAACTTATCTTTGTTCGGGTACTGGACAAGAATCTCCAGTTAGATTAAGGCACCAGACAATATTCCAACAAATTTTCTATTTTTGCATAAGTGTGAGGATAGGATGCTTCATTCCAGGAGTAATTCCATCAACAAATTAGGGACATTTTATAGTGAAGCAGCTTTATTTAATAACACAGTTTAACTATAACTCTAACAAATGAAGCAGCTTAACTATTAACAGTTGAACAATTTTAAAAATGAAAGGAAACAACTCAAATTTATTCTAATTTATTTCTAATTTATGTCTGCTTCAGTTCCAAATGAGCATCATTCCTCTTACAGACTCAAAAGCTACTTAAATACAGTTAGTAACCATAAATCTACTTGCTATAATAAGTGTAATCAGCCTTGAATCTCTCAAGGAAGGAGAATGAGTTCCAGCATTTTGCGGATCACCTCTGTCTTCAAGTAATTCCCAGGCAGAACTAAAAAAGACTGTTTCTATACTACAAGCCTAGCTCTTCCCATTAACTACACATCACATGACTCTGTCTACCTAAACCCACCTTCCATCCCTTTAATCCAGTTTCCTCCCACATTCTGAAAGATATGCTGGTTAGGTGTATTGACCTGAAAAGGACTGGGGACAACTAGGGGGATTTCATAGTAACTTCATTGCAGTGTTAACATAATCTTTACTTGTGACTAATAAATAAGCTTTAAACTTTAAAAAGTGTTGGAATGATTTTATCAACACTCCTGTTTCATCCTTTTCAACATTCACCATCTCTTCTCCACTTTGTACATTTCTCTGTATCTGTAACTTTAGCTAGTTCAGTAGCACTGTGGTTAGCACTGCTGCATCAGGTAACCAGATCCAATTCCAGCCTCAGGTGACTGTCTGTGTGCAGTTGCCATGTTCTCCCCATGTCTGCTTGGGTTTTCTCTGGGCGCTCCATTTCCTCCCACAGTCCAAAGATTTAAAATTTAAAAATTCAGAAAAATTATTTATTAGTGTTACAAGTAGGCTTACAATGAAGTTACCTGTGAAAATCGAAAGATATGCGGGTTACGTTGATCGGCCATACTAAATTGCGCCTTAGTATCAGCGAGATCAGCAAAGTAAATCCCTAGGGTTACAGGGATAGGGCCTGGGTGGGATTGTTGTCTTGCAGGTTTGATGGGCTGAATAGCCTCCTTTTACATTGTAGTGATTCTTTGATTCTAGCAGTGAAAAGGTCTTCTATGAGATGCAAAATTCTAACATTTGTTTCTATCTGACCTTTACCCCAATTGATTTCATTTGATTTATTTATTTCACATATGTTATGAACAAATCGTCTAATTCTAAAGATATATATTACAAAACACAAGAATCCATTTTAAAACTAATTCAGTGCATGTGATATGTTCCTTGTTTCTTTCAATGGGCAGAGTTCTCTGCTGAAGTATCGGTTATGCATTAAAAAGTTTGTAGAGGCAGGAAGAGTCTCAGTTTGAACAAATAATAATACTGACAAGTTCCTGTATAAAATAGATCTGCAGAGTGCTTGAGGAATGGGTGGGGATAGCTAAATTACTCTTGCAGAGATCTGGCAGTGGCCTGAAGGGCTAAATGTTCTTTCTGTGATTCTAGGAATCATTTGTCACAATAAATTACTCTAGCAGTGGTCCACAGATTTGTGTAAAAGTTAAGCACAACAGCTTTGCAAAATGGTTGTTGGTTTTTCATTAGAATTCCGTCAACTTTATCCCATCATTGCGCATTGGTTAGCACTGCTGCCTCACGGTGTCAGGGACTAAGGGTCGCTTCCTGGCTTGGGTCACTGTCTGTAAAGTCTGCACATTTTTCCCCATGTCTGCATGGGTTTCCTCTGGGTGCCCTGGTTTCCTCCCACAGTCCAAAAGATGTGCTGATTAGGGTGTATTGCTCATGGTAAATTCTCCCTCAGTGCACCCGAACAAGTAGCAGAGTGTGGTGAATAGAGGATTTTCACACTAACTTCATTGCAGCATTAATGTAAGCCTACTTGTGACATTAAGAAATAAATAGTAAACTAAACAAATTTGCCCCATTTGAAAGTTAAGGAAGATAGCTTCGCAAAATTGTTTTTGGTTTTTAATTAGAAATTTTGTTCAACTTTATCCTATTATTTTGGTAGATTTCTACAGGGAGAAATATTAGTGGCATAATTCGAAAAAACTTAACAAGGATTTAATTACTGAGGCTACAGTGTTTGGCTAAAAAAGCAAAGATTGTCAAAGTTAATCAGAATTGATTTAATTTTCATTGATCTCAGGAAGTTTATAATTGAATAATTGTTTTTTTTTCCACCTTGATGTATTTCTTGTAGGTGTGTCTCCGTCCACTGCCTGTAGTATAGTGTCTGCAGTGTCTTCTCCCTCTGCCATATCCCCAGTAGGATCAGAAGGGAGGGCAAGATCTACCGCCATCACCACAGTGCACACCAGGAGCAAATGACGAGCCCCATTTAACAAAATCAAAAGTGGGAAACAACATCACTGTGATGCATCCCAGAATTCAAGTGATTTCACCCTGCCATGTGCACTGAAGCCTAGAGGGATCCCAGGAAAGATTTTTAAAGGCCATATTTTATACTGTAACTCTTATACAACACATGTATCATAAACTGCATTGAATCACGTGCTGATGGATTTAACAGTATCTGGTGCTGTGCATACAAGTCTAGCAATGCTTTGTTTTGCCTTGTATAAATTTGAAATAATTTTCCCAATAACTGTGCAAAATGTTTCTCCAGAATAGTGACATTTCTCCAGTATGTGTGTTTTCCAAGGAATGAGACTTTGACTGGACAGCATAATCCATTGCTTATTTATTGTGCTCTTGTTGCTTGTTTTATCTTACATGGTACTTATTTCTTTTATTCAATGCAGAGCCCCTTATACTGAAACATTGTGATAGACAGCAGTGAGCTGACGGAACCAGTAACAGAAATGCTGTGATATTAACCTATCGGGGTTTCAAATGTTATATATGAAAATATTCTTTTGTCCTAAAATGGGCAAGAACTTTTAACTATTCAGGGCTAGAATATAATGTCACCCTTGCTAACTCCGGCTTTAGTGAATGTCACTTGTTGTACATACAAAAAGTCACCTTTAATTGAATTTGTAGATTATCTGCCAATATTGCATTGTTATATTGCATCTTTTTAATCACATTTTTCTGCTTTCGGTTAATGTTTTTGTAGCAACATTCAGTACTTTATCTGGGATAAACGAACCCTAACCTAATTAGATAGATAGATATAATGAAAAGTAAGGTACTACAAGGTTTAGTTGTGCCTTTCTCAAAGACTTCTTGTAGGCAGAAAGGTCATAGAAACTAGCTGAACAATTTTTACACCGCGTTAAAAAATAAATATAGATACATTTAAAATACCCCTAAGGAAAGCATAGACCTGTTAAATCTAAATCTGTTTCAATTACTTCAGTATTTAAATAACACTTTTCAATTCCAGGACATTCCCTGAACCATGTGGCAGGATTCTTTGGCAGGGGTTTTATTTTTATACTTCTGATGGGTCTGGAACGTTTTAAAATCTGTTTTAGCTTTTTTTTGGCTGACACCAAACGTGGTTATGAGATGACATCAGAGGCCGAAAACGACATATTCCTGTGAGTAGTTTATCTTAAGGGGACGTGGAGAAGCAGTTAATAATTTTCCTTTAAGAAAGCATGTACTTAACAACACAGCCTCAAAATTTTACTGGTGCACATTAAAGAGGACACACATTGAAATGACCTTCTTCTGTCTACAATCTGATTAAAGACGTTAATCTATAAATCATCCCCTAATATTGCCAAAAGGCTAACTGTTTAATGTTAGAACATCAACATTTATCAGGAGTCCTTTACAATGGTTAGAACATTGCTGTTACACTGGTCACAGATTTCCCCAAAGAAGGTTTATGGTAAATTTACCACTGATAGATAGATGTTAACTGAACAGACTTTAACCTCTTTGGCGTCTGTTTAATTTTGCTGGTGGAACATTAAGGTATCTAGTACTGCTGACCCAATGGTTAGTCGTGTTTCAAGAGATGAATCCATGACCACGGAGACATGGTGGTGCAGTGGTTAGCACTGCTGTCTCACAGCACCAAGGATTTTAGATCAATTCTGGTTTTGGGTAACTATCTGTGTGAAGTTTTCCTGCACATTCTACACATGACTACATGGGTTTCCTCCCACAGTCCAAGAATGTGGGAGTTAGGTGGATTGGCTCTGCTAAATTGCTCCTTTGTGGGGGGATTTTACAGCCTCACTTGTCCCAAAACCATAAAACTTTATGGTTTTGAGACAAGCGAGGTTATAAAATCCCCCTACAAAGGAGCAATTTAGCAGAGCCAATACTGCACTGCTGTCACGGTGTGTCAGTGTCGAGTACACACTGCTGTTACTGTGTGTTTGCCTGCACGTTCTACATATGACTACATGGGTTTCCTTTCATAGTCCAAGGATGTACAGGTTACGTGGATTGGCTTTGCTAAATTGCTCCTTTGTGGGGGGATTTTACAGCCTTGCTTGTCCCAAAACCATAAAATGGTCTGCCCCAGCCCACTCCGATTCCCGTAGTGAGTGGGTTGGTAAAATTCCAACCTTAGTGTCCAAAGGCGTGTGAGTTAGGTGGATTGGTCATGAGATGATGGGGCGGGGGGTGTAGGGGGGAACTATCTTTCTCTGCACAAGCAGTTGGTGCAAACTCGATGGGCTGAATGGTGCCCTTCTGCACTGTAAGAATTCTATGGTTCTGTGCTGGACTGTTGTAAAAACACAACTGGTTCATCTTTAGGGAAGGGAAAGTTGTCCTTGCCTGGTTGTGGTCTTTATGTGACTCCAGATCCACAGCAACTCTTACCTACCTTGTGAAATGGCCTAAACTCCCCAGTTTTATTCAATAAGATGGCTCACCACCACTTTCCCAAGGACAATGTTGGCCTTTCCTGTGAGAAAAATCAGGAAAAGAAACCCCAATCCACCTATTTATTATTCATAAAGTGATGAACTTCTGACACTAATCCTCCATTTGCCTCTTATTGGTTGAACTATTTCCTTGTCCCTTCCCCTCACACTGTTGAGTTTAAGGTAATGTTGTCTCTAATATTCAGCTCCCAGGTGCCTCACTTCAGAAGATGTAAAGCCAAGTTTCTCCATTGACCCTTTCGTCCTAATGTTCTGACACTGGGGATTAAGCTCATGGCTCATCTCTGAGATTTAAATGCCTCTTCTATGTCTTGATGACCAGAGCTAGGCCTTCAATCTGCTTGATCATATCTACTTGAACATTGTTTCCTCTAACATGTCTCATTCTGTTTTGGCTAGTTCACTATTGGCTTTGTTTATTGCTGGTCCCCAGTGGTTGGGTATGCTAAACATTGAGTGTTCTTAAACCCTTTAATATCTTTCAACTCTATACTTATTTTCGCCTCAGTCATGCAGTACATCAGCCTATTTTTTTTCTTTTCCTGTGTGCGGTACTGCACACTTCTCTTTATTGTACATAATCAGCCATTAATCTGCCAAACTACATATTTTGTCTAACTCATTTTATAATTCCCAAGTCACCTCTTCAGAAACAATTGACCTGCCTATAGTTTGCAATCCTCTGTAACTCTCTGAATTCAACCAGTTTGCATTGAGCAATTAAGAACAATGAAGGTCCAAGATTGATCTCTGAGACATCCAACTTGCTCTTTCTCGACCTATACCCTCTAACCATCACTCACCGCTGGATACTTTTCAGCTAATTCCTTCTCTATTCTCAGGTTTGCTTGAATCTCCTTGGCAATAATCTTAAATTGTAACATTTATGCAGAATTTCCTTCAATGGCACGTTTGAAGAATTCTACAATTGACTTAGAATAGAATCGTAGAATCTCTACAATGGAGGCCATTTGGGCTATCAAACCTGTACCAACAGCAATTCAATCCAGGCCCTATTTACCCTGCTAATCCCCTGACTTTGGAGCAATATAACTTGGCCAATCAACTTAACTCGTGCATCTTTGGACAGTGGGCGGCAACCGGAACACCTGGAAGAAACCCAGACACGAGGAGAACCTGCAAACTCCATACAGAGTATAATCCAATGCTGGAATTGAACCCATGTTCCTGGCACTATAAGGCAGCAGAGCTAATTATTGTGCCACCGTGCTGCTCCAAAGAGATGGCACTTCCTAAAAAGAGTCAAGGAATTATTTGTACAGGAATATGGCTCCGAATCTAGATTGGCTGCCTTTTCCTTGGTTGGGATTGGGAAAGGAAAAATCATACTTTCTAGCATAATAGATTTCCAGCATTAACCGGGGAGGGGGGAGAGGTGATGGGGACATCAGATGGATACACATCACAAATTGCACAAATTCATGGTCACAAGAAGGTTTCTTTACACTCAAACTTATCATTTGCTGGAAGGGTTCAAAATGCAAAATGGTATAATTTAATAACGTAGGAAGCTAGCAGTAGAAAGGGAAATGAAGAGGAACTGCTTTCACACCAGGATAATGTTCTTGTAAAATGAGTTACTCGAGAAGATCATTGAAGCAGATAGTATATATTGATTCAAGAGGCAATTTGAAGTGTAGCTGGAAGGGGGAAGGACTGATAGATGAGGTGAGAAGCAGAGTGGGTGGGAATGAGAAATAGGTCTGCTTATTGAGGCTCTCATCTTGCATAAAAATTCTTCTGTTCTAACCTATTAGTGCAGTAATCATGTACTGTGATGTGTGACTGCCTTGTAAATTCACCTTCAAGTCCCCTTAAAATAATCTGTTCTGACAGTAAAACATTGCCGACCAATAATTTTCTTTAAACTCCTAGTTGAGTTGCAGACTGCCTCAGTACGGTAGAGTTGCCGGTTAGCCATCTTACCAAAATCTCCTGGGAAGCAACTTCCGGCTTTGTCCATACAAAAGAGAATTCATACACAGATATGACACTTGGCTCCCCATTACATTTCAACTACCTATAGTATGTTATATGGCTGAAATCAGGCAGTGCACACTGTCAGTGTATTACCCAATTGCTATCTAATTTGAGAACTGATTCAGATTTAACTGTGAATTGAAGCCTGTGTGTGTGTGAATGCATGATGCACTGCATTGCATGAATGGATGGGGTACCAGCAACCTACCCCTTCTTTAACCTATTGACTTTATTTTTTTAAACCCGTTACAAGACCAAAGTGTTGAGAAGGTATTTTAATGAGTTCTATACAACATGGTAAACTATGTTTTCCCATGGAGTTGTCTTGCTGTACGTGGATTGTTTACATGAAGCTTCCTGAATGTTTTTTTTAAAAGAAAGACAATTAGCTGGTGAGAAAGTGGGTGGAACCCATCACCAAGTAATCTAGTAGGATTTTCTAATCTTTCAAGTTGGTAAAGCAACGCACGGCATGTTAGTACGGGAGCACAGGAGTTAGTATGAATGACAGTCGGGAGGAGGAATGATTGTGCAAAGAATATCTGACTCAGATAAGCTGTTGGAGGAAGTGGAACCCACCTTTTCCTAATCAGATAACTTATTGGCCTTGCCTTAATGCTCACCAACAGAGCTGCTTCATCACGGATCTGGCACCAAATTATTGGCTTGTGTCCACCATGACTAAGCATGAACAGTCCTTGGCATGGGAAGCTCAAAATGAACACAATATGGGGAGGAGGGCAGTGGGGAGGGGGGGAATTGAAATTAACACAATTTACATTGGAAACTTCCCAGTAAACTCTCATTAAGTTGTGTAAGAATTCTTGGATGTACAATTCTGTGCATTCCTTAACGAAAAAAATGAGCAGTGAAGTAATCTGCTGAAGGTTAAAAGGAGGTTTTCCCGTCAATTTAATGACTCATTCTTACCAACAACCAAACTATCCTCACGCAAAATTGAACTAAGGAAAATTCTAATTGCGAGCATTCACCTTTCGTAACTGTACGACTTTCAAGTTTGTGGGCATGTTTTCAAAGCTTCAAAATATACTCTTAAGCCCGGGAATGTCTATGTGGCGAATATTACTGCAAATTTCTCAGTCAGTACTTTTTTTTCTCCACAATATTTTGTCCAGTATGTACTTGTAATGTGCATGTAATGAATGGATTGCAAAAGTTTACACCCTCCTTAATACTTCTGGCAATGGTTTGGCAGATTAATTATGGGGCCTATATAGCGACTGACTTGTCCAGGTTCTCTGCCTTTGACAATCATGTATACATTATTTAAATTTCTAATGTATTGGGAATAATGGAAATAAATTGTTTCCCTCAAATAAATTCAGTTTTGATCGCCATAGATATGACTGGTGTAGTATCTTGTGATTGTATGTTGGGTGTGATCCATCTTTTGGATGAGATGGTAAATTGAGGGCCTGTTTGCCCTCCTAGACAGACAGCAGCGATTCATGGCACTATTGTAAAGAAGGTAGGAGAGTTCTCCCAACTATCCTGGCGAATATTTATTCCTCGACCAACATCGCTCAAACTGATGACTTGGTTATGATCAAATTGCTGTTTGTGGGAGTTTGCTGTGTTCAACTTGGCTTACTGATTTGTGTAATAAGGAGAGGCTGGATAGATTGGGACTTTTTTTCCCTGGACTGTGGGAGACTTGGGGTAAATCTTATAGAAGTCTATAAAATAATAAGGGGCATAGATCAGTTAGACCGTCAATATCTTTTCCCAAAGGTAGGGGAGTCTAAAACTAGAGAGCATAAGTTTAAGGTGAGAGGGAAGAGATTCAGAAAGGTACAAGGGGCAATCTTTTCACACAAAAGGTGGTGATTGTCTGGAATGAGCTGCCAGAGGAAGTAGTAGAGGCAGGTACAATTTTGCCTTTTAAAAAGCACTTAGTCACATGGGTAAGATAGGTAGAGAAAGATATGGGCTAAATGCAGGCAGCTGGGACTAGCTTAGTGTTTAAATAGAAAGGGCAGCATGGACAAGTTGGGCCAAAGGGCCTGTTTCCGTGCTGTAAATCTCTATCATTGTATGCTGCTTTTATTCGCCGTAACAATGACTACACTTCTAAAGTTCTTAAATCAGGAAAACCATCACTAATGTCCCTTAGGGAAGGACATCAATCTGATCTGGCCCACATACGACTCCAGAGCCACAGCAAAAGTGGTTGACTCTCAACTGCCCTCTGAAATGGCCTAGCAAACCACTCATTTCAAGGGAAACTGAGGATGGGCAATACATTCTGGCCAGGCCAGTGACACTGATATCCCCATGGATGAATTTTTAAAAAGCTGACCACTGCAACATGCAAAGCAGGACGTGAGTTCACAACCAATACAGATTCGTCACCCTCATGGCACGCCAGGGAGGCAGCTATGTGAGGTGCCAGCTACAGAGAATAATGACCACGAGTGAAGGAATCCTCTGAGATTAGTGTCAGAAATGACCCATCAGCAACGATAGTGAAATGAGTGGAGCTTTCTCACCTTCCTGCACCCACATGAGTCCTGAAGTATAATGACCACACCCAACATTAAAGCATAACCTTCATTCAGAGAGCAGACAGGGGCAAGGGAGACCTATTATTGTCACTTCCATTTCATTGTGGAGGATGTCACACAGGTCAATTCAACTTTACTAGGGTAATAGAAAAAGATCGCAGAACATAGGAACAAGAAACGGCCTTTGGCACTGCTCACTGAGATCATGTGACATAACTCCATGTACCAGCCTTTGTCCTACATCCCTTAACACTCTTGGTTAACAAAAATCTATTAATCTCGTTTTAAAATTAACAATTGATCTAACATGAAAAGGCGTTGCAGATAAGAGTTCCAAACTTGTATCTCTCTTTCTTATTTTTTCACTAGATTTCACTCTTGAAAAGTCTGGCTCTAATTTTCAGACCATGTTCCTTGGTTCTGGAAACTATCAGAAATAGTTTATCTATCCTAAGCGTTCCCTTGATATCTTGAAAATTGTAATTAAATCTCCCTTAACGTTCTTAATTCCTAGAAATGCAAGTCTGGTTAGTTTAATCTCTCTTAACCTTGGAGTCCCAGTATCATTCTGCAACCTACTCTGCTCTCTTTCCAATATCAATATATCCTTCCTAAGTTGTGGGCCTGGAATTGCTACTGTGCTCCAGGATTAGTCTAACCAAGACTTTGTATAGCTGAAGAATAGCTCCCAATCCCCTGGTAATGTATTCCCCTGGTTATCTGAAACTGTAGCAGTATGTGAGAATTTCTTTACACATCTTAATCTGTTCCATTCCACACTCAAATTCATCTTTGAAATGGAGCAGCCTAATGAGCTCTCTCTGCTTGATGTGTTCCCATGGGTTCTCAACAACTGCCCACCACAAGCCTATTTTCACTGGTCAGTATATGTGTTAGGATTTCTGGAATTGCTATGAGATTGCCCTTCTCAAAAACCTTGCAAATAGAACCTCAGTTACTTGCTCATTGTTCAAACCTCCAACCTCATCCACAGCTGGGATTCTCCAGTCCCGCTGCCGTGAATGGCATTGTGACTGAGCACTAAACTCTCCACACTTACTGGCAGCAGGGGCAGGGCGAACGAGAGTGGAGAATCTTGCCCTAAATCTGCTGTAATTAAATGATCCTTCTGACGCATGACTTCAGACATGATGTTGATTCTTGACTGTCCTCCAAAATGGCTGAGCGAGTTGTATCAAAACTGCTACAGAAAAATCAAATACTGTGGGAGCTCCTACACAGGCACTGCAGCGGTTCAGGGAAGTAGCTCACCGTCACCTTCTCAAGGGCAATTAGGAAGGGGTAATAAATACTGGCCTAGCCGGCATCTTACACATCCCACAAACAAATAAAAAAAAATTGCATTTTAGTCACTATTTAGACTGTGCGATACAATAATGCCTTCCTGTTCATCAAGCAGGACAGATAACAGTCATGTGATATATGTATATTGGGGGTTTGGGGTCTATAGTGCACCTTTAAGACAGCGAGTGATGTGATTCGGGGGAGGTGGCTCCTTCCAGTGCGGAACCTGGTTAACCAACCTCAGCTCTGACTGTGGGACAGTGCACTCCTGTAATAACAGAGTTCCCCAGTGTTTAAGTTTCAGGGCCTACTTTGTGGCCCTTGTACCATACATACTTGGTTAAATACAGTTATGACAGGTAATCCTGGGGTTTTCGGTTTGCCGTGAGAGCATTTTGAGATAAAAATTAGAAGCATTGTGCATTGCAGTGTTCATTATTTGCTGGGGAGAGAGGGAAGTGCCTCTAGAGTTTCAGTTGTACGCGTTTTAAGCTAATCATTGTTCTAACTGGCAATTAATAAACTCAGTCAATTCACCTCCAGGGACAGTCAGTATGGCTTTTGAACACATGGAGACCATCTCGCTACATTTGTTCGAGCAGAAATATATATATATCTATCCCACCTGCACTGTATATCAATCAGTTGTGTGCAGCTGTAGACAGTTCTCATTGTAATTTAATAAGACAGAGTATTTAATTTCCATCATGTGAACAAATTCCCCACATATCCCTGCAGATTCATATTCATTCCCTGGGTGTTTGAATTCAGGCTTCATCCCATGCTGGTTTTAAAGTCTCCAGTGAATAATGTCTCCTTTACCTGCTTCTAATTATAACCATGTGTACTCACAGCAATGATTCTGCATCTTCTGCCCAATGATTATAGGTTAGTTTCACTATCATTTGAACCATTTCAGTGAATGCAGCACATTTGCAAACCACTGGTAACGTCAAGTTCCAAAAATCTGTTTGATTGCAATAACAAGCCTGCCTCAACTAATGGTACAGTGGTTAGCACTGCTGTCTCACAGCGCCAGGGATCCGGGTTCACTTCCTAGCTTGGGTCACCGTATCTGCATGGGTTTCTTCTGCGTGCTCCAGTATCCTCCCATAGTCTGAAAGCCATGCCTCTTAGGGTGCACTGGCCATGCTACGTTCTCCCTCAGTGTACCCAAACAGCAACTAGGAGATTTTCACAGTAACTTCATTGCAGTGTTAATGTAAGTCTACTTGTGACACTGGTACATAAACTTTAAATGAAAAGTAAATCTAAGATACTGTGAGGCTTGAATAGAATGTGCGTGGAGAGGATGTTTCCACTAGTAGGAAAAACTAAAACTAGAACGAAGGACAAAAACAAAACATCACGGGAAACAAGCCCTTCGGCCCAACGAGCCCGCGCCGCCACCTCAATGTTCCCACTTCTATCCGTGGTCCCTGTCTATGTTTATAGATCTATGCATTGAAACCAAATTTGAGACAATTTAGGGAGAACTTGTTTTGCCGATTAGCCTAAGAGCACATCTTTGGGATGTGGGAGGAAACCAGAGCACCCGGAGAAAACCCACACAAGCATGGGGAGAATGCGCAAACTCCCACAGACACAGGCCCAAATCCACGTATCTGCACAGCACAGCAATAGTCATTGAGCTGTCGTGTTGCCCATCAAATGGTCCCAGTCACGCATACACTAACAATGTGAAGCACTAGGATACTCTTGAAAAATCCAAGAGCAGCCCTCTCTCAACCCATTGCATGTATGCCCCTTGTTAGACAACAAGGCAGACCAAAGTACCTGTAGGATAAAACATATCAACTATTTACACACTTCCCAGGGAACTCCCAAGGCTCATGATCCCTATTTTAAATCAGTTTTCTATACCCCTCCATTCCCATTCTGTTCATGTGCCCATCTAAGTATCTCTTAAATAACTCCAAAGTGCGTGCCTCCACCACTTTACTTGGCAGCGCATTCCATACCCCCACCACCGCCTGTGTGAAAAAACTCCCTCTAGCATCCAAATTATACCTTACCCCCCTCACCCTAAGCGGTCACAACTTCAGGCTAAAGGGACGATCCTTTAAAACAGACATGACGAGGAATTTCTTCAGCCAGAGAGCGGTGAATCTGTGGAACTCTTTGCCACAGAAGGCTGTGGAGGTCAGGTCATTGAATGTCTTTAAGCCAGAGGTAGATAGGTTCTTGATCAATAAGGGGGTCAGGGGTTATGGGATCCCTGTATTAATGAAAAGAAAAACAGCTGTGATTGAATGGTGGAGCAGACTCAATGGGCTGAGTGGCCTAATTCTGCTCCTATGTCTAATTTGGCCTTATGGTCTAATTGTTGTCAAAAACTGAACAGTGGCTGGCATCACAGCACGTGTATTAATGCAAATAATGAAGAATCAAATAGACTATACAACATAGAAAGAAGCCAACTCATCCAAACCAAGTATTGGTTAATTATTGGCAATGACTTGTAAATCACTGGTTCAGTAGCAGTGGGTAGATAGTACTACAATATGAGCGATGTAAGGTGGGCTGTTAAATGATTATGGCCACAGAAGAACAATAGACTTCCCAGTGCTCAAGGATAGAATTTAGAAAGTTTATAAAATAGAAAGAGGTCACTTGGCCCACCTGCGCGGCTAAAAACAAGCTACTCAGCTCAATCCCGATTTCCAACATTTGGACGTACGCCTAAAGGTTACAGGAGTTGAGGTGCTTATCCAGATACATTTTAAATGAGTTGAGGGTTCTACTTCTTCTGCCTTTTCAGCAGTGAGTTCCAGACTCGCACAAACCCTTGGGGTGAAAAAGGTATTTCCTCATCTCCTCTCTAATCCTCTACCCAATCAATCTAAATCTACACCCATAATCACTGACGTTCTACTGAAATAAATAGGCCTCAATTCAGCGTTCTCACAGTTTGTATACCTCTATCAAATCATCCCCACCTCCCACCGCTTCCCTCAGCCCCCTCTATTCTAAGAAGAACAATCCCAGCCTACCCAATCTTTCCTCATTGCTACAATTTTTCAGTCCTGGCAAAATCCTCATTAATCTCCTTTGTACCTTTCCTGGAACATACATGGTCATAGAGTTATAGAGGCTTACAGTATGGCAACAGGCCCTTCCACCCAACTTGTCCATGCCGCTCAGTTTTTATCATTAAGCTAGTCCCAATTGCCCAGGTTTGGCCCATATCTGTCTATATCCATCTTACCCATGTAACTGTCTAAATGCTTTTTAAAAGACAAAAACGTACTCGTCTCTATTACTACCTCTGACAGCTTGTTCCAGACATTCACCACCCTCTCCGTGAAAATATTGTTTCTCTGGACCCTTTTGTATCTCTTTCCTCTATCTCAAATCTGTGTCCTCAAGTTTTAGATTCCCCTAACTTTGGGAAAATATGTTGGCTATCTACCTCATCTATGCCCCCCCATTATTTTATAGACCTCTATAAGATCACCTCTAAGCCTCCTACACTCCAGAGAAAAAAGCTCCAGTCTATCTGTCTTTTCCTTATAACTCAAACCATCAAGTCCCAGTAGTAAATCTTTTCTGCTCTCTTTCTAGTTTAATAATATCCTTTCTATATGGAGTGACCTGAACTGTACACAGTATTCTAAGTGTGGCCTTACCAATGTCTTGTATAATGGCAACAAGACTTCCCAGCTCTTATATTAAATGTTCTGACCAATGAAACCAAGCACGCCGAATGCCTCCTTCACCATCCTGTCCACCTGTGATTCCATTTTCAAGGAGTTATGAACATGTAGCTCCCTTTGTTCTGTAACTCTCCCCATTAACTGAGTAAGTCCTGGTTCAATCTACCAAAATGCATCACCTGCTTTTATCTAAATTAAACTCCATCTGCCATTCATCAGCCCACTGGCTCAATTGATCAAGATCCCATTGCAATCCTAGATAACCTTCTTCACTGTTCACTATACGACCAATTTTGATATCATCTGCAAACTTACTAAACATGCCTCCAAAGTTCTCATCCAAATCATTAATATAAATGACAAATAACAGTATTCGTCTACAGTGAAAAGTACTGTTTCTTGCGTGTTATATAGACGAAGAAAACCATTCAGAGAGTACATTAAGTTTATTTATTAATCACAAGTAAGACTTGCACTAACACTGCAATGAAGTTACTGTGAAATTCCCCTAGCCGCCACACTCTGGTGCCTGTTCGGGTCAAAGCACCCTAACTAGCACATCTTTCAAAACATGGGTGGAAACCAGAGCATCAGATGAAAACTCATGCAGACACAGAGAGAATGTACAAATTCCATACAGATAGTGACCCAAGCCAGTAGTCCTTGGAGCTGAGAAGCAGCAGTGCCAACCATGTGCTGTCCTGTTTGTCCATTTGATTGTCATCCCATTCCTGAAGAGACTATTGGCTTGGCTGCAGGAAAAGACAACGGGCTTGATAGGAACTCATAAGGCGAAGGAAACAAGAGAGTGCAGAATGTATATTACAGCATAGCCAAGATGTACAGGAAGATCAAATTAATACACAGTAGGTCCATTCAAAATTCTGATGGCAGCAAAGAAGAAGCTGTTCTTGAGTCAATTGGTACACAACCTTTTGTATCTTTTTCCCAATGGAAGAAGGTTGAAGAGAGAACGTCCGGGGTGTGTAGGGTCCTTGATTGTGCCGGCTGTTTTGCCGAGGCAGCAGGAAGTGTAGACAGAATAAGTAAACAAAAGCAAGCAGTCTCCATCATAACACCAGTTAGAGCATTACTTTTCCAACATGCTTCTTACAAGTGTTGGTAAGTCGTTTTCTGTTCATGAACATGTGAAGTTTAGATGGTTAATACAGGCATTACCAGTTCATCATCTGTGACTGTCTCTGAGGTTCCCTGGGGGTTGCAACTTGACATATGGTAACATTAAGACACCAAAATGCCTTTATGCATCTGTCATCACATTAATAACGTGCAAAGGTGCTTATATCCCCTGCTCAGCATCTCGCAGAGTTGGTTGTCAATCAGATGAATATTTTTACAGCATGTTTGCATTGATAGTCTGGGGTATTTGTGTTGTTTATTTGATAGCCAGACAGGTAGCTATGAACTTAATCAAAACACGATTAGTGTTCTCTGATCTCCTGACCTAGTAATTTGTTCCATTCTATTTGTGCAATGTTTTCACCCGTTTTAACTTTTCCCTTTATTTTTATTTTCCCTTTGTTCTTTTTCACACTTTTGTTCCTAGTTATTTATATTCCCATCTTAATCATGGAATCCCTATCGCAGAAGAAGGCCATTTGGCCCATCAAGTCTGCACTGATGCTCCACAGAGCGTCTTACCCAGGGCCCTTAAACCCCACATACTTATCCCCCTAAAGCACTTAACTGACACATCTTGGGACAGTAAGCAGCAATTTAGCCAATCCACCCAACCTGCACATCTTTATTTCCGAGACTCTTCATGCTCTTTTCAGAGAAATTTAACTAGTTCTCACCATTCTAGGTTCTTAATTCCCAAAGAATCATAGAATCCTTACAGTGCAGAAGGAGGCCATGCGGCCCATTGAGTCTGCGCGGCCCATTGAGTCTGCACTGCCCACAATCCCAGCCAGGCCCTATCCCCAAGTATTTACATTATTAATCCCCTTAATACTAAGTGGCAATTTGGCATGGCCAATTCGCCTAACCCACACATCTTCAGACTGTGGGAGGAAGCTGGAGCACCCAGAGGAAACCCACGCAGGCAGGGGAGAATGTGCAAAGTCCACATAGCGATGCAAAGCCAGAACTTTTGATTTGATTTGATTTATTATTGTCACATGCATTAATATACAGTGAAAAATATTGTTTCTTGCACACTATACATACAAAGCATACTGTTCATAGAGAAGGAAGCGAGAGAATGCAGAAAGCAGTTTACCTTCATAGCTACGATGTAGAGAAAGATCAATTTAATGTGAGGTAAGTCCATTCAAAAGTCTGACAACAGCAGGGAAGAAGATGCTCTTGAATCAGTTGGTATGGGATCTTAGAGTTTTTTTCCCAACGAAAAGAATGTCCGGAGTGCGTGGGGTCCTGAATTATGCTGGCTGCTTTGCAGTTGTGAGGCAGCAATACTGATCACTGTGCCATCAAAAATGATTTTCATCTCTTCATGTTATCTTTGGAAATGATGACGTGGAGATGTCGGGACAATACATCAATGGACCCACTCAGGGGCCTGCTTTATAAAAGGCTCAGTATATAAGCTCCATGTGATAATTACCAGGGAGTTCATATTCTATGTATCCTACAGGGATATCAATTATTGATTCCCCATGCAGGTCCTGGGGGGTTATCATATCAGTCTTCAAGCATTTTGGCTTTCTGTGATGTCTTGGGTTTCTCCACATGTTGTTGCATATCAGTTACAGTTCAGAAGATCTGAAGAAGTTTTTGTAGTCATATTTAGGCTAACTTTAAATCTTTATTGACTCTTAGAACGATTTACAAATATACAACAAAACGTACAAACCAAGAACTGTCTCCATACTTGCTCATACACAACTGTGTCCAACAGTAGATTTGATGTGGAGATGCCAGCGTTGGACTGGGTTAAACTCAGTGAGAGGTCTCATAACACCAGGATAAAGTCCAACAGGATTATTTAGCAGCAAAGGCAACAAGTTTTCGGAGCACTGTCCCTTTGTCAGGTGAGTGAGAGTTCTGTTCACAAACAGGGCACGTAAAGGCATAAACTCAATTTACAAAATAATGGTTGGAATGTGAGTCTTTATAGGTAAACAAGTCTTAAAGATACAGATAATGTGACTGGAAAGAGGGTTAAGCTTAAGTTAAAGAGATGTCTATTGTCTCCAGACACGCCAGTTAGTGAGGTTTTGCAAGCCCAGGCAAGAGGTGGGAATTACAGATAGTGTGACATGAACCCAAGGTCCCAGTTCAGGCCGTCCTCATGTGTGCTGAACTTGGCTATCAGTCTCTGCTCAGTGACTCTGCATTATCATGTGTCGCGTTATCTTTGGAAATGTCATGTTTTCCCAAGTTTTATTCAAATGTCTGATCACTTTCTTCAGCTCCGTGGTCTCATTCTTGTACTTCTTGACTTCCTCCAGGAATATAGAATATTTCAGAGCCTTCACTGCGTGTCTTTTGAGTGCATTTTCTCGCTGCTGTTGATCCTGGTTGTATTTTTGGTTGATTTTTCCCAAGTCCCACTTTGATTTTTTTTTTCCAATCCCTGCCTCGATTTGCCACAAGTGAAATTCAGAGTTGCTATTTCCTCCTGATAATTTGATGATGCCTCAGAAATTTGTTTGTTCACATCTCAAATGGTTTAGTTCATTGAAGACTTCAGTCGATCAAGCAGTTTCAACGTCAGCTTCAATTTTGTCCTTTAAATCTTCCAATTCATATTTGATGTGAAAATTTAACAAACTTTTTCATTTCCCTTTGTAGGGTTTATCCATTTGGGATCTAATCAGAGAGCTTTCCATTTATAGTTAACTTTATACTGTCACTGTTGCAGTTCAGGAAATTTGCCAGCGTTTCTGGAAAGTTCTTTGCCTTTCTGGTGCCCTCGTGTGGTTTGTTCCTATAATGTATTTTTTTCTCTTTCATAACTGTACTAGGGTTTTCCATCCTTCTTTTAAGTTCACAACTTTCAAGATGAAAATACTGGTCAAAGGCTTTTAATATTTTATCTAAACTGGTTGAGGATTCATCAATGCACCGCAATAAGATGACTTCATCCATATGTTCACTAAACTGCTATAAAAAGATATTAATCTAGGCTTTGTCTTAGCCTGGTATTCTCGGGTAGTTTATTCTCTCCTCCATGGTATTCAATTTACCAAATTTTTCTTGAAAATCTGTTTCAACGATGACTGCCTGAATCTATTGCCTGCAGAGTTCTCTTGCTCAACACATTAAAGTCATAAATTTGTCAAACCCTGGGTTTTTGCATCCTCTCAGATGAGATTGGAAGTTGTGATTATTCTAAATAATTTCATTAATTATTTTTCCCCATTTTGGAGTGTGTTCAGGCACTGACTTGAGGAGTATGTATTAATGATGGGCCTCTTCAAACTGCTCTTCTGACTCCGAATTATTTAAGGATTTATCAGGACTTGCTATAGCCTGGAGTTTTAAAAGATTTAGGTCACCTTTACCAGGTCTGGTGATTCTGAACTCTGGGATTAGAAGCTGAATCTCCAAAGGAGATTTGTCTGCTGTAGTAGGGAATTCTAAATTTCTGCTTTCAGCTTCCGAGCATTTTCCTCATAACTTTTTTCTGCACTTTTGCTTCTTGAGCTATTTTTCAGGTTGCCTACTTTGCTGAACATTTTCTCAATTATAATAACTCTACTACTTGGCTGTAAAGAAAGAGTGCTTTATTGCACAAAATAAAACAAAACTGGGGCAATACATCAATGGACCCCTCAGGGGCCTGCTTTATAATGGGATCAGTATCTCCATGTGATAAGGTAGTTACCAATTACCAGGGAGCTCGTATTCTATGTATCCTACAGGGATATCAATCATTGATTCCCCTTGCAGGTCCTGGGGGGTTATTATATCAGTCTTCAAGCGTTTTGGCTTTCTGTGATGTCTTGGGCTTTTCCACATGTTGTTGCATATTGGTTACAGTTCAGAAGATCTGAAGAAGATTTTGTAGTCATATTTAGGCTAACTATGAATCTTTATTGACTCTTAGAACGATTTACAAATATACAACAAAAGGTACAAACCAAGAACTACCTCCATACTTGTCTATACACAGCTCTGTCCAACCATGGACTTGATGTGGAGTTGAAGGTATTGGACTAGGGTGAGCACAGTAAGAAGTCTCACAACACCAGGTTAAAGTCCAACAGGATTATTTGGCAGCAAAAGCCACAAGCTTTCGGGGCGCTGCTCCTTCATCAGGTGAGTGGGAGTTATATTCACAAACAAGGCATATATACACACAAACTCAATTTACAAAATAATGGTTGGAATGCGAGTCTTTACAGATAATCAAGTCTTAAAGGTACAGACAGTCTGTATTGTCTCCAGCTAAGACAGTTAGCGAGATTTTACAAGCCCGGGCAAGTCATGGGGGTTACAAATAGTGTGACATGAACCCAAGATTACGGTTGAGGCCGTCCTCTTGTGTGTGGAACTTGACTATCAGTTTTTGCTCAGCGATTCTGCATTGTCATATGTCATGAAGGCCATTTCGGAGAACGCTTACCCGAAGATCAAAGGCTGAATGCCCGTGACTGCTGAGTTCTTCGCCAATAGGCAGGAAACATTCCTGCCTGATGATTGTCGAGCAGTGTCCATTCATCCATTGTCGTAGTGTCTGCATGGTCTCCTAATGCACCATGCCTGAGGACATCCTTTCCTGCTGCATATCAGGTAGACAACGTTGGCTCAGTTGAAAGAGTTACTGATGAAGGGACAGTGCTCCAAAAGCTTGTGGCTTCTGTTACCAAATTAACCTGTTGGACTTTAACCTGGCATTGTGAGATTTCCAACAGTAGACTGCTAGTAGATTTGTGTTATGTGCTCTCTGACGTCATTGTCTGGATGATTCGATATTCGATCCCACATTAATCTATATGTGCTAAGCCCTTAGACTGCAGTATTGTTCCCTTCAGAGGCAACAGGAGGACAAAGTGAAAGCAAAATTGTCCACAACTTGCATTTTAAAACAAAAAAAATTGTCTGAATACTGGAAATCCACAGCTAAAACAGAAAATGCTGGAAATCCCCCAAGAGACAGGCAGCAGCTGTGGGGAGAGAGACAAGAGCTAAAAACCTGAAATTGTAAATCTTATCTCTCTCTCCATAAATGCTGCCTGATCTGCTAAGCATTTCCAGCATCTTTACTTTATACTAACACACAGTTCCCTTGTACCAGTAGGTGATATCCATCTGGGCTGTTTTCTGGAGAGGTTTTTGGGGTCGGACATTGGAAGCACAAGTCCCATTTTCTTCATGCTCTGCCACTTTCTTTTTGGCTTTTCTTTCAACCCTTGTTGCTCCCTGTGATGTCTTGCCCTTATCTTGTGGCTTGTTTTCTTCTTGCCTCCTGGGCCATTTCTTCTTAAAAGTTATATATTATTATGTGTTTTAATTTCTTCTTGTGTTGGGTGATGATTGGGGGGGGGGGATGTACCTCCACATGGCAGAAGAGAAGGAGTATGTGAAGATGAGAAAGAACAAAGGAAAGCAGAGCGATGGTCATATTTCAGCTGGTTGGGGGGAAGGTGGTTGTCGAGGTGGTGTGTATTAGAAGGAAAGGGCTGTTACGATGGGGGTTTACGTGTTTCCGGAGGCTGGGATAGATGTCCAAGTGAGTCCGTGTTGGAGAATTGTTTTGGGGGATTTCCTGGCTAGGGAAGTTTTGTGCCTGGTGCTGAGTCGGATTCCATTTTCTCGGGGGGTGTTGGGGGGGGGGGGGGGGGGGGGGGGGGGGGGAGATTTTGTTAGTGAGTGGACTACTGAGGGGTAATAGGTGGGCTACTGAGGGAGGGGCACAAGAGGTCAGGAAGCGGAAAAAGAAAATTCCCAAGGATAGGAAAGGTTGTTGGTTGAAGCGTGCTTTGTTGTCCTCTTCTGTCTTAGCACTTTTGTCTCCCAAGTGTGCCTGTTATGGTGGGTGGGGTGAGGGGGCGTCCAGAGCTGAAGGGAGTGGGTGACTTTTTTATTCTATGTGGATATTTGATATTGTGGTGAGCAGGATATCATGGTGTGGATTCGGGTAGTATGTGTTGGATTGGTGTGGAGGCACTAGTTGATGGAGCAAGTTTGTATAGGGATATGCCTGTTTATTCAGATAGTTTATGGGGTTGGTATGAGGACAGGTCTTTTATTGGTAGTGCAAAAATTACTTCATCAACAATTTATTTGTTTATTTATTAATTAATTAATGTTCCCCCCAATAAACTTACATTAGCAATGAAATGAAATTACTGTGGCAAGTACACTGAGGAAGAATTTAGCATGGCTAATCCACCTTTGTTTTCTTCTCAAAAGAGAGACTGAGAAAGAGAGAGCGAGGGTGAGAGAGGAGGGTGTGAGAGAGAAAGAGAGAGAGAGAGAGAGACATTGTTCTGCTGTCACGGTGACCTGAAGAGGAACTCGGAAAACTCAATGAATTAGAACAAATAAGATTAAGTTCACTGAAGCAGATGCAACTTCAAGACTCCTTAGGAGCATTCCAGCACTGGAGTGACTGACCTGATATCCTTTAATAGTTTCTCTGCGTTGTGAGTGTAAGTTGCTTCGAGGTCTTTCAGAAAGTTATTCTGAAATAGGTTCAAGATTCCTGAGGAAATTGATAAATGAGGGAAACGAACAAAACTTAAAAGGTTTAAGAAGATTTGGAGATGGAGGATTAATGAGTGTACTCGTCAATCTGCTAAACCCAACAAGTGGTAATCTTAAACTATCACGGCGAGGGCTCAATATTCCAGCTGCTCATTTGCTTCACATCAGACCTCTGACAGACATGTACTAATGAGTTCATAGAACCCGGGATATACGGCGTACACTCCCTGAATGCCTCGGTGCTCTCAAGGAGATCTTTAACCCTGTAACCTCCAACAAGCAACAAGCTAAAAGAACCAATGCCTCAGCCAATTAGACCTCATTGATTGACTCTGAGATGTTGGGGAGGGGCTGGAGGTGGAGTTTTAATCTCTGCTGCCTCATCCATTAAGACCAGCAACCAGTGACTATGGATGGCCCTTGTCCTGAACTCTTCACATGGCATGGTGATGGCATGGTGGTTTGCACTGCTGTCCCACAGCACCAGGAGCCTGTGTTCAATTCTGGCCTTGGGTGACTGTGTGGGGTTTGCACATTCTCCTTTTGTCTGTGTGGGTTTCTTCCAGTTGTTTTAGTTTTCTCCAAAGATGTGCAAGTTAGCTGGATTGGCCGCGGGAGTTACAGAGAAAGGGTGAGAGGGTGGATCTGGGTGGGATTAAGGCTCCTAAAGAAAAGGTCTGGGTACCTGATATCTTTTGAACTCCGTGCCCAGAGAGGATCTCTCGGATAAGCGTTGTCTACTGTATCCTCCTCCCTTCAGACAAGATTACAATCAGAAGGAACAGGTAAACAGGACAGATCTTTATCTGACAGGGACCATTCTGCTGAAGGTAAGGTCAGGGACACCAGGCTGGGCACTTTACAGCCTTCCAGTCTCAACATCAAATTCAACAACTTCAGATGATTTGCTCTACCCCACCTCAGCCCCTTTGTTTTCATTCTATTTTATTTTTTACTGTTCTCTATCTTTTATTCCTTTATTGTCTTTCTTCATTTTTCTTCCCCCTACTTCATCCTCCTTCCTTTACCTTTTCTCTCCCTTTTCTAAATTTTACCTCTGTACCATCCAGTTTCCATCACCACTCCCCCCCCCCCCCCATCTTCATCTGTTACAGTTTACCCTCTCATTTCAGCTTCTCTTCTATTTGGCCATTCACACTCTTTATTCTCTCTATGGGCTGCCATTAGCAGCCTTTCCCCTCATTTCTGTGATTATGACTCATCTTTCATTCCTCCCTCTGCAGTATAAATATCTCCCACTTTCCATGCCTTTTAACTTTGACAAAGGGTCAGCTAGACTCGAAACATCAGCTCTTTTTTCTCTTTACAGATGCTGCCAGACCTGCTGAGATTTTCCAGCATTTTCTCTAATGGTTTCAGATTCCAGCATCTGCAGTAATTTGCTTTTAACACCAGATCTTGCTCAACACAACCAATGGGGTGAAATCCGACCACAAACTTTCTGTGTTAGCTCCGGAAAGAAAAACATTGTGTTTCCTGATTGAGCCAGCATTCCATCCCCACCCCCTTCTCTCGACCATCAAAGCCAGCATTTCTCCCCAACACTGCTTTCCTTTGAACATCAGATCCCTCCCCATTCACTGGCATGCCACAGCTCCTATGTCTGCATCCTTCCCACAACCACAAATAAATGAATTCCCCACCACCCCACTTGCTGCACTGGGGTCAGCCCGTGGCACTGTTCCTGGCATAGGTTGGCCCTGCTAGTTTTGCATTGCCAGGCTGAACCAGGTCCTCACCCACTCTGGGGCATGAACTGAATTACGTCTCTGGTGACATCCATAATTTCCAAATTCCGCAGGATTTTGAGCCCCTGCTGGCATTCTCATGGACGACAAGAGTGGATCACCCCCGATGAGTGACATTATTGGAATAATATAAGCGTGGCCAATTGGCACCAGCGAGGGTGGCATGGTGGCACAGTGCCAGGGATCTGGGTTCAATCCCAGCCTCCGATCACCGTCTGTGCAGAGTCTGCATGTTCTCCCCATTTCTGCATGGGTTTCCTCTGGGTGCTTCAGTTTCCTCCCACGCTCCGAAAGGCATGCTGGTTACGTGCAAAAGCTGTGCTAAATTCTCCCTCAGTGTACCTAAACAGCCACTGGAGTGTGGCTACAAGGGGACCTTCACAATAACTTCATTGCAGTGTTAATGTAAGCCTACTTGTGACTCATAAATAAACTTTAACTTTTGTGTGAGAAATGAAAAGACCATGAGTTGATAGTTTAGTGGCAATAAATTATTTCAAAAGAAATTAGATCAGCACTTGAGAGAAGTAAAGAAACTTGGTGGGAATAGAACAGGAACGTGGGACTTAGTGGATTGCCCTACAGAGAGCAGTACATTGTAATAACTTGATGAGTAATATTTGACACCATTCTCTGTGTTGTTGGTCTATGATAGAGTGGTTATTACCTGTTCACATGTAAGCTACTAACCATATAGTAATGGAAGCAATTGTTAGTGCTATTGAAATTGATATTGGATATATTGATATTGCTGTCTTGCAAAATGACAGAAGCTTTGTAGCCAAAGCTCTCTGTCAAGCAACTAATCGTCTGAGGCAGGTATAATATTCTTTAAGTTCAAGGAGCTTTTATCAACGCAAATCTTTAGGAACAGGAAAAAAAGGTAATTGACCTTAATGGGAAAAGATTAGATGGAGGCTGAAGTATATGATATCTGACAGGAATTCCAGCTAGATTTTTATCAGAAAATCCCAGTTACAAAGGGCCTTTTCTATAATGACTGCATATGGTTCTTCCGAACAAGGTATCCTACTACTCTGTAAGCATCCAGACAAACAACTCACTGTATTTATAAGAATCTCTCCTGCCATTTCAGGTAAAGTTGATCCCTCATACTGTACTACATCGTCATGCTTTCACATATTCCTGCGATTTCAGTATCAACATGCTGCAGTGACCTATTCTTCACCTGAAGGAACACCGTACTCCAGAGCTGTTTTATTTGTCACAGATAAGGTCATACAAAAGTTGGCTTTGGGGGTGTGCTAAGAAGTTTTTAGTGACGCGTGGAATCAAAGGGAAACATACTGAACAAACTTCAAGACTGAAAAAGCAATGTCAGGCTCAGGGAAAATGAATATAATGACTTGTAAGATCAGACCATGGAAAGACAATGGGATCAGAATCAGAAAGATCAGTTACAGGGTAGCAGACAAAATAGACATTTTTAGCTCTGATTAAAGTTTTAGTTTTCTGATTTAGTTTTCAACAAAGCTTTAAAGTTTAGTTACAGATGCAAATATGGCGCAGTCCCTTTGACTCATATTAGTTACATTCTCTACTTTCTCAGAAAACTAAGGAAATTTGGCACGTCAACTATGACTCTCATCAACTTTTACAGATGCACCATAGAAAGCATTCCTTCTGGTCTTTTCACAGCTTGGTATGGCTCCTGCTCTGCCCAAGACCGCAAGGAAAAACAAGAGGTTGTGAATGTAGGCCAATCCATCATGCAAACCAGCCTCCCATCCACTGACTCTGTCTATATTTCCTGCTACCTTAGCAAAGCAGCCAGCATAATTAAGGACCCCGCGCATCCTGACATTCTCTCTTCCACCTTCTTCCTTCGGGAAAAAGATACAAAAGCCTGAGGTCACATACCAACTGACTTCTTCCCTGCTGCTGTCAGACATTTAAAAGAACTTACCTTGCACTAAGTTAATCTTTCTCTACATCCCAGCTATGACTGTAACAATACATTCGATATTCTTTCATTTCCTCTTCTTTGAACAGTATATTTTATCTGTACAGTGCACAAGAAACAATACTTTGCACTATATGTTAATACATGTAACAATAATAAATCAAATCAAATACATTTACAGATCTTTAATCAATATTGTCCATCATTAACGCTTCCAGGATGCCTGTCAATGTGATTTGCTCAGATTTCTGGCTATTTTCCATTATTAAAGTTTCTGGTATATTAATTAAAAATGAAAATCCACCCCCTTAGTTACGTTATAAGCAGATTGTTCAAGCCAACATGAAACTAATGAAGGCGCTGATCACACTTTTATCTCATTGACGTATGTCAACATTTTATTAATATTTTCAAGGACAGCTCTCCTTCTGCCTACAATGAGTATGTTTGTTATGGAGAATGGAGTGTGTATTCCAATTAAACAAGTCAACAGTAAACTGATACGAGATTAAAATAAAGAAGTTTATTTATTACGTAATTATCCCATTTTCTCCCGTAACTCTCAATTCCTTGTCACTGAACATTCCCACTGAACATTTACAGTGCAGAACAAGTCCGTTTGGCCCATTGAGTCTGTGCTGACTCTCTGAAAGAGCATTCTATCATGTCTCATTCCCCTGCCTTATCTCCACAACTTTGTACACTCTCTCTTTTCAGATAGCAACCCAATTCCCTTCTGAATACCTTGATCAAATCTGCTTCCACCATTCATTCAGGATGTTTGTTCCAGGCTCCAACAACCCTCTAATTCAAAGGACTTTCTCTCTTCATTCTTACTCTATTTGCCTGTTATTTTGAATCCAGTTAAGATCCCAGACTTTGCTGTGAATGCTGCCAGATTGCATCACCTTGATGTTTAACAATAGCAAGTTGCATGTTATCTCTTAGCAGGAATTAGATGTAACCTTATCCGCAATGCACTATCATTGAATGTTCTAATCTATCAATGTGTCTCATTACTAATGCACACATGTTGAAAGATTTTCCCTGATGTAACTGATCACTAGTAGCGTATTTTTTTCATCTTGCCTATGCTTTTCTAGAAAATGGCAAACAAAATATTCACAATTTGTTGGTGCCAATCATCAATTTTTCTTCTGATAGTTCAGGTTATATTTTGGAGAATGACCAGGTGGAGTGAAATCTTTCATTGTTGAAGTATTTTGCTTGGCCTGGGAGGCAGTTTGATCTGCTTTAGATTCAGCACGTTTCTGACCTGGTAATGTTTCCCTTTGTCAAACCAGAAAGGATTTCCATTTTTCAACAGTGTCACCTTGTTAAGTATGTAGGCATTGACTAACGAATGTAACCTCCCACCCACACTGAGCTGCAAAACATCACAGGAACTGATTCTAATGGAACTACAGCTACTTCAGTGGCTGACAGAAACCTTATGGCAATTTCATTAACTACTATGTAATTACAGCTATAGAAATGACCTTTGGGAGTGTTGTAACGCACACAGATGTCACACTTCAATTGAAACCAAACTGCTTGAAATATAACTGTAGGAGTTAGAGAGCAATCACTCACAGGAGTGGGTGGCATGGTGATATAGTGGTTAGCATTGTTGTCTAACAGTGCCAAGAAGCTGGGTTTGATTCTGGTCTTGTTTGATCGTGTAGACTTTGCCCATTCTCCCTCTGCCTCCGTGGGTTTCCTCCCACTGTCCAAAGAGGTGTAGTTTAGATAGATTAGTCATAGAATTGGGGTTCCGGGGACAGGGTGATGGAGAAAGCCTGGGTAAGATGCTCTTTGAAGAATTTGTGCAGACTTGATAGGGCGACTGAACGGTCTCCTTCTGCACCATGGGGATTCCAGCATAGTCACACTCTATATACCAAAGGCATCGATGAGGAATGCATGGGCAAAGAAATTGATTTTTTATTCATTTGTGGGATATGGGCATCACTGGCTGGCCAACATTTATTGCCCATTCCCTAATTGTCCTTGAACTGAATGATTTGCTAGGCCATTGCAGAGGGCAGTTGAGAGTCAGCCACATTGCTGTGGCTCTGGAATCACATGTAGGTCAGACCAGGTAAGGATGGCAGATTTCCTTTCCATAGGACATTAGTGAACCAGATGGGTTTTTCCAACAATTGACAATGGTTTCATGGTCAGTAGATTTTAAATTCCAGATTTTTTTTATTGAATTCTACCACGTGACATGGTGGGATTCAAACCCAAGTCCCCAGAACATTAGCCAAGCTTCTGGATTAATAGTCTAGTGATATTACTACTAGACCATCGTCTCCTATCACGCGTGCACAGAGACACAGGATACAGCTGCCAATACTGGACACATCAAATATATCATTTTATGAAATGACAGTTGTGTGAACAAGCATCGGAAGTTCTAATGTCGTTATGCAAAGCTTTTACATAAAGGGAGAGGCAATGCCTGGTGGTGTTATCACTAAACAATTAATCCAGAGACTCAGCGAATGTTCTGTGTTTGAATCCTGCCATGAATTTATAACCGTTGGCCAGCCAGCAATGCCCATGTTCCATGAATGAATAAAAAAAAGCAGACTAAGCCTTTTTGTTACATTGTATTTTTCTGCACTGTCTACATCTTCTGAATTCCCACCAATTCTTTCCATGAAGAGGAAAATGGAATTCAAAAGCCTCCTCTCATCATTCCATGCCATTGGTTTTGCACAGATTTGTCAAAACGAAGTCTTTTTTAAATCAAAACTTGTGTAAATAGAATAGATATGATAATGAGTGATATAGCCAATAATGTATCAGTGATATCGGTAGTCGTGTATTTGACACTCAAGAGAGCGAGGATGGAAGACACTGTACTCAGGATTTAATACCTACTCTATATCACAGAATTGTTACTATGCAGAAGGAGGCCATTTGGCCCATCATGAGTGCACTAGCTCTCCAAATGAGCATTATGATTTAATGCCATCCCCTTGTACCCCTGCACATTGTTGCTATGCAAATAATCATTTCACATGCCCTTTAATGCCTCTCTTGACTCTGCCTCCATCACACTTTCAGGCAATCCAGACCTATTGTGTGAAGAAGTTTTTCTTCACATCACATATGCTTCTTTTGAAAATCACTTTAAATCTGTGCCCTCTCTTTCTAGACCCTTTGATGAGTGGGACCATATAACCTTACCTCATTGCAACAGCTGCTCCAAGTTTTACTGCACTGAACAGCACATAATGTTACACCCTGGAATGTGCAAGCTAGCAACACTCAGCCATCAACAATGCTTTGTACAAAAACCAGTGAGTTTCAGGCAGGAGCTGCTTTTTAATGTTGCAAAAAATATATTTTATGCGCAAAATAGCTGAAAGAAATATTACAAATATTTCAAAAGGTATAATAATCTTCAACTTTTCTAAATAGATCAAGTTGATTTGAGTTGATTTATTATTGTCACAGGTATTAGTATACAGTGAAAAGTATCATTTCTTGCTATATAGACAAAGCAAATCATTTATAGACAAGGAAAGGAGAGGGTGCACAATGTAATGCTACAGTCATAGCTAGGGTGTAGAGAAAAATCAATTTAATGTAAGGTAGGTCCGTTCAAAGGTCTGATAGCAGCAGGGAAGAAGTTGTTCTTGAGTTGGTTCGTGATCTCAGATTTTTGTATCTTTCTCCCAGAGAGAACGTCCGAGGTGCGTAGAGTCCTTGATGATGCTGACTGTTTGCCAAGGCAGTGGGAAGTGTAGACAGAGTCAATGGATGGGAGGCTGGTTTGGATGATTGTTGCACTCTGAGGTGTTTCAATGTAATTTTGATACATGTAATATTCAGTGTGTACATTCAATGTAAGTCATACAATCCAGGAGGGTTCTGTACAATTCCCCTCTCCCTAAATTCACTGTCACTGAAGGGACTTAGACAGTGACCTTCTGAGCAGGGTTTTCTTTGACAAAAGTATATTCAGAAAATATCACAAAGAAACATTACAAAACATTTCACATTGTCATAATAGTGAAGTGATAGTCACATTTTCCACAGAGATCTAGACACTACTCCTGGATCTTGGAATGTAAGAGTGTCTGACAACACCAGTTTCAAATCCAACCGATCCATGTGATAGTAAACTCGCAAGCTTTCGTCAGGCGAATATTCTAATCAGCAATCTGTAAACTGTCTGTGTGTGCTATTGTAGACCAGAACACCTCATTCGCCTGACAAAGGCTATAAAGCCCAAAGCTTGCGAGTTTACTATCAAATAAATTGGTTGGATTTAAAACTGATGTTGTCAGACCTCTTACTGTTTTTACCCCAGTCCAACGCCGGCATCGCTACATCCTGGAATGTGCCAGTCTTCAAAACTCAGTCAAGGACAATTCTTTGCACTGGAACATCGACAAGTTTTGGGCAGAAGAAAGACTGCTTTTCACCAAGTGCTGAGTAGCCCACTCCTGCTTCTAGTTTCTATGTTTCTAAGTTGATGGCCCACCAACAGCAGCTGATGTTAGTTTTGGTGTGCATCCCTGGAGCACAGAGTCCTGCGTCACAGAGCTGCTCAGGATGAAGCTCGACAAATACCTCTGCACCTCACTCCAGATGTCCTTTGCAAAGGCACGTTCCACAAGGATATATGTGATGGTTTCTTCCCTCCTAAACTACTTCTTTGAGGGCAGTATCTGGTAGCACAGAGACTCAGGTGTGTGTGAAGGATCTGTTGGGGAATACCCTTCTCGCTGTCAAGTAAGCTAGGTCTCGATGCTTGTTTGAATGTTCTGTCAAATGATTCTGACAATCTACTCAGTGAATCATCCAACAGGATCGATCATCTCCTTTTCCCTCGGGGCCTCAAGAACATTCTGGGCAGGGGCTGTCGACAGATTCAATAAATTCTGTACACTGCTTCAAGGTAAGTCAAAACAGTAGCACAAGGGGAGGGGACTAATACCTATTTTTGTAAGGATGCCATCATGTAGAGAGAAGTCAACATTTAACAAGATTCCACAGAGGGTAGTGGTGGCAAAGTCTGAGAGATCCCAGCAAAATACAGTTAAATGATGTGATGACAGAAGAACTAAAATCAGACCAATGGTCTTCCTCATTTATATTCATCTGATGAAGGCTTGTAAAAGGATGATCAGTCAGAGCTGGAGAAAATCAGCTTTGTGCTTTGCAAATATTAAATGATCAATAGCTGAAAGCAAGCCAAGAATATAAAACAGTGTAACAAAATTAAATTACATTCCACCAAAATATATAAATACACTCCAGTATAATACGTGTACTATTCCTCTTTTTTTTGGCCCTCACGGTTTTCTTGCATTTAAGAACATAAGAAATAGGAGCAGGAGTAGGCCATCCAGCCCTTCGAGCCTGGCCCGACTTTCAACAAGATCATGGCTGAACTGAAGTGGATTTAGTTCCACTTTCCTGCTTTCTCCCCATAACTATTAATTCCCTTGTCTATCAGAAACCTATCTACTTGTGACTTAAATATATTCAGCAAGGTAGCCTCCACCACTTCAATAGGCACAGAATTCCAGAGATTCACCACCCTTTGAATGAAGAAGTTCCTCCTCAATTCCGATCTAAACTGTTCCCCCCTTTATTTTGAGGTTGTGCCCTCTAGTTCTGGTTTCCTTTCTAAGTGGAAAGAATCTCTCTATCTCTACCCTATCTACCCCTTTCATTATCTTATATGTCTCTATAAGATCTCCCCTCAGCCTTCTAAACGCCAATGAGTACAGACCGAGTCTATTCAATCTCTTCTCATAGGCTTAACCCTCATCTCAGGTATCAGCCTAGTGAACCTTCTCTGCACTCCTTCCAAGGCCAATATATCCTTCTTCAAATGCAGAGAGCAAAACTGCTCACAGTACTTCAGTTGCGGCCTCACCTGTACAGTTGCAGCAAGACGTTCCTGCTTTTATATTCTATCCCCCTCGCTATAAAGGCCAACATTCCATTCATTTTCCACATTTGGAATTACAACTTATCTTCTTTCAAATTCTCAATTTTCCTTCTCTCATTCTTCACTCATTTTATGTCAGCCAATCAGAAGAACATAAGAACTAAGTCCAGGAGTAGGTCATGTGGAATCTGTGGAATTCGCTACTCCACAGTAGTGGGAAATCTCGGACGGTGAGTAAATTTAAGGAGGAATTAGACAATTGGTAATGGGTTCAAGGGTTATAGGGAGAAGGCAGGAAAATGGAGATGAAGAATATATCAGCCAAGATGGAATGACGGAGCAGACTCAATAAGCCTAATGGCCCAATTCTGCTCCTAAATCTTCTGAACTTATTTGGTCCCTCGAGCCTGCTCCACTATTCGGGCGGCACAGTGGTTAGCACTGCTGCTTCATAGCGCCAGGGACCGGAGTTCAATTCCCAACTCGGGTCACTGTCTGTGTAGAGTTTGTACATTCTTTCCATGTCAATATGGTTTCCTCCAGGAGCTCTGATTTCCTCTCACAGTCCAAAGATGTGCGGGTTTGGTAGATTGGCTGTGATAAATGCCCCTTAGTGTCAGGGAGACGAGCTAGGATAAATGCAAGGGGTTATGGGCATCGAGCCTGGGTGTGATTGGTCAATGCAGACTCAATGGGTTGAATGGCTCCTTCTGCACTGTAGGATTCTATGATTCAATAAGATGGTGACGATCATCAAAGATTTAATATGTGCATCTTGTTTGTTGCACTAATGGAAGGCGGGAATCACACGGTTAACTCCCAGACACCTGCATGCGCCTGTAGCTGTAACAAAAAGATTCCAATTAAATTCCCTCACTCATGTTTTGAAATCAGATTAAAGTAGATTTTATTTGCTTAACATCCCACAGAGAGATTGGGAGAGTTGGCATTGTAACCTGCTTTTATACAGGGGTGATTGCAACATAGGAACCAAATCAATTTAATGAAACACTGGACCAAAACTAAATTTATATTATTACCAAAATCAAAATGATGAATAAAATATTTATTATTACTGAACTGATGATGTCCTGTTATACCAAGCTTTTGGCTGCCTGTTCTAATGGCTCTTTAAATTAGGAGGTGGTAGTTATAGGACAGATGTTAAAGGTGGGTTCTTTACTCAGAGGGTAGTAAGGGCGTGGAATGTCCTGCCTGCAGCAGTTGTGGACTCGTCAAGTTTAAGGGCGTTCAAATGGTCAGTGGATAGGCATATGGATAACATTGGAATAGTTTAGGATAGAGGGTCATAAAATTGGTTCCATTGGTCGGCACAACATCGAGGGCCGAAGGGCCTGTACTGCGCTGGAATGTTCTATGTTCTATTATGTGATTCGGTGTCAAATATCGTTGGGTATCATTTCTGCAGGATGTTTACTGCAGTAAAAGCACCATATAAATCCAACTTGTTGCTGTTGAAAAAAGTGATATATGTTGTGCAATGATTCAGGATGCTTGATTGGAAAGGAACATAGTTTATTACAGAATGCAAAGTAAAAGAACAAGAACAATACAGCAAAGAAAACAGGCCCTTCAGCCCAATAAGCCCACACCACCATTTTAACATTGTGAGTGCCCTCTTCTACCTATGACCTTTGACTATGTCTATTGGATTCCCTATTTGGACCCCTAAAACTTCTACTGTGGTGTATGCACCATAGTTCCTGCCTGGGACTATAGTTCAGCAGGCCCAGTCCTGGGCTTGCTTGAGAAAAAGGATCAGGTTATGGGTTCCAGCTGGCCAGGCCACTGCCTGTTGCCAGGGGAACTCACACTCAACCAGCCCTGCAGTGAGATTGATCAGTGATTCCCCAGGGATTTTGTGGGGGTAATCACATTTTGATTGTTGCCAGCTTCAGGTGAAGAGTTAAACACAACAGAGATCCAAAATTCTCTGGCAATACTTTCTGAAGACACCAATGTAAAAAGGATGCTTTGTAAGGATGCCAAGCAGAGGGCTGTACCGTGGCTTTGAGTTAGAGCCTCTTCTGTTATCCAGATACAAGAGAGACAAGATTAATTTCACACAGCACGAATTATTGTACCAGCTCAAACTTAACACTTGGAACCGATACAATCACATTAATTAATAAGAAAAATAGAAGATCAATATAGTGTGTATATTTGTTGTAATGAAATTTTAATGAATTTACACAGCTTCCAGAAAAATCAAATTATATTTTTTAAAAAAACACTGTCAGCACCAAAGTCACCTTGTGGGAATTTGATGCCAATTTTCACATCTAATATCACAGGAGGAGGCCATTCAGCCCGTTGTGCCTGTGCTGCCTCTCCAAACAAGCTGCATTTCGAGCAGCTTTCCCCTGCCTTCTTCCCATATTTCTACACAGTCCTCCCTTTCAGATTCAGGGACGATACGACAGCACAGTGGTTGGCACTGCTGCTTCACACCGCCAGGGACCAAGATTCGATTCCCAGCTTCGGTCACTCCCCGTGTGGAGTTTGCACATTCTCTCCGTGTCTGTGTGGGTTTCCTCCGGGTGCTCCGGTTTTGTGGCACATTCTGAAAAACGTGCTGGTTAGGTGCATTGACCTGAAAAGGCGCCAGACTATGGTGGCTAGAGGAATTTCACAGTAACTTCATTGCAGTGTTAATGTAAGTCTTATTTGTGCCTAATAAATAAACTAATAAATAAGCTTTAAGATTCATCCAAGTCCCTCTTGGTTGCTTTTGATTCAAGAGCTTTTAAAAAGGTGGCCAAAGCATAGTTTTAATTCAAGGCAAAGCGTAACTGACAATCTCAGCCTTGAAATATCCTTTCATTTCCCTTCACTCTGGTGACTTACCCTCGGGTTTAGAAAAATACAGATCTATCAATAACTCTCTCAATGTTAATCAAAGATTGATTTCTGATTATAAATTAAGAATGAATTCAAATTCCAATGTAAGCTGTGTGTAATAAATTCAATCCCTGTGATTTCTGGTTGAATTAACTTAATACGACGACATCAAATAAACTGCCCCAGATCCTGCACTGAATAAATATACACACAATCCACTTTGAGGTTTGCCTTCTGTCATAGTTTTCAGCATTTCCATCTCTTTATCCAGCTGCTGTCACGGTGATACGGTCTACACTGCCACCCTGCACACTACCATTGTTCTATAATTAGTTTAAAGTTTAAATTTATTTATTGTTGTCACAAGTAAGGCTTACATTAGCACTGCAATGAAGTTACTGTAAAAAATCCCCTAGTTGCCACATTCTGGCGCCTGTTCAGGTACACTGAGGGAGAACTTAGTATTGCCAATGCACCCTAATCAGCGCGTCTGGTTGGACTGGGGGAAGGAAACAGAGCTTGTGGAGGAAACCCACACAGACACAGGAAGAATATACAAATTACACAGGCTGTGAGGCAGCAGTGCTAACCACTGTGCTACCATGCCATCCCTTGGTGCTATTAAAATCAAATTGGCCTTTCCTTTCACATCTTTCAAATCAGTTTTCTCTGTGACCTTCTTTTGAACTGTTGAACTTAATATTCTGCTTAGTAATCAAAAACTGGTCCAATATGGAAATAAGCCACTTAATCCGTCCAACCATATTCTCACAGAATGTAACCCAAATTCTATAGCATTAACTGTTATTTTCTTCTTCCGAGTAATGATCTAAAAGAAAGCATGCGCTGGTTCAACCATATTCTTTAGGCTGGATTCGCTTGCAGGCAATGGTTCACCACCAACCTTTGCATGGCTGCCCAATGTGCATTTCTTAAAGTGGGGTCTGTGTGCATCTTAATGTTAACCCTCTCACATACTTCCACATTCCATGAGAGCTGGCACGGTGGCACAATGGTTAGCACTGCTGCCTCACACTGCTAGGGATTGGGTTCAGCTCCAGTCTTCAGTGACTGTCTGTATGGAGTTTGCATGTTCTCCCCATGTCTGCGTGAGTTTTCTCCAGGTTCTCTGGTTTCCTCCCACATTCCAAAGATGTGCAGGTTGGTGAATTGGCTATGCTAAATTGCCTCTTAGTGTCCCAAGATATATAGATTAGGGGGGTTACTGAGGTAAATAGGTAGGGTTACAGGAATAGGGTGGCAGCCTGGGTAAAATCTATCGGAGAGTCAGACTTGAAAGGCCAAATGGCCTCCCTCTGCACTGTAAGGATTCTGTGATTCCATGTGGTAAGGGTGTGGTAGTATTTTGGCGACGTTGCTGGATCTGTAATCAAAGGCCATCAACTCCAATTCTGGATTCTGGAGATTTTAAATTCAATGAACTAAATGAATTCTAGAATAAAAAGTTGCCATCAGATTGAGTTTACAGACCTAAACATTAACTCCATTCTCTTCTCCACAGACGCTACCAGACCCCTGCTGAGCATTTCCAGCATTTTTTGTGCTGCTACTGTCCAAGATAGTGGTGATTCGTTTCTGTCACAAAAACCCATCTGGTTCATTAATGTCCTTCAGGACTTACAACCATGCTGTGGTTCAGTGGTATCGTCACTGGACTAGTAACCCAGAGACCTGAGATAATCCCCTGAGGATCTGGGTTCAAATCCCACCTCAGTAGATGGTGAGATATGAATGCAATAAAAATCTGGAGTTAAAAGTCTAACGATGACTGTGAAACTCAATTGTTGTAAAAACTCACCTGTTTCATTTGGGGAGGGAAATCTGCTGTCTTGACCAGGTCTGGCCTACATGTGACTCAGCTCCACAGCAATGTGACTCTTTGGACAATAAATGCTGGCCCAGCCAGTGACCCACCCCTCCAGCCCCCACCCCTGCACCCCCAACATCCAATAAATAAAGAAGTCTGGCTTAAATTTGACCACACGCCAACAGAATTGTGGACCGCAATTCTCTGGTCACTCCGCAGTATGTTTCTCGGTGGCGGGAGGTGGCATACCATTTCACGGGCAGTGGGATCCTGTAATCCTGGCACTGTCAATGGGAATTCCCATTGAAGTCCCACCCCCCCCAACACTGCCAGGAAACCTGCAGCAGGGGGTTCAGGCCAGCAGGAGCAGAGAATTGTACCGACCTGAACAGCCAGAGAATGTAGGATGGCACAGTGGTTAGCACTGCTGCCTCATAGCTCCAGGGACCCGGGTTCAATTCCAGACTCAGGGCATTGTCTGTGTGGAGTTTGCACATTCTCCCCTGTGTGTGTTTCAAAGAACAAAGAACAAAACAGCATGGGAAACAGGCCCTTCAGCCACCCCAATGTTCCCACCTCTACCTGTGATCCCTGTCTATGTTTCCTCTGGGTGTTCCAGTTTCCTCCCACACTCCAAAGCTGGATTGGCCATGCTAAATTGATCCTAGTGTCAAACAGATTGGGGGGAGAGGGGGGGAATTATGTGGGGTTATGGGAATAGGATTTGGGATTGTGGTTGGAGAAGACTCAAAGGGCTGAGTGGTCTCCTTCTGGACTGTAGAGATTTTATTCTATGATTCTATGAGAATTCCTCCCATGGTTTATTCTTATACACCCTCTGAAGTGACCCAAACATGCTATACAGTTCTTTCAAATGCTGTTAGGGATGGGTATAAACATTGGCCTTCTTACCCAGTGTTACACACACATCTTATGAATCAATAAAAAACAGGTTTACTTTCTAATTACTTTGCAGTGTCCCTCTCCAACATCATTCATCAGATCTTGGCAGCCTAGCAGACAGGAATATATTTCACAAGGAGCTCTCCATCAATCACCCTGGCATATCCTCCTCTGGTAATTATTCAGAGTTTTATTTGCATTTGGTCACTCACCCTCCTGCAGCAATGGAGTGAATGTACCATTCCGCCCTCCATAGGAATCGGAATGGGTGAGATGCAGACCATGGAAAAGTCCATCGACCTTGAGCAGGACTTTCCGGTTTCATAGAACATAGAACAATACAGCACCAACAGGCCCTTCGGCCCACGAGTTGCGCCGATCACATCTACCAATCCACAGACCTATCTATAACCCCCTATCCTATTCTTTTCCATATACTCATCCAGAATTCTCTTAAAAGACCCCAGTGAGTTTGCCTCAACAACCTCCGATGGCAGTCGTTTCCATTCACTCACCATCCTCTGAGTGAAAAACCTACCCCTGACATCTCCTTTGTATTTGCTTCCCTGCACCTTAAATCTGTGTCCTCTCGTAGTGACCGTTTCAGCTCGGGGAAATAGTCTCTGAGAGTCCACCCTATCTATTCCTCTCAATATTTTATAAACCTCTATCAGGTCGCCTCTCAACCTACGTCTCTCCAGTGAGAAGAGTCCCAGCTCCCTCAACCTATCTTCATAAGGCCTGCCTCCCAATCCAGGCAGCGTTCTTGTAAATCTCCTCTGAACCCTGTCAATAGCCTCTATATCCTTCCTATAATAAGGTGACCAGAACTGCGCACAATACTCCAACTGGGGTCTGACAAGAGTCTTATAGAGCTGCATCATTACCTCCTGACTCCTAAACTCTATTCCTCAATTAATGAAGGCCAGTACACCATATGCCTTCTTGACCACTTCCTCCACCTGCGAGGCCAATTTAAGAGTCCTATGGACCCGGACCCCGAGATCCTTCTGCTCTACAACACAGCTAAGACTCCTACCTCTTATATTGTACTTCTTCATCCCATTATTCCTGTCAAAATGGACCACTACACATTTATCTGCATTGAAGTCCATCTGCCACTTCTCTGCCCAGTCTTGCATCCTGTCTATGTCCTGCTGCAACTTTTGGCATCCCTCCAGACCATCCACAATACCACCAATCTTTGTATCGTTGGCGAACTTGCTAACCCATCCCTCCACTTCCTCATCCAGGTCATTTATGAAAATGACAAACAGCAGGGGTCCCAGAACAGATCCCTGGGGCACTCCACTGGTTACCGCCCTCCATGCAGAACAAGACCCATCCACAACCACTCTCTGCCTTCTGCCGGCAAGCCAGTTCTGGATCCACGAGGCCAAAGCCCCTTGGATCTCATGCCCTCTCACCTTCTCCAGAAGCCTTGCATGTGGGACCTTATCAAACGCCTTACTAAAGTCCATGTACACTACGTCCACACCCTTCCTTCATCAATGTGTTCAGTCACATTTTCGAAGAACTCAACTAGGCTCGTTTTGGGGCGAATGAGGCTGGAAAATCCCACCCATTCTTTTCATTTTGTTTATTTCTCTCTGTGTGACTTTTCCTACATTGCTGGCCTCATGTTTAATATTTCACCTCGTGCTGACACATCGTAACAATGACTAACAGCACCATTCCGCAGTTACATGGAGAGCATTCAACCTCTGTCACAACGTGATGTCACGTATGTTGCTCTAGTCAACTAGATCAAAAAGCATCTCGAGCAAATAGGCATTCCTCTGAAACAAAATCAGAAAACCTTGCAAATACTCATCAGGTCTGACAGCATCTGTGGAGAGAGAAACAGACGTTTCAAGCTAAATGGGAGTTCCTCAGAAGATTTCCTCTGACAGAAAAAATTACCTGGTGTCAAAGAAGCATTCTTATCTTTAGCATTGCTGCCTCACAGTGCCAGGGACCTTGGGTCACTGTCTGTGTGGAGTCTGCATGGGTTTCCTCCGTGTGCTCCAGTTTCCTCCCACAGCCCAAAAAGATGTGCTGGTTAGGTGCATTGGCCGTGCTGAACTCTCCCTCAGTGTAGGTGCCAACTCGGGGATTTTCACAATTTCATTGCAGTGTTAATGTAAGCCTGCTTGTGACACTCATAAATGAACTTTAATTAATCCGTGTGCTCCCAGTGACTTCTGACTAACTTTTCAGTGGTTACTTAACAGGTGTCAAAATAATAAATCTTTTTAGATTTTTCTAGCCAGTCACATGTTCATATGCATTAAAGAATGTTACTTATACCCACTTAATAATATTACAACCTTTTATTCCTTTCTCCAATTACATAGAATCCAATCTGGCATGATCTTGACGCATGGATCATTTTATCCCGCCAATTTTTCAAGCCAATTATTTTTTTCTAAATAAGCTAATTAAATTCTTAAGTTGCTTCTGCATTACTGGTATGTAGTTTGAAAATTGTAGTAAAGTGCTTTACTAGCTACACATGGTATCTCTTACATACCAGATCGAATAGACATTAACCCAATACAGTAATAATGGTCATAAATATTATGATATTATTATTCCTTAAATTTCACAAGTGCATTTATGGAAGCATGTGATGCATTCCAGGCCAAAGGATACATTTTGGAATGTATTTATACTTAGAGCAAATTCATCGAACTGGATGGGAAAGGTTGACAAATTGAAAAAGTGCCATCAAAATAATCAGTAAATATTCCTCTCCATAAGGTCTGGTTCTGAAAAATCTGTGAAGGTTCCTTTGGCAACATTAATTCTTACCAGGACACTGTCAAGTACACAGATTAGAAATTTGTGGCTATGTGGCAATTTTAACATTGATTTATTGAGAATAATGCTTCTAAATAATGTTTAACTGAGGGAATTTTACAATTCCCTTTTTAATGTGGTTCCAGTTCTGTCGAAATTGTAGGAAAGTCATCTGCAAAATGCTGACATCTGGAAATCTTTTGCTCAATTGTTTGTGAGAATTATTGAGCAATCTCAGCATGTTACTCTTACTGGATAACCTCGGGGAACATAGGATAAAGCTCAGCATTTAGGAATAAAGAAATATTTTAAAAACTCATAACAGATCATTCCTCTCCATCTGGCCAATCTCATTCAAAAACGTTGCATGTTATTTTCTATCCCTCTCAATTGCACTTAAAAAGTATATTTGAAATTGCTGCCTTAACAATCCCACAGTCAACTCTGTATTACACTACGCACAACCACTGATTAGCTCCCCAAACTGTATCCACCCCACGTCTATATGTCTCTTGTGAGGATAGGTTTTTATAGTATTTTCCAAAGATACAACCAAGTTCATTTCCCTAGTCATGCTTTACTGTAACTGCTTTCAGGTATTTAATAGTCCTGGCCCTCAGCGAGATGTGACTTGCCTCATTTTGTGCTCATTCTATACTTCGTTGTGTGGAGCAAGTGTAGGGTATTTCACTGCAGTTACACAACAACAAAGAGTGGAATTTCACTCGCCCCCAACACCAGAAAACTCCACCTCAGGTCAACAGACCTTTGCATGGTTCGTGCCCCACCCGCTACGATTCCCGTGATGGGCCAACTCCACACAAGCAGTGACTCAAACCGGGAATCAAACCCAGGTCCCTGGCACTGTGAGGCAGCAATGCTAACCACTGTGCCACCGTGTTGCAAGTCACAGAGTATTTTCTCTGCCCCGTAACAGCTTCCCTTAACTTTACACTCACCTTAACAGTACATGTTTAATGAATGAGCAATCTATTAACTCCACCTTCATTTTATTTATTATTTCAGGGACAAGAGCGAAAGGCTGGGCAGATCATTTATCATTCAGATTCCCTATTGGCTGCTACACAGACCCAGTCCGTCTTTGTGGTCATCACTCTGTACTTTCACCATTAAAAAGTACAAATCATTCTTCATGTTTAAGGGCTGGAAGATAAGCATATTGAGTAGCACAGTGCCATGGAGAATCACAGAATCCTCACAGTGCAGAAAGAGGTCATTTCACCATTGATTCTGCACTCACAACAATCCCACGCAGGCACTATCCCTGTAACCATGCATATTTGCACAACATCCGCAGAATCATTTGTAGCTTCCAAAGGTGGGATTTTCTGGGCAAGAAAATCCCACCTGAAGTCAATGGATTTTTACACTAAGGAGCATTTAGCATGACCAATCAGCCTAACCCGCACATATTTAATGTGTGGGAAGAAACCAGAGCACCCAGTGGAACCCACACAGACACGGGGAGAATGTGCAAACTCCACGCAGACAGTGACCCAAGTCAGGAATCAAGCTGAGGGCCCTGGAGTTGTGAAGCAGTAATGCAAAGCACTGTGCCACCTTGTTGCCCAATGCACTGGAATTCATTGAAAAGGTAGCTATTGCTCTGACAAGAGTCTCATCTTCACCAAGATTAAACATTTCACTACCACATGAAGCTCTCAGCAGGAATGTAAGTATAAGCGCCCAGGGCTCTGCTTTCCCCTCAATGCAGAATACTGCACAAGTTACATAGGAAAACTAGACATGAGTGTCAAATTCCATCAATGTATTATTATACAACATATAAAATATTTATATATACATTTTTGAAAATGTTAAAAATAGAGCTTGTACCCAGTGAACTTTAATTTAAAACGTATGTTCTCCCTGCGTCGCACTATGCAAGTCAGAGACCATTATTCCCATCCATCTATATGATTTATTCATAACACAACAATGGCTACAATCTGAAAGCAGCTTCTTCATCACATCTGAGGGAGCGATGGAACTTATCACAACCAAAGCTCCAACACCAGAGCTGGAAAGATGTGCGGACAGAACAGTCACCTGTATCCAGGATCTTTAGTGAAAGTCAATTTTAAAAAGGAACATTGGAATCAGGACAGCTTTTTCTAAAAAAAACATGAAATGGGTACTAAGAATAAACCAGAGGCAGCCGCAAAATAAGAGGTAGACTGTAAATGTGAAGCATAAAGCGTGAATGATTGTAAGTCAGTCAGTATCTGTAGATAGGAGCAGGCAAATTACCACATTCCGAGTGTGAGGAAAACTGTGCTTCTGGAATGTTCTAACCCGTCGGCCCTTTGCTCAGGTTTACACAACGTCAGTGTAACCTGTTGCAAATGAATTGTTCGCAATATAACTGGGAGATGCAGGACTGGGAAGGAGAGTGCAAATAAAAAGAGGCAAGTTCCTCAAAATCCAAACCTTCTCTGAAGGGAAGCAAGGAAAGAAGTACTGATAAATAATCATAAATAGAATGAGCCACCAGAGAATGCAGACTCTGTAGCAATTTCTAAAAGCATTTGGGCATGGATGGGAAGGGATTAAAGAGATATGGGCAAAACGTGGGCGATTGGGATGAGTTGAGAGGAGACTATTGTCGGTATGGACCAGTTGGGCCAAAGGGTTGGTTCCATGTTATATTGTTCTATGACTCTATGGGGGGAGTTTTCCTGTCCCACCCACCATGGTAATCTTAGAGGGTCGGGGGGCATGTGATGTGGAGGGTGTGGGGTGGTGGGCAGGCCACAAAAAGGTCCGTTGAGCTCACGCGAGATTTTCTGCTTTTGGGGCTAGCATGGCTGGAAAATCCCATCCATTGACTCAAAAGTGGGAATGTGAGGGGGTAGAGTACCCTACCTAAGGCATTGTGGGACAACCCACAGAACATGGACTGCATTGATTCAAGAAGCAGCTCACCACCACCTTCTCAAGAGCAACAAGGGATGGGCAATAAATGTTGTAAACTCAGTAAGAGTCTGACAACATCAATTTTAAATCCAACCAATTTATTTGATAGTAAATCTGCTAGCTCTCGACGTTTGTGCCTTCGTCAGGTGAATGAGGTGTTCTGGTCTCCAAAAGCACACACATCAGCACAGACAGTTTACAGATTGCTGATTAGAATGTAAATCCTTACACCTAACCTGCTATTCAAGTCTTAAAGTGGCTAATAATGTGGGTGGAAGGAACATTGAGCACAGGGTTAGAGAGATGTGTATTGTCTCCAGACAGCACAGTAAGTGAGGTTTTTTGCTAACCCAGGCAAGTCATGGGGGTTACAGATAGTGTGACATGAAGCCAAGATCCCTGTTAAGACCATCCTCATGTGTGTGGAACTTGGCTATCAATAAATGTTGGCCAGCCCACAACGCCTATGTCCCACAAATGAATTTAAAAAAAGCATACAACCCTATTCTGTGTTGCATTAGCATGATAATTCTGATACAATGCTTTATTTGAAACTTGTAGCTCTTTATTCAGTTTTCTTCTGTGTGGGTCCTGTTCTGATACGGTTCATGATATAAACTTTGCCACATTGACTTCATGAATCCAAGAACATAATTCCACATTGATGCAATTTTTCCCTGTGCTGAATTTGTCCCATTTCTCCCCCTGACCTCGCGACATGGGGTCAAAAGCTAATATGGCTCTGGAAAGATGATACATACAAATATGCGTCAATGAATCTTATTGGATTAAGCCTCTTCCACATGTAAGCAAAAACCTCAATAATAATGATACAGGCATGGTATTATGAATTGCTGCCTCTAGAATGAATTTATACTGGTTTTTGTCCACAAGATTTATTTAAACCTGCAACAAGGCATGAAAGCTCCAAGTGCATCCTTAAATCAGACTTAATCCAGATTCACCAAATCAACTCCAGTTAAACAATTAGAGATCAGATCAAAGGATTTAACTAATCCAGCCAGTCACAGTAAGCTTGAGCATCCATTTGAGTCCTGAACCATTTGTCAAGGGAGTTTCACACTGGGGGCAGGGGAATGCCTGAGTGTTTATGTACACACTTTTATACAAGTGGTAGAAAGGAGATATGAGATAAGCTTCAAGGGTATTGTTAATAAAACTGTCTGGACCAATAATTCATCAATCTATTATAAAAAAACATGAAGTAATCATGGTGGAAGCATTTGTTAAGGTCGGAATACAGCCTGCAAAGGTCTAGGTTACCTAATGGATATGCAAGCAAAGAAAGAATTGCATTTACATAGAGCCCTTCGCAACCACAGGACATTTCAAAATGCTTCACAGCAATGACATACTTTTAAAGTTGTAGACATAGTTATAATGTGGGAAATGCAGCAGTCAATTTGCATACTGCAAGCAATGTGTTAATGATTAGTTATCTCTTTTAATTATGTTAATTGAGGGTTAAATATTGAGGAGAACACCCCTACTCTTCAAAACAAAACCATAGAATTATTACAGTACAGAAGGAGGCCATACAGCCCATTGAGTCTGCACCACCAATGCATTTTATCCATCCTATCCTCATCTTTACCATGGCTAATCTACTCAACTTCCACATCTTTTTGGACACTAAGAGCAATTCAATATGATCAATCCACTAACCTGCGCATTTGCTGGGAGATCCGGTCTCCTCCCAAACTCCAAAGAAGTGCAGGCTAAGTTGATTGGCCGTGCTACATTGCACCTTAGTGTCAGGGAAATTAGCAGGGTAATTATATGTGGTTATGGGGATAGGGTCTGGTTGGGGATTGTTGTCAGTGCAGGCTTGATGGGCCAAATAGCCTCTTTCTGCACTGTAAGGATTTTATGATTCTATGATCTCTGGACTGTGGAAGGGAATTGAAGCTTCAAATGAAACCCCACAGACAGAGTTTGGAAGAGTGAGGGATGACCTTATTCAAACAGTGTAGATGGTAAGATGTTTTCACCAGTGGGAGAGTCTTGAACAAAGGTACAGAGGTACAAAATAAAGGGCCGGTCATTTAAAATTGAGACACGTAGAAATTTCGGGGAAATGGCATAGAAAAGGAGCTGGTGCCAGCAAAGCTCAACCATGATCATATTGAATGGCAGGACAGGCTTGAAGGGCTTGGTGGCCACTCCTGCTTCTATTTCTCGTGTTCTTGTGTGACATGGGGAGAACATGCAAACTCCACCCGAGCCTGGATTCAAACCCAGATCCCTGGTACAGTGCGAATAACTGTGCCACCGTGCCACCCACAGTGCTATGGAATCTTTTATGTTCACCTAAAAGAATCAAGATGTGGAGATACCAGTGTTTCACTGGTGGGGGGGCACAGTAAGAAATCTCACAACACAAGGTTAAAGTCCAACATATTTGTTTAGTAGCACCAGCTTTCAGAATGCTGCTCCACTCCAGTCACCTGATGAAGGAGCCGTGTTTCAAAAGCTTATGATTCCAATAAACCTATTGGATTTTAACCTGTGTTGTGAGACATCATACTAAAAGAACCAATAAGGTCTTGTTTTAACATCTTATTGAAGGGGCAGCACCTTCCTCAGTACTGCACTGCCCTCAAGCACCAGGCGGGGATTGAACCTAGAAACTCATGGCTCTGAGACAAGAATGTTATCAACTAAGCCACAGCTGATAGAGGGCAGGCTTGATGCTTCATTCACAATTCAAGTTGGAGTTTGGGGCCACAGCGGCAGAGAATAGAAAATAAAACCATGGCTGGGAACAGAATAATTAATGGATAAATAATCACAAGACTTCAAATACATAAATACCTCCATGGGTATAAAATTGTAATTCTAATTTGTTAAAATATGAATTGGAGTTGCTAGTATTGGACTGGGGTAGGCACAGTAAGGAGTCTCACTACACCAGGTTAAAGTCCAATAAGTTTATTTGGTAGCACAAGCTTTCAGAGAGCCGCTCCTTCATCTGGTGAGTGCAGGATTTGTTTACAAACAAGGCGAATATAGACAGAAACTCAATTACATGGTAATGATTGGAATGCAAGTCTTTACAAGCGCAAGCAATGGGAGTGGACGGAGGGCTAAGCACAGGTTAAAGAGGTGTGAATTGTCTCAAGCCAGGACAGTTAGTAAGATTTTGCAAGTCTGGGCAAGTTGTGGGGATTGCAGATAGTGTGCCATGAACTCAAGATCCCGGTTGAGCCGTCCTCGTGTGTGCAGAACTTGGCTATCATTTTCTGCTCAGCAATTCTGTTGTGTATCTTGAAGGCTGCCTTGGAGAACGCTTACCCAAAGATCAGAGGCTGAATTCCCGTGACTGCTGAAGTGTTCCCTGACAGGAAGGGAACACTCCTGCCTGGTGATCGTTGAGTGGTGTTCATTCATCCATTGTTGTAGCGTCTGCATGGTCTCGCCAAAGTACCATGCCTCGGGACGTCCTTTCCTGTAGCATATCAGATAGACAATGTTGGCAGAGTCACAAGATAAGATATATCTGCCATCTCAGTCCGTCATTCAAACCTAGACAATGACAGTGAATCTATTCCTCGTCGTAGTTTTTGAAAGCAGAACCACGGGCTGTATTGTAGGCCTCCTGTCAGCACACACCATTCCCAAACATAGATGAAAGGTTCTGCTGTAGCATTTGGCTAACCTCGTAGTACAACGGAATTGTTATCTCCCATTCGTTCATTGAGAACTTAATGGCTCTTGTTGACAGGGAAACGGGAACATATTTTCCCCATCACGCTCTGATTTCTGATCTCACAAACTGAAGGTTTGCCAAAATATGGAATTTTAATAAGGAGCTGTCATTCAAAGAATTAGTAATATCCCCAAACCCTTTATTCATGGTAACCTGAACACTGCAAGGATTTGCAGTTGGATGCCATCACCAACTTACAATGTGAGGAAGCAGAGGAAAAGAATCTAAACCACGAAAATACTGTCAGCAATAACAACAGATGAATGCTTAATACGCTTATGTGGCATTCCTGTGTCTGGCAATTATGGCGGTAACCTCCTTGTACACGAAAGTATCTGAACATCTGAAAAAAAAAATGTGGCATCGACCCAGGTAAAATAAATATGTTAACACCTGCATTTTCAATAGAAGGTGCTGGAATGCCACATGAATACCTCAACTGTTTGTCCATTATTATTTGCTGACAGTAATTTTAAGGTTCGAGTTTCTTCTTAATGGTGAATTTGGATTTGAAAGCTGCTCAAGTGTTTAATCAATCAAGATTTGGGTTGCAAGAAGTTTAACTCAGTGAATATTTGAGCTTGCCACTGGTCATGGTTTAATACCAGTGTGTTAAAGCATGACAACTCACGGGGCAACGATTGAATTTTTCAGCTGTTAGGGATGTAACTATTTATTGAAGGAATGTAAATTGTCCCAATGAATAGAATCGCTTGGAAATAAAGGGCTGTTTCAGTTTTTATATATCATGGACACATCCTGAAACCATAAAATCCCATCCGAGGTCAACAGAACTCTTCATTGTCTGCCCTTCACCTGCTTCGATTTCCATGGCAGGCGGGACAGTAAAATTTCATCCAGAGAATTTTTCTTCTACTTTCCCTCTCATTCCTTTGTTGTGGTGACTATGATCCACTGGAATATGCACTGAGAGTGCTGTCACCTTCAAGGCTATGGGCAAGAACTGGAATTAGGATGTCAGAGTCTTTGACCATATTACAGCCTTGGTCCAAACATGGACAAAGAACTGAATTCCAGGGATGAGGTGAAAGTGACTGCCCTTGACATCAAGGAGCCCGAGCAAAACTGGACTGAATGAGAATCAGGGGTGGGGGAGAAACTCTGGTGGTTGGAGTTATACCTGGAACGAAGGAAGAGGGTTGTGATTGTTGGAGGTCAATCATCTTAGCCTTAGAACATCACTGCAGGAGTCCCTCAGATTTGTGTCCTAGGCACAACCATCTTCAGCTGCTTCATCAATCACCTTCCATTCATCATAAGAAATGGGGATGTTTGCTGATGATTGCACAATGTTTAGCACCAATCACTATTCCTCAGCTACTGAAGCATTTCATGTCCAAATGCAGCAACCACTGACCAATATTTGAGACTGATAAGTATCAAGTTACGTTCATTGCCACATAAGTGCTAGACAATGGCCATCTCCAACTAGAGAGAATCTAACCATCGCCCCTTGATATTCAACGGTATTACCATAAATAAATGTCGTAATGTGCCTTTAATCGATACCAGCATGACATCACTAAAAGGGAAGTGTGTCATGTGATCCATTCTCAGTTTCATGTTGGCCTGTGAACGGTTCTGTTGCTGATGTCTTCAATCCATCTTCTTGTGTGTCTCAAGATAGATAAATCTACAAAGTGCCAGACAATTACTCATGAATGATTGGTACCTTTAAGTAACTATGGGTTTCGCATGAGTTAAAATTGAGTGTAAGATAACTCACAAACACATGATAGATTGGGATAAAGAAGCTTGTTTGGCCCATTCGAGAATGCCACCATTTTCCTTATCGTAGAATTTAACTTCATTTCAGAGACAGGCAAGTGTTTAATATGAAGCGACATATTTCACTCCCGGACATCCACACTATCGACAGAATTAGGAAAAACCTTTCAGTCTGTTACTTCCTTCCAAAGCATTTCTGAATCTTCGAAGTTAGAAGCTATCGGAAAACAAGCAAGACAGGAAGCACAGAAGGTGTTTGGATTGTGAGTTATAATTCTCTCCTTCAGGGCAGGTGCTTCATCAAATATCCACACTTCAAAGCAGAAAGAGAATGATGTAGAGCATTTTATCATTGATTTGTCACAGATTGGAAGAGAAGGGACATTGGGATCACCCTGTGTGTACGCACGTTATAAATATACATGGTTATTTGAGCTATGATGCACAATAACACAAACAATTAAACAATCTAAAAATGGTAAATAATTCTTACTTTACACATTCTTTGTTCTTGTGGAGAAAACACAGCAAAAATTAAAATTGGTGTGTGTATTCTGTTGAATAATTTAAATCAAGATTTTATCTTCTGAGAACTTTGCAAGAATGAATGTTGAACAGTTGAGAATTATAAATAACTCCAGATTATCCAGCAACCAGAGCAGGGATATACTTCTGAAGTTGTGTGATACTCTGGTCAGACTCCATTTACAGTATTGTGAGCAGTTTTGGACCTTATTTCTGAGGAAGGATGTGCTGGCCTGGGAAAGAGTCCAGAGGAGATTCACAAAAATGAAATTGGGTTGATATTCTATAGCATTTCAAAAAATGAGAAGCTGATCTCATTGAAATTTAAACAGTTCTTACAGGGTGCAAAAGGGTAGATGTAGATAGGATGTTTCTCCTGAGTGGTGAGTCTCCACTGTGTGGAGTTTGCACGTTCTCCCCGTGTCTTTGTGAGTTTCCTCCAGGTGCTTCGGTTTCTTCTCACAGTCAAAAGCTAGGTGGGTTAGTTGGATTGGCTATGCTAAATTGCTCCTTAGTGTCAGGGGAACTAGCTAGGGTAACTGCATGGGGTTATGGGGGTAGAGCCTGGATGTGATTGTGGTCGGTGTAGATGGACCGAGTGCCCTCCTTCTGCACTGAAGGATTCAATGATTCTAACCCTGAAAAGGTGGTGGGTTCAAGCCCCACTCTGCGGGTGGAATTTCAGAGCTCCCCCCAGCAGGAGTTTCCCTTCCCACTAAGTCATGGATTTTTCAATAGCCTGATCCCCACTGTATAGTGGGAGCATCTTTGGATAAGAAATTTAATTGAATTGTTGGATGTACACGGAAGAACCAAATGGAAGAAGCAGAGGTCATTTTCCTTGTTTCCTGATCATTAATCCACCAAATTGGCTGCCATGACAGCTTATTGCCCTCTCATGGGTGGGAGCCCAAGCTTCCCTCGTAGGAAATAGCCAAGGGTTGCTAACTGCAATTAGATTTATTCTTGGAGATTTTGTCACTTGATTTCCCTCAAACTCCAGCCATTGATCGGCCAAACCATGTGACACACTGCATTATTACACCAATTGGAAAACAGGAAAATTCAATTGGTTAATGAATGAATGTCAGCTCAACAGCCTCCCCATCCCTACCACCCCACACCTAATTCCCCCCATTTTCAGTATTTTTAAAATATCTGCTAAGGAGAAATATTCAAAGAAAATGAAATACGTATATTTGTATTTTATATATATATATATGTATATGTTTTAATGACCCAACACTTTTTCTCCAAATTCACATCTTATTAAACTAAAAAGAGTGTAGAAAAGATTTACTAGGATGCTACTGGGTCTTGATGCATTGAACTATAAGGAGAGGCTGAATAGACTGGGACTTCTTTCTCTGAAGCATAGGAGGCTGAGGGATGACCTCATAGAGGTCAATAAAATAACAAGGGGCATGGACAAGGTAGATAGTCAATATCTTTTCCCAAAGATAGGGGAGTCTAAAACTAAAGGGATCAGGTTTAAGGTAAGAGGGGAGAGATATAAAAGAGTCCAGAGGAGCAATTTTTTCATACCGAGGGTGATGAGTGTTAGGAACAAGCTGCCAAAGGTTGTAGTAAAGGCAAGTACAATTTTATCTTTTAAAAAGCATTTGGATAGCTACACAGGTACGATGGGTACAGAGGGATATGGGCCAAATGCAAGCAATTGGGATTAATTTAGGGTTTTAAAAAAAAGGGCAGCATAGACAAGTTGGGCCAATGGGCTTGTTTCCATGCTGTAATCTTCTATGACTCACAGGGCAGTGTCCTAGAGATTGGCCTTCAATTCCTGAAGATTCCAGGCTGATCCTGAGGATTGGCCACCCTAACACAGCCACCTGATCTCATTGTTTTGTTTAGTAGCCAACACAGTGGTTAACATTGCTGCTTCACAGTACCAGAGACCTGTGTTTGATTCCTGGTTTGGATCACTATCTGTGTGGAGTTTGCACATTCTCCCTGTGTCTGTGTGGGTTTCCTCCAGGTGCTCCAGTTTCCTTCCACTGGCTGAAAGATGTGCTGGTTAGGTGCATTGACCTGAACAGGCACCGGACTGTGACGACCAGAGGAATTTCACAGTAACTTCATTACAGTGTTAACGCATGGGGTTATGGGTAGAGCCTGGATGTGATTGTGGTCAATGCAGATGGGCCAAATGGCCTCTTTCTGCACTGTAGGATTTGATGATTCTAACTTTCAAAAGATGGTGGGTTCAAGCCCCACTCCAGGGGTGGAATTTCAGAGCTCCCACTAGCAGGAGTTTCCTTCCCACTAAAAGTCAAAGGACTTTTCAATGCCCTCATCCCCACTGTACAGTGGAAGCAACTTTGGATGAGAAATTGAGTTGAACTGTTGGATACATGAAAGAACCAAATGGAAGAAGTACAGGTCAGTTTCCTGATCATTAATCCATCAAACTAGCTGCCATAACAGCTTATCACCCTCTAATGTGTGGGAGACCAGACTTCCCTCAGAGGAATAATTGTGGGTTGCCAACTGCAATTAGATCTATTCTTGGAGATTTTGTCACATGATTTCCCCCACACTCCAGCCATTGATCAGCCAACACATCCACCCACGTGACACAATGCATTGTTACACCAATTGGAAGGTAGGAAAACTCAATTGGTTAATGAATGCTTTTTCTCCAAGATCACACCTTATTAAACCAAAAAGAGCGTAGAAAAGATTTACTAGGATGCTACTGGGACATGATGCATTGAACTATAAGGAGAGGCTGAAGAGACTGGGACTTTTTTCTCTGGAGTATAGGAGGCTGAGGGGTGACCTTATAGAGGTCTATAAAATAACGAGGGTCATGGACAAGGTAGATAGTTAATATCTTTTCCCAAAGATAAGGGAGTCTAAAACCAGAGGGAACAGTTGTAAGGTGAGAGGGGAGAGGTACAAAAGCACCCAGAGGGACAATTTTTTCACACAGAGGGTGATGAGTGTCTGGAACCTCACATCCCTTCTAGTGATGTCATACTGATACCGATTAAAGGCATATTACAACATTTATTTATGGTAATGCTATTGAATATCAAGGGGCAATGGTTAGATTCTCTGTAGTTGGAGATGGTCATTGTCTAGAATTTATGTGGTATGAATGTAACTTGCTACTTATCAGTGCAATATTGGCCAGCAGTTGTTGCATTTAAACATGAATTGCTTCATAGCTGAGGAATAGTGAATGGTGCTGAACATTGTGCAATTACCAGCAAACATCCCCACTTCTTATGATGGATAGAAGATCATTGATAAAACAGCTGGTTGTGCCTAGGACAGTAACTTCATTGCAGTGTTAATATAAGCCTACCTATAACCCATAAACTTAAACTTAAAACAATCTAAAAGTTAACACAGTCTACCAGCCTATGGAGTTTGCCTGCACTTCAAAATTAACTAATTGGCTACTAAACTCTTCAGGGACATTCCATGGATGTGAAAAGCTCAATTATAGAACAGAACCCCTGCCATGCGGAAAGAGGCTATTTGGCCCATCCAGCCTGCACCAACAATCCCTCCCAAATCCTATCCCTGCAACACCACACATTCACTCTGCTAATCTCCCTGACAATACGGGTCAATTTAACATGGCCAATCAAAGTAACGTCTTTGGACCATGGGAGAAAACCCACACAGAAATGGGGAGAATGTGCAAACAAATAGACAGTCACCCGAGGCCGGAATTGAATTTGGGTTCCTAGTGTTGTGAAGCAGCAGTGCTAACCACCATTCCACCCAGATTATAAATGGAGATTAAATTTGCAAAGAAAACGCAACCATGAATTTTATTCCTTTCTCAGTCCCTGTTTTATTCCTGTTAGTCCGTCTCCCCCCGCTCTCCCCAATATTATCCCTCTTATTTTCTGATGTTATAATCACTACCTGATTATCTCTGATATTTGGCTGTTCTTAGCTATCTCATGTGATACGGACTATTTATGTTTGCAATTGAGCTGCATTCGATGGCCCTCTTCTGCCAAATCTAATTAAAACCAATGATCTGCTGCCACATTGCTGCTTTCTGCTTATTTTCACTCTTGTCAAGCTTGTCATCCGGCCCATTATACAACCAAGTAAATCTGTGCTTCTGACATCCAGATGGGTTCCACCTTGAAATATTCAGCTGCCTGTGAATGGCTGACAGATCAGATTTATATCTGTTCAGTTTATCAATCCTGGAGCCACATGCTTGCAAAATAAATGGGGTGTCCTCCTAATTTGTTCAGAATGTGCTTCTTCGCTGGGTTTCACTGTCTGTCTTCCTTCCTTACAGCTGATTTTCATCCCGCCCCCCCTCTCCACACACACACACACACACCACACACACACACACACACACAACACACACCATGCACACCCCATCCGCCCCACACACCACCTCCCCACAGCCCCCCCACACACGCACACCCCATCCCCCACACACACTCCATCCCCGTACATACACACCCCAACCCTCCCAAACACACACCCTCTCCCTCCCACACACACCCTCTCCCTCCCACACACACCCTCTCCCTCTCACACACACCCCATCCCCCACCTGCTCCAACACACTCAGAAAAGTTGCCCAGAGCTCGCAGTTTCAACTAAGATTGAGTTTCAGGCAATCAGCTGGTGGGAGATCCTAGAAACTAAAGGCTTATGAGAATGAAAATGAAAAGCTGGTGATGCTCGTAATGCCCAATCAGTTAAATCCATTTCCCCTTTGATATTAATCAGGGCTGCTATAGAATCCCTACAGTTCAGAAGAAGATCATTCAGCCCATCAAATCTGCACCGACAATGATCAGGCCCTATCCCCTGTACTCCACCTATTAACCTTGCCAGTCCCCCCAATACTAAGGAGTAATTTAGCATGGTCAATCTACCTAACCTGCATATCTTTGGGCAGAAACCAGAGCACCCAGAGGAAACCCACTCATGATGAGCAAGATTATAAGTAAGCAAAAGGCATCTGATTGATCCAATCCAAACAAAAGTATTATCCTGTTCCTCATGCTAATATAAGCTCCAAGCATCTGGTATACCATAGAATCCCCACACTGTAGAAAGAGACCATTTGGCCTATTGAGCCTGCACTGACAACAATCCCAACCAGGTGCTATCCCTATAACCCTACGCATTTACCCTGGCTATTCCCCGTGACACTAGTGTTGATTTAGCATGGCCAATCCATCCAACCCACACATCTTTGGACTGTGGAAGGGAACTACACCACCCAGAGGAAACCCACGCAGACACAAGCAGTAATGTGCAAACTCTATACAGACAGTGACCCAAGCCAGGAATCGAACCCGGATCTCTGGTGTGTGAGGCAGAAGTGCTAACCACTGTGCCACCCCAAGAACAGGTGATTGAGGTACATTTTACAGAGGAAATTCCAGAGCTTAGAACATTTATTAATCAACAGATACATTATAAAATGCTCACTCCTTTAATCTTAAAGTATGACTGCTAAATGCTCGCTAATATCTAGATTGAGCCTAACTCAGTGGAACACATCTTGGGATGGAACTTTAAGAAGGCATAATCGTGAATCAACAGCCAAAGTTACACTCATCGTAAATCCATTTTGCTAATGCTCCAGCCAAATTCATTACATTACACCAGAACATAAAAGGATCAGAATCAAGCACTGAACACTGTGTAAATACATAAATTTCTAGACTTTAAAGGCTTTAAGGTGAGTAGGATGTGTGTGGGAGTGCGGCATTAATGAGAGGATCAACCATGATTATATTCAATAGCAGAACAGGCTCAAAGGGATGAATGGCCTCCACCTGCTCCCGTTTTCGATGTTGCAATGTTTCTTTAATGGAAATTTGCATAAAGAATTAAGGCCCAAGAAAACATTGAAGTCACTCCATACATCATTTCCTTCAGTGTAAGAAATAAAGCTTCAAGCCATCCATTTATTATTCATGCACAATAAGCACAGCATACTTAAAGGTAGCCAATCAGAGAAGCTCAATCCTTAATGTGATTTATTGTGCTGCCATAAGAATCCATTTCAAAAACCAAAAATATAATGAAGGTAACAAATAGGAACATTTTTCAACAAATAGACCAAAGTATAATAAGAAATGCCAGGAAAATGATTTTGCTACAGTTAAAACACTGGACTGCAGTTTTGAAGCAGTGTAATTGCATAAGATTCATGTGTACAGTCCTTTAGCAAGAGAGGTGGACCCATATATTCATTGAATATATTTAAGTCACGGGTGGATAGATTTCTGATAGACAAGGGGATTGAGGGTTACGGGGAGAAAGCGGGAAAGTGGAACTGATGCACTTCAGATCAGCCATGATCTTATTGAATGGCGGGGGGCTAGATGGCCTACTCCTGCTCCTGTTTCTTATGTTCTTATGTTCATAGACAGGCACAAAAGGGCAAGAAAATTTGGGCCTAGAGTAATGTTGCATGGAGCAGATTTGCACCCAGATTTCCTCAACATTTTACACTGGTTAATCGTTTTATGTCTTAATTATTATGACCCGAGGGACAAATTTAGAGAAATTCTTCCACAATGTGAATTAAACTGGCACTAACTTCATTGATATAACATTGCATTGTATCCATTCACAATTCTTTAGATCTTGTCCCTGTCCCTATATAGCAAGACCTAAACAATATTTTATTCATTCATGGGGCCTGGGTGTTTCTGGTGACCAGCATTTACTGCCCATCCCTAGTTGCCTTTGGAAGACAGTTGATAATCAATCACTTTGCTATATAGAACATAGAACATAGAACATTACAGCACAGAACAGGCCTTTTGGCCTTCGATGTTGCGCCGACCAATATAAAAAGCAATGCCCCTCCAAACTAAACCATTCCCTTCTCTTCCATATACTTATCAACTAACCTCTTAAACGCCACCAAACTTGGCGCATCTACAACTGCTGCAGGCAGGGCATTCCACTCGCGAACCACCCTTTGGGTAAAGAACCTACCTCTGATATCCGTCCTATAACTATCACCCCTTAATTTAAAGCTGTGTCCCCTCGTGCTAGCTTTCTCCATCCTAGGAAAAAGGCTATCACTGTCCACCCTATCTAAACCTCTAATCATCTTATATGTTTCGATTAGGTCCCCTCTTAGCCGCCTCCTTTCTAACGAAAACAATCTCAAATCCCTCAGCCTATCTTCATAAGACCTGCCCTCCATACCAGGCAACATCCTGGTAAACCTCCTCTGTCCCCTCTCCAATGCCTCCACATCTTTCTTATAATGCGGGGACCAGAACTGCACACAATACTCCAAGTGCGGCCGCACTAGAGTTTTGTACAGTTGCAACATGACGTTGCGGCTCCGAAATTCAATCCCCCTACCAATAAAAGCTAAGACTCCATATGCCTTCTTAACAACCTTCTCGACTTGACTGCCTACTTTCAGGGATCTATGCACATACACACCAAGATCCCTCTGTTCATCTAGACTATTAAGAATCCTACCATTTGCCCTATACTCTACACATTTATTATTTCTGCCATAGTGCATTACCTCACACTTTTTCACATTAAACTCCATTTGCCACCTCTCGGCCCAGCTCTGCAACTTGTCCAAGTCCCTCTGCAAACTATAACACCCCTCTTCACTATCTACCACTCCACCGACTTTAGTGTCATCTGCAAATTTACTAATCCATCCTTCAGTACCCTCATCCAGATCATTTATAAAAATTACAAACAGCAGGGGCCCCAAAACAGACCCCTGAGGTACACCACTTGTCACCGAACTCCAAGATGAATATCTCCCATCAACCACCACCCTCTGTCTTCTATCTGCTAGCCAATTCCTAACCCAATTAGCTAAATCACCCTCTATCCCATACATCTGCATTTTCTGCAGAAGTCTTCCATGGGCCACCTTATCAAACGCCTTACTAAAGTCCACATATACCACATCAACCGCCTTACCCCCAACCACCTCTTTGGTCACTTTTTCAAAAAACTCAATGAGGTTAGTAAGGCACGACCTACTCTTCACAAAACCGTGCTGACTATCCGCAATCAATTCATTTCTCTCTAAATAACTATAAATCCTATCCCTAATAATTCTCTCCAATACTTTGCCCACAACAGAAGTAAGACTCACTGGCCTATAATTTCCTGGAAGGTCTCTCTTCCCCTTCTTGAACAATATAGTTCAAGAAGGGGTATAGTTGGTTCTGGAGTCACGCGTAGGTCAGACCAGGTAAGGATGGCAGATTTCCTTGCCTAAAGATGGGTTTTTCCGACAAACGACAATGGCTTCATAGTCATCAATAGATTCTTAATTCCAGATTTTTTATTGAATTCAAATTCCACCATCTGCCATAGCAGGATTCAAACCCAGGTCCCCAGAACATTAGTTGAGTTTCTGAATTAATAGTCAAGCAATAATACCACTAGGCCATCACTTTGCCCAAATATTGAGATTTTCATGAGATGAGAAGTGGCAAGTGTCACCGCAAGAATGCCAGGCAATGATCATCTCCAACAAGAGAGAACCTAACCATTACCCCTGGCATTCAATGGCATTACCTTCGCTGAATCCCCTACTATCGACACCCTGAGAGTTACCACTAGTCAATTAAATAATGTGGCCATGGGAATGTGAGAGAGGCTGGGAACTTACTATGAATAACTCCATCCTAACTTCTCAAAGCCTGCCCACCATCTACAAGGCTCAAGTTAGTAGTGTGATGGAACACTCTCCACTTGCCTGGATAAGTGCAGCTCAAGAACATGAGATCACCCAGGACAAAGCAACTTGGCTGATTAACACTCACCACTACCTTAAACAATTACTGACTCACAGTGTAAGATGCACTGCAACAATTCAGGAAGACGCATTCAATAGCACCATACAAATGCTGCAATCTCTTCCATCGAGAAGGAGAAGGGCAACAGGCCTTTGGGAACACCATCAGCTATCAATTCCCTTAAGCCAGCTTGGAATTATATTCCTGCTTCTTCACTCTCACTGGGTCAAAATCCTGGAACTTCCTCTCTAGCAGCACTGTGAGTATACTTACACCTGCGGCGGCTCAAGAAGGCAGCTCGCTACTGCCTTCTCAAGGGCAATTAGGGAAGGGCAATAAATGTTAGCCTACCCAGCAAGGCCCACAACCCATGGAAGAACAAAAAGGTTCTGACCATTGGTAGGAAGTCCAAAGCTTTCTTGCCTTCGTTAATCGAGGAATAGAGTTTAAGAGTCAGGAGGTAATGATGCAGCTCTATAAGACCCTTGTCAGACCCCACTTGGAGTATTGTGCGCAGTTCTAGTCACCTCATTATAGGAAGGATGTAGAGGCTATTGAGAGAGTGCAGAGGAGATTTACAAAGATGCTGCCTGGATTGGGAGGCAGGCCTTATGAAGATAGGTTGAGGGAGCTGGGACTCTTCTCACTGGAGAGATGTAGGTTGAGAGGTGACCTGATAAAGGTTTATAAAATGTTGAGAGGAATAGATAGGGTGGACTCTCAGAGACTATTTCCCCGAGCTGAAATGGTCACTACGAGAGGACACAGATTTAAGGTGCAGGGAAGCAAATACAGAGGGGATGTTAGGGGTAAGTTTTTCACTCAGAGGGTGGTGAGTGAATGGAATCGGCTGCCGTCGGAGGTTGTTGAGGCAAACTCGCTGGGGTCTTTTAAAAGACTTCTGGATGAGTATATGGAAATGAATGGGATAGGGGGTTATAGATAGGTCTGTGGATTGATAGATGCGATCAGCGCAACTCGTGGGCCGAAGGGCCTGTTTGTGCTGTATTGTTCTATGTTCTATGTTCTATGTTACCCGCAGCAATGTGTTCAGTACATCTGATAGAAATTGCTGAAAAGATGTGAATTTTTTATCTTTACTTGAGTGCTGACGGTTCAGAGATGGTATAAAACAGGTCAGTGAATAAGGCAGATAGATTGGTTTACAACAAAGTTAGCAGGTAGGGAACATGCATCTTGCAATTATTTGAAGGGTACAATAACTCAGTGCATTAGTGCCAGCATCTTATATCAATGGAGATTTTTTTATTTGTAAGATAGCTCGATCTGTATCTTAACCTCCTGTACATAAACTTCAGGCAGCCATCCCATAATGCCAGGGAGCTTCACTGCTGCACCAAACACAGGGAGAAAGGTGGAAACGTGAGGAGGAAAGATGAAGGCAGAGGAATGCAGTTATAATTCAGTCCTTCCTAAGGAGATATAGGGACAGAAAACAGCAACACGTGATTCAACTAAATGAATTTGATCATTGTGTATCCTCAACCCAAATATAGAGATGCTGGCATTGGACTGGGGTAAACACAGTAAGAAGTCTGTTGTTGTCAGACTTCTTACTGTGGTCATCCTCAGCCCAGCCAGAAGGAAGTTTTCTATCAGTGATGGACATAATTTGACTGTTTTAATAAGAAAACTCCTTTTTTTTAACAAACAAAATGAAGATTTGGATAGTTTGCAGAACCCCTGCACTCTGGGATGACCTCAAACTTAAATCAAAGAATGTGTCATCTACTGTGAAGAGAAACAAGATAGATGTGTGGTCAGGAGGAGAAATGAGTTTTCTTGGCAGCTTTATCGGATTCCGTGAGCAATGGGGTCACCTCCCGAGGTTATCCAGGATGTTACCTGTTATGGAATGTATTAGCTATGAGGAGAGATTGATTAAACTGGGATTGTTCTCCCTGGAAAGACAGAGGCTGAGGGGCAACCTGATAGAAGTTTATAAAATTATGAGGGGTGTGGGTAGGGTGAAGAGTTGGAAGCTTTTTCCCAGGGCAGAAATGACAATTACAAGGCGGTACAAGTTCAAAGTAAGGGGGGAAAGGTTCAGTGGAGATGTGTGGGGGAAATTTTTTTACGCAGAGGGTGGTGGGAGCCTGGAATGCACTGCCAAGTGAGGTGATTGAGGCAGTTACATTAGCCACATTTAAGACTTATCTTTTTAAGCATATGAACAAACAGGGTATTGAGGGATTGAAGTGGATCTAGATAGGTAAATGTGATTGGCGCAGGCTTGGTCAAAGGGCCTGTTTTTGTGCTGTACTGTTATTTATTCTTTGTTCAGCTGTCAGGAGAGGGTGGGCGTAGTATTCACCTGAAGCTAACACTTGCCAACTATTTCCCCTTAATGACTCTCCTTTGTGAGTGACTGCATCCTTTTCCACACCTTTCTATTGCCTAAACTATTTTTATACCGTTTGTACTAATATCTTTTATTAAATACGACAATCTCTCAAAGTTTTCCATTAGCTTTCACTTCTCCCCAAGTTTCAAAGATATTTTTGTCAACATTAAATTAATTGAAGTGAATTTTCCCAATCCACCAGCGAATCGGAGCGGGCGAGGGGCACTCCATGGAAAGGTTCATTAACTTTGGGCAGGATTTCCAGTTTTGGGGCAAACGAGGCCAGAAAATCCTGCCCATTGTCTCTGGCAGGGATCATCATCCTGTTTTCTTCATTTCCACCTCTTGTTCTCTTCCTCCACCTTTTACTCTGTTCAGTTTCACTCAGGGTATCCACCTGTAACACTGACATAGTTAGTTGCTTGGCACTACACAACCTGAATATTGGTGAAGAAAGAGACATGCTGTTGAAGCTTTTTAGTTTGCACTCATCAGGACAGATTCTCAAGCATACCAAATTTCAAAGGGAACCACAGTTTATACTGCGTGAAAAAAAGGGTAGCAATGGTCTGTGATTGGTAGAGGCATTTCCATGGAGAATTCGCTCAGTAACAATTATTCCCAAAGCATTTGTTTGAATTCAAGGCAATCAACTTAACTGTCGTTGAGGCATTTCCTTGGGAAATACACAATTCTCCCCCAAGTTTTCATTTCGCTGAAAGCAGTGCAATGTCTGGATTTATTCTTTGTAGTTGCACAGGACAGGTTCCTGTGTGCTAAAGTTAAAGTTAAGGTTTATTTATTAGTCACAAGTAGGCTTCCATTGACACTGCAATGAAGTTACAGTGAAAACCCCTTAGTTGCCACACTCTAGCACCTGTTTGGGTACACTGAGGGAGAATTTTGTATAGCCAACGCACCCTAACTAGCACGTCTTTTGCACTGTGGGGGGAAACCAGAGCATCCGGAGGAAACCACGCAGACACAAGGGAGAATGTGAAGACTCCACACGGACAGTGACCTAAGCAGAAATCAAACCTGGATCCTTGGCACTGTGAGGCAGACACTGTACCACCATGCCTCCCCACTGTGAGAATATATGTAGCTTCTCATTTGCCCAAGTGCACCATATTGTGAACTTGATTGATAATCTTACATTGGTTGTTGGTCAAATTTTTAACACAATCTAGATTGTTTAGTAAGCAGTGTCTTGATTATGACATGCGAGGAACATTGAAACGTGTTTTAGGAAGAGTCTCAGGTGTTTAAAAAGGCATCAGCCAGGAATTCTCAATCAATCAAGAAAGAATAATGCCCTCTGCTCACCTTACTGATAGCCACCCGCAGAGTTTTATGGGAATTTAAACAGAGCCTTGTTCTAGTCCAGTGTCATGATTCAGCTCTATAGAGGACCCACGAGATCTGTACGCAGGACAAGTAACTACGAGAATCTTCAACTACTCAGATTGAAGAATCTTTATCAAAATGCACAGAATCTAAACTGTACAGCAGGAAATATGAATTTGATTTAACGCATGTACTGAGAGCAAAATAAAGGTCGAGAAATACAGATTGGGAAGTAAAGATTGCAAGAAATAAATTAAAGAGACAGATAAAAGAAAAATGAGACTCCACACTTGTTAAATATTCAAGTCAAGAGGGTTTTTGACAGCAATAATCACAGACAGATTCTTTAAAATTTACTTACTGCTGAATGCACCAGCCTGATCTATTTTTCGGTATTTTCTAATGGGGAACTAGTCAGTAAGTTGAGTGCCACACCCAATGGCGAGGAGTGTACCCATACCCCAGTGAACAGTAGAATATAAGAAAGCTTCCAGATTTTCATATTTCATTGCATGCATGTGTGAACACTGTCTGATTTACTCTGCAATAATGAATTTTGTTAGCCTCACAAATCCAAAGATGTGCGGGTTAGGTTGATTGGCTATGCTGACTTGACCTTAGCGTTGGGGGATTAGCAGGGTAAACGTGTGGAGTAACAGGAATAGGGCGTGGGTGGGGTTTTGATCAGTACAGACTCGATAGACTGAATGGCCTCCTTCTGTACTGTAGGGATTCAATGATTCTATGATTATTATCTACACAATGTTCAGACCACTCTGTCCTTTAAGCATACTCAGTTTAGTATTAATACTATTGTTAGTGGCATCAATTACTTTGGAATCTGCCAACGGTGGGTAAATAAGGTGGCGTGGTGGCACAGTGGTTAATACTGCTGCCTCACAGAACCAGGGACCCAGGTTCAATTCTGGCTTTGGGTCACTGTCAGTGTGGAGTTTGCACATTCTCCCCATCTCTGCGTAGGTTTCCTCCAGATGCTCCAGTTTTCTCCCACACTCTAAAGATGTGCAGATTAGACTAACGGGCCATGTTAAATTGACCCTTAGTGTCAACTTGATGCAAGCTGGATCCATTCAAAAGTCTGATGGCAGCAGGGAAGAAGGTGTTCTCAGTTGGTAGTGACAGAAAAAAGCAGAAGAGGGATGTCCGAGTGTCCTGGCTGCTATGTCAAGGCAGCGGGAAATGTAGATGGAGTCAGTGGAAGGGAGGCTGGTTTGCGTGATGGATTGGGCTACATTCATAACTTTTTGTAGTTCCTTGTGGTCTTGGGCAGAGCAGGAGCCATTCCTAGCTGTGATACAACCAGAAAGAATGCTTTCTATGGGGCATCTGTAAAAGTTGATGAGAGTCGTAGCTGACATGCCAAATTTCCTTAGTCTTTGAGAAAGTACTTCTTTTTAAGCATGGTATCAGCATGGGAGGGTCAGGACAGGTTGTTGGTGATCTGGACACCTAAAAGCTTGAAGGCTTCGACCATTTCTGCTTTGTCCACATTGATGTAGACAGGGCCATGTTCTCCTTTACGCTTCCTGAAGTCAATGCCAATCTCCTTCGTTTTGCTGACATTGAGGGAGAGATTATTGTTGCTGCACCAGTTCACCAGATTCTCTGTCTCATTCCTTCACAGTGACTTCGTTGCAGTGTTAATGCAAGCCTTACTTGTGATTAATGAATAAATTTTAATATTTTTGTGTACTCTGTCTCATCATTGTTTGAGAGCTGATTGACAAGGGTGGTGTCGTCAGCAAACTTGAAAATGGAGTTGGAGGGGAATTTGGCCACAAAATCATAAGTGTATAAGGAGTATAGCAGGGGGTTGAGAACACAGCCCTGTGGGGCATTGGTGCTGAGTGTTGCCTTTCCTTACTGATTATAGTCTGCAATTTAGGGAGTTCAGGATCCAGACTACAGGGTGGAAGTCAACAGAGATTATTTCAGATGTCCAGAATCGACAGTATAATAGCTCTTAACAGTATTTTGTAATCTTGTGTCTCTTGTATTCTAATACATTTCCAGTGAATCAGAGCCATGACATATTCACCAAACAAGCTCTGAAATCTGAACAATCAGATAGTAATGACAAAAACATCTCAAACTATCAGTGTGTACTGTTACTGATCTCTGGACAAATGCTTCAAGACCTTACTCACAAAACACTCTCATAGCTTTGCTGACTTGGACTGTAATAAATGTTAGCAATTTTGTATTAATGTATTTTTTGGCTTGATTTGGAATCCTGTGGTCTAACAATTTAATATGCAATAAATCCCAAAGCTGAATGATTTGATCTTTGTTTTGCTGGTGCTTAATCCTTGCGTAATTCTAAAGCAAAATACTGCACTCCTGGAAATCCAAAATACAGTAAGAAGTCTCACAACACCAGGTTAAAGATCAACAGGTTTATTTGTTGGACTTTAACCTGGTGGTGTAAGGCTTCTTACTGTGTTTACCCCAGTCCAACGTCAGCATCTCCACATCAATCTGAAATAAAAACAGAAAATGCTGCAATTTTTCAGGTTAATTTTTTTAATCGGAACTGGAAAATGTTGGTGATGCAGCAACCAGATTAAGTGAGAATAGAGCCAGGAAAGAGGGACAGACAGAGAGAAGGACAAGTTGCTCCATGATAGAGGAGAAGTAAGAGAGTTTAAGAGTGGAATTCAATGCTATCTCCCATGGCGAGTTTGATAGTGGGGGCAATTAATCGGGTTAAGTGACGGCAGTTTGCATCTCTATGCCGTTTTCTCTGCATAGGTTTAGAGTGGGAGGGCATGTAGACTGAATTCCTGTCCTGCGGCCAATTGAGACCCTTAAGTGATGACCAATTAAGGGCTTTATCCCACTGGTGTTAACCCAACAAAAGGCTCACCATATGGGAGCATGGTAAGCAAACTCTGGTGTGTTAGCTTGCAGGTTCCTGGGATCGGGTGTCCCTCATTCAAATGCACTCAGTGCCTGATCAAGGCATCCAGTGTTGGAAATGGAAGTTGTCAGCTGTGAGTCACACCTCTGTCCTTGCTGCCAAACCCCTTTCCCCTACAAACCCCTCCTGCCATTGCTCACATATAGCCTTGAATTCAGCAATGAATCTGGGCCTCGGGTGGTCAATAGTGCTGCTGCTTAATAGAGCTGCCAGCCAATCAGAAGCAGACACACTTTCTGTCCCTGGGATCCTTGATCCAGGAAAGTCCCATTGCTGTCATTCTAAGTGCCTGAGTGATCTTCCTTAAAAGAGGTGTCATGTGAGTGTACCTTTAAGAAAGGTTCTTTTTTAAATTATGCAGCTCACAGTTTCAGTGATGTCATTGGAGGTGGAGCTCAGCTTTGGCAGTCAGGTGATAGGGCATTTTTCCTTCGGGCTTTCAGTTTTGTTTTGGGCAATGTGTTGAAAGCAGTTTAGCAGTAAGCTAAGAAATAGTCTCTTTCTCTCTCTTCTTGTTCTTCTCTTAAAAAAGTTGTGTTTTGGGAAACAGATTCGACTACAATCTCTTCTGAACTTCTTCACAAGGAAGTTTCAGCATTCTGTCCAGGAGGTAGGAAACAAGGGGTATTAACTTATACAGTATTGTGCTTATTTGCAGGGTTTGTGTGTTGAATGTTGGCTTTGGTTGGAACACATTTCTTAGGAGTTATCCATTATATGGTTGTTGTGTTTCTTGTTTGTAATTGTTAAAAGCTCTTGCTAATTGTCTCAATATACATGTCAACAATATTCTTAATTAAACTTTGTGATTGATAAAAGCTCCTCGTGAATCACACCTGGAGTGAACCTCTCATCCTTGCCAAATTCAACATAAAAGTTACAGGTCAGGCAAGCTTCATACAACACCTTGAACTATCCAACCTGACTTGTAACAGATGTAATATAAAGTTTTTGGTTGTTCCTCAGTCAATGGACAAGACTTCTATCTCCTCCATTAAATACTGCTTTCTAGATTTAGCTGATGCTGCCAGGCAAAGGGAGGTGGCAATGAAACAAGAAACAGAAGATAGGTCTAGAGGAAGTATTAATAGGAGAAGCCGGAATGATGCTGCATACAGAAGACATTAATACTGAAAGCTCCTTCAATCATTGTTCTTATAGCAAACTCCACACTCAATTGCTGATTTATAACGAAGTTTCAATGTTGGCAATGAAACCAGAAAATTAGTTACACTCGAATGCGCTAAAGTAACAGCTTTATTGCACTCACGTTTTCCATCTTCATGTCAGGAAAACAAAGGAGTTTTAAGTGATCAATATTTCATAGAATTATAGAATCCCTACAGTACAGAAGGAAGCTATTTGGCCCATTGATTCTGCATCGACAACAATCAAATCCAAGTCCTACCCCCCATAACCTCACGTATTTACTCTGCTAACCCCTAACACTAAGGGACAATTTAGCACGGCCAATCCACCAAACCTACACATCTTTGGGGTATGGGGGGAAACCAAAGCACTGGAAGGAAACCCATGCAGACACGAGAAGAATGTATAAACTCCACACAGACAGTCACCCGAGTCCAGAATTGAACCCAGGTCCCTGGCGTTGTGTTCAATTCCAGCCTTGGATGACTATCCGTGTGGAGTTTGCACCTTCTCCTTTGTATTGTTAAATATTAGAAATAAAGGGTGGGATTTTCCTGCCCCACTGCTGTGAACAGAGATTTGGCTGTGCACCAAATTCTCTTTCTTCTCTGGCAGCGGCAATAGAATATGAATGGCTGGAGAATTCCAGTGACAGTTTAAATTTAAATAGATTTAATTTAGTGCTTCCATGTAAGGAAGGGTACACTTATATTCAGATTAATTTTAAACAAAGGTGTTCGTATGTGCAGGGGTTTTGGTCAGTTCAAACTGTGTTTCTATTGTGCTCAGAGAGGTTTATGAAGTGAAAAATAAATGAAAGCTAGGTGGAGGAATGAGTGCTTGCTTAGCAACCAGGGATTCTTAGGGTAGGAAAGAATTTTGAGTTTGGTTTTGGCTGAATTCACAGCAGTTGGTAACAAGAATTTACTGGGTGAGCAAATGTCAGCTTTGCTAGAATAAAAACATGACAATGGAATCATTGTTTAAAAAGTCAGTGCCAGGAAGCTAAAGGGCAGCTAATTAAGAAAGTAGAGAAATGAAGAGGAGTTTCCAGGAAGCCTGAAGTTAAAGGAACAGAGGAAGGTGAAATGAGAACAGATTATTGTTCAGTGAAGTCACAGACAGAGCTAAGAAGGAGTTGGCAAGTGAGAAACCAAAAAGATATCTGAAATAGTTCCAAGTTTAGTGATATCTTACCACAGACCGTGAAAAGTTGGTTGTGGGGTAATCAGTGGCTGGATCGCAACAGGTTGTTTAAAAATATTCAATACAGAAGAATATTGAAAGGAGAGTTAGGAAAATTGAAGTCAGGCCCTTGCTAAAACAGTTGAGGGAAAGTCTTGTATGAAATAATATTTGAACAACCTGGAGTGGATTCTTGATGAAAACAGCTGAGAGAAAGCATTCAGCTGGAAGAAGATTATAACGCATGTCATTTTGAGAATGAAATTTCAAAACTCATCTGAAAACCACCTTTTGATATGGTTTGATTTATTATGTATTAACATACAGTGAAAAGTGTTGCTTCTTGCCTGCTATACAGACAAAGCATTCCGTTAATAGAAAAGGAAAGGAGTGGATGCAGAATATAGCATTACAGTCATAGCTAGAGTGAAGAGAACAATCAACTTTATATGAGATAGGTCTATTCAAAAGTCTGACAGCAGCAGAAAAGAAGCTGTTCTTGACTCGGTTGGTACGTGACCTCAGACTTTTGTATCTTTTTCCCGACGGAAGAAGGTGGAAGAGAGAGTGTTCGGGGTGTGTGGGGTCCTTAATTATGCTGACTGCTTTGCTGAGACAGGGGGAAGTGTAGACTGAGTCAATAATTGGTAGGTCAGTTTGTGCAATGGATTGGGTTTCATTCATAGAGCCTTTGTAATTTCTTGCAGTCTTGAATAGAGCAGGAGCCAGATCAAGCTGTCATACAACCAGAAAGATTCTTTCTATGGTAGATCTGTAAAAGTTGGTGAGAGTCATAGTGGACATGCCAGATTTCCTTGGTCTTCAGGGAAAGTAGAGGTGTTGGTGGGGCTTTTTTAACTATAACATTGGCATGGAGAGATCAGGGCTGATTGTTGGTGAGCTGGGGGGAATTGGAAGATTGTTTGCCTGGTCTCTACCATTTGATTCCAGTGTGGGGTGTTGTCTGATCACCGTCAGCCTGTGGGTTTAAAGGGACTGTGTGTTTACTAAAAAGCTTGTATTATCGGATATATTTTGTAACTTGTTACCCTTAAAATCTACAAACTTTTATGATGATAAGTGGATGTGAAGGATTAATGTATAATTATCAAACTTTTCATGTTTAATAATTTTTGATGCTCTTAAAAGCTAATTAGCAATCCTCTGACTCTGTCACTTCACATTTTCTGAAAAACAATAAATTTTACAATCTGTTGAGTCACAAGTAAGAGTTCCCTATTAAAATTATCCTGCATTAAGATAGATTAGCTAAGTTGCCCCCTAGTGTCCCAAGCTGTATAGGTTAAGAGGACTGGCCACGTTAAATTGCCCCTTAGTGGTCCAAAGTGTGTAAATTAGGAGGATTGGCCATGTTAAATTGACCCTTATGTATCTCAAGATGTGTAGGTTAGGGGAATTGGAGAGGGAAAATGTATGGGGTTACGGGGATAGGGCCTGGGGTAGGTGCAAGTAAGATGTTCTGTTGGAGAATCAGTGTAGACTTGATGGACCAAATGGCCTTTTTCTATAATTCTATCATTACGAGAATTACACTATAGGAGCTGGATCAGGGAAAGTCAATGTATGATTATGATGTGTAAATCTGGAATATTTCTTCAAATATCTGACATAGCAGCAAGGCGATCTGAAGGGTCATGTCATAATGAATGTTTTCAGTTACGTTAATGAATATTTGTTAACTAGGGCTTCTAGTCCCTAATTATTACCTGGTGACTTTTGAGAGAGGTGTCTACCTGTGAACAGCAGTTGACATGAGGCTTGAGTTTTGCTCTGCTGATTGCTTTGGCTGAATAGTCCTTTCGTAGTGAAAAAGACCTGAAATGTTATCATGGTTTCTCTCTCCACAGATGCTGTTTGACCTGCTGGCTATTTCCAGGAATTCCTGTCCCTATTTCTGAAAATAGTTAGTGTCACAATATGCAAATTTCTAACAGTTGATTGGCAAATAGCACGAAAATAAAATTACATTTTCAGTGCCAGTGAGGCTATTCATTAGTAATTGAGTGTAGTGTGCAATTAAATGCCTTCATTCAGCAAGGTGTAACTTTCTCAAAGATTTTAGACTTATAGTGTAAAAGGGAAAGTTCACATCTGTTCAGTGATTCCTGTTTGATTTCAAACTGAGTGAAATTAATAGCATAAAATCACAGTTTCTTCTAGATTGCTGTGTTTAACTGAACATATACAGACTCCAGATTAGTTTCCGAGGAGAAAGCTGATGAAAACATTTATGTTCAGTACCATCACTATTGAAAAAATCCAGTCAAAAGCAGGAAACTAAATTACATCCAAAAAAAATGTTAGATTGAGTTTGAATAGCGCATTCATTTTCCATTCACACCATACATTGGTTATGATTTTATTGTCCTGTATTTTTGTCTTTTTGATGAGAATCGAAAGGTTTTTTAATTCTCTTTTTGATCTCCAGAGCTCTGGCAGAGATGGCTAATGAATGGTCTTTTCTGAGGTTTGAAGAATCTATTCAGTCTCTGCCTTACTTTTCCTGCTTTCTCCTCTCCCTCTCTCTCAGGGAAATACTTAGGAAACCCTTAGGGCACCATTACTTGGATGCCCCAATCTCCCAGTGCACTGTGTACTATGTACACAGTGCACTGAACAAAGAACAAAACAGCACGGGAAACTGGGCCGAAGGCCCAATGAGCCAGTGCCGCCACCCCGATGTTCCCATTTCTACCCATGATCCCTGTCCATGTTTATAGATCTATGGATTGAAACCAAATTTGAGACAATTTAGGGAGAATTTGTTCTGCCAAAGAGCACATCTTTGGGATGTGGGAGGAAATCAAAGCACCCGGAGAAAACCCACGCAAGCACGGGGAGAATGCACAATCTCCCACAGACAGGCCCAAATCCATGTATCTGCACAGCACAGCGATAGTCACTGAGCTGTCGTGTTGCCCATCAAATGGTTCAGGTCAAGCGTACACTAACGACTAGGATACTCTCAAAAAAATTCAAGAGCAGTCCTCTCACAATCCATTGCGTGTACGCCTCTTGTTAGATAACAAGGCGGACCAAAGTACCTGTAGGGTAAAAAACAAATACATCAATATCATCGATTCTTTACACACTTCCCAGGGACTCCCAAGGCTCATGATCCCTATTTTAAATCAGTTTTCTATACCCCTCCATTCCCATTCTGTTCATGTGCCCATCTAAGTATCTCTTAAATAACTCCAGAGTGCCTGCCTCCATCACTTTATTTGGCAGCGTGTTCCATACCCCCACCACCACTGTGTGAAAAAACTCCCTCTAGCATCCAAATTATACCTTACCCCCCTCACCCTAAGCCCGTGACCCCACTGGGAGAAATTGTCTCCTCTCCTCCACCCACCTGACTCTGATTGTTATCCCAGCATCACTCCTCCAGCCCTGATTGCCACCCCAGCCGATGCTGATCCCCACACTCCTCACTGCAGAGTACACTCTTCCCTCCTCATCTCCACTATGGATCTCTCCCTGACTCTTCATCATGTCCCCACCTTCTTCAGGGCCTTTTCAGGCCCAGCCCCCTCAGGCACCACTCTTTTGGCACTGCCCAGTGCTTGGCAAGCAGTGCCAGGGTGCTGGGAGAGTCATGCCAGGTTGGCATTGCCACAGTGTCAGACTGCCCCGTCCTGTTCCCCAGCCAGCCAGGGAGCTTCAATGATCTCCACTCCTTCATATCTGGTCCCCGTTATTGGGGACCATACGTGACTCTCACCAGTGAGGGCATTAACAGGTAAGGGCAAGTAAGACCGGACAATAGTGTCCGGGATTTACTAATTACATTTAAATTAGCTAGTGCATATTGAAATTGCCTTCACACTCCTTATTCCGCCAGCACAACAGAGATCACTAGAAGTGAGAAACCAATTTTTTGCCTATTGCCTGATCTTACTTGCTAACCACGCCTATCGACCAGTGACATGAGCCACTAGGGTCATCCCCTTAGGTTGATGCATCCTGACAAGAATGGCCTGACATTGAGGGTCTAGCACCGGAAGAAATCATGGAGCTATGCATTAGCTCCCAGTGTACAATCCATGGCATCACCTGCAAACTTTTAAAAAGTGCTGCAATAGATAGGTATTGCTCCTGGCCTGGCCTCCTGCACTCTTTATTGAACCAGGATTGACCCCACCGAACTTTATAGTTATGGCAGAATGGGGGATATGCTGGGCTACCGTGTTACAAATTATAGTTAGAATCATAGAATCCCTACAGTGCAGAAGGAGGCCATTTGTCCCTTGGAGCCTACACCAACAACGATTCCACCTACACCTGCAACCCCACACATTTACCCTGCTAATCTCCCTCATATCCCTCTAACATTAAGGGGCAATTTAGCATGGCCAATCAACCTAACCTGCACATCTTTGGAACGTGGGAGTACAATTTTTAGACTGTGATTGAATACAATTCTGCTGCTGCTTATGGTCCACAGCACCTCATGGATGCCCAGTATTGTCAAGGTCACTTCCATTTAGTGTGGTGGCAGTGCCCCACAGCACGATGGAGGGCATCATCATTGTGAAGATGAGACTTTGTCTCCACAAGGACTGTGCAGTGCTCACTCCCACCGATACGGTCATGGACAGCAGTATGTGTAATAGGCAGATTGGTGAGGGTGAGATCAAGTATGTTTTGTTGGTTCCCTTACGAGCTGCTGCAGTCCCAGCCTGGCAGCGATGTCCTTCAGGACTTGGTCAGCTCGATCTGCGGTGATGCTACCGAGCCAGTCTTGATGGCGGACACAGAAGTCCGTCACTCAGAGTACATTCTGCGCCCTTGCCACCCTCTGTGCTTCCTCCAAGTGGGGTTTAACATGGAGGATTATCAGCTGAGGGAGTGTGGTATGTTATAGTTAGCAGGAGGTTTCAGACGACACTTAATGATCAACCACATGTAAGCCAGATCCGGTAAGGATGGCAGATTTCCTTCCCTGATGATCTAAGTGAATCAGATGAGCTTTTGGAATAATTCAGTAATTTCATGGTAACTTGCCTTTTATTCCAGATTTATTTAATTAATTGAATTTAAATTTCCCCAGTTGCAATGGTGGGATTTGAACTCATGTCTCTAGATCATTAGTCCAGGCCTCTGGCTGTTAGTCCAGGAACATTGGTGCTGTGCCTCTGGGCATCCTTTTCATTTAACAGTTGAAGCAACGCTGCAATGCTTGTAGAAAAAATTAGAACCAAAGGGCACAACCTCGAGCTAAAGGGATTTTTCTTTAAAACAAAAATGAGGAGGAATTTTTTCAGCCAGAGACCACTGAATCTGTGGAACACTTTGCTGCAGAAGGCTGTGGAGACCAGATCATTGAGTGTCTTTAAGACAGAGTTAAATAGGTTCTTGATTAATAAGGGGATCAGGGGCTCTGGGGAAAAGGCAGGAGAATGGGGGTGAGAAAAATATCAGCCAAGATTAAATGACGGAGCAGACTCGATGGGCTGAGTGGCCTAATTCTGCTCCTAAATCTAATGATCTTGTAATAATTTGTTCTTTTATCATCAGCATAGCTTGAGGTGGCATCATCCATCTTTTTATTTGGTTTTTTTCTTCAAGTCTCCCTCAATCCACACTTCAATGTTATCCACCCATCCGAGTTTCCTTCTTCCTCCTCTGGTTTTATCTTCAGTTTCTCCATCAATGGTGGCCAGGACTTTATTTCCCATGTCTGTAATTGACAATTTTTCTCTAACTGTACTTAGCAACCCTTTTCGATTCCTGAACCTCTGCTCTTCATCCCTCCCACTCATTTGTCTTTCTGTCATCCTGATTCTGGAACCCTCCAACACATCCACATTTCAAAAGCTGTTCCCTCTCCTCCTCCTCTTTTCTTCGAGTCCTAACTTTCATAACCAGATCTGTGAGTGACAATATCTATTCTGTTTAACTTCTTACTGTCTGTATGGTTTACACCACAGGTACACAAATCAGAGCTAAGGGGTAAGGATGCATGAGTTTTTGAGCGCCAAGCATTGACAAAGAATATAAAGAACTCCATCCCTCACTTCAGACAGGGGATAACCTCCTGGGAGATAATATTTGCACTGATTTGTAAACCATCTGCTACCATTTGTCATCAGGGCAGTGAGGTGCACAGAATCCTGAAGACCACTCCGTCAGAACGATAAAAGGCATGTTCCCACTCTCGCCAAACAATGCCAATAATGGTTTTATCCTTGGCTAAATCTTTGGAAAACAATTTACTGTACAATTGTTAACTGTGCGCAATCACACAGAAATGTTCCTCCCTGTGGAGGGATTGAGCTGAGCATAACAGTGCCTGTGACGCTATTTAGTGGATTCTATTCAGCTGTAGGAAGCATTGCTTCACAATGTTGCGTAACAGTTATTTTGTATCTGATTCACACTTTAACACCGGTGTGTTAAGTGGATAAGGGCGATAGGAATGAGGGGTAGAACAATAGCTTTGAATTGAGTGTCAGGACCTTTCATTCCTGTGATGAAGCAAGCTGTGACAAATTGAAAGAAACCCTGGCAGAACTCAAGTGGCCAAATCATTGGATCAAAGAATGTTCAAGGTTTTTTCTAACAAATGAAGCATTTTACACTGCGATGATTACGACAAGCAAATCACAAAAACACAAACACGCTTAAATTAATAATGGCATTCAAATCATGCATGGAGAAACCAACTCCCCCTTCCTCTGCCTCAAGTACACAAGAAAGGACACAAAATGAATTAGTGTCACAAAATCCAACACTAATGCCTCAGTATTGCATTCAAAAAGGAATAAACTTGTTTCTAATGTTTCTCTATTTTATAGTTTTTGATGAAGTCTAATGGTAAGGTGTGAGGAAGCCTTGGGTCTTGTAATTTTTTTTCTGATAGGCAATCCTTCAGGATTAAGAGTGGCACAGTGGTTAGCACTGTTGCCTTCACAATGGCAGGGACCTGGGGTTCAATTCCGGCTTTGGGTCACTGTCTGTGTGGTGTCTACGCATTCTCCGCATGTCTGTGTAAATTTCCTCCCACAATCTGAAGGACATTGACCGTACTAAATTCTTCCTCAGTGTACCCAAACAGTCGCTGGAGTGTGGCAACCAAAGGATTTTCACAATAACTTCATTGCAGCGTTAATATAAGCCTACTTGTGTCACTAATAAATAAACTTCAAAAAACTTTTGCCTCTACGTGTTTTTAACAAAATCTCCCGATTTATTCAGTGCTCCCTGGGATGATCCTCCCCCGTTTCATTCAGTCGGGGACCAAGGTCCCCCATGAGCCAGTGGGGATGTTTGATCTCTTCAGGAATGTTTTGAGGATATCCCCAAAGCATTTCTACTCTGCCCTCGGGAACCTTCTGCAAACTGAATCGGGGCTGGTGAGGCTTGCGGACCAGGATTCTCCATTGGCTCCGGCAGGATTTTGAGCCTTGTCGGAGTGAGGTCATAAAATCTCGTTGAGCATACAAACAACATGTGCTGATCAGCAGAGCTGGTTTTGAAGTCATCTTTGTGACACTTAATACTTACATCTCTGAACCCCATACACCCTCACCACTATCCCTTTAACATCAATAGAGATAAAATCATCAAAAATCTCAGAGGAACTTTTGCTGATACAGTTCATCTTACATAACATACACCTCTACTCTCTCAAAACACTAACGAAATTTGGCATGTTAGTTACAATTCTCACCAACTTTTACAGATACAACCAGAAAGAATGCTTTCTATGGTGTATCACAGCTTGGTATGGCTCCTGCTCTGCCCAAGACCACAAGGAACTACAAAAGGTCATGAATGTAGTCCAATTCATCAAGCAAACCAGCCTCCCATCCACGGATTCTGTCTACACTTCCTGCTGCCTCGGCAAAGAAGCCTGCATAATTAAGGACCCCATGCACCCCAGACATTCTCTCTTTTACCTTCTTCCTTCAGGAAAAAGATACAAAAGTCTGGGGTCACATACCAACTGACTCAAGAACAGCTTCTTCCCTGCTGCTGTCAGACTTTTGAATGGACCTACCTTGCATTCAGTTGATCTGTCGCTATACCCTAGCTATGACTGTAACACTACACTCTCTCCTTTCCTTCTCTATGAATTGTACGTTTAGTCTGTATAGCCCGCAGGAAACAATACTTTTTGCTGTATGTTAATACGTGTGACAATAATAAATCAAATCAAATATTATATGAAATAGGGGGTGGGGGGGCTACTTGGCATCTCAAGGCTGTTTCTACCGTTCACTAAGGTCTTGGCTGATTTAGTAGTGATCTTTTTCTGCATGTGCTCCGTAAAACTTGACTCACTTGTCGATTAAAAATCCTTTGTGATGATTGTTCCCCTAAGGGCAGCACAGCTGAAGAGGGTCATCTGACTTGAGGGGCGGAGACTGGATAATTACCCCAGAATGTGGAGGCTTCACTGAGGTAGAAGACTGTAGAAACCAAGTAGGGACGAGGGCAGCAGGGTGGGGGGAGGCGGGGAGACATGCCAACTTCTGACAGGTTTTTCCTTGTTAATAAATACCCTTAGTGTTCTTGGCGAAGTCTGGAGCATGCATCAATACACTTTTCAGATGAGAGATTTGCCTGTTTAATTACATCATCCTGTATGACTCAGACAAGAAACAAAGCAATGTCGTGTTGGCCAATTTATCATTCCTCACTCTGTAAATATTACAAAAAAATACATTCACAGATCATTTAACTTTGTCGTCTTTGTGGAATGTTGCTATTGGAATGGCTGTTTCCTTAACCATCACCAGAAGTAATTCACTGCACGTGGCATTTTGAGGAAGTTCTACAACATGAAGAATCTTAATATAATCTTCTCAAGCTGACCCTGGTCTGACTGTGGTATCAGAAAATGGGTCCAGATACCAAACAATTCGCTTGCGTCTGAAAACACAAAGTATTGTTAAACAGACTGATGTTTTTCAAAAACTGCTTTGTGTACTGAATCCCAATGAAAGGTTGATTTATTGTTGGTTTACCAATAATATTTATGTCGTTTTTCAAAGTAAATTGAATCCAGTCACATTTCCATACATTGAGCTAATAGTTTTAGTGCTGCAAAGAACACATTGCTATGAAATAAGAGTGAGCAAATCCTGGGTACATTTCTATATAAGAAGTCTCACAATGCTAGGTTAAAGTCCAACAGGTTTATTTGGTAGTAGAAGCCACTAGTTTTCAGGCAAAAGCTAGTGCCGTTTACTATCAAATAAACCTGTTGGACTTTAACATGATGTTGTGAGACTTCTTACTGCATTTACTTCAGTCCAATGCCAGTATCTCCACATCATACATTGCCATACACAGCGGGGCAATCAGAGACTAGAACATGCTTTAGTTTTGGATAGTGTGCTGGGAAGACTCTGGCAGCGTCTGTGGAGAGAGAAACGGAGTTGGTGTTTTGAGTCCATCTGACTCTTCAGGACTCTGAAGAAGTTGTATTGGATTTGAAACTTTAACTCTCCACAGATGCTGACAGACCGGCTGAGTCTTGCCAGCATTTTCCACTTTCATTCCGGCCAATGCCATGATTAGATCCCAAAAGAGAAAAGATTGAGCTTTGTGAAAGAGTCATCTGGACTCGAAACATCAGCTCTTTTCTCTCCTTACAGATGCTGCCAGACCTGCTGAGATTTTCCAGCATTTTCTGTTTTTGTTTCAGATTCCAACATCCGCAGTATTTTGCTTTTATCCAAGGTTCGATCCAATGTTGCCAAAGATAAATCAGGGAGTAATGGAATATTCAGAGTGGAGAGGGAATCCATTTGGCCCATCATATCAGTGAGAGCTCTTTGAAAGACCACTTTAGCTTATCCCTCTCTCCTGCCCTTTTCCCATAATTCTACAATATTTTTCCTGTCACTTTCCTATTTTGAAAGTGATGATTGAATCGCCCCCATCCCAGAACAGGAAGGCCAGCGATGTGGGGATGGCGTGCGATTGAGCTGGCCAGTGATCGGGAAGCCGGCAGTGCAGGGCTACTGCGCATGAGTTGATCTTGGTGCTGATAGACCGGTGTGTGCGCAATGGCTCACTCAGCACAACACTGCCGGCTTCTCCAGTGGGAATGGACCATATCCACCAATTTTTAGCGGGGTTCACACTGAGGCACTCTGTAGTGCACAGAGTGTGGAAGATTCATTTTGAAACTCTCGCTGAAAAATCCAGCGGAGTTTACTCCAGTTTTAAGCTAATTTGCACTTAGAATATTTTTGGAAGAATTGACTACAATGCGCATAAGATTCACCTCCATCTCCTTTTATTTTTAGGGAAGGAATATTTGAAAACCTGGGTCTGAAGGATCAAGGATTATGGCTGTCTACACTGGAGATGGGCTGAACATTTATACGTGTCCTGCTGTTTGTACCAAATACACTAGCCTAGGAGGGAATCTTCCTGCGAGAGCTAGCAGCCAGACAGCAATACTGCAGAACTCCTCTTTGAAACCCTGTTGTGTTTCTTGCCCAGGTTATTCATCTCTCACTGTTCCTGTAGTGTCTCCTTACCCAGTCACTGTCTGTTCCCAACCTCAGTGTCTCCTCTCCCTCTGCTTCTTGACTTTCTAACCATTTTGGTAGAAGGCAATGTGCAGCTTGAAATATTTACCCCATAAAACTTTCCATTCTTTGTAACTTATGTGTCAACGCAATAGACAGTGTGCGATTTTGATTTTAATTGCTGCTCATTCCTCGAAGAGTTGCCACTCGACACCACACCAAAAAAACTGGAAAGCAGGAGAGCAGGGACAGAGTGTAAGAAAACAGAAGGACATGGGGAGCAGAGAGGGAGAGACAGAGACTGAGAGACAGACAGACAGAGAGAGATAGAACAGAAAGAGAGAGAGGCAGAGAACAAAGACAGGGACTGAGAATGAAGAGAGATTAGGGATGGACTTTTCCAATTTTTTGTTCAAATTTTTTAATTTATTTATTATTGTCACAAGTAGGCTCACATTAACAATGCAATGAAGTTGCTGTGAAAATCCCCTGGTCGCCACACTCCAGTGCCTGTTCAGGTACAGTGAGGGAGAATTTAGCTTGACTAATCTACCTAACCAGCATGTCTTTCTGACTGTGGGAGGAAACCCATGCAGACATGGGAAGAATGTGTAGACACCGCACGGACAGTAACCCAAGCCAGGAATCCAGGCAAGTGCCATGGGGCAGTGCCAGGGCATTGCCTGGGCTTGACTCTTTCACCCAAGGACTGTAGTGTACAGCTATTGTGTGTTCTGATTGCCAGGTACACACTGTGGGGGACCTGTCATGAGTCAGGCTGATATGAACAGACAATCTAACATGGGGGGCTATCTGGCTGGAAGATCTGGTACACATAGTCAACTCAGTTCCCGAACTCTATAATTGGGATCCCCATTGAGTCTTGGTGGAGGAAACGGGGCAATCCAGTGGGGAAATCCTGCCTGTGTAAAAGCCACTTTGAGCCTCCTACTCAATCCTCTGCCCTCCCTCCTCCACCATTCCAGCCCACCCAAAAATGGGGGCAGAATATTGGCTCCAAAGGGCAATTAGGAACAGAAAGTAAGTTGGTCGCAGATGCAGAATGTGACAAGGAGCAGTAAGGAGACCAGAAGCAAACAGCGACAGAGGACTCAGAAGCTGATATTCCAATTCAAAGTTGTGACCTAAATTTCTTGCCTTATATGGCAATATTTCTGTTTGTTTACTTTCCTGCCAAGATTTTAAAATGGTGCCTCAAGCATGTAGATCAAGGCTCACCTGATATCGACATTGTATATGCATAACTTATACGTAAATAGCGAAAAATCTCAGGGTCCCTAATTAAGAGTTAGGTTCATGTGTGACAGAAAAATAATTTTCCACAGCTGGCAGCCATGTGTTCCCTTCGTTTTGTTCTTCTGCAAATATTATTTTGTGGATCAAAAGATTCTTTTGCAACGTAGATTTTTGTACCAGAGCTTCACTAATAAACAAAATGCCAACGCAAGTCAGAGGGAACAGGAAATTTGTTCTTCCCCTTACCCTCATGGGGGTCTGTGAGGCAAAAATTTGATTTCCTTTCAGTATTTTATTATAAATGTGTTTCTTTAGTCAGTGGACCTCCTGTGGTGATGTTTGTGGGAAGTTGGAAGGGGAGATGCAGACCAGCGACATGGATGATGTTGAAATGCTTAATGACTTGGTTCCTGGAAAACTTGCACCAATCAGACTAGGTTCTATTGGTGCCACAGATAGGGCCAGAGGTCAATTTCCCTAGCAGTCGCTAACCATTGCTGTCCTCTTTATTTCAGATAAGGTGCACTTGTATAGAAGATTATTAGACCTCAGCAGGCCACAGTTCTGGGGAGGAATGATGTGAATGCATTGGAGAGAATCCAGATGAGATTTACAAGACTGGTTCTAGGGATGAGAGACTTCAGTTATGAGGACATATTGTAGAGATTGGGACTCTCCATTTTGGAGGGGCGCAGGCAATAGGGTTCAAAATCATGAAGAGGCTGGACAGAGTGCATTGGCAGAAACTGTTCCCATTCATAAAAGGATCGAGAGCGAGGGGGCACAGATTTAAGTTTATTTCCCAAAAAAAAAGCAAATGCAATGTGAGAAAAACCTTTTTCACACAGCAAGTGTAAAATTGGGTGGCTTGGTCGTTAGCACTGCTGCCTCACAGCGCTAGGGACCCAGATTCAATTCTGGCCTTGGGTCACTGTCTGTGTGGAGTTTGCATGTTCTCCCCATGTCTCTGTAGGTTTCCTCCAGGTGCTCTGGTTTTCTCTCTCAGTCCAAAGATGTGCAGGGTATATGGATTGGCCATACTAAATTGCCTCTTGGTAGCACCAGGTGTATAGCTTTGGAGGATTAGTCATGTGAATTGTTCCTTAGTGTCCAAAGAAGTGTGTGTTTGGTGGATTGGCCATGCATGGGACTATGAGGATTGGTCTAGGAAGGGTGCTTCTTTGGAGGGAGTGCAGACTCCATGGGCCAAATGGCCATATCCGCAGTATAGGGGTTCCATGATTCTATGATATGTGGTTCAGGCGTGGAACGCACTGCTTGGAAGTTGATGGAGGCAGATTCAGCTGAGCCATTCACGTGGGTACGTGATGATTATTTGAATAGAATGTGCAGGGGTACAGGGAAAGAAACAGGAGAATGGCACTCGGTCACGATGCTCATTTGGAGAGCCAGTACAGACATGATGGGCAAAATAGCCTCCTTTTGCATTGTGATTCTGTGATTCTGTTAGGAATCTATCCCTTAAAATCTCCACTGGTTGCTGTCTAGTGTGACTAAAATTTCTGTTCTGCATTTATTCACAGGACACTGCGGGGAATGCCCTGTTTGTGTGGAAGTTTGTTATGGATTGATATTTGCTTGGTCCTGTGTGGGAAACAGAATTAGACTGTGCAGCTATTGTAAATGCAGTTAGACATATGAATGCATTGCGCTGGTTTAACTAGTTATCAGTAGCTAACCAATTCCAACCAGGACATTAATCTCCCCCTCCTTGACTTGTACTAAGGCCATAAAACAAAGAACAGTAGGCCATTCTGCCCTTCGAGTCCACTCTGCCATTCAATGAGATCATAAAATCCCTACAGTACAGAAGGAGGCCATTCAGCCCATAAAGTCTGCACCAACCACAATCATACCTAAGCCCTATTCCTGTAACCTCACATATTTACCTTGCTAATCCCCTAACATTAGGGTCAATTTATCATGGACAATCAATCTAACCTAAGCAACATATCTTTGGACTGTGGGAGGAAACTGGAGCACCCAGAAGAAACCCACTCAGACATGGTGAGAACACACAAACACTATACAAACAGTGACCTGAGGCTGGAATTGAACCCAGGTCCCTGGCACTGTGAGGCAATGATGCTAACCACTGTGCCACCATGTCTTGATCTGAAGTGATAAGCCTCAACTCCACTTCACTTTATCTCCATAACCTCTGATTCCCTTATTGAAAGGGATGCTACAATTAGTCACAGCATCCTTGGATTGGCAGGGGGAAAATTAGACAGGACTCCTGGTCTGATGCATGCGTTTTCAGTGAGGTCAATTTCAGGTTCAACTGTGTGCCTCACGTGAAGGAAAACCTTCTGACACTCAACTGAATCATCGATGAAGAGCATTTGAACTATGGGAAACATCCAAAAAAGAGCCAATGCCTTCAGAAAAGGACAGTAAAGACTCGCATTCCAAACATTCTTCACATTCCAATCTGTAATTATCTTGTAATTATCTATGTATGCCGTGTTTGTGAACCCCACTTTCCACTCACCTGAGGAAGGAGCAGTGCCCTGAAAGCTCGTGATTTCAAATAAACCTGTTGGACTTTAAGCTGGTGTTGTGAGACTTCTTACTGTGCCCAGCCCAATCCAGTGCCGGCATCTCCACACTCAGAAAAGGAAACTGCAGAGCAGAGAATTGGCTGGAAGAATTTAAAAAATACGGATAAAACTGGCAAATATCTTCATTCCATTCAAAATACACAAACAGCTTTTCTGCCTTTAAGAACTTTTCAAACAAAGAATGTGTTGGAATGTTATTGAAATATCTGGCTGCTGTAAGGAAGTGAAAATAGAATTTACAAAATCGGTTAACTATTTTTTATTTATTATTCACAAGTAGGCTTATGTTAACACTGTGATAAGGTTACTGTGAAAATCCCCAAGTCGCTACAAATCGGCACCTTTTTGGTTACAGTGAGGGAGAATTTAGCATGACCAAAGTATTTAATCAGCACGTCTTTTGGACTTGTGGGAGGAAACCAGAGAAATCTGAGGAAACCCATGCAGGCGCAGGGAGAATGTGCAAACTCTGCACAGTGACCCAAGTCGGGAATCAAACCCAGGTTCCTGGCACTGAGGTAGCAGCATCAACTGCTGCTGTACTGCCTACATAGTCTAGCTTTACACTGCATGACTGCAATGTTCCAGTGTCAAAACCAAATTCCAATATAAAGCAAATCTCCCCTTTTCCTTCTGCAACTTGAATGACTGGAATTTTATGACGAAGTGGCCTCAACCCACCCTCGCTGAAAACTTGGGAGTGTTTGGGAGGGCTAGGGATGGGTGGGCATTAGTTCTGTGTCCACCTATCGTGGGAGAGGGCAGAGGCCATTAATTGACACTTAAGGGCCTCAATTGGTCCAAGGACAGAGCCAGGCTGCCTGAGACCTCCCCCAGCACCTGTAAAATACCCAGTGGAGACAGTGGGCACATTGTCACTGCCAATTTTCAATGCCCAATCTGCCAGCTTGTTCCTGCTGAGAGTGGGAGGTGGGGGCAGGCTGTAATACTCCATCAATAGGTCTACTTTGCACTGAGACTTGGGTTACAAGGTAAACCCTGAGTCAGGGTCTGGGCTGAAGCCAGAAAGGAGCATGAATCTCCATAGAAGAAAAAATAACACAATTATACAGCTAAATGAATCTTTAAGTACATAATATTACCTGGGGGAAAAGAACAATCACTTCTTGGAGAGGGTACAGAGGAGGTTTACCAGGATGTTGCCTGGTATGGAAGGCACGTCTTACGAGGAGAGGCTGAGGGATTTGAGGTTGTTTTCGTTAGATAGGAGGAGGCTAAGAGGGGACCTGATCGAAACATATAAGATGATTAGAGGTTTAGATAGGGTGGACAGTGATAGCCTTTTTCCTAGGATGGAGAAAGCTAGCACGAGGGGACACAGCTTTAAATTAAGGGGTGATAGTTATAGGACGGATATCAGAGGTAGGTTCTTTACCCAAAGGGTGGTTCGGGAGTGGAATGCCCTGCCTGCAGCAGTTGTAGATGCGCCAAGTTTGGTGGCGTTTAAGAGGTTAGTTGATAAGTATATGGAAGAGAAGGGAATGGTTTAGTTTGGAGGGGCATTGCTTTTTATATTGGTCGGCGCAACATCGAAGGCCGAAGGGCCTGTTCTGTGCTGTAATGTTCTATGTTCTATGTTCTAGATGTCTGACTGCAAATCTGCCTTGATACAATTCTATGGTTTTTCTCACCATTACAAGCATTGGAACACATTCTATTCTGTGTTCCTTGTTGTATAAACTTTGATACACTCAAGTTCAAAAGGGTCACCAGATTTGTTCAACAGCTGCAATGTGTTCTGGTCCCCAATCACCTTTGTGTTCACTGACCTACTCTGGCCCCCTGGTCAAGCACACTTTGATATAAAAATTCTCATCTTTTTCAGATGTCCCCTTAACTTTGCCCCTTCCTATCTCTGTAATTCGGGGCCCTGGGTTCAATTCTAGACTTGGGTCACCATCTGTGCAGAGTCTGCAAATTTTCCCCAAGTCTGCATGGGTTTTCTCTGGGTGCTCTGGTTCCCTCCCACTGTCCAAACATGTGAGTTAGGTGCATTGGCCATATTAAATTGCTCTTTGGTGTCCTGGGATGCGTGGGTTAGGGGAATTAGAGGGGTAAATGTGTGGGATCATGGGGATAGAGCCTGAGTGGGATTGTTGTTGGTGCAGAGTTGATGGGCTGAATGACCACCTTCTGCTCTGTAGAGATTCTATGAAAATATGGTTTCTCTGATTCTGGCCTCTTGCACATCCCCAATTTTAACCACTCCACTGTTGGTGGTTGTATCTTGAAGTGACCTAGGCCCTACATGCAGGAATCTTCTCCTTAGATCACACTGTCTCTTTACTGCATCTTTATTCTTTAAGAAATTCCTTAAAGTTATCGCTATGACCAAACTTTTGGTCACCAGACCTCATTTCTCCTTAGGTGGCCGTGTCATTTTGTTTCATGTTGTTCCTGCAAAGCTTCTTTGGACACTTCACTAAGTTAAAGGCACTATGTACATATACCTTGTTGTTATTGTTCTTTAATGAAGTGATGAGCAATTATTATTACTCCTGCTTGCATTTGAAACTTTGTGATTGACTGCAGCCTATCTCCCATGTGGACAGCCCCTAAACATAGAGACAAAATACTGCAGATATTGGAACAGATGGAAACAAAAACAGAAAATGCTGGACAAACTCAGCAGATCTGGCAGCATGTGTGGAGAAGGAAAATAGAGTGAATGTTTCAAATCTGGATAACTCTTCTTCAGAATCCATGAACTTCGTTCTGGGTTAAATGATAAAATGAATTCACTTTCGGAATTTTCTTAAGAGGAAAATTAATTAGGCAAAACTAGCTCCATAATGAGAGTGAGACCATATCATCCCTCTTCTCAAACTGACTCAATCAAGAACTACCACTAATAGTGTCCAGGAGATGTGGATAGGTTGGGATCGTCCTTCTCGACCTGCTGAGGAGAAGTAGATCAATAGATTGGAGAATAATGAGTGGGAGATCTGGGACTAACCTTTCTGTAGGTAGGCAATGGCCGAGCGGTATTATCGCTAGACTATTAATCCAGAAACTCAGCTAATGTCCTGGGGATCCAAGTTCGAATCCTGCCACGGCACATGGTGGAATTTGAATTCAATAAAAAAAAAAATCTGGAATTAAGAATCTGCTGATGGCCATGAAACCATTGCCAATTGTTGGGAAAAACCCATCTGATTCATAATATCCTTTAGGGATGATGTGGAGTTGCTGGCATTAGACTGGGATAAACAGCGCTCCAAAAGCTCGTGCTACCAAATAAACCTATTGGACTTTAACCTGGTGTTATAAGACTACTTACCAGTCCTTGAGGGAAAGAAGTCCTTCCCAGGTCTGACCTCATGTGACTCCAGAGCCACAGCAATGCGGTTGATTCTCAACTGCCCTTCAAGGGCAACTAGGGATGGATAGCCAGCGATGCCTATGTCCCACGAATAAAAAAAAAAATGAACCCACGCCTTCCTCTTATGCTCCGATCTCTTGAAGTTTACTCTGAACCCCTCCAAGTGAAGAAAATGATCAAGGGTCATAAATTCTCTTTTTAATAGTTTATTGTAATTATAAACTTACAAATATCAATACTTTAGCTGCTGCCCTTTTTATCTGTATCACAAACACTGTGTCTGTAACTTGCGAGTTACAGCCATGTTATTGATTAACGGACTGCAGCTTCAGAAAAGTTGTTGCACTGGTCCCTGCTGTCCTTTTCGCAGAGTTGTCCTGTATTAGTCTATTCAATTAGAGCTCTAAGCTGTGCAGTGCTGTCACTGTTGTCCCTCGTTCTTATTTGTTCTGGCTGCTTTACTTATTGCCACAACCACTGAAGCATTCTTCTTTTAAAAAAAAACGAAAGCCACATCCATGATAAAGACTGGTGCAAAAGCCTCTCCCCAAATCTTCTTATACATTGGAACAAATTCACAAATAGCTTGTTGACATATGTAGGTGTTTTAATGGGCAAAATCCTATCAGGTCAGTTTTATTTTAATCAAAAGATTCTCCAATTCATCAATATTCCATTAACTGATGGAGACGTTATCAGTGAGGGAGATCTGGGTTTATTTCATTCATTCATTGGACATGGGTGTTGCTGGCAGTCCAGCATTTATTACCCACTCCCAGTTGTCCTTGGAGGGCAGTTCAGAGTCAACCATGTTGCTGTGGCTCTAGAGTCACATGTAGGCTGGATCAGGAAAGGACTGCAGATTTCCTTCTCTAAGAAGCATTAGTGAACCAGGTGGGTTTTTCCAACAATAGACAATGGTTTTATGATCATCAGTAGATTCTTAATTCCAGACATTTTTTATTGAATTCAAATTTCACCATCTCTGTGACGGCATTTGAACCTGGATCCCCCAGAACTATTGCTGAGTTTTTGGTTTAATAGTCTAGTGATAATATCATTACGCCATTGCCTTCTCAACTCAACTAGTTTTTCACATTAATCAGAAAGTCTTCTGGGATTAGCAGTCGCAAGGAATGTGGGGACACATTCAGACGTAGTGACTCCAAATCTGTAGGTGTTATTTACAGTTTGCAGGCATATACCTATTATGTAGCCCGGCAGCTTTCAAAAATAGTGAAAAAGTCACTCAGTGTGTGTTTGCCAGGCTTTCAGTGTCCCATGGAATGCTGGAAAGTATTTCAAAAAAAATAAGCCATCACAAAAAAACCTTTCCTGCAGCACCTTATTCTTTGCTTTTAAATGGTGGCTTTAAACTGAATGTGTTCTCACTGAAGGACCTGCCACATTTCAGTAAACCTGAGTGAAAGCTATTTTTTTATTAGAATATAAAACACTACAGCACAAACAGGCCCTTTGGCTTACAAGTTGCACTGATCATATCCCGATCTACCAGGCTATCTATAACTCTTTATCCCATTAAATCCCATGTACTCATCCAGAAGTCTCTTAAAAGACCCCAATGAGTTTGCCTCCACCACCACCACTGACAGCAGCTGATTCCACTCGTCCACCACCTTCTGAGTGAAAAACTTACTCCTGACATCTCCTCTGTACCTACTCCCCAGCAACTTAAGCCTGTGTCCTCTCGTAGCGACCATTTCAGCCCTGGGAAATAGCCTCTGAGAATCCATCCGATCTATACTTCTCAACATCTTATTAACCTCTATCATGTCACCTCTCATCCTTTATCTCTCAAGGGAGAAAAGACCGAGCTCCCTCAACTTATTCTCATAAGGCATACCTCCCAGTCCAGGAACGTCCTTGTAAATCTGCATTAATTTTGATATGGAAGGGAATATTTGAGTCTAACTCAAGTATGGGGATGTCCCTGTGAAGCCTTGCAGCCTTAATTTTAATTTAATTAAGTGTCTGTGCTTCATCTGTGAGCACAGACCCAGAATGTTAACAGATCTTTACACTATTCACCATTAGAGTAAAGTTCAAGGTCTATATTTGCTGCTAGTGTTACTTCAATCAGGAGTGAAAACTTTGGCTCATTTTTATCCTCCTGGGTCCAGGTTGTAGGGGGGTCCACAGAGGTCAGCTAACTCAACACAAAGCTGAGGATTTGTGAACCTATCTTAAATGTAAACGTGCTGCCAAATCATATGAAACATTTACACGTGAGCTACAGGGAAAGCTCCACAGTGAAACACTTATTTACCACTCACCCTTAATTCAGACTAAATAGGAATATAAGAACTAGGAGCATCTGGCCCCTCGAGCCTGCTCCGCAATTCAATAAGATCATAGAACATAGAATCATGGCTGATCTTTTCATGGACTCAGCTCCACTTACCCACCCACTCACTGTAGCCCTTAATTCCTCTACTGTTTAAAAATTTACCTATCTTTGCCTTAAAAACATTCAAAGAGGTAGCCCTAGCTGCTTCACTAGGCGGAGAATTCCACAGATTCACAAATTGATGAAGAAGTTCCTTCTCAACTTATTCCTAAATCTGCTTCTTATTTTGAGGCTATGTCCCCTAGTTGTAGTTTCACCCGCCAGTGGAAACAACTTCCCTGCTTCTATCTTATCTATTCCTTTCATAATCTTATATGTTTCTACAAGATCTCCCATCATTCTTCTGAATTCCAATGAGTATAGTCCCAGTCTAACCAATCTCTCCTCATAAGCCAACCCTCTCAACTCTGGAATCGACCTAGTGAATCTCCTCTGCACCCCTTCCAGTGGCAGTATATCCTTTCTCAAGTAAGGAGACCAAAACTGTACACAGTACTCCAGATGTGGCCTCACCAGCACCTTACACAGCTGCAACATAATCTTGCTGTTTTTAAACTCCATCCCTCTCGCAATGAAGGACAAAATTCCATTTGCCTTCTTAATTATCTGCTGCATCTGCAAAACCAATTTTTTGTTATTCATGCACAAGTTCACCCAGGACCCTCTGCACAGCAGCATGCTACAATTGTAACCATTTTTTTACCAACTTTCCGAAGTCCTTGTATTTTTCAACAATTTTCTCTAAATGTTCTGTCTGGTGCAGATTCAAAGGGCCAAATGGCCTTCTTCTGCACTGTAAGATTTCTGTGACCTGCTTATTATTTCTCATCTAAATAAAATCATGTTTTCATCACACTCGCCAAAGAATGTATTTAATGAGTGTCTAACATAAAGCTTTCTCTAAGCAATGGGTGGATATGAAATGAACATAAATTGGTAAGTGCACAACACTGAATTTATAATAGACCCAGAACAGCAATTGGAGAAAGTCTGCTCCAAAGTTTCGCTGCCTGTATTTTTGTTTGTGAGAAAAGCTAGTTAAAAGCAATTTTTTTTGGTTAACTATACATGAATTGTGAGTAAAATAACAATATCAACTTGTTTATTTAGCACCCATTGTATGGTCAAACTTCCCAAAACATTCTGAAGCACTATCAAATAAAATTTAGCGTTAGATTATATTAAGGAGACATCTAAAGTTTGGACAAATAGGCAGGTTTTAAGAAGTATTTTAAAAGTGGAGAGTGAGGCAGAGAGGCTTAGGGAGGGAATTTCAGGGATTAGAGGTTAGACAACTGAAAACCAGGCCATGGAGAGATTCAAAAATAAGGGGAAGAATTTTAAAATGGATATGTTGCCATATATAGAATTACAGAATACCTCCAGTGCAGAAGGAGGCCATTCAGCTTATTGGGCCTGTACTGACAAGAATCTCACCCAGGTCTGTCCCCATAATCCCACATATTTACCTTATTTATCCCCTTAACATTAAGGAGCAATGGCCAATCAACCTAAGCTGCATATTTTTGGACTGTGGGAGGAAACCAGAGCAGACAGGGAGAGAATGCACAGTCGCTCAAGAAGGGAATTGAACTCGGATCCCTGGCATTCTGAGGTAGCAGTGCTAACACAGTGCCACCTGCTAATGGGGAGTCAATACAGGTCAGCAACCACAGAGGCGATTAGCACTTAGTACAGGTTAAGATATAGGCAGCAAAGTTTTAGATGAGTTCAAGTTTTTTGACTCCCTTATAAAGATGTACAGTATGGAAATCAGCCCTTTGGCCCAACTTGTCCAAACTGCCCTTTCTTTTTAAAACCCCTTAACTAATCCCAATTGTCCGCATTGGCCTATATCCTTCTATACCCATAGTACCCATTTAACTATCTAAATGTTTTTCAAAGGATAAAATTGTACCCACTCCCATTACTACCTCTGGTAGCTTGCTCCAGGCATTCACCACCTTCTGTGAAAAAATTGCCCCTCTGAACATTTTTGTATCTCTTCCTTCTCATCTTACACCTATGCCCTCTAGTTTTAGACTGCCCTACCTTTGGAAAAAGATGTTGGTTATCTACTTGGTTTATGCCCCTTGTAATTTTATAAACCTCTATAAGGTCACCACTCAGTCTCCTACGCTCCAGAGAAAAAAGTCCCAGTCTATTCAGCCTCTCCTTATAACTCAATCCATCAAGTCCCGGTAGCATCCTAGTAAATCTTTTCTGCACCCTTTCTAGTTTAACAATACCTTTTCTATAATAGGGTGACCAGAATTCCACACAGTTCACCCTTCAGTGAGGTGAATAGGGGTTGAATTGATGCCAGAACAAATATTCCCTTCTAGTGAACATCCTTACTAAAATGGACTATATTAACCTAAGGCTGCATCTTGTCAAATTGCTATCTGTCTAATATCTTGTTGACTTCTATCTCTTATGGAATGACAACATTGCTTGCTGCAAAAAACAAACTTGATTAGGTGTAAGCAAGACCAACAGAGGGATTTGGTCACAATTTTAATCTCCATCCATCTGAAGTGCCATATTCTTAGGTGTTAAGTACAACGAGGTTATATCAAATTCTAAACGGCTTTGATAGAGAAACTGCAAAGACACTGTTTCCCCTGGTGTCCACTACAGGCTCATACTTTCAGTTGCAGGTTTAGCCTATTTAGATCTGGGGTGAGGAGACTATTTTTACTGAAGGAGTTATGAATCTTTGGAATTGACTATGTCGTGGTGGATAGTCAGCTGGTGAGTATGTTCAAACAGAAGTCAATAGATTTTTGTGCATTAAAGGACGCAAGGGATGGGGGGGAAATTGGAGATGAGGTTGAGAATTATTTAATGGTGGAGTTAAAGTGAGGAACCAAACAGACTTCTCATGTTCCCATTTCTTATCTTCTACACATATCTGTAATGGTTCAGAAGCATGATAAACATCAGCAAGGTCCCACTGTGCAATAAGAGTCTGGATTAAAACTCCACCAATGGCACTCAGTGCAGGAAACAGGATATCCAAATAGTTCCAACTGATTGCATAAAGTAATGGAAATAATACTGGATGGATTAAATATAACTAGACTGACCAAAGATAAGAAAGAACCCATGAGAGGAACACTACATTAAAGCAGCATAATCTTTTAAAGTCATTTTATCATTGTATCACTTGTTAGGTAATTTGCATGATTTGTTAAATAACTTTCTCATTGCGTGACATCTTTTTATACCGGCTACTTTATAACTAATAGAAATCAGTAATACTAAAAGCAGGAGGTAATATTGTTCCAAGTCTCTTGAGATTTCACTTTGTTTTTGAATAGTAAAGGAGACTTTCTTTGATTGAAATTAATACAACAAAGGAAGCCCTTTTACAGCATGGAAAATTGGAAATGAAAAGGTGGAGGAAAGGTACATTACCTCTACAGATCTTTCAACCCCAATTCAACCTCAATTTGCCTTCCACTTGTGGAGAACAATTACTCGGAAGTTATCGCAACATGAACCCTTTGAAGCTCGCAAAGGAATTTTGTGCATGGGTTGTAGAACACCAGGCAAGCAATTAGACCACACAACCAAACATCAAAGTTGAGCAGCTGTCAAAGCAAATAGTTTCAACAGTTTAATCATTTGTGTTCTCTGGCAATGTGTATAAGCCTTCGCACTTTTAAAAGTTTTGTTCCAACCAAAAGTGTGATACGGTGGCAGAGTCATGGTGCTGGCAACATTTTTGTTCTGTCGAAGGAAAGCTGGAATAATGGTTGATGCTTGGAATACATTGTCAATAATCAAGCAGATCGGAGTGCACAAATAACTAGAAAAGAGAATATTTCACCAATTGTATCTATGAAATTTCCTGTATTTGTTCTTTACAGGCTTTGCACACATCGAGTTGCTGGCTTAAAATGAGAAAGCGAAAGTTTTTATTATCCAACACCAGAAACAAAATAATTAGCAAAGTATATAGTTTTATTGAAATACAGAGAGGACATCCTACAAATAGTTAAGAAAACAGATACAGAGTTTTGAAACTGTCTAGACTCAGAAATCTAATGTACAAGATTACTTTACAATTCCAGAAATCAGGATTGACGTAAATGTGTCAAAGTTTATGGTAAATTGGTGTATCAGTGCCCAGATGCCATGCTTTCTGCAGTATAACTTTAATATTGTTGCCCACACAAAGAACTACGTGTTTCCATTTTGAAAAGCACTAAACAAATGGATATGATCTGTACTTTACAGATCAGCAATTATGCTGGTAATTGCAGTGGCATTACTTCTTAATTAAAAGAATAAACATAGATAATTCTCAAAAGGAAACATAGTAGCTAAAGCAAGAAAGACTTAGTACATATTGACCTAAGTAAAATAATGGTTAATACTGTGCGTGCGCAGTAACATTTTCCAATCTTTTCTCTTCTCTCCTTAACCGAAGTGCTGAGGCTATGAAACTATTCAGAAATGGCTTAGGGAGATCTTCAAGGAACATCACTGACAGTGATTGAGCTAACTGAAGTGCCCAGCACCTTCTGAGTTAGCTCAGCGAGTAAGTTACAAGACAAGCAAAAGTAACTTTAACAAATTCAGTGGCTTGTGGACTGCCTGTGTGTTATACTTTCAGAGTTGCCACATTGGAGTCAGGTTTGGTATAGTGTGGGATCGATGTTTTCTCCAGCAGTTTTTTGTTTAGCTGCTCCACGCGACGGCTATTTTTCTTCACCTGTCGCAGGGTGCGTTTGACCCGCTTCACTTTGTCCTTCAATTGCTTGTTGCGACTCTCCAACATGGCCACTCTGTTGATCAATTTCTTCACTCTGTCCTCTTCTTCGAAAAGAGCCTTCTGCACCGTAGAACACATGAGCTGTAAAAGGAGCAGAAGGTTAATGCCTTTTCTTTTTGGTATACTTTGGTGCAAGATAAGTGGTTAATTTGCAAACTGACATTGATAGATTTTTGTTAGCCAAAGGGATTAAGGGATATGGGACAGATGTGTGTAAATTAAGTTTAAGTTTATTTATTAGTGTCACAAGTTGGCTTACATTAATACTGCAATGAAGTTACTGTGAAAATCCTCACTCCAGTGCTTGTGAGGGTATACCGAGGGAGAATTTAGCATGGCCAATGCATCTAAACAGCATGTCTTTTGGACTCTGGGAAGTTGGAGCACCCGGAGGAAATCCATATTGACACAGGGAGAATATGCAGACTCCGCACAGACAATGATCCAAATCAGGAATCAACCCCAAGTCCCTGGCACTATGAAGCAGCAGTGCTAGACACTGTGCCACCTTCCTTGCCCCTAAAAATAGGCCTGCCCTCTCTGAGGATATGATTGTTGTCATTTTTAACAGTGTGGTTAATCTTAGATCTGAGATTGATAGACTTTTGTTAACCAAAGGTATTAAGGGATATGGGCAAATGCACGGAAATAGTACAATTCGCATACCAGCCATAATCTACTTGAATAATGGAATTGGCTTGAAGGGCTGAATGGCCTCCTCCTGTTTCTGTGTTAGTTTCCTCTTTCCAATTCTGATTTTTTTGCCATTGCCTCACTGTTCAGGATTGACTCCTTTCTGGGATATAAGAACTGAGATTGCTGTTGGGAATGTCATTGTGTACATTTGTATCAAACTTCACTGCTCCTTTATGACTTACATCAACCCATATATCTTAAATATGTTAGCAGTTGTTAAACATCAAGGAGGAATTTGATACTAGCTGATGTTAACTGTTCAAACAATCATCATTTGAATCCTTTGTTTCATCAGCAGCATCTGAATCCCGCCACCTCGCCAGAAGAAACCATAATTTAGTGTGATGCTGAGAAAAAGATATAATTGGGTTTTTCAATCATACAACAGGGTATGACAGCTATCTACTGTCCTGCCCTTGCCTGGCGCCCACATTATTTGTCGTCTGCTAAGGTTACTACTTAGGGATCAGAAGTTTCTTAGAACCCTATAGTGCAAAAGGAATCCATTCAGCCCATTGAGTAGATGTAATGAGCATTTGCACCAACCACAATCCTACCCAGGCCCTATCCCCATGCATTTACCCTAGATAGTCCCCCTGACACTAAGGAGCAATTCAGCAATGGCCAATTCATCTAAGCTACCCATCTTTGGAGGGTGGGAGGAAACCAGAGCAGACCCTCGCAAACATAGTGAAAACGTGCAAATTCCATACAGACAGTCACCCAAGCCGGGAATCAAACCCAGGTCTCTAGTGCTGTGAGGGAGCAGCGCTAACCACTCTGCTGTTTCTGATTTTGCCTTTCTTAACTCAGTGGTCAAAGGTTATGTCTCTATCACCAGTCTGTGAAAATCAACTAACTTACACAGGGAAGGGAATTAGGCCTGAAATTTTGTGTATGGCACAGCCATTCACTATAGCCACTCACTAGGGGCTATTTGGGAAGTGAACATGTATCTATTTGTGACTTTTTCATCTAATTCTAATTCTTTAACTTTCTACTTTCGATCAACCAATCCAAATTCCAACTTATCCACAGACGCTATAAATGTTGCTACACCTTCAGAGCGAGGCTCAGTGCAAAATAATCTTTACAATAAAAATAACTGATTTATTAAAATGATCATAATTTGCTCTTTGCTCTAAAACATCATTCATTCACTTGCAGTGTCTGATTTCATCTTGCCGAGAATACCTAGCACCTCTGAGTTCACTGGATAATTAAAAGGGAGATGATTGAACAACAACAGCAACACTGGATTAGACAGCAGCAGAGGTTGGCAGATTATGATCCAGACGCTCAGTCACAGGATTGTCAATGCAGCTGGGAAAACAAGAGAGCACAAGAAACACGCAGAACAGGTGGAAAAACATCTGAAGACAGGGAAGCCGACCAGGAAGCCACGTTGCAGTTTAATTGAGTGGATGACTGGCAGAAGAATAAAGAACAAACAACAGTATAGCACAACAGGCCCTTCAGCCCATCAAGCCGGTGCCAACACATGACGTCTTTCTAAACTAAAAACCTTTTGCCTCTACGTAATCCTCTATTCTCTGCCTATTCATATACCTGTCAAGATTCCTCTTAAATGTTGCGATTGTATCTGCTTCTTTCACCTTCTGTGGCAGCGCATTCTAGGCACTTACCATTCCTGTGTAAAGGACTTGCCTCTCACATCTCCTTTAAACTTCCCCCATTTACCTTAAAGCTATGGCCATTCATAATTTTCTACCCTGAGGAAAAGATTCTGATTATCAATTCCATTTCTGCCTCATAATTTAATAAACTTCATCCCCTGACCTCTGACGTTCAAGTGAGAACAAACCAAGTTTGTCCAATCTCTCCTCGGAACTAATATCCTCCAAACTAAGCAACATCCTGGTAAACCTTTTCTGTACCCCCTCCAAAGCCTCCACATTCTTCTGGTAGTTTGGTGACCAGAACTGTACATAATATTCCAAATAAGGAAGTTTAAAGAGAACAATCAGAAGCAGTTTTTCCCCATTCAGTAGCATGAGATACACATCTAATGGTTTGCAGTGTATTAAGTAACGAGGAAGCAATTGTGATTTAATTTTAAACTAAATGTCCAAATAGTGTATTGTTCAAATTTCAATTCAAGTTTCGATCTATAAGCTAATTATAAAATGGGTAATATTTGAATATATAATTGATATATTTTGAATATATAATTTGAATGTATAATTGAATGTATGAATATTCAAATATTAGCACTGCTGCCCCACAGCTCCAGGGACCTGTCTTCAATTCCAATCTGAGGTAACTCTCTATATGAAGTTTGAACATTCTCCCCATGTCTGTATGGGTTTCCTCCGGGTGCCCCGGTTTCTGCCCACAGTCCAAATATATGCAGATTAGGTAGATTGGCCATGCTAAATTCCTTCTTAATGTAAGGGAGATTAACAGAGTAAATATGTGAGGTTACAGGAATAGGGCCTGGGTGGGATTATTGCTGCAGCAGGCTCGATGGGCCGAATGACCATTTTCTGCACTGCAGGGATTCTATGATTTCTATGATATTGTATCTTGTATTTGATCATGAGGTTTTTAATTACTTAACCATAAATAGTTGTTGGTACAGACAAAAGGATTGGACAGAACAGACAGCTCAGACTAAATATTTCCACAGATCCCCATCATTCCCTCTACCCTGGTTATTTAATCTCCTGAGGGAAGGTACTGCGGCACAATTGATCAGTAAGGATTGTGAGTAAAAAATGCTGAATATCTATCCAATCTCAAATTATTCTGCTGCTGTTACCAGCTCTGCCTAATAATCCCATCTCCAGCTTTGTCCCCCATTGGAAAATGTAATCATTTCTAACTATATTCTCAGTGCAGCTCCCAAACCAATCTTTAATTTGCGTTCTTTGAAGGAATTAGTTGATTTAGTACCAGCAGCTTTGTTGAAATGATGCTCCGCTACCTTACCTATCCACTCAGTTCTGATACTTACAGGTGTCTCTTTGCATTTTTCAACCTGAATTGTGTCCTTTCATCATCGCCTTTTGTGCACAGAAATCAAGGTTGACATTTGTGGTAGTTGTAGGACGGAGTGGTAGTTATAAGACAGATGTCAGAGGTAGGTTCTTTACCCAGAGGGTGGTAAGGGTATGGAATGCCCTGCCTGCTGCAGTTGTAGATGCGCCAAGTTTGGGGGCGTTTAAGAGGTCAGTAGATAGGTTTATGGATGAAAAGGGAATGGTTTAGGTTAGAGGGTCATTGCTTTTTCTTAATTGGTCGACGCAACATCGAGGGCCGAAGGGCCTGTTCTGCGCTGTAATGTTCTATGTTCTATTCCATTGCAGTATTGAAGGAGTGATGCTGTGTGCAGATTTGTTGCTGTGTTTCCTACAGTAGAAGTGTCTCTACTTCAAAAGTAGCTCACTGGCTGCAAGGCACTTTGAGATGACAAGTTGGGAAAAGTGCTATAAGAATGCAAGCCTTTCTTATCTTTATTTCAATGGAGTAAGCTTAGATTTGTAACCTTGCTTGTAAATTAGCACCTGACCTCCTGGCAGCATTATTCATTTCAACCTACGGAGCTTAAAAAAAAATTGACAGAGCTTCGAAAAAACTGGCAACTCAAAAATAGCTCTAACTAAACACCGATGGCATCTGAAAATGAGCATCATTGAATGTGGAATGAGATATTGGCATGCAGGTTATACTGCAGGTATACATCCCTTCACTTCAAATACTGGAAAGACTGTAACTGAATACAAGTAGAGAAAGCTTTATTTTTTAGGGCAGCTTGGGGACAGTATCTTTTCCCCAGTAATGTCAACACCATCAGTTCCTAAATCAAAAGGCAAATTCTTAACAATTGGTCTTAGTACAAAAATTATAGGTTTCTAATTTTCGGACATAAATCACAGAATCCTTACAGTGCAGAAGAGGCCGTTCTTTGGACTGTGGGAAGAAACTGGAGCATCTGAGGGAAACCCATGCAGACACGAGGTGAATGTGCAAATTCCACCCAGTCACCTGAGCTGGAGTTGAACCCAGTTCTTGGTGCTGTGAGGCAGCAATGCTAGCCGCCTTGCCACCCTGTAGTTTGACAGCTATCTAATAAATCTCACTAGTGGCTTATTTAATTTATTAACAATCAGAGCTCTTTACAAAATCTGTCTAACTGTATCTGAAAATCCTGTATAGAAAGCTTCTAAAAAAAAATCCTGAGAAGGTTCCACCGCAGACATCATTGGCTGAACTAAGTCCATCTTTACAGAAAGATAACTTAATCTCTGCTTAGTGCATTAATACATTAAAAATGCATTCATCTTCAGTGGAGTAACTATTACTACATCCAAATACAAGCTGGAGTGGGATACTGAAATTGCCATGATCATATTGAATGGTAGTGCAGGCATGAAGGGCCGAATGGCCTCCTCCCACATCTATTTTCTATGTTTCTAAGTCCTGCACTCTTGTTGTTATTGGCAACACAATGCACCGTCGGCCAAATGTCTGATTAGAGAGGGAATGCTGCGAGGTGCCAAGTGTCATCAGTCACATTGGAGCCACTAGCAGGAGACAGGAGAATGGAAGAGGATTAAAGTGACACTTTTACCAGGGCGGATGGAGGTGTGTGTGAAGAGAGAAGGTGTCAGCAGCAGGAGTGGAGAGGGAGGATGAGTAAGGTAGAATGGTCACATGGATCAAACATTCTGCTTTTATCAGAGTGCTTTACAACACATCAGGTCCTTCTGAAAACAGGGTGTGCCAAACTGCACAGAGTGTTCCAAATATGGCCAGACCCAGAACCCTTGCATAATTAAAATAATTTAATGGACGGGGATTTACAGCCGTGCTTGATCCGAGACTAGAAAATCCTGCCCAAGGTCAACAGACCTTCCCACTGTCTGCCCCTTGCCTCCTCTGACTCCCGTGGCAGGCGGAACAGTAGAATTCCAGCTCAAGATATACCACAGTGCTGGAGTAATTTTCTTAATATCTCTTACGGCTTACACACAATGGCATGCAGATAGCCAACACATTAGAAAATTTAATCAATTTCTCAAGAAATATTCCTCTTTTGATTTCCCTGGCAAAGCTACTGCTTTCTGCTCAAGCTCTCAGCTGCCAACACATCGTACATTAGCAACATTACAACACTCTGCTTGGCTGCGTTGTTTTTCTCAAGGTCATCAAGTGATCCTTGTGACGCTATATGTGTTGTCAGCTTTCAGTGCCTCACAGTTCAGTGATAACACGCCACCTATTCACAAATCATCACCCTCGACCTCCACAGAGATAGAACCAAATGTTTTGGGTTCTTGAGCTGCCAGGGACAGGGATTTGAGACTGGGAAGATTTCTGATTCAGCAAGTGGAAAACTGAATATACATTCCAGCACTGGTGTTTTGCTTCGTTTATCCCTTAATGGATTGAGCAAAAAATATTGGAGGAAATGTCCTCAGGAAGTTAAGTTGATTAAATAAAATCAATGTTAGAGTAATTGGATCTGGTATTTGGATGGAATAGCATTTAATCTTCCACATTTCCTTCTTTACGTTTATCAGGAGTATGTACTCATCCCAGAACATCAATATGCTTCTCTTAAAAAGTTCAAGGCCTCAGTTCTATATTTTCCTAAAATCGAGGGGCTAATTTCCATCACTTCCAATACAGGCATCATCCAATCAGCAGCCTGCTTTATTACTTGTCCTTTTCCTTTCCATTCAAATAATTCAAACAAAATGTATTTGTTTATTAGTGTCACAAGTGGGTTTACATTAACACTGCAATGAAGTTATTATGAACATTCCCTGGTCGCCTCACTCCAGCGCCCATTTGGGTGCACTGAGGGAGAATTTAGCATGGCCAAAGTACCTAACCAGCACGTCCTTCAGACTGTGGAAGAAAATTGCATCACCCAAAGGAAACCCAGGCAGCACAGGGAGAATGTGTAGACTCTGCACAGACAGTGACCCGAGCCGGGAACTGAACCCAAGTCCTAACCACTGTGCTGCCCCATCAATGTGAGAAACAGGCTGACTATTCACTGTCACAAGGTTCTCATTAGTATTAAAATTTTTAATTACTTCCTGAGACATTTTAATTCTAAAATAACCTTTAAAAATTAAGAAATTCATTCTTGTTTTTTTTTTGATCAATTTAGATTGCAGTGACTTTATTGCTTCATATCTTCACGCGCATTCTTTTCCCTTTTGGAAAATGTTAGGAGGAATACCAGGCTGATTATCAACTTATTAAACTGCATTTTGAATGCTTCTTCCATAGCCAACATATCCTGGAGTGGAATACAGGAAAGCCCCATCACATTATCCTATGGCCATGATCCTGCAATAAAATCCCTCAGCAATAACGTCATGGTGATGTCAAACTGTTCAGTGTTAACTGTTCAATGTCTGTGATTGGTTAACCCTGAATGTTAACCCTTGGCTGCAGATTACTATCAGGAGAGTGAGGAGGCAGCACAACGATGGCAAATCAGGAACCCCATATCCACAAGCAAGTGCAGGTCCATGTTCAGCTCGGTACAATATATTTCTGTGCTTTGCTTTCAGTTCAGTGACAAAAGACCCATTATTGCTAATAAATCAAACCATCATTTCCAGCTCTGAAGACTAACTATCGTGTCTTTGTTTAGATTAACTTAATTCCTCAGAATTTCAGGAAGTTCCATTGATTCAATGGAGAACTTGTTAAAACAATCTTATCCCAATTCATCCAAGGGTTAAATAATCCATCAAACTGGCGAAAATTTATCTCTCTAAATCTCTATGGGAGAAGAGCAGATTTATGAGCAGTTTCATGTAAACAAGCCTTATGCCTGGTTTATAATTACTATAAGGACCTGTTCTTGATGTGGTACAGATGAGTGGTAATTGCAGGCTGTGTTTTCAGTGTAGTTTATTTGGACTTGTTCTACTGCACTTGCTGATGTGAGACAAGATCAGTATCAAACTGCACACAGCAGAAGGTATTTACCAGGGCCACTGAATGTTACTGGAGAAGGGAAGAGAGCTGACCAACTCAAAAACCTCAGGATCTGCTAAGATTCCACCAATAACAGTGGATTTATGCAGTCAATCTGCTGTTTTTCAAAATGCCACCTGATCTTCTGCACCATGGCAGACACTGGTTTGTAGTCTCACAATCAATGTGATTGCACACACAATCAGTATTTGCTCTCAGTCAAATCATAGGGCGGATAGAGCAGGACAGGCACAAAACTCAAAAGGCATTACGCACAGAAGCAGGTGGTCACGTATCTATGGGGGCAGCTTGGGTAATAGTGCATGTTACCTTTATATAAGGGATTGAAAAGATCCGACTCTTGAGTGACAATCACATACCCTCCAAGTGTCCAATTATTGAACACCACAGCCTTGTGTACATTAACAAACAGAAACACAGAGGTTTACAGCATAGAAACAGGCCCTTCAGCCCAACTTGTCCATGCCACTTTTTTTAACCCCTAAACTAGTCCCAATTGCCCACATTTAGCCCATATCACTCTATACCCATCTTACTCATGTAACTGTCTAAATGCTTTTTAAAAGACAAAATTGTACTCGCCTCTATTACTACCTCTGGCAGCTTGTTCCAAACACTCACCATCCTCTGTGTGAAAAAATTTCCCCTCTGAGCCCTTTTGTATCTCTTCCCTCTCAAACCTACACCCTCTAGTTATAGACTAACCTACCCTTGGAGAGTTGACTATTTAGCTGATCTATGTCCCTCATTATTTTATGGACTTCTATACAGTCACCCATAAGCCTCCTAAGCTGCAGGGAAAAACGTGCCAGTCTTACGCAGTTTCTCATAACTCAATCCATTAAGTCCCAGTAGCATTCTAGTAAATCTTTTTTGTACTCTTTGTAGTTTAATAATATCCTTTCTATAATAGGTGGCCAGAACAGTACACAGTATTCTGAGTGTGGTCTTATTAAATAGATCTTTGGTTTTAAAATCACTTCTCGGTAAGCCATTTTGCAGGAGGTTTTGTGGCACAGTTGGTAGCATCCGTGTCTCTAAGGTCCAGTCCCACTCCAGGAGTCAATAAAAGCAGGAGAGACTCCTGGTTAACCACACTCGATGCCTCAAGCTGGAGGCATCAAGCGACCTGTTCAGGGAATTACTAACTGTGGAAACAAATGTAAGTTTGCCTTAGTGTATCTCTAAGTGAGGGAAGGGAATTAGAAAAACTGGAAGCCACGCTACGAATTGAGGCATTGGAGTATTTAAGTTATAGTAGGCAGCTATTAATTGGGTGCAAGCTGGCCAAAAGACAGCTATCTAACCAAATCCGATCCAGCAGCTCCTGGTCTATGGCCTGCAGGCATCGGTCATTGCAGCAGTTCAAGTGCTTTTGTTCAAAGCAAAATGGCTGGGATTTTCTGCATCCGCTGTCATGAGATCGAAAATTCCAGTCTAAAGCAGGTGTTGGAGGTTTTTCTGGTATCTATCCCACCCACACTGATTCCCGCGGCAGACAGGAGTAGAAAATCTCACCCAGGATTTCTGCATCCACCATATTGACAGACAGTAATGTCCAAACTTCCATCATGCTCTGGGTGAAAAATATTCCTCCTCAATCCTCAGTCTAATCTTCCTATTTTAATTCTACGCTCTGTGAGTAATGACCTCTCCAGTAAGAGATGTCAGTCCTTTCTTTCCACTCTATCGAGGTCCTTCACCATTTTATAGATCAGAATTAAATCTTTCAGCCTCCCCTTAGTTCCAATCATTTCTCATTGCCATCATTTTTTACTGCTGTCAACAACTTTGTAAATCTCCGCTGGGGCTGCTCCAGGGCAATCATGTCCTTCCTGTTCGACAGTTATCAGAAGTTGTGACCTAATCAGTGTTTTACACAGTTTGAGCATAAATGTTTCAATAATAATGAAAATTAACATCACTGAGTTTGTCAAGGTGATAGAATAACATTACAGGAGGCTACACAAGTGCAGACTCCATACAGTCACCTGAGGCCAGAATTGAACCTGGGTCCCTGGCATCGTGAGGCAGCAGTGCTAACCATTATGCCACTGTGCCACCCTCTGTCCTAATTAAGTTCTGGCTGGGAAGGCCCATGGTTAACCTTCCTGCCCAGCTATAAATGAATGCCAAAGATTGTCGTCATTTTAAAATAAAAGGCAACATGGGCAATATTTTGACCTTAACTTTTTCACATTTCAGATATTGTGTTTGATAAGATCGCTGCTTTACAATCTCTCCTGGGTATCCATTACTTCTGAAAATTAATTCACAGATAGATTTTCCGACAGTATTTTTGACGTCAAGGGTTTTATGATTGAAAGTTATCACTTGATGTAGAATGGAAGGTATCATCAATTTCGTGAGATGGATCCAGGGGCAAACTTGGAGCAGGATGCGTGGTATTACTGGATACACTGGTCCATATTGTACGAGTGTATTTATACAGGCACAAACTTTTAGATGGTATACTGGCTCAGAGGCAATCAGTCATAATCACAGATGGTAGCTTTGCACCATTGGCTCCTTAGCCAAGCACATAAACCAAATGTCTGAAGCTGTGGTTCCTCACATACTGAGTAGGATTACTATTGCAACAACACTTTATCATCAGTAGCGTAAAATTAATCTGTCTCACAACAGTCTAATACCAGGCAGTTACTGAGAATCAGACAAATGTTGCTGTCTCGATATGCCCAGAAGTTATTCGCAATCAAATAACTTCAGAAGAAACACTGTGCACATTCAACACTTTTTGTGCCAACTTTAAATTCATAATTGTCACACTGACAGCTGGCCAGCATTCTCGAGCGGACAGCTTGAATATTCTTTTAAAATTTAGAATTATAAACCAAGTCACCTGAGCTTCAATTATTGAGCAGTTTGGAGCCTCATTTGAACACCTCAGTTAAGAGGCAACAGGCTGAATTCTCTGACCTCACCCGCAGCTGGGGTTTGACTGAGAGCCAAATTCCCCATTCTCGCTGACAGCAGCAGCGGGACGTGAAAGACCAGAGAATTCCTGCCAAAACCTCTGAAGACACAGCTCCCTCTCAAAAATGGCCCTGCTCCTTTTATAAATATATGACATGGTGGCACAGTGATTAGCACTGCTGACTCACAGCGCTGGGGACCAGAGTTCAATTCCCAGCTTGGATGGTTGTGTGTGTGGAGTCTGCACTTCCTCCCCATGTCTGCTGGGTTTCCTCCAGTTTCCTCCCACAGTCCAAAAGATGCGCTGGTTAACTACATTGGTCATGCTAAATTCTCTCTCAGGACGTTTAATAAGGTTCCCCATTGTAGGCTCGTGAAGAAGGTAAGAAGCTGTGGGACAGAAGGACATTTGGCCGATTGGATAAGTAACTGGCTATCTCATAGAAGACAGAGGATTGCAGTGGAAGGAAAATTTTCAGGCTAGAGGCCAGTTACCAGCGGGTGTACCACAGGGATCAGTGCTGGGTCCTCTGCTATTTGTGATTTTCATCAATAACTTGGAAGAGGAGGCTAAAGGGTGGGTTAGTAAATTTACTGATGACACCAAGATTGGTGGAGTACTGGATGAGGTGGAGGGCTTTTGCAGGCTGCAAAGAGACATTGATAGGATGCAGAGCTGGGCTGAAATGTGGCAGATGGAGTTTAACCCTGAAAAGTGCAAAGTGATTCATTTTGGTAGGTTAAACTTTACTGCGGATTACAGAGTCAATGGCAGAGTTCTGAGGAATGTGGAGGAACGAAGAGATCTTAGGGTTCATATCCACAGATCTCTGAAGATGGCCACTCAAGTGGATAGAGCTGTGAAGAAGGTTTACAGTGTGTTAGCATTTATTAACACATGGTTTGATTTTAAAAGCTGTGGGATTATGCTGCAACTATATAACATCCCAAAGATGTGCTGTTAGGCTAATCGACAAAACAAATTCTCCCTAAATTGTCTCAAATTTGGTTTTTAATCCATAGATCTATAAACAGAGACAGGGATCACGGGTAGAGGTGGGAACATTGGGGTGGTGGCGTGGGCTCGTTGGGCCGAAGGGTCTGTTTCCCGTGCTATTTTGTTCTTTGTTCTATATCGGACCTTGGTGAGACCACATTTGGAATATTGTTTTCTGTTCTGGTCACCTCACTATAAGAAGGATGTGGAAGCATTGGAGAGAGTGCAGAGGAGATTTACCAGGATGCTGCCTGGTTTGGAGGGTAGGTCTTATGAGGAAAGATTGAGGGAGCTGGGGCTTTTTTTTTTTAGAGGGGAAGAGGATGAGAGGCAACTTAATAGAAGTTTATATGATGATGAGAGGGCGGACATGCAGAGACTATTTCCTCAGGTGGATGTAGCTGTTGCTAGGGAGCATAACTATAAGGTTCATGGTGGGAGATATAGGAGGGATGTCCGAGGTAGATTCTTCACTCAGAGAGTGGTTGGGGTGTGGAATGCACTGCCTACTGTGATAGTGGAATCAGACACTTCAGAAACTTTCAAGTGATTATCGGATAGGCACATGGAGCACACCAGAATGATAGAGTGGGAAAGCTTTAATTTGGGGTTTGGATATAACACAGCACAATACTGAGGGCCGAAGGGCCTGTAATGTGCTGTAATGTTCTACGCTTCTATGGTACCTAAACAGACGTCAGAATGCAGTGACTAGGGGATTTTCACAGTAACTTCAGTGCAGTGTTAATGTAAGCCTATTTGTGACAATAGTAAGTAAATAACTGGAAAGAATAAATAACTGATTAGCCCTAATTCCTGACAAACGCAGGGCGAAGATTCGAATGTGCAAACATACAGCAGGGAGATGTTCTCAGGGAAGCGTTGAGAACATCCCTAAAGAGATTCCACTCCCACGCCCAATCCCCCCATTCCCTCCCTCCTACCCCCTTCCCAGTGAGTTTTTTTTTGCCTCGACTGAGTGACTGAGATTCATGTAGAACAGTACTTTTGGGATTCGGGCATACAAACCGCATGAGATCGAGAGAGATGTCAGGAGACCTCTACAGTGAACACCATTCTGTAGCCAAACCAAAAGTCAATTTGCTTTGAAACAAACTGAAGCTTACAAAGGCTTACAGAGAACTCCAGGAATATTATACATGTTGAAATAACATTCCCCACTGTTTATAGGTTCCACATGAAGGGCTGTGAACAAATATCGTCCCGTTGACCTCTTCAATAATTGTTACGTTATTCTTCACATGGAAAAAAAACCTCGTGCAGGACACAACACATGGGTTATTTAAGGTGCAAAAGGGAAATGCTTTCCTCATTTTTTTTTGTCAAACTGCAGTCATTCATAACACGAAAGAGCCAACTATTTCAGGGTTTCTGCAAAAATAATAAGCAGAGCAGCTCTTTATTTTACAAAAAGTTAAATGGTTTGTGAAATGTTAGGTCATGTAACGCAGAGTAAAAAGATGGAATGTAACTCAGCACCACGGGCATTCTTAGAACAATAAATTCAGAAAGTGTTGCTCAGTTGTAGTGAGTGGGTAAATATGTAGGGACGTGGGAGTAGGGCCTGGGTGGGATTGTGGCCGGAACAGACTTGATGGGCCCAATGGCCTCTTTCTGCACTGTAGGGCTTCTATGATGACAGGAATACTTGATGGAAAGTGTGACAAAAAAGTGTTAGAGGAAATAAATGTAACAGTGCCATGCCATTAGCGGGTGTATTATCTATAATTAGATGTTCTATTTATTCTTAACATAGAATTGTTACATCACAGAAGGAGGCCATTCGCTCCATCATGTCTGTGCCAGCTCTCTGCGAAAGCCAATCACCTAGTATGCCCCCACCCTCTCCCTGTACACCTGCAATGTCTCTCTTATTCAGATAATGATGTAATTCTCTTTTGAAAAGCCACAAGCGAATCAGCCTCTCGCACAACGTCAGGCAGTGCCTTGCAGATCCTGACCAATTGCTGTCTGAGAAGGTTTTTCCCCCATCTTCTCATCGCTTTCTTAGCCAACCACCTTCTATCCCTAATTAAGTAAATGTTTATTGATTTATTAAGCTGATTAGACTGGTAATAGCACTGACAATCGTTCAATTCTGTAATGCTCACAGTCACACTGGAGGGTGATGGTTAGGAAATCACGATAACATTTTGGACTCGGTTGATCAAAACTGAATCAACAAACTGAACTCTTCACTGACACTTGGGCAAACAAAATCAGCGTGCTACTTATTTTTGTTACTACATCACATGTTTCGTTTCCATTATGTGTAACTGGTGTGTGACTTAGCACTGTCACACTACATAAACTTCAGATAAAAGGGTAATCTTTTACACAGACATTGCCCTCTCGCTGGTCTCCTTGCAATTCATGGTGAATGCAGCTGCCTGAAGTTTAACATGATGAAGACGATGCTTTAGGTCATCTTCAATTAGCATATACCATTCTCAGGTGTTTCCTTCACACAAGCCCATGGTGGGTGCTCTACGGGTCTCAGTTCATAGAATTCCTACAGTACAGAAACAGACCATTTGGCCCACTGCGTCTGACCGACCACAATCCCACACAGCTCCTATCTCCACATATTTACCCTGCCAGCTCCCCTGACACTAAGTGACAATTTAGCATGGCCAATCAACCTGATCCGCTCATCTTTGGATATTGATTATGGATGAAGCCCCAGTTCTTTGTTTATTGGTTAGCGTCTTAGAATTGCCACGTAATTTAATAATTATAACACTGATTACTTATTTTAAGTTTTTACAATGTAAGAAACATTCTACTCCACTTAACAATGGTCAAAAACCAACATTACTGCATTGGCACTTCAGATCAGCAGTACAATTCTCTTACCACTCTGATTAACCCATTCCTTACACAATTATACATCTCAATCACTGCACGTGTTTCACAAGTTCACATTTATTGCACATTCCTAATTGCTCTTGAACTGAGTGCCTTGTTAGGCATTTTAAAAGTCAACCCACACATTGCTGTGGGTCTGGAGTTACATATAGACCAGATTAGGTAAAGACAATAGACTTCCTTTCCTGAAGGACATTGGTGAACCAGATGGGTTTTTATGATACTTGACAATAGTTTCATGATTATCAGTAGACTTTTTTTTACTAAATTCAAATTTCACCCTCTGCTGTGTCAGAATTCAAATCTGGGTCCCTGGATGACTAGTCCAGTGATGATATCACCATGCCACCACCTCCCCTAATATCAAAGACAACGTATTATGCCACGTAATAAACATGTTCATTTAGCACGTGGGAGAATCGATATTGAAATGCTGCAGCAGGAATTCTGATTAGCATTTCAGCGAATTCAGAATGATGTTTAGATATTTCAAAGCTGAAGCAAAGTGATGGCTAAATGGGTGGCAGTTCATTTAAACGGCAGCAGCAAAAGCTTTTGGAATATTTGGATTTGGTTCATTTAAAATACACATTAGAATAGCCCGTCATGCTGAAGCTGTGGACTGATATATGGGGAGAAAAACATTACTACATGTGACTGCAGTTCCTACTTAAAAGAGTAGAATGTTTCTCCTAGTTTGAGCTCTTCCATTTATTCTATTTTCTTCTCACTGAACCACACTGTATAATTTATTTGAGCTTAACTAAACCTTCCGTAACTTCATCTGCATAAAATATCTTGGACTATGGGTTACTGATTGAAATTAGTACTGAATTATCTCCAAAAGCTAATGAATAAAATTAGAAACAAGTTAAGAGGGAACAAAGAACAAAGTCTCCGTGGTGTCAATATTTAAAATGGATAATAAGTTAGAACTAAAAATTTGCAGAACTATGAACTTGACTTTGGTTACTGGACACACCTTACCATCACTTTGACAGAGAAAAGAGAAACTCACCCAACACTGTTTGGAATAAGGTGCTACCTCACCCAATCAGCATGTTACTAGGCTGGTGAATGAATGGCATAATGGTTAGCACTGCTGCCTTACAGCACTAGGGACCCAGGTTCAATTCCGGATTTGGGCGGCTCTGTAGAGTTTGCACGTTCTCCTCAAGTCTGCATGGATTTACTCTGGATGATCCGGTTTCTTCCCACGGTCCAAAGATATATAATTTAGGTACATTGGCCATGCTCAATTGCTCCTTAGTGTGCCAAGATGTGGAGGTTAGCAAGATAATTGTGTGAGTATGTGGATAGGACAAGTGGTGGGCCTGGGTATGATGCTTTATCAGAGAGTCAGTGCAGAGTCAAGGGGCTGAATGGCCTCCTTCTGCACTGGAGGGATTCCGTGATAGTTCTGTTAATATTGTGTACCTTGGTTCTCAGGGGCACTTTGGCAAGATGGTATTCATAGAATCATAGAACCCTATAGTGCAGAAAGAGGCCCTTCAGCCCATCGAGTCTGCACTGATCACAATCCCACCCCAGGCCCCAGCTCCATATCCCTACACGTTTACCCACTAATCCCTCTAACCTACGCATCTCAGCACCCTAAGGGGCAATTTTAGCACGGCCAATCAACCTAACCTGCACATCTTTGGTATTCTAAAGACAAGTAAAGAAGACTCAGTCCTCTGAGATTCATGATTTTATTCTTGTAGAAGGTCAGTCAGCTTCAATTCTCTGCCCCTGAGCCCTGACACACATCCACCTAACTTCAACAGGCTGCCAATGTGATGTGTACCCAATGGAGTTGTCACCCCACTGAGGGTAGAATGTTTTAATTGGCACGAACAACAGAAATCTTTCATGGACAGATCCAAACATGTAAATCAGTGTCAATGCCTGTGGATTTTTGGGCTTATTATTTTTAATATCATCATGATGTAGAAAACCACTAAAGATATTTGTGGCTTCCTTTTGTTAAAATCTCCCCTTAATCTCCTTTGATTTTTCTTCCACGAGATGTGAGTCTCACAGGCTAAGCCAATATTTGTTGCTCATCCCCACCATCTGTAAAACAATCACACATTTTCTGTAACTTGATTTGATTAACTTTTTATTTGCACAAAGGAATGATGTTTACTTGAAATGACTTTATTTTAAAGACTGAGATTTGTTTATTTCTTTATTTATTCGGGGAAAGCGTGTGTCAGTGGCTGGGCCGGCATTTATAACCCATTCTAATTGCTTTAGTGAAGCTGGTGGTGAACCGTCTTCTTGAACTACTGCTGTCCGTGTGGTGTAGGTGCAACCATAGTGCTGTTAGGGAAGGAGTTCCAGCATTTGGATTTTGCCCTCAGAAAAAACAGTCTCAATTTCACCAATCTAATCTTGTGGCTAAAATCTCTCATCCCTGGAACCATTCTGAAGCCACATCCTTCCTAAAGTGCAATAATCAGAATTGGATCCAATCCAGTTGCAAAGTTGTGGCCTATAAAATGTTCAGCTTTTATACTCAATATCTCTATTTATGATGCCCAAGATCCCATATGCTTTGTAACTCAATATGTCTTGCCATCTGCAAAGCTGTACTGCTTTCATTGAATCACAGAATCCCTACAGTGCAGAAAGAGACCATTTGGCCCATTGAGTCTGCACTGACAACAATCCCACCCAAGTCCTATCCCTGTAACACCACATATTTACCCTGCTAATTCTCCTAAGGGACAATGTACCACGGCCAAATTACATAACATGAAGACCTTTGTGAGAGGAAACCCACACAGACATGGGGAGAATGTGCAGACTCCAACAGCAAGGCAGGAATTGAAACTGGGAACCTGGTGCTGTGAGGCAAGAGTGCTAACCTTAGTCTGTCTGCACACTGATATCATATCCAGTTATGGCCCATGTGGATATTCAAGCACTGGAACCATCTCAAAAAAGAACTTCAAAACTGATGTCTACCATCTTGAAATATGAGCTTAGACAGGAGAAATGGGAGCTTTTCGGAAAGTGACTGACAGATATAGAACTAGAAAATGCTAGATAAAAGGGCTATCTAGAAAATTATTTCAAACCAAATCATTAACAGAGATAAGTGAGAGTATATTCAAACCCACAAAAGCCCAAGTTAGGACAATCATCAGGAAAGTTTTTCAAAGAGTGATCACATTCATGGAATGAGTTGCAGAGAAAAAAAACCTGCAATTGTTTAAAAAACAGATGGATTGTGCAACGAGGGTTTTGTGGATCATTTGGATGGATGAATTAAAATGGACTAAACAGTTTTCCTCCTCTGCAAATGGAGTGTAGTTTAAGAAAAACCAAAATGGTAAGTCCAGTGAGCTAAAATAGTTCAATATGTATGTCGCATCAGGAAATAACAATTCATTACTTCTATCTACAGTCATTATTGCGAAGAGAGCCAGCTTTGTTGAATCGGTAAAACATCAAAAGCCTTTTCTATTATTTCCAGGTTGAAATCATAAAATGGTGACACTGGATATGTTCTTTCTCAACTTGTGAAGCAAGCTTTGTGGTCAGGCTAAAAAGCTTCAGACATCAAAGAGCAAGGGACGCTGTGCAATTGACAGATGTGTGAATATGTACCACACAGCTCCACAGTTGAAGATAAATCATTGTGTAGACTGACCACAGCTAATGGTGTCCAGAATACTCCATTAACACTGGAGTGCAGCCTTTGAGGAAGCATTGATTTACTTTGTTCCGTCCTTAAATAAATTAGCCAGTGGGGTAACTACTTATGACTTAAAAGCCTCAGAACTTAAAAACCACATTTACACAATTACAAATCCTCGATGTATATTGTCTATTGAAAGAATTGGTGATGAAAGTTTAAAACTTATATTATCTTCTGATGGCAACAATCAGAATTGAAAAATGCCTCCAATTGCAAGTGCCTGGTCTTCAAAATCAAAAAAATATGATTTGATTTGATTTATTATTGCCACACGTATTAACAGAGTGAGAAGTAATGTTTCTTGCGCGTTATACACTCAAAACATACAGACCATAGTAAAGGAAACAACTCAGTACAGAAATGTAATGTTACAGTCATGGCTATGGTGTAGAGAAAAATCAACTTAATGCAAGGTAAGTCCATTCAGAAGTCTGACAGCATCAGGGAAAAAGTTGTTCTTGAGTCGGTTGGTATGCAAATTCAAACTTCTGTATCTTTTTCCCGAAGGAAGAAGGCGGAAGAGAGAATGTCCGGGGTGAGAGGGGTCCTTAATTATGCTGGGTGCTTTGCTGAGGCACCGGGAAGTGTAGACTGAGTCAATAGATGGGAGGCTGGTTTGCGTGATGGATTGGGCTCATTCACAACCTTTTGTAGTTCCCTGCAGTCTTCTACAGAGCAGAAGCCAAACTAAGCTGTGATACAGTCAGAAAGAATACTTTCTATAGTGCACCTGTAAAAGTTGGAGAGAGTCGTACCTGGCATGCCAAATTTCCTTAGTCTTCTGAGAAAGGCATTAGTGGGCTTTCTTAATATAGTGTCAGCATGGGGGGGAACCAGGACAGGTTGTTGGTGGTCTGGACATCTAAAAACTTGAAGCTCTCGACCCTTTCTACTTCACCGCTATTAATGTAGACAGGGAATGTTCTTCTTTACATTTCCTGAAGTCAATGACAATCTCCTTTGTTTTGTTGACATTGAGGGAAAGATTATTGTTGCTGCACCAGTTCACCAGATTCTCTGTCTCATTCCTGTACTCTGTGTCATCATTGTTTGAGATCTGGCCCAATACGAAAGTATCGTCAGCAAACTTGAAAATTGAATTGGAGGGGAATTTGTCCACACAGTCATAGGTGTATAAGGAGCATTGTAAAGGGCTGAGAATACAGCCTTGTGAGGGTGGTGAGGATGATCGTGGAGGAGGTGTTGCTGCCTATCCTTACTGATTGTGGTCTGAGGGTTAGGAAATTCAGAATCCAATCATAGAGGGAAGGGCCGAGGCCAGACCATGGACTTTGGAAATGTAATATTTAAGTGAATTTTTTTACTGCTCCAAGGAGCTGCTCAGATTCAAAGCTGAATTAATCATTCATTCAGCAGTGACATCAGGCAAAAATGCAATTATTTCAGTTTTTGGAAATCAGTACCATCCTTATCATCATCAGGCAATCTAGTGAGAAAGTGATTTACCAGCTGAAATTATTTTGCTTCAAATTTCTGTTTACAGTTAAACTATTAGCTTTAGCAGCAGATTTATGTCATTACACTAGTGGCTTTGTAATATGATAGACTACTGTCTCATATTGAAACATTTGATGGGCTATGTAATCTATCATGCTGATTCATAAACACCTCTCTCTCTTCAATCTCATCAATTTTAGCTTGATATCAAGGCAGCATTTGCTCAAGTGTGACATCAAGGAACCCGAACAAAACTGGAGTAAAAGGGAATCAGGGGAAACTCGGGTTGGGGGGGTCAATCATCTCAGCTCCAGAACATCACTTCAGGGGTTCCTCAGGGTCCTGAGGTCAACAATCTTCAGCTGCTTCATCAATGACCTTCCTTCCATCCTTAGGTCAAAAGTGGAGATGTTCAGCACCATTCGTGACTCCTCAGATACTGAAGCTGTCCACGGTCAAATGCAGCAAGTACTGGACAATATCCAGGCTTGGGCTGACAAGTGGCAGGTAACATTCACCCACACAAATGACCATTCCCCACAAGAAATAATCTAACCATCTCCACTTGACATTCAGTGGCATTGCCATCACTGAATCCTCCACTATCAACAACCTGGAGGTTACCATTGACCAGAAACTCAACTGGACTAGCCATATAAATACTGTGGCTATCAGAGTAGGTCAAAGGTTGGAAATACTTCAATGAGTAACTCACTTCCTGACTCTCCCAAAGCCTACAAGGCAAGAATCAGGATTATAATGGAGTATTCTCCACCTGTCTAGATTAATTGATCTCCAAAAGCACTCAAGAGGCTTTTGATATTTCCTATCTTTTCTAGATAGGAAATATACAGGGCAAAGCAGCCAATTTGATTGCTACCTCTTCCACAAACATTCACTCCCTCCACCACCAATGAACAGTTACAGTCATGCACTGCACGAACTCACAAAGGTTCCTTGGGTAGCACCTTCAAACCTATGACCACTGATATCTAGAAAGCACCACCACCTGGAAGTTTCCTTCCAAGCCATTCACTATTCTGATTTGGAAATATTTCATCCCCCCGCATTGTCACTGGGTCAAAGTCCTGGAATTCTCTCCCTAACAACTTTCTACACCACAGGGAATGTAGCAGTTCGAGAAGGCAGCTCACCACCAGCTTCTCAAGGGCAACCCAGCCAGTGATATCGACATCTTGTAAACGTATCTTAAAAAACAATCACATGTAACACACTCCAGGCACTTCACAGGAGTGATCCTCAGACAGAAACATGATGCTGAGTCATTTAGGGAGATTAGCCAAAGATTTAGACAAATAGTATATTTTTAATGAGCATACTACAGGAGGAAAGTGTGGTAAAGAGGCAGAGACATTCAGGAAGGCAATTTCAGCACTTGTGGTGTAGATGGTTGAAGACATACACCTGAAATTGAACAAAAGACAAATTCCAGAATGAATCTGAAATGGATGATGCACAGCCCTGCAGAGTAATTCCTTCACCAAGGTTTGGAACTTTTCCAATGAATGTTTTCTCGGCTTGAAGTACTCCTCAAACTAATGCCTTTCCATGTCAAAGACTTTCTTAATATTTCCTTTTCATAAAATTACCACTCAATGCGAGACCCCACCAACCATATTTTCCACTTTGATAAATGCTTTTTGCAGCATTTCAGCTCCAAAGTTAATCTTCGTGGAGCTAAGTGCATCCCTTTTTGCCAATTGACTTCACATTTGTCATGCCTTCAGAGACAACCTTTCTGATTGAATACAACTCAGCACATTTTTTTTTAGAAAACTAATGGAACTACTGGAATTAGCAGAATATTTCTGAAAATGCCCTTATTTATTTATTGAATTAAGATCAGAAAGGACAGCTCATCTTGCATCTCCTTTCAAATGCAAATCAGTCCAAACTTTGCTCTTTGTAATAGATATATATATAATGATTTGGAGGAAATGTAATTGGTTAATTTTGCAGACGGCACAAAAGTTGGTGGATTTGCGGATAGCGATTAGGACCATCAGAGGATACAGCAGAATATAGATCGGTTGGAGACTTGGGCAGAGAGATGGCAGATGGAGTTTAATCCAGACAAATGTGAGGTAATGAATTTTGGAAGGTCTAATACAGATAGGAAATATACAGTAAATGGCAGAACACGTAAGAGTATTGATAGGCAAAGTGATCTGGGTACACAGGTCAACACAGGTGGAGAAAGTGGTGGGAAAGGTAGTCAACAAAGCAGATGGCATGCTTGCCTTCATCAGCCAGGGCATTGAGTATAAAAATTGGCAAGTCATTTTGCAGCTTTATAGAAACTTAGGCCGCACTTGGAATATAGTGTTCAATGCTGGTCGCTATACTACCAGAAGGATGTGGAGGCTTTAGAGAGGGTACAGAAAAGATTTACCAGGATATTCCTTGGTATGGAGGGCATTAGCTATGAGGACAGATTAGAGAAACTTAGTTTGTTCTCACTGGAATGACAGAGATGGAAGGACAACCAGACAGAAGTCTACAAGATTATGAGGGGCATGAACAGAATGGGTAACCAGAAGCTTTTTTCCAGGGTGGAAGAGTCAATTACTAGAGGGCATAGGTTTAAAATGCAAGGGGCAAGGTTTAAAAGAGATGTACGAGGCAAGTTTTCTTTTTACACAAGAGGGTGGTGGGTACCTGGAGTTTGCTGCCGGGGGCAAGTAATGGAAGCAGATACGACAGTGACTTTTAACGGGTGTTTTAACAAATACATGAATTGGATGAGAATGGAGGGATGTGGTCCCTGGAAGGGTAGGGGTTTTAGTTCACATGGGCAGCATGGTCGGTGCAGGCTTGGAGGGCTGAAGAGTCTGTTCCTGTGCTGTATCTTTCTTTGTTCAAATTTCTTCAATCAAATGCTTTACTTCCACTGGATAGTTGCAATGTGAAAAAAATCATTAGGCTCATTTGACCTCTTGTTTGCAGTATACCACCTTCCCACAGTCACTCCTTAACTACATCCAGGGCCTTCAACTATATTTCCTGACAACTAGTTACAGCTGTCTGTAACCTTCTGGACACAGAAATACTTCCTGACATATGTCCTAAATTTGCACATTACAACTCTGAACCAGTGCCCACTTGGTCTGTTGTTGTGACGTCTCTGTTGTGATTGTGTAGCTCCACTTTCTCTATCCTGTTATGGAAAACTCTCTAGGCTGACTTCTGAGATATCTACAAGGCTAAAATGCTCCAGTTTATCAAACTATTCCTCACTGCGCTTCCCTCTTAAGTATTATCAGCTCTTAAGTATTTTTTCTCTGCTGTGCTTTCTTAAAAAAATTCATCCAGATTTTAATTGTCATTAACAATAATATATCCCTTTAAGTAATAAAATGACAGGTTGATTATTACCATCGGAATAAACACTTGAACTTTATTCAAACAATGCACCTTGAATATTTTAAAATATGTCTGGTATGATTAGGATCTGGATTGCACTGCCTGAGAATATAATTCAACTGATTTTTAATTGTGGTATCATAACACTTATAATTGGATAATTATCTGAAAAGATAAGTTGTAGGGCTATGGGGAAAAAGGTGAGGGAATTTCATTAGGAGAGCTAATATTGTACAGAACTGATATGGATGGGCATGATGGGCTAAATGGCCTCTTTATGTGTTATCATAACCATTCTAGGATTCTATGATCAGTTTTATTGCTATCCTCTGAACTGCCTTAGTGCCCAAGTGCTTCCCTTGTGGGGGTCACGTACAAAACTATTAGCATTAGTCTGGTAATTCTCCAACTGGGGTCCTCAGACATATGGGGTTTCCCTAAAGACTTTCTGCGGATCTACAAAATGAATAATGTGGGAGGGCTTCCGGAGTGGGGCTGGCCTTTCCCAGCAGCTGGAGGAGGGAGTGGCATGAGGCAGTCAGGTGCATGGTGCAGAATGGGCTGGCTGTCTCACCAGAGAGAGGAGAATGCACTGATAGCAGCATAAAGTTTGCCATATCTATAAGTAAATCCCCATTTTCCTGGTGCTTGGTAATGTTTCCCTCCTAAGTCTTCCATCAGGAACTTTACATGGAAAATGCACAATGAGTACAGTCAATGGCGGCTTTAATTTAAAAAGTTCAACGGATTTTCTTTAAATAAATCCTCAGAAGGTTTGTTTGTGGAATGTTGTTCCAGTCCTTAATTGCTCTTGGGGAGAAAGAAGTAAGCAAAGGGAATAGGCTGGGTTGTATATAGTTGGAGCTGTTGGTTCTGAACTCTTCACGCTCAATCACTTTTGGCTTAGCGTGCTGCTCTGAAATATTTAACTGTTCATTTAAAATTTTATAGAGAAACATCAACCTTTTCCCCTGCTCTAGAGACTGTGCCAGCCCAGTGACGTGACCGACTGGAAGAAACTAGAATCTTGAGAGTAATTGTTTGGAGAGAAACAAGCTGCCAGCATCGAACTTTCCCAAGGAAATATAAAAGTATTATTAAAACGCCTTTCAGATGATGAGTATTAAATAATATTATAAATTAAATATGGGGAGGTGGGAGGGGTGCTGCAATGTGGGGAGGGATGGGCATGATTACTAATTATTTGAGAAGAAAAACTTCAACCAAAAGATTTTGAGAAACGCTGATCTCCCCCAAGCTCATCAGTGCATTCTACAGATTGAGCATGACCTCTGGGGACCTCAACCCTCCTGGCTTGCTAACATCATCTGCCACGTAATTCACTTTATCGTCACCTTATGTTGCTTAAGTCCAACAGGTTTATTTGGTAGCACGAGCTTTTGGAGCACTGCTCCTTCATCAGGTGAGTGAATGGTCTATCCCAGCTGATGAAGGAGCAGTGCTCTGAAAGCTTGTGCTACCAAATAAACCTGTTGGACTTTAACCTGGTGTTGTGAGACACCAATCCAGTCCATCACCGGCATCCCCACATTATGTTGCTTAAATCAGTGGATTTCAACTTTCTTTGGTTAGTCAGTCTTATCGTGCATTGTGAAGTTCTCGTGTAACCCCAACCATCTCTCCTTCCTCCTCTCCTATCATACATATTGATAAACCAGAATGAAAACAGTGAAACACAACTGAATGAATATGTGGCAAAAACAGAATGATTATCTTTCGTCAAATGCAAAAATAGCCATCGATATCATGCTGCCGTTCATGCCAGCGGGATCTTACAGTCCCACCAAAAGAACAACCCAGATTCCCAGCAGCAACAGCTACATCAATGGGAAATTTCATTGAGAAAGTCAGGTCCATAAGATCAAAAACTTCATCATCTTCTGAGTGAGGAAATTCCTTACAAGTTTTGTGCAGCACAACCTTATTCTGGATTGCATGTAATTCGGGTCAGAACAAGATGGTCTTCACACCATTTCACCATGGCCCTGAAAGACTCTAAGATGAATTAGCTTCCATAAGACTATAAGAAATAGGAGCAGAACTCGGCCCATGGAAGTCCACTTTGCCGTTCAATCATGGCTGATATTTTTCTCATCCCCATTCTCCTGCCTCTTCCACACAACATATGGAGTCATATGGAGTCTTAGCTGGCATATGGAGTCTTAGCTTTTATTGGTAGGGGGATTGAATTTAGGAGCCGCAGCATCATGTTGCAACTGTACAAAACTCTAGTGCGGCCGCACTTGGAGTATTGTGTGCAGTTCTGGTCCCCACATTATAAGAAAGATGTGGAGGCATTGGAGAGGGTACAGAGGAGGTTTACCAGGATGTTGCCTGGTATGGAGGGCAGGTCCTATGAAGAGAGGTTGAAGGATTTGAGGTTGTTTTCGTTAGAAAGGAGGCGGCTAAGAGGGGATCTTATTGAAGCATATAAGATGATTAGAGGTTTAGATAGGGTGGACAGTGATAGCCTTTTTCCTAGGATGGAGAAAGCTAGCACGAGGGGACACAGCTTTAATTAAGGGGTATGAGTTATAGGACGGATATCAGAGGTAGGTTCTTTACTCAAAGAGTGATTAGGGAGTGGAATGCCCTGCCTGCAGCTGTTGTAGATGCGCCAAGTTTGGTGGCGTTTAAGAGGTTAATTGATAAGTATATGGAAGAGAAGGGAATGGTTTAGTTTGGAGGGGCATTGCTTTTTATTTTGGTCGGCACAACATCGAAGGCCGAAGGGCCTATTCTGTGCTGTAATGTTCTATGTTCTAACACCCTGATCCTCTTATTAATCAAGAACATATCTATCTATGTCTTAAAGACACTCAATGACTTGGCCTCCACTGCCCTCTACAGCAAAGAGTTCCACAAATTCACCACTCCCTGGCTGAAGAAATTTCCCCCTCATCTCTGTTTTAAAGGATCATCTCTTCAGCCTGAGGTTGTGGTCTTGGTTCTAGTTTTTCCTACAAGTCCACTGTCTCCAGATCTCATCACATCCACTCTCTCCAGGCCTCGCATATCTAATAAGATCCCCCCTCATCTTTCTAAATTCCAACGAATGCAGACCCAGAGTTCTCAACCGTTCCTCATACGGCAAGCTCTTCATTCTAGGGATCATTCTTGTAAACCTCCTCTGGATCCTTTCCAAGGCCAGCACATCCTTCCCTGTTCACAATAAAGCTGTTCCTGTAAAGCTGTTCACAATACTCCAAATGGGGTCTGACCAGAGCCTTATACAACCTCAGAAGTCCATCACTGCTCCTGTATTTTAGCCCTCTCAACATGAATGCTAACGTTACATCTGCTTTCCTAACCACTGTCCACTGGGGTTTCCAGTATTAAAATGAATCAACAAATTGTGCAGATGCCGTTTGTACATTTCAATCAAAACCATTAAATATCTCTTCTTAGATGATGTAAAGTCATAATATCACATATGGATGCAGGCATTATCATATTCCACTAAATATCTCGGAAAATATTTCACATTATATCTTTCCCTTCCAAGCATAATTTAGTTAGATCTGTTTCTAACCACTGCAAAACATCAAAATATTCTTGTTTATTATCTGGCGAGACACTGCACAGACGTTCTTGCTACATGAGTTTGGTTGTAACTATAAAAGATGTCATTTTGTCTTGTTCTGTGCTATTTAGGTCTGGGGACTGTCCAAAGAACAGTTTTGGATTGTGATACCATGTTGATTAATGGAATTCTCAAGAAGATACAATTTCTACACAATATTGTGTGCTGATTCCAGCATACATTTGAAGATGATTGGAAAAAAGCCATCAGTTGAATTATTAGTGCAGCATGGTAGCACAGTGGTTAGCACTGCTGCCTCACAGTGCCAGGGAACTGGGTTCAATTCTGGCCTTGGGTGATTGTTTGCACGTTCTCCTGTGTCTGCGTGGGTTTCCTCCACAGTACAAAGATGCGCAGAGTTAGACGCATTGGAGATGCCAAAATTGCCCCTTAGTGTCAGGCAGCATAAATACATGGGGTTACGGCAATAGGGCCTAGGTGGGATTGCTATCAGTACAGGCTTGATGGGCCAAATGGACTCCTTCTGTATTGCAGGGATTCTAATTTCTAAAGATAGTGATGAATTTGTCAAATGTTAAATATTCAGTCTTGTAACATTTTACAGAACAGATATTGGCTTCATTCTTAAAAAAAATCTGTTCTTGATTTTAATATTTTTTTCTCAGGGAAACTTGTTAGTTTAAAACAAATTCCTAAGTTCACACAAAATATATACTTTTTCAGAGCATCTATTGTAACCCAAAGGGGTGAGGTTTCTCCCTTTGCTCAGATTAACAAAAGGCTGAATAAGCACAGAAACATGCTTTATATTGACAGCAGCTTTTGCATTAAACAAGGGAATGGAGGAATTCATTCCCTGGTTACTTGTAATTCAGCTTTGTTATATTTCATGTGTTTCCTGCAAGTCCTGTAAAGTATAGTTTGGTGATAAGTGCATCAAGCAAGTTGAAGCATCAATAAGATGTTTCTTGTCATTCTATGGATAACCTAGATGGTTGTTTTTTTTCTTGTTTGGAACCAGATAAACACTGCTTTTATTGTAGTAAAGGCTTATTTCTTACAGCAGTAATTATCATTTGGTTTGTTGGTGCCAATACTCCACTAAACAATAATCCCCAGCCAAAGAAACATTCAACCTTTGTAATACTGTAATAGAAGACATACAATACGGTGGCCTTTTACCCCCTACATCTTTGATCTTTCAATGTTTTTTGCTTATGTAACACTGCCTCTGCTATCATCAGTTCACCACGTAACGCTAAGATAAATTGGAAAAAAATGTATCAAGGATATATAAACAATGGTAGTGGGTTCACGGCTGCAATTTAACCGTGGGTTCCGCTTACATATGAACTTCAAACTCATGTTTATAACAACAGAGGAACCATTTAATTGAATTACAAACTTGTATCTTACTGCCAATCGCTTATTATGCTGGCCCAGATGTCTTAAGCAGCTGGAATGGTCACTTAGTCCAACTTTTGTGGCTCCATCCCTGGTTTTTGACCCAGCGACAGTGAAGGAATGGCTACATAGACCTTGGTTTTCCAGCACTCAAGCAGGGGGCAGTGCAAAGGCACTGCCTGTTCATGTTCCACTCCCCCAGGGGCTACAGTAACAAAGAACAAAGAACAAAACAGCACGGGAAACAGGCCCTTCGGCCCAACGAGCCCGCGCTGCCTCCCTGATGTTCCCACCTCTACCCATGATCCCTGTCTATGTTTATAGATCGATGGATTAAAAACCAAATTTGAGACAATTTAGGGAGAATTTGTTTTGCCAATTAGCCTAAGAGCACACCTTTGGGATGCGGGAGGAAATCAGAGCGCCCGGAGAAAACCCACGCAAGCATGGGGAGAATGCGCAAACTCCCACAGACACAGGCCCAAATCCATGTATCTGCACAGCACAGCAATAGCCACTGAGCTGTCGTGTTGCCCATCAAATGGTCCAGGTCAAGCGACCTTCCACAATCCCCTTGATGATTTTATGCTTGAGTGAACCTGTTGTTATTGATGTGATAACACGTCGGCAAGGTTTGAAAATCTCAAAAGGGTTTTGAGTAGAACTTAGCAAGATGTGTCCTTAATTAGATTTTAATTGATTTTAATGCATTGTAATCAGGTACTCAACCATTATTGCTGTGAACCTGATTATGTCACCAATGGGGGGCGGTGAAAATCAGAGAGTGCAATCTCACTGGCAGAATTCACACATTTTGGGTTTCACGAGATTTTGAGCCCCCATCTGCGATCTCATGGACAGAAAGAGTGGGCTCAAGATCTTGTCCTATAGTTTATTAATGGAAAGTTAACAGTACGACTATAAATAATCCTTGTCATAGGCAGATGGATGCCTTCTCCAAATTAAGACACTGGATCAGATAAATACCAAAATTCCCACCACAGGACACAGATTTAAGATAGTGGCAAAGGAAACAGCGTCTACATGAACAGAATGTTCTTACACATCTGGCACTTAGTGTTTGGAATGCATAGCCTGATAGGATGGTTTGATTTGATTTGATTTATTACTGTCATATGTATTAGTATACAGAGAAAAGTATTGTTTCTTGTGCGCTAAACATACCATACATAGAGAAGGAAAGGAGAGAGTGCAGAATATAGTGTTACAGTCATAGCTAGGGTGTAGAGAAAGGTAGGTCCATTCAAAAGTCTGACAACAGCAGGGAAGAAGCTGTTCTTGAGTCTGTTGGTACGTGACCTCAGACTTTTGTACCTTTTTCCTGACGGAAGAAGATGGAAGAGAGAATGTCCAGGGTGCTTGGGGTCCTTAATTATGTTGGCTGCTTGCTGAGGCAGTGGGAAGTGTAGACAGAGTCAATGGATGGATGGACAAAAGGTGGGGGATACAGATTCAATAGAATCCTTCAAAACGGGAATTGGACAAAAACGTGAAGGAGCAGAAATTCCAGGGATGTGGAGAAACAGCAAGGGAGTGGAAGTAATTAGATTGTTCTTTGAAGGTTGAATGGATCCGTCCTGTGCTGCAGTGTTCTAAGATTATCTTTATTCACTCAAGGCTAGCATTTATATCCATTCTTAATTACCCTTGATTCTATGATTCTAAAGAGGATCTGAAAATTGGATCCAAACCAACAACATACGACTCCAATAATATTGTACATTATGTAACACGTGTCTGTTCCTTTAATGCCTAACTGGTTACTGTGTCATTCCCTCCACTTCCAATTCGTAGCAACCATCAATAGCCGCTACTACTTTATGTCTTTTCCCTATTATATCTTCCATGCGATTTATGTTGTTACTAAATTTGGTCATCACTCTCACAACAACAGGAAATCTACTGAGAATCAGGCAAACTAGAGACCAGAAGTGCTGAAGACATTTTCCTCATGGGGTGTGGGTCTTGCTGAACCAGCAAGGGAAGGGAATTGCTGTGGGTCTAGAGTCACATGATGGAAGAACATTCATAGTGAACTCAGAATCATAGAGGTTTACAGTATGGAAACAGGCTCTTTGGCCCGACTTGTCCATGCCACCCTTTTTTTTAAAACCACTAAGCTAGTCCCAATTGCCCACATTTGGTCCATATCCCTTTTTACCCAACTTACCCATGTAACTGTCTAAATGCTTTTTAAAAGACAAAATTGTACCGTCTCTACTACTGCCCTGGGCAGCTTGTTCCAGACACTCAACAGCTTGTGTGAAAAAATTGCCCCTCTGGACCCTTTTGTATCTCTTCCCTCTCACCTTAAACCTACGTCCTCTGATTTTAGACTCCCCTACCTTTGGTAAAAGATGTTGACTATCTAACTGATCTGTGCCCCTCGTTATTTTATAGACTTCTATAAGAGGACCCTTAAGCCTCCTATGCACTGCTCTCCTTATATCTCAAATTATCAAGTCCCAGTAGCATTATCATAAATCTTTTCTGCACACTTTCTAGTTTATTAATATCCTTAGGTGGGCTTTTACAACAATCAACAATGGTTTCACAGTCATCATTGGACTATTATAGGTTTTTATTGAATTCAAATTTTGTCATCTGCCATGGTGAGATTTGAAGCCAATTCCCTGGGGACTTACTAGTTCAGTGACAGTACCACTATCAAACCACCTCCTCCCCGTGTATGGAGTATTTCACTGGCAATGAGAATGTTGGTTAACCCTATTTCCATTGAATTCCCTGTCTTCCAAAAACAAGCCTGGGAGAAAATAATGAACGCACAACTGCATTTATGAAGTACTGATTACATTATTTGCTCTTTTAACAACAACAGGTTCCAAGTTTAATCAGTAAAAAGGTCACTTGCTGTCCTTTGCCACAACATAGGCACTGAAAGTACATCAATCCTACTGTTTAATTGTATTAGAAACAGTAAAAATCTATAAAAGACAGAAATGTAATTTTATTCTGCAATCTAAAACAGCTTTCTGTCAGCTGGATTTATTAGTGGCAATCTCTTAAATAATCTCTTAAATTTGAAGAAGTGGCAGCATCACCCTTTTTCTAATCAATTTCATCCCTTCTCCCACCTGAACACAAGCTCCTTGATGGAGTACATTTTCATTAGTTCTCAGGCATCTCCAGTATAACCATCATTGATAATAGGTATTACAACGGCTGCTCAAACACAGGGCAAATCGCAGCTGGACCCAAGAGCTAGTCCTCACCTGTGTATTCCCAGATGGGATCACTAACCCTGGTGAACTGTACTGCCGGATTGCTGTTCTGACTAAGATCAGCAAACCAAGCACAAACTGGCACCAAACCTGTCCTTGGTTTCAATGATTCAGCGACTCACTGGATCTACTGCTAAATATGATGCCTTTGTGAGATTCACTGCTATCCTCGCTTCTAGTTCATGCACCTCATTGGCGATTCAACAAGCTAGAATTTTTTTTAAACGTTGGCAAGACCTGCTGGAAACTGGTAACCTCGATCCCCAATGGAACAGAACCTCAGATCCCATAAACTTTCTATTCCTGGACTGGGTGGAACTATTCCCAAAATTCAGAATTCCTTGCCACAAGTGTAACTATTGACTGCTGCTCCACCACAGAAAGCATTCTGTTATCATTTCCTACAATAACTTTCCCCATCCTTATGACACTGATGTTCCTTTAGTGTTACTTGGTATTTTGAAATATCTAACTTTACCACAAATCTATAAATACTTACTGGTAACATGAGCGTTTTTAGATCAAATGGTCTGCAGCAGAGATTCCCGAGTTTTATTCCAAGTGTATTCTTGCCAAATCTACAAGTTCCCCACTTTGAACAACATTGAAATTTACTATTTTAACCACTTCAAAACCCAACCATGTGCAAATTACAGTATACAGATACAATTTTAACAATGACTCACTCGTATTATCGTGACAAATGAGGTTGTTTGTTCCAGCACAAGGCAAATATTAAAGTGATAAGTGAAAGTTTGAGTTGTTTTCTACTCAGTTGAGGGTCAAGTATTTTATCAAGAGCTTTGTCAGAAAATTGAATAAGCGCATTAGATGCAGGACTAATTATGGTGCACAAGGTCTTGAGAAGGGAAACTCAAGGGAACTTCGCTAGACTATTAAGCCAGAAACTCAGCTAATGTTTTGGGGACCTGAGTTCAAACCCCACCATGGCAGATGATGGAATTTGAATTCAATACAAAATATCTGGAATTAAGATGACCATGAAACCATTGCCGATTGTCAGAAAAACCCATCTGGCTCACTTATGTCTTTTAGGGAAGGAAATCTGCCATCCTTACCTGGTCTGGCCTACGTGTGACTCCAGAGCCACAACAATGTGGTTGACTCTTAACTGCTCTTCAAGGGCAACCAGGGATGGCCAATAAATACTGACCAGACAGCAATGCCCATGTCCCACAAACGATAAAAAAAAATTGATGGGCAAAAGCTTTCTTCCTTCAATACCTTTTTCTTTCTATCTTTAACATGAAAGATTAACATGATCGTTAGCTGTAACGATGGCAACCAGCAATAAAAACTACTGAGCCAGCTAAGGAGCTTTTAAATCTGGTGACGCGATAAAACTGGGTAGTACTGTACAGCTTGGAAAACACCTGATTAGGATCAGTTTGTTTTTCTAATATTTGTGCTTTAAATAATCACTTTTTTTCTTGTTTGCTTTACGCAATTGTATTTGTACTGTGTGATCAATGATTGACTGATACAAGAAGATTATGTCAACACTATTAGTCCCCGTGAGGAAGATTCCAACTCAAACTTTTCAGGAATATAAAAGATTCACAACACTTTGGGTCATTGCTGAGAGAATGGTGATTAAAATAAAATTAATTATTGCAGAAGAATGGGATTGGTTAAGCCAAAGTTGATTTTGATTTGATTTGATTTATTATTGTCAAATGTATTGGGATACAGTGAAAAATATTGTTTCTTGCACACAATACAGACAAAGCATACTGAACAGTAGAGGGTACAGAAAGGAGAGGGTACAGAATGCAGAATTACAGTCATACCTAGGGTGTAGAGAACAATAAACATTATTAGAGAGTTTCAAAGAGTTGGAATGAAGTTCAAGAATCATAGAACAAGAGTAAAAGATAGAATTAGAGAGTATGCTGGGCACAGCTTGCATTATATGGAGACATCTCTCTCTTGCCTTTTGACAGTGAAATCTCTGCTCTGTCTCCACTACCACCTCTAGCACCCACTGGTACAGTGCTGGCCAATAGAAATGGCTAATGTAACAGGTATAGCTGTGGTCAACCAGTTTTGGCCACAGGCACGACTTCTGGTAAACACACTCAGTACAGCTAAGTGTATTTCACATACATATTTACTTCACAAACAGCTATCTCCATCCAGAAACTAATGAAGTGCTCACAATGATCAAACAACACTCACAAATTCTGCATTTTGTCTTACCAGCTCACCATCAGATATGGAAAACTGCATGTGCACACATTCAGCAAATATGAATATTGAGATAATGCTGATTATCCAGTTAGGAATCCAGAAACATAGGAACAGGAAAAGGCCATTTATTCTCTCAAGCCTGTTTTGTCCATCATTCAATGAAGTCATGGTTAATCATATACGCAGCTTTATCCCATATTCCATCAGAAGCATTACTAACAAAAATCTATCGATCTCAAATTTAAGCATCTGTTGCTATTTATGAAAGGAAATTCCAAACTCCTACCACCCTCTCAGTGTAGAAATGTTTCTTACATTCACTCCTAAAAGCTTTGGCCCTGATTTTTAGACTATTTATCCTTACCCTAGACTCCCCAACCAATAGAAATAGTTTCTCCTAACCTTCCCAATCTAATTCCCCTAAAATCTTGAAAACTTCATACTACCACTTAACTTTCTAAATTCCAAAGTGTACAACTCCAGTTGGTTCAATTGCTCCTCATAGCCTAGCCAATGGAGTCCAGGGATTATTATGTTAAACTATGCTGTATTTCCCCTAAAGCCAATATTTCCTTCCTAAAATATGGTACCCAGAACTGCTTTTGACCTAACCAAAAGAGAAAATGCTGGAAAATCTCCGCAGGTCTGGCAGCATCTGTAAGGAGAGAAAAGAGCTGATGTTTTGAGTCCAGATGACTATTTGTCAAAGCTCGCTTTTGTACAATTGAAGCAGGATTTCTCCCCTTGCATTCTGGTCTTCTCGAATAAGATATCTTATCTACCAATCAGAAATAGGTATATCTGAGTCTGCAGTTAGCAGCATGTGACTAGTATCTAATGTATTGTTAGGAAAATAATTGAAAGATATAAAAGCAAATCTTTCTTTACTTTCTATCTAATCCATAGAATCTCTACAATGCAGGAGATCATTCAGCCTATCAAGTCTGTCCTAACCACAATCCCACCCAGGCCCTATTCCCGTAACCCCACACCTTTACCCTGCTAATCCTCCTGACACTAGAGACAATTTAGCATGGCCAATCAATCTAACCTGCACAGCTTTAGACTATGGGAAGAAACTGGAGCATCCGGAGGAAACCCATGCTGACATGGGAAGAACGTGCAAACTCCACACAGACAGTGAGTGACCCGAGATTGAATCTGAATCCCTGGCTGTGAAGCAGCAGTGCTAACCATTGTGTCAGCGTGCTGTCCCTGTTTTGGACAACATTGCCCTGAAATTTTTCACTCCAAATCTTTCACCTTCCCTGAAGAATCTCTATGCTGCTTCTCTGATTTACTGTATTATAGACAATAAATCACCTCCACTCCTCCAGATTACACACTGCAGAGATCGATCTTTGGAAGATCCATGCCTGCTACCTGCGTCCTTGCTGAAATAAGTTCCATTTACCCAGCACTGCTAGGCTCAGTGGCCCAAAAAGTTAAAAAAAAATTATCACAATATTACAGAAAATGGTGGGCTAGTATTAGTAGAATTCATATCAGTTCACAGAAATGGCAGAGATAGATTGCTACTATAGTTTGCATATGTAACATATCCCAATTGTGTATAATGGTTTAAGGACCTCAGGAGAACAAGTTAACCCCAGTTAAGCAATGCTTCAATTTAAAAATTATCAAGATTGCTTTTAAATCTCTCCATGGCCTCATCTCTCCCTGTCTGCGCCAGTCCCACCACCCTGTGAGATATCTACCCTCCTCCAGTCAAAACTCTTCATGCCCAATTTTAATCGCTTCACCATTGGTGGCCGTACCTCCAGTTGCCTGGTCCCTGACCTCTGGAATTCCCTCCCCAAATCTCTCGACCTCCTTTTCCTTACGATACTCCCTAAAAGCCACCTTTCCGACCAGGTTTCAGTTAACTGCAATCATTTCTGCCTATGTGACTCAATGTCATACGTTGCTTTATAATGCTCCTGTGAACCACCTTGGGAAGTTTTCAAAGAATCTCTACAGTGCAGAAGGAGGCCATTTGGCCCATCGAGCGTGCAGCAACACCAATCCTATCCAAGTCCCAACCCTACGTCACTTGCCTGATCTGCAGGATGCTGGTGGTGGAGAATCTCCTATTAGCTCTCCATCTTTGAGAGGCCACCCTCCACCCTTATTTGTCCTCTAGCCAATAATTGGTCAATTTTGGAAAAATCTCCACCAGAAAACTTTCCCACATAGTGCAGGATTCTGACCCCCATTTAACCTCAGCATCAGCGATCCCACCCAACGGGCAAAACCCTGCCCCAAGTCCCTGAATGGCAAGCAATGTGGAGTTATAGACACCATGCAGGTTTCAGCAATTTGAGTTTTAAAGTTAGAGTTTATTTATTAGTGTTACAAATCAGCTTACATTAACACTGCAATGAAGTTACCGTGAAAATCCCCTAGTCGCCACACTCCGGTGCCTGTTTGGGTACGCGGAGGGAGAATTTAGCAAGACCAGTGGACCTAACCAATACGTCTTGCAGAGTGTAGGAGGAAACCGGAGCTCCCGGAGGAAACCCATGCAGACACGGGGAGAACGTGCAGACTCAACACAGACAGGGAATCGAACCTGTATCCCCGGAGCTGTGAGGCATCTTCTTGATCCGTATAATTCATATATAATTGGTATTATACAAATTATAATACCCATATAATTGGTATTATACAAAAGAGAAATGGGTAAAAATTAAATACTCTGAATATTTGGAATCACAAGTTTTCAGAGTGTTGCTCCTTCATCTGGTGAGTCTTGTTGTGACTTGATGATCACTAACCTGTGGTGATGCCAAATAAACCGGTTGGTCTTTAATTTGGTGTTGTGAGACTACATTAAATGACGAGAATTCATTTTTAAAACCATCTCTGCATTGTTGAGCATTGTTAATAAACTGTCCCCACTAAGTGTCATCATTCTGGCAATACACAGGGCTAACGCACTGAGCATCACTGTATAGAGACGATTTCTGACTTGCATCATTACAGTGTGACTTAGTGATCAGGTAATATTGCAACAATACACATGCATGGTTTCCTATTGCTGCGGTGTCTGTTCCACTGTACAACTCGGGTGGATTATGGAGTATCAGGAGATGATCAAGTTCCTTTGACCTGAAGTGGTTTTACAGTATGAAAGCATTGGGAAATTGGCCGTGCCAGCTTAGTGGGTAGTTGTCATGTCATTCCCATCAAACACTTCCTGCTGTCTTCAGCTGTTAAGCGATTTTGGGTGTTTCTGGCAGGCGCTGGAAGATTATCAGATCAGGGACCGGGGGGGCGTACATCAGATAGGGATCCGACCGGGATTTATGGGTAGGTGGGGAAGTCCAGATAAACAGGGAGAATGATGGGTGAAACATGCCAAAAGAATAGACAAACTGCTTGCGAGAAATGACCAGAGTCGGAGAAAATAAACAAACAAACACAGTTGCTGGAGCTCGATACAAACAAATGAGTTTCAGCAGTAAACTAGAAAGCCATATATGGGAGGGTTTTCAAAGCCTGAGTTAACACAGATTTAGCCCAGTAAAATGAATGGAAATTCCATATAGAACTGAGCATTTAACCTCTACCCATCCCTCTTTTATATTGTACAAATTATATGGAATGGCGCGGTGGCATGGTGGTTAGCACTGCTACTTCACAGCACTAGAGACCGGGGTTCAATTCCCAGCTTGAGTCACTGTGCAGAGGCTGCACGTTCTCTCTGTGTCTGCATGGGTTTCCTCTGGGTGCTCTGGTTTCCTCTCAGTGTGAAAGGCGTGCGGTTTGGGTGCATTGACCCAAACAGGCACTAGACTGTGGCGATTAGGGGAATTTCACAGTAACTTCTTTGTGGTGTCGATGTAAGTCTACTTGTGACTAATGAATAAATTCTAATTTTTAATCAGAAAGCAGTTTACAAAAAAAATCCAATATCCTCGAACCCAAGATTCTCAGAACACTTTTAGCCAGGGGGCCATTGTAAACAGATCTTCCAGCTTAGCAGGAAGCTCAAACAGACAAACAGAAACAAAACTCTCTCACGTTGTTGGCAACTATTGCATCTGTTTGTTTTAGGATCAAGCCTGAAGTGATGCTTTGGAAATGGATTCCTTGATAATCAGATAATCTTCTCCTCAAAAATAATAAAAAGCTTGTTTATTGTACAAACCGCGGCCTATGTTTACTCATGAATTTTCAATTATATTGACACAGGTTCTATAAGGACAAAATTCAGGATGTCAACAGTTCATCCGATTGAATTCTGATAGAAAACATTGACTATTTAGTCAGGAAATGTTATGCTTGGATCAGGATTCTATGGATAAACTAAAAACATGAAGATAAATCACCTCTACACATCCCTCTGTGCTCTGAATCATTGCATTATGGATGAATCCATGTCCAGACGCTGTGACTGGTCTAAAAGCAATTATTTTTATTGTGTAAATTTGTTGGAATGACAACAAATACCAGCACAAATGCGGTGGATAAATTTTGACAGTGTATTTTGAGTTTTAATTGGGATTATGGATTTATGTTTAGTTTAGGATCTTTGATTTTTATTCATATTTACAGAATGTGGTTATCTCTGGAAAGGTCGCCATTTACACATCATCCTCGAGAAAACAGCAGTGAGAGCTTTCCTGACAATGAAGCAGCACATTGCTGGAGATCTGAGATGTATGGCCACATTATAATTAAAAGTTTATTTCTTAGTGTCACAAGTAGGCTTACATTAACACTGCAATGAAGTTAGTGTGAAAATCCCCTGGTCGCCACACTCTAGCGCCCGTTCGGGGACACTGAGGGAGAATTTAGTGCAGCCTGTCCACCTAATCAGCACGTCTTTCGGACGGTGGGACCAAACCGGAGCACCAGGAGGAAACCCACGCAGATACGGGGAAAACATGCAGACAATGACCTGAGCTGGGAATCAAACCCAGCGCTGTGAGCCAGCCCTGGGCCGCCCATATAATGATGGCAGAGATGCCGGCAGAAGGAGCAGTGCTCCAAAAGCTAGTGGCTTTTGCTAATAAATAAACCTATTGGACTTTAATGTGGTGTTGTAAGACTTCTTACTGCCCATACAATGGCAGCAACGGGGCATTAGGGAACCAGATGCATTTTTACAACAATCCGGTAGTTACATGCTCATCATTTCTGAGATTAGATTTTTTAATTCCAGATTTGCTTAATTAACGGAATACAAATTCCTCCAGTTGCCCTGATGGGATTTGAATTAACATCTCTGGATCATTATTCCAGATCCAGAAACCTAATGGATTAGTAGCCAGGAAGTCTCCTGTTCCTTCGCATTGGGAGAACAGCTCTTCTACCGTACTCTGGAGGTTTATATGGAGGGGGCACCAGGTGATGGGACTTGACATCAAAGGAGACATCTCTGGACTTTAGTAGGAGGGATAATTAAAGGTTCCCCTGGATCAGTGTGGGACCCTGCTGAGTAAAGCTGTCAGTACAATCAGAGCAAAAACACCTACAGAAGGCAAACCCATTGTGCTTGAGTACTCAGCAAACCTGGTTGTCTGAGCTTATTGTATAATCATAAATAATTACCATATTTTTGTACGAGTAATAAACTTGCATTTGGATAACACAGGACAGCGAGCGATCACTTGTGAATCAATCAGAATGGTAACAAATGATATACACTGATATAATCAGTCAGGGCAGCATAGTGGCACAGTGCTTAGCACTGCCGTCTCACAGCGCCAGGGACTCAGCTTCAATTCCTGGCTTGGGTCACTGTCTGGGTGGAGTTTGCACATTCTCCCCATTTCTGCATGGGTTTCCTTTGAGTGCTCCGGATTTCTCCCACACTGAAAAAGATGTGCAGATTAGGTGCATTGGTTATGCTAAATTCTCCCTCAGTGTACCGAACAGGCAACAAAATGTGGTGACTAGGGGATTTTCACAGTAACTTCATTGCAGTGTTAATGTGAGCTGACCTGTGACACTAATAAATAAACTTTAAAAAAAAACATAAATCATTTTAGTAAGTTTGAAAGTTCAAGCTGACCATAAAATAACCTGAATTATAATTTATTTGGACAATTTCTGAAACATATTTAACCACGGTCCCTTGTGACTTCACTAGTTATGTTCAAAGTCCCATTTTCACCCAAAATCTTTCAGCTGTGGCTTCATGTAGTCCACCATAGAACTGCACTCGAATTTTTCAGTGAGTTGAATGAACTTCTGCGAAAGCCGTACATGAATATCTGACCATTCATTTCACATCTTACTGCATGCGCAGCTTCTGTTGGCTACATTTCATAGCTAAAGCTGTATTTGTCGCGCTGTTACACCATAACTACTTTAATGTCACTTTTTTCTTGTGAAATCCTTATCTAATACGCTAACTTCAAAGAAAGTCAAAGTTCTGTTGAGGGACGAAATATTATAATATGGGGTTTAATCAAACCTGTATTGATCAAAGTCCAAACAAAATAAGCACATATTTTCTCAATGCGCCCCTAATATTTATGCATGCTAAAACAAATAGAGGTTGATATTTAACTTGGACAGTCTAACATAAATGTGCTTACGACGTTGGACTAAGCGAATGGTTTTAACTTGTCTTGTTTTCCCCGCTTGCCCTTCACTCCCTTTTTCTAATCACACCTCCTGGTTCTTTAGCCAGGATTGAAAGGACATGCAGCGATGGTGGTCCCACAGTTCCACATATGGAAAGAATACTTCCTCTGCATCCTATGGAGCATATTCTGAACTCTGGGTTTGAAAAGCTGCTGAAATCACGTTGTACGTGTCTGAACAATGGGAGTCTGCACTTGCTGGATGTCAACAGCTCAGCATACGGATACCAGTTGAATAAACCCATTACTGGGGCTCGCCTTGGGCTAAATCACATAAGCATGGGGCCCTTCAATTTTAAGAGGATGGAGCCACTTAAATGAAAATGGTACCTGTGGAGACAAAAACGACTCGAGGCTTTTAAAGGCTCAAAACCTATTATAAAATGTTTCCAAGAATAAAGAAGGTGAGGGGGAGTGAAAAGCTAAAGTGATGGAAAACCCAAATCCACAGTCAGGAAATTGTTTTTTGGAAACGGATGCAATCAGAAATATGTAAGGTTTAAGAAAAAGCAATAAAGACTATTAAAATATTGGTAACATTGAGAAAAAAAACCTGCATTGCAAATAGCAATTTAAGAGTTAATTCACAGAAGGCGTTTCCCTGACTCTCATTCCAAATGAAAGATTTGCATTTATATAGCGCCTTTCATAACCACCACATGTCCAAAAATACCTTCTAACTAATTAAGTACTTTCAAAGTGTTACAGTGTAAGAAGCACAATGGTTAATTTGTACACAGCAAGCTCTCACAATGCAACAATGACCAGATAATCACTTTTAGTGATGTTGATTGAGAGACACAATCCCCAGTCTGCTCCAAGATGGAGCTCTTTTATGTCTACCTGCGAGGACAGACAGAGTCTCGACTTAGCCTCACTCCTGAAGGGAGCATCTCCAACAATGCAGCACTTCCTCACTACTGCAATGGAGGATAAACCTTGGTTTGTGTGGTTAAGTCCTGAAGTGGAAGTGGAACTCACATCTCAGGGGAAACAGAGCCAGATACAGCTAATATGTAAATAGTTACACATGGCAGATAAAGAGAGCAAAGATGCAGTAATAGCTATAAGAATGCACAAGATATTTGTTTAAAAGATTTGGCAAATAAAAATCAGCAGCACAGTAAGACTGAGCACGCAACGGCTGAAGAGATTTCAGCAGTTTGCAAAATTACAGCCGAGGCAAGATTCAGTGCAGGGTCCAATTTTTCCGACAATCCTGCTCTTCTGGCGCAAAGACACAGAACAAAAATTAACCAATTCTGTGTAAAGACATCAGTCTTGCTGCTGTTCACACCAGCGGGATCTTACATTCCCACTGAGGACATATCTCCCATTGCAGGCTTCCCAGCAGTGAGGTTCAATGGGCAAAGAACAAAGAGAATTATAGCACAGGAACAGGCCCTCCAGTCCTCCAAGCCTGCACCAACCATGCTGCCCAACTGCACTAAAAGTGCCTACCTTCTGGGGACTATATCTCTCCATTCCCATTCTTAAAGTCATCCTTAAAAATCACTGTCACATCTGTTTCCACCACCTACCCCGGAAGTGAGTTCCAGGCACCATCCTCCATGTAAAAAACTTGCCTCCTACATCTCCTTTAAACATTGCCCCTCACACCTTAAACCCATGCTCCCTAGTAACTGGCAATACCACCCTGGGAAAAAGCTTCTGACTATCCACTCTGTTCATGCCCTGATAATCTTGTAGACTTCTATCAGGTCACCCCTCAACCTCTGTCTTTCCAGTGACAACAAACCAAGTTTCTCCAATCCCTCCTCATAGCTAATGCCCTCCATAGTAGGCAACATCCTGGTAAATCTTTTCTGTACTCTCTCCAAAGCCTCCACGTCTTTCTGATAGTTCGCAACAGCTGAGATCCCATCGCCAGCAACTTGCCACGTGCCGCTGTGTAACATGCCGCAGAGGGGGTGAAAAATCCCGTCTATGAGCCAGGATTTTGTGCCCCTGTTTTCCACTGGCATAAATGGTAACAGGGAGAAGGGGGTGGGGGGGGAGGGGGGGAGTCATGCTTCACAATAGCTTTTAAAGAACAGAACTGGTGAGCTACGTCCCCGGGGAGTTCAGAGGCGAGACGGTCTCCAAGATCTTGCAGGAGAGAGGTGGCACTGGAGGGTTGGGAGGCAGTTTCGGTGCTCATGGTCTCATGGTTCAGGGGCTATACCATGGATACAGGGTCCTCCAATCCCCAACACATCAGGGAGTTCCATTTATCCAATCACAAAGTTTGCCAGATGGGTTCTGCAACAAGAAACTACATTTCTCACGGTCACCATTAATTTTTCTTTCAGTTCTGGATTCATTTTATTGAACTTGAACTCCAGCAGCTGCCGTGGTGAGATTTGAACCCATGTCCTGGGAGCATCAGCCTGGGCCTTTGGATTATTAGTGCAGTGACATTAGCACCACACCACTATTTCCCCAGGATAGCTTTAAAACTGTCCTCCTCCACAGGATAACAAGAGTTACACAAAATATGGAATCCGTTATGGGATAAAATACAACCAAACTGGACCTAACTTAGCATTCCCCAGACCTCCTAGTAATGAAAGGATATCCTAGGAAAAGGGAGAACATCAGCACATATTGCCATCACTACAAGACGTGGTCTAATAGTATACAGGTGCCAGTAAGTCAAGGATTCTTATACCACACCTAGACTCACAAAATAACAGATCTCACTCTTCTTCAGCGATAGCAGAGGGACATTGAGGCCTCATTCTCATCAGAAAATTCCAACCAGTTTGCACCAGGAAAACCATCCCGACAAAAAGAAGAAAAATCATCGGGACACCCATCAACGAGATATTGCAGGGAGAGAGATGACTCTCTTCCTCCTGACAAGAGAAAGGAAATCTTCTGGAATTAAATATAACAAATCATAGCTTGTATCAAAGCCTCACCCACCCAGATAAAGAAACCCCAGAGAGAGAGGAACACCAGGATTAAACAATAGACGCCAACTGTGGTGTAACAGTGTTCACTTTCACAAAAAGCATATTTGGAGTTGAGCAGCATAACCTCATAAACACCAAGAGTTCGAACAGGACGTTTGCCTCACCCATAATGAGGACTTACAAGGCCATGCCAATCACCTCTATGTCAAACCACCTACCCGCTATACTGCTGCAGCGCTACTAATCTATATAGAAAGTGCAAGGTAACAAAAATATACTCCCTCAATGTAAATACAAGTATTAAAGTAAAAACACACAGATAAATATCATACAGCCCTCATATTATACCAATAACTCAGCACACTCTCCAATAGAAAGAAGGAGATTTACAAACAGTCCCCAAACATGGGCAATATCTCAACGCTGTGAACACTGAAACTGAAGAGTTAGAATTTGACACAGGACCAGAAGCAGAGTGGGCAGACCCCCTTCCCCATCTCGCTGCCCTGGTGCCACATTTCAAACCACATTAGAGGCTTGTGCTACCAAATAAACCTGTTGGACTTTAACCTGATGTTGTAAAACTTCTTACTGTGCTTACCACATTTGAAGGCCAAGATTGAACGCGATTGGGTAAGGCAGATTAATCTGAAGCCCCCCACATTCCAGTTTTGGAGCTTGACGGTAGACAAACACTGTCAAAAGGAAAAAAGTTAACAACTCGGATTTCCGCGGTATAAACAAATGCTTCTGTTTTTGTATATCGTACAGGATAAAAGATAGTGTCGCAAAACCAGGAGTACAAACACGAGACAACAAAGCTCAGGATTAATGATGAACTGCAGGATATTGCAGCCTCCACAGAGCTTGAAAAGGTCACAGTTATGACAGGATTATGCAACATCATCCAGAGTTTCATTAAAGCCTTTGAATCCAGAACCAGAGATTCCCTACAGTGTAGAAGACCATTCAGCCCATCAAGTCTGCACCAACTACAATCCCACCCATGCCCTAGACCCATAACCACACGTATTGACCCTGCCATTCCAAACACTAAGGAGCAATTTAGCATAGCCGATCCACCCAACCTGCATATCTCTGGACTGTAGGAAGAACACTGTAAGAAGTTTCTCAACACCAGGTTCAAATCCAACAGGTTTATTTGATAGCAGAAGTTTTCATAGAACATAGAACATTACAGCGCAGTACAGGCCCTTCGGCCCTCGATGTTGCGCCGGCCAGCGGACCCTCTAACCTAAACTATTCCAATATCATCCATATGCCTATCCACCGAACATTTGAATGCCCCCAAAGTAGGCGAGTCCACAACTGCTGCAGGCAGGGCATTCCACGCCCTCACCACCCTCTGTGTAAAGAACCTGTCTCTGACATCCGTCCTATAACTACCACCTCTTAATTTAAAGTTATGTCCCCTTGTGTTGGTCATCACCATCCGAGGAAAAAGGATAGCCAGCGCTTTCGGAGCGCTGGCTGCCCCTTCGTCAGGTGAGTGGGAGTTCTGAGGGAGGAAACCCAGGCAGACACAGGAGTGACGTGAAAACCCCACAGAGACAGAAAGGTTTTTAAAAGTTTATTTGTTAGTGTCACAAGTTAGTGTCATTAACACTGCAATGGAGTTACTGTGAAAATCCCCGAGTTGCCATATTCCGGTGCCTGTTCGGGTACACTGAGGGAGAATTTAGCATGGCAAATGCATCTAACCAGCACGTCTTCCGGACTGTGGGAGGAGGCCAGGCCACCCGGAGAAAACCTACGCAGACATGGGGAGAATGTGCAGACATCACACAGATAGTGACCCAAGGCTGGAATTGGACCCGGGTCCTTGGCGCAGTGAGGCAGCAGCGCCAACCACTGTGCCATCATGGCATCGTCCCAAAGTCCGGGTAAAGAGCAACCTAGTCCCTGGTGGGTGGTGAAGACCCATCGCATCCGGCCGCCTCCATCCCTTCTTGATGAATACCTAAGATAATGTCGGACAAGTGCTCAGTGTTTGCCTGATCCCAAACCTCGAGCAGCAGATACAAAGTACTCCAACAAACCTGAAATGTCCAGCCTTCAAAACGAGGTTGTAAAAGCCTGGCAGTCAGTTCTCGGATTTGCCCGGAAATTCATCCTCAGCTTTCTTGGGGAATGCATGGATAATTTTTCTCCGGCCCCATGTCCCCAAAACACCCAGAAAGTCTGATAAGCCACGCAGCAGGATTCCAAAGGACTAAAGGGGAGATCCCATTGAGGAAATTGCCCTCTCCGCTGGCAGCATTCTCTTCCCTGCTTCATCCATTCCCTCTCGGATATCTCGCAGTTCTTCAATGTGAACAGTCTGTGCCGGGGAGCTGAGACTGTCATCCACAACTTCATTCACAAAGGCAGCCACCATCGCGATGCCTTACGGTGTCACTGAGGTATTGACCCGCCCACCAGCGAAACCACCACCGTGAATGGTGACCCACCCCAACCACCTCAATCAAACGAGGGTTTTCTTGATCTAACTCAACTTCCTGTCGCCAGGAAGGTTGTGTATTAAATGCATAATTGGAGGCTAAAATTGGAAGAACGGATAATGCACATCAGGATTAAGTAATTATAGATCGCGCAACAGAATTTAAAAAGAAATGAAAACATGAGCAGCGCCAGGCCTCACAAAAATGCAGCCACTATGTAATTATATCACACACCCCCACCCACCCGACTCTACACACACTCCCACTCCATTCCCCTCCACACCCCAACATACAGCACCCCCCAACTCCATTTCCCCCCCCATATCCCACCATTCCATTCCCCCCCAGCCACACCACCCTATTCCCCCCATACCACATCACACCGCACCCCCTAGCCCCGTTATCAGTTACTGGCACAGATCCTGTACTATAGCACAGCAGGGCACTGAACACGTAACTGGTTTAGTCGAGTATACATCATGAGTTCAGGTTTACGCTCCAGGAATGCCCTGCAATCTCCAGGAATGTAAGGCAATTTTCTCAGATTTGACTCTGAGCCACTCAGGAGAAAAATCATCAGGCCATGAAAAAACTGTGTCCTTTTCCCCCAATTTCCCCTAAACAAATTTGTTCACTCATTATAAAAACATTGAACACAGAAAGAGAGGCTGTTTGACAGCCAATTGATTGACACAAAGTTAATTCACTTTCACATATCAAAGTTAACAACTGCAATATCATTACTCCATGCTTCACTGAGAAAATCTCCCACTGCTGGAAGGTTCTATCAACAATGAAAACTTTAATATACTACCTCAGTGGCGAAAAGAATTTTTCAATTCTTTTACACTGTAAAAATATTCTGTGTTGAAATGACATTTTTTTTAAATGTATTTTGCTTCCCTCTGGCTAGCTGAATTACTGATGTTGGAATTCGGTGCTGGGGAAATGCACGAGGGGAAATAATAAAATCAAATGTGCTACATGATGCTTTCCTGAAGGACAATGGAAGGCAAATGAATTTCAATATAGCTAAGTGTGAGGTGTTGCATTTTGGAAACTGAAGCCGGGATAGGGCTTATGGGAGGGGCAGAAGGACCTCAGAGTACAACATTCATTGTCACAGGTAGACAGGGTAGTGAAGAAGGCATTTAACACGATGGTTTTCATCAGTCAGGGACATTGAGTACAGAAGTTGGGACATTATGTCACAGTTGTATAAAGCGTTGCTGAGATAGTACTTGGAATATTGTGTACAGTTTTGGTCACCCTGTTACAGGAAAGACATTGACAAACTGGAAAGATTGCAGAGAAGATTTACAAGGATGTTGCCAGGATGAGTGGGCCTATTATAGAGAGGTGAGGCTGGGGCTTTATTCCTTGGGACATAAGAGAATGACCTTTTGGAGGTGGGATAAAATCATAAGGGGCATAGATAGGATGAACACTCATAGGGCAGGATTTTACAGCCTTGCTCATCCCGAAACTGTAAAATCCTGCCCGTGGTCAACAGCCCTTCTCATTGTCTGCCCCTCACCCACTCCGATTCCCATGGAGGGCAGGGCGATAAAATTTCTGCCATAGTCTTTTTCCCAGGGAAGGGAAATTGAAAACTAGAGGGCATAGGTTTAAGGTGAGAGGGAAAGATTTCAAAGGGAGCTGAGGGACAACTTCTTCACACAGAGGGTGGTGTGTATATGAAATAAGACTCTAAGACATAGGAGCAGAATTAGGCCACTCGGCCCATCCAGTCTGCTCTGCCATTCAATCATGGCTGATTTTTTTTCTCATCCCCATTCTCCTGCCTTTTCTCCATAATCCCTGATCCTCTTATTAATCAAGAACCTATCTATCTTTGTCTTAAAGACACTCAGTGATCTGACCTCCACAGCCTTCTGCGGCAAAGAGTTCTACAGATTCACCAATCTCTGGCTGAAGAAATTCCTCTTCTTCTCTATTTTAAAGAATTGTCCCTTTAGCCTGAGGGTGTGCAATAGTTTTTGCTATTAGTGTAACATCCTCTCCACGTCCATTTTATCCAGGCCTCGCAGTATCCTGTAGGTTTCACAAATGAGCTACCAGAGAAAGTGGTTGAGGCGGGTTCAATAGCAACATTTGCAAAGCATTTGGATAAGTTCATGGAGGGGAAAAAATGAGAGGGATATGGGCTAAACATGGGCGATTGGGACTAGCTGGGAGCGCATGGACTGGCTGGGCCAAAGGGCCTGTTTCCATGTTGTATTGCTCTATGACTCTATGTCAGTGAAAAGGTCTTTCCTTTTGCTGCTGTAATTTTGGGATTCAGCTTCGATGATCCAGTTAGTACGTGAGAGTGGGTGCACTGTGGGTCTTCAGTTGGATTGTTTGAGCCGAGTGAGTTTTGTCAATAGCGATGAGATGCTAAACCGAAGTTCCATCGTTCTGTGCTGCAAATAGCAAAGTGGCTCGATTTTTGTGCAGTGAGGAACAAACCCTTTAACATGGTGGACAAATCAGGATGCAGAAAACCCCAACATTGACAGGTCCCATGGTTCCCGTTGGGGCGAGGGGGTATGGAGTCAATCAGACAGGGGGGAAGTCATCAGGGTCATTTGAACAATGCTGAGTTCAAACAGACCACATCTTGGCTATTGCAGGTACCTTAATGTACATTTGATTTGATTTATTATTGTCACATGTATCAATATACAATGAAAAGTACTGTTTCTTGTGCACCATCTAGACAAAGCATACCATTCATAGAGAAAGAAAGGAGAGGGTGCAGAATGTAGTGTTACCATCAAAGCTAGGGTGTAGAGAAAGATCAACTCAATGCGCAGTAGGTCCATTCAAATGTCTGACGGCAACAGGGAAGAAGATGTTCTTGAGTCGGTTGGTATGTGTCCTCAGACTTTTATGTATTTTTCCCAATGGAGAAAGATGGAAGAGTGTGTGTTCAGAGTGCATGGAGTCCTTGGTCGTGCTGGCTGCTTTTCTGAGGCAGCAGGAAGTGTACGGAGAGTCAGTGGGTGAGAGGCTGGTTTGACTGATGGACTGGGCTTTGTTCACAACCTTTAGTACTTTCTTGCATTCTTGGACAGAGCAGGAACCATACCAAGCTGTGATAGAACCAGAAAAAATGCTTTCTATGGTGCATCTGTAAAAGTTAGTGAGAGTCGTAGCAGACAAGCCAAATTCCCTTAGTCTCTGAGAAAATAGAGGCACTGGTGGGGTTTTTTTAACTATAGCATCGGCGTGGAGGGATCAGGACAGATTGTTGGTCTGTCCTAAAACCTAAAAACTTGAAGCTGTTGACTATTTCTACTTCACCCCTATTGATGTAGACAGGATCATTTCCTCCAGTACATTTCCTGAAGGCGATGACTATCTCTTTGAGTCATGAATTTATCGAGTAGACATAGAGGTTCTTGAAGGTTAATAAAGTCTATTTAATGTCATGATCTGAAGTTTTTTTAAAAATCCTCCTCTCTTTAAACTATAAAAAAACTAGCTGTAGCTTTCAGTGATAGTTAAGAAAAGCTTCTGCCGATTGATTTGTTTGACAGGCCAGCTGGTTTAGCATCTTTCAAACAGTTGCAATAGAGTTTTTTGTTAGCATTTCCCAAAGGGCTATTAATTATAGCTGTTTCAATGAATTTCAAAAGCTACAATTAATCACAAGAAAGGGTTCTGCGCTGCAGTTTGACTGACAGTTTAAAGAGACTATTAAAGAATAAGCGGTATAAACAGAGGTTTGTTTGCTTTTAAAGAAACTAAATACATGAAGAGATTTAAAAGCAGCAATGTTTTCATGAATTGGAGTCAATTCATTCTTTATAGTAACTTTTAGAAGTTACTTTATTTCATCTCCACATGGCACCTGAGATCTCTCCATGGCAGATACTGGGTAAGTGGTTGAATGGAGTTATTGAGGGTATGAGGGGAATTTGGAATCAGTGGGGGGGCATGAGCTGGCATGGAGAGTATGTGAAGTCACAGGGAATTGATTGGTTGGGTGAGGGATGTGCCAGTGAGGGCTGGAGGAGCTAACATTTAAAACAGCTGGAAGAATGTCCCAGAGAAATTATGATGTGAAGATGCTGGCTTTGGACTGAGGATAAACACAGTAAGAAGTCTCACAACACCAGGTTAAAGTCCAACAGGTTTATTTGGTAATAAATGCCACTAGCTTTCGGGGTTTGCCCAGGGCAAACCTTGGCATTCCCCACCCTCACCCCATGACCACTTAAGCTTTGCTTCTGGGATGAGCAGTCCTTCAGAATGAACATCTTACAACTCAAGGTAGTTTTTAAACAAGCAGGTCTGCCAGGTTGAGTTACTCTCTTCAGTAACTCAATCCCAGTCCAGGAGGCACAATGACATTATCCTGTCACACTTATTTACACTTTATATCTGAAATGCTTTAACATTGTTTCATATCATGAAACATCAGAGCAGGATGTTAATACATAGAAAAAAATCTGTATAATTCTTTTATCAATTTTTAATATAATTGTTTAAGTAGGATGTCACAATCCTGCAAGTTTTTTTACAGATGTAAGGAATTTCTACAACTATATCCTTATTTGTTTAAGGGTCATGGATTTATAACCTCACCCCCACCCCCCTAAGAGTTTAAAACCTTTTACCCGACAAAGATTAGTGCATACCTGTTAATCCCTTTAGCAATGTTTGTTCTCTTGGATCTAATTGGATTAGTTACAAGGAACTGTTAATAAAGCTGTTTAAAGGCCATCTGTATTCTGATTTTCCAAACAAAAATATTTAGTCTCTAAACATCCTGATGTGATGACAGCTTCCAGCGTTTCAGTGTCACTTGCAGTAATGTTGAGATGAGCAGGAGTGAGCTGCTCTCGGGTACTGGGTCTTATCAGTGCTTAAAGAAGCTGTCACTTTGGGAACTGGGTTCTAGCAAACCATGTGAAACTTCAAGTGTTTCTCAGTCCACACATCACATCCTTTAATACAGTTTTATAACCTGCAGTTGCTCGCAGTTTATCTTATTCAGCGGCTGTGCACTACAGCCATTTAATATTTAGAGTTATCTAAGAATAATGGGATATTTTAATGAAGTGATGAAAGTCAAAGACCATCTGAAATGAAAGCATCTTGTTTTGGGAATGTGTAAAGTCAGTCAGCTTAGAAGGAGGGGAAAGCTATACATTGAGCTGGAGCTTCTGAGGCTCTGTGTTGAGCAGCAGGCAACTCAGTGATCAAATGGACTAAATAATTTATTACCTACAAATTCATCTTTGAAAATTCAAGCTGATCATTCTTTTATTCATTGATGGGACATGGGCATCGCTGGCTGGCCAGCATTTATTGTCCCTCCCTAGTTGCCTGAGGGCAGTTAGGAGTCACATTGCTGTGGGTCTGGAGTCACATGTAGACCAGATCGGGTAAAGACGGCAGATTTCCTTCTCTAAAGGACATCAGTGAACCAGACGGGTTTTTCCAACAATCGACAATGGTTTCACGGTCATCAGTAGATTCTTAATTTCAGATATTTTTTGTTGAATTCAAATTCCACCATTTGCCGCGGTGGGATTCGATCCCTGGTCCCCAGAACATTTGCTGAATTTCTGGATTAATTGTCTAGCGATTGCCACCAAAATGTATTCAGATACAGATTATATTAGTATAAGGGGGAGATGTTGGCATTTGGGTAAAAATTCTGTACGCGTAATCCAGATACTCATGGAAAGGGGTTCAAATCCAATCACGGCAGCTGGTGGAATTTAAATTCTGTGAATAAATCTGGAATTGAAAACTCGTCTCAGAAACGCTCTCCATGAAATTCTCATTGATTGTTGTTAAAATCCATCTGGTTCACTCAGTCCAAAGATGTGTGCATTAGATTGATTAGCCATGCTGAAATTGTTCCTTAGCGTCCTAAGATGATTACGTTAGAGAGATTAGTGGGTAATAATATGTCAGAATATGGGGGTAGGGCCTGGGTGGGATAGTGGTCGGTGCAGACTTGATGGGCTGAAGGGCCTCTTTCTGCATTGTAGTGTTCTATGGTTCTATGTTTCTTTAGGGATGGAAATCTGCCATCCTTACCTGATCTGGCTTATATGTGACTCCAGATCCACAGCAATGTGATTTACTCCTAACTATCTTGTGATATGCCCTAATAAGCCACTCAGTTCAGCTGCAATTCGGGATGCTGGCCTTGCCAGTAATGTCCACATCTCATTAAAGAATAAATGAGTTGCAGTGTTGATTTCTCTCATCATTACTCTACAGTGAGAAATTTAAGTCCTTTTACATTGTGCAATGTCAGTAACTAGATTTCAATATAAAATGATTTTGAATGACTGGAGCTTTATCTGAGATGAAACTATTGCTTCTAATTAAATAATGTAAACTTACTGCCTAGCCTAATAATGAGCTATAAGGTGAACGTAGTTCAGTCCATCACTCAAACCAGCCTCCCATCCACTGACTCCGTCTACACTTCCCGATGCCTCGGAAAAGCAGCCAGTATAATTAAGGATCCCACACCCATTGCAGACATTCTCTCTTCCACCTTCTTCTGTCAGGAAAAAGATCCAAAGTCTGAGGACACGTACTAAGCGACTCAAGAATAGCTTTTTCCCTGCTGCTGTCAGATTTTTGAGTGAACCTACTTTGCATTAAGTTGATCTTTTTCTGCACCCTAGCTATGATTGTAACACTACACTCTGCACTCTGTCCTTTCCTTCTCTATGAATGTTTTGCTTTGTCTGTATAGCGCGCAAGAAATAATATTTTTCACTATATACTAATACATATGACAATAATAAACCAAATGAAATCAACAGCATGCAGAAGGACTTTTTTTGTACAGATACACTCGCTAAAAATTGGTAACCTTTGCACTGAGGTCATTTTGGGTTTTGCCAGATTACGGGTCAGACATTTTGAGTAAATAGTTCTTTGGTCAATCGTGATTGGGTGAGAATGCAAGCAAAAAAAGGGGATAACAAGTTCTTCACCATGAAGTGTTTTGTTGAATTTTCCAGATAAGTTCATGTTAATTCAATGAAATATAAAGAGAAAATTATGCATGGCACATTCTAAAATTTTCCTGTGTCACACTTTAAAATTTCTTGATTGGCTGTAAAACTCTTTAGAACACTTTGGGATCATGGAAGTTACAATATAAATGCAAGTTCTTTCTTTCTTGTATTTGTCTGTGAAAATCCCAAGACTCCAACTTGTATATACTTTTAGAATTCCTAGAATTACGCTCACTCACTATTGCTAGAAGTTACATACGTTCAATCCAGGGACCTGATCTCTGCAGGCAAAGAAACATATCCAGATCTTGCAGTCTTTTTGAATTAAACAAAAGGAGGCCAAACAATTCATCCTTGGTGCATTCTCCATTGTAATGCCTCAACCAATAGGTTAAGTTCCCATAGTTCCAGATGAGCCATTGGCTGCTCTCCACCATGAGGAGGGGGGAGCTGACTAGTGGTGATTTAACCTGAGGATCGCCACACCTCAGGCAAGGAACAAGGTTGAGAAGTTAGTGCCTTCATGAGTAACCTCAGCCGTTACAGGAATTGAACCTGCGCTCTTGCCACTGCTCTGAATCACTGACCAGCCATCCAACTAACTGAGCTCATTAATGCTGGGGGGGGTGGGGGGGTTGGAAGTCAGTTACCTCAGTTGGCTGGACGACTGGTGTGATGCAGAATGACATCAGCAGTGTGGGTTCGATTCCCAAAATTGCTGAGTCTTCTCAACTTTTCCCCTTTCCTGAGGTACGGTAATCCTCAGATTAAATCACCATCAAGCAGCTCTCCCTCTCAAAGGAGAAAGCAGTCTATGGTCACCCGGGACTATGGCAACTTTACCTGCCTCAATCAATCAGAATTGACTTGCCATCCAATCAATATCCTTTCCCCGTGCAGCACAAGTTGTTCCCTTTTAAATTTGGTATTCTTGCATCTGTCCTGATGAGTACAAGACACAAAGCTTTGACTGTATGTCTCCTTCTCAGCAACTCACAGCTTCTTTACCATCAAGAAACTAATTCCTCGACAGATATAAAGCAGTTGCCCACTTCTGCTGCAATGTCTTTATCCACTGTCTTGCTTCCTATCCCAGAAGCATATCCCTTCTTCCTGCCCATCACTCTGTGATTCCTTTTAATTCCCCAGCTCTTCCCTCTCTCTGCCATCCTGTGCTGCAGTGAGATAAAGGAGGAAGAGAGAACATTGCAGAGAGATACAGAAAATAGAAAGGTTAAACTAAAGAATAATAAAGAGAAAAAACGTGAAAATAAATTAAAGTGACAAAAGTGATGGAGGAAGGAGAGGTTTTTCAGGAATGAAAGGAAACGACAAGACAAAGAAACATAGAAAATAGGAGCAGGAGTAGGCCATTACGCCCTTCAAGCCTGCACCACCATTCAATATGATCATGACTGCTCACGCACTTTCAGTATCCCACTCCCGCTTTCTCTCCATACTCCTTGATCCCTTTAGCCACAAGGGCCACATCCAACTCCCTCTTGAACATACCTAATAAACTGGCCCCAACAGCTTTCTGTGGCAGAGAAATTCCACAGGTTCACAATTCTCTAAGAGAAGATCTTCCTCACATCAGCCCTGAATGTCTTACCCCTTACTCTTAACCTGTGACTCCTTGTTCTGCACTTCCCCAACATTAGGACCATTCTTCCAGCATCTAGCCTGTCCAGATTTTAAATGTTTCTATGAGATCCCATGTCATTCATCTAAATTCCAGTGAGTAAAGCCCAGTTGATCCAGTCTCTCATATGTCAGTCCTACCATTCCGGGAATCAGTCTGGTGAACTTTCGCTGGATTCCCTCAATCGCAAGAATGTCCTTCCTCAGACTAGGAAACTGAAGAACTGTACTCAATACTCAAGGTGTGGCCTCACCAAGGCCCTGTATAATTGCAGCAATTATTCTTTATTCAAACATCTTTGGTCCTCTACTCCAATCCTCTTGCTATGAAGGCCAGCATGCCATTAGCTTTCCTCACCATTCCTGCTGTACCTGCATGCCAGCCTTCAGCGACAGTTCCACCAGGACCCCAGGTCACACTGCAACTTCCCCTTCTCCTAAACTGCCTCCATTCAGATAACAATCTTCCTTCCTGTTTTGTCACCAGAGTGGGTAACTTCACATTTATCCACATTATATTGCATTTGCCAAGTATTTGCACACTCACCTTGCTGTTCCTTAGCATTCTCCTCACAGCACACACTGCTACCCAGCTTAGTTTCGTCTGCAAATTTGGAGATATTGCATTCAATTCCTTCATCCAACTATTAATGCACATTAGGGTCCCAGCACTAAACCCTGCAGTACCACACTACTCACTGCCTACCATTCTGAAAAGGACCCGTTTATTCCCACTCTCTGTTTCCTGTTTCCTGTCTGCCAGCTAGCGATACGTCCATACAGAGAAGTCCGTATGGAATGAAAAATCTCCCAATTTTTCCTTGTATTCTCATGGATTTTCCTGCAATGTCAGTCTTTTATTTTCAACAAGAACTGGTTGTGAGGACCCTTCTCCCAGACTATTGGGACACATTACAAAGAGAGATATCCTATTGAAGTAGTGGAAGGTGCACAGGGTGGAGAGACAACTTCTTAAAGGAGAAGCGAATGAGTGTGAGAAGGACATGTGAAGTGGCGTGAGAAGAAAGAGAAACTGTTGGACTAAGGAGAGGATCCCTGGACGTGCTGAAGATGGCGCAGAGATTGGCACCCATATGATGATCATAATAAAATCCATTTGTCTAGCATCTTTGACATACAAAACATCCCAGGGCAACTTACAAAATATATACAGACGAATGGAACACAATTGCTCATTCAGGGTTGAGAGTGGCCATGAGAGAGCTTTTAAAAAGCTATTATATTTTATTGCAATTAAAAAGCACTCTTACTGATGAAGATTCCTGCAATTCTTTGAGAAGGCACAATTTTGATAAACAAGATATTTGTCTCTTAACTGGAATCAAATTACCTTCAGCTTAATGAAGTAACCAGGAACGGGGGAGAGAAAAGAATGCCGTATTGAATCAATTTATTTTTAGTACTCATAAATTATATCCTGTTTTTAATGACTGAAAATCCTTTGACATTCAATCAGAACGGTTGCATTTCCACTAAGATACATTAGCATTCATCAGATTTATAGTTGAGAAGTTTAAAATAAGACCATATGAATATTTGGCTTCCCACTAGTAAATATTTTATTTAACTACCAAAATCTATAGTGCCTAAAAATGTCTGGTGAAGATGACCAGCAGGTGGCGGCCTTACCCTGTGATCCTCTTGGATTTCCCAATCAGTGGTGTAAGTTTGAAGTTGATGCCCTTGAGAGCAATTAGAGAACTGGAAAAGACTGGAAAACATCTTCATGTTCTCGGTTGTGTCTGGAAAAATAGCATCCTGAAAATTAACTCCATGAGGAATTATGTTATAATTGTCATCCATCCTGCAAAAAAGAAACAGCATTCTTTCAATATTAGTGTTATAATAACTCAAGATCTTAAAATAACAGATATATTAACATCATAGAATATTCTCCTAGCAACATCATGCTGCTCAGAATTGCAGAAGGAGGCCATTCAGCCCATCATGTTGGTTGGAGTTTTGGAGGGGTTACAGGGATAAGGCCTGGGTAAGTTGTTCTGTTGAAGAATCTGTGCAGACCCAATGGGCCAAATGGCCTCCTTCTGCACCACAGGGATTCTATGATTCTATTCTATACTATCTCTGCTCTGACTCACCAAATAAGCATTATGACACAGTGCCACTTCTCTGCCTTTTTCCCCATACCTCCTTGCATATTGTTTCTATTCAAATAACTTTCTAATACTCTCTTGAATAACTCAACTGAACCTACCTCCAACACACTTCTGGGCAGTGCATTCCACTCATTGTGTGAAAAAGTTTGTTCTTTTGCAAATCACTAAATCTGCGCCTTCTCCTTCTTGATCCTTTTCCAACCAAGAACAGTTTCTCTCTATCTACTCTGTCCTGCCCTTTTATGATTTTGAACATCTCTTAAAGCCCAGGATTTTATATGCTTTATTAACTGCTCTCTCCATCTGTCCTGCCACCTTAAATAATCTATGTATATTTATACTCCCGTGATGAAATGGCAATGCAACAAAAGATATTTTGGGATATAAATCTGAAGATAAAATAGGTACCAGCTTCATGCAAGATTGCTGCATTTGCATAGCGCCATTAACTTAGAAAATTGTCCTTCGCTGGTTAACAGAAGTGTAATCAAAAATGGAAAAACATAAAGGGTGAGATTTTTTTGCCCCAAGGCTGGAAATTCCTACCCAAGGTTAACTGGCCTTTGTACAGTCTGCTCAATTCCCTGTCCCACCTGCTACAATTCCCATAGCGGGGCGGATGGGGAAATTCCACCCAAAATGTCCCTTTAATTCTTCCCTACAAAGGAAGAGCCAAGTTAAAATCCTGTATCCAAAGCTGCTGCTGCCTGGGAGCCAACCTCCACTGAAAAACATTGACAAGTTTATCACCATTCACTCTTTTGTGAAATTAAACCTATTTGAAACATAATTTTTCTTTTTTTTTCAATTTTCCAAGTAGCAGAACTGTTGAAAAAGATGAATGGCACTGCGCATTGTCTAATGAGGAATATATAGTGGGTAGGTCGGGAAGTGATCTGGAAGAAGGATTTGAGAAATTGCAAAGACTTTTGGTGATAGAAACACTGCAGCATTTCATCACTGAGAAACGCAGAGAGAAACACTGTGATAGTATGATACGTGCACTTTTAAATGTATTTGGTAATCTGGAGCTATGAAAAGTGAGACTCCAACTTTTTCTCCATCACAAAGATGACTGTTTCTGCACTTGGTAGAAGTCAATGAGATTACACCGAGGCTTCATTTGAAGCATTTTTTTTTAAACACCATCATGGTCTTCTGGCTACAATGAAGCTCAGATCAAGTACAGGAGAGGGTGTTATGCCTGCTGCTAGCAGCTTGTCGATCGAGCCAAAGATAGGAAAAGGGGAGGTCTGCCTTGTCAGCTTGGATCTGTAATGTCTCTCTTGTAAGAACTTTGTAGTACCAATTTGGTTTTTGATTGGAAATTTTTTTTTTAAATGACTGTGGAGTTTGCACAGTCACCCCGTGTCTGCGTGCATTTTGCTCCGGTTTCCTCCCACAGTCTGAAAGATGTGCTGGTTAGAAGCACTAGCCATGCTAAATTCTCCCTCAGTGTACCCGAACAGGTGCCGGAGTGTGGCGACTAGGGGATTTTCACACTAACTTCGTTGCAGTGTTAATAAAGCCTACTCAAGACACTAATAAATAAATTTAAAGGAGTCTCTCCCATTCTTATTGCCTGCCATTGGTATGTGTTGGAAGGATTCTGCACATTGATACTCAGCCTCTTTGGCTGTATTATGAAGGCACCTTCCTTGGACATCAAATCCTGGGATAATATTCAAACCCAGAGCTTCTGGCTCGGAGGCAGGGACACAATAACATTGAAGCAGCAATTCATAAACATGAATAATGATAGAAAAGCCAGTGAAAATGTTGTTAGTAGGAAGCTAGGGAACAGGAAGGAATGTCTTACACAAGATTTTTAATGATGCATAGATTTTCCCACAAATTTATAGCCTAATATATTCTGCTTGTCTTATAAAACTATAATTTTCATGATTCTGTAAGATATTGATATGATCTTATTACCTTTGATTTGTAATTGTGTAGTCTGTACTCCACCTGTCAATCAGGCAGGGCGGGAGGAGATGAAAATTAAATATTTTAAACTCATTATCCTGGCACCAGGCAGAGGTCGTGAGTTCAAATCCTTCATGAAAAACTAGGAAACTGAATTCCATAAATTTGGTCACTTGTGGCATAGAATCAAAAGGTAACTTTAAAACTCGCTGAATTATCACAAGAACCATAAGACTATAAGTTATCGGAGCAGAATTAGGCCACTCAGCCCATCGAGTCTGTGCTGCTATTCAATCATGGCTGATTTATTTTCTCATCCCCATTCTCCTGCCTTTTCTCCATAATCCCTGATCCCTTTATTAATTAAGAACCTATCTATTTCTGTCTTAAAGTCACTCAATGACCTGACCTCCACAACCTTCTGCGGCAAAGTGTTCCACAGATTCACCACTCTCTGGCTGAAGAAATTCCTCCTCATTTCTGTTTTAAAGGATTGACTCTTTAGCCAGAAGTTGTGCCCTCTGGTTCTTGTTTTTCCTAGTGAAACATTCTCGTCGTGTCCACTCTGTCCAGGCCGTGCAGTATCCTGTAAGTTTCAGAAGATTCTCACTCATCCTTCTGAACTCCAATGATACGGACCCAGAGTTCTTAACCGTTCCTCATATGTCAAACTCTTCATTCCAGGGATCATTCTTGTGAACCTCCTCTGGAACATTTCCAAGGCCAGCACATCCTTCCTTAGATATGGGCCCGAAACTGCTCACAATACTCCAAATGGGGTCTGACCAGAGCCTTATACAACCTCAGAAGTCCATCACTGCTCCTGTATTCTCGTCTTCTCGACATGAATGCTAACATTACATTTGCTTTCCTAACTGCCCACTGAACCTGCACGTTAACCTTCAGAGAATCTTGAACAATGGCTCCCCTTTGTGTTTCTGATTTCCTAAGCATTTTCCCATTTAGAAAATAGTCTATGCCTCCATTCCTCCTTCCAAAGTGCGTAAGCTCACACTTTTCCACATTGTATTCCATCTGCCACTTCTTTGCCCATTCTCCTAACCCAAGTGCTTCACTGGGTGAGGGAGCCTAACCATCTTCACCAAAGGTCTCTTTTACACGTGGCTCCCTTCATACCCACACAGTCAATGCTATCAAGGCAGTCAGGGGAGAGGAAGGGTAGGTAAAAGTATAGAAAAGGAGGCTATAAAGTAAAGATTAACAAGTGTCTGGCAGTGAATGTCACTTAATCCTGAAGATCCATCGACATTAGGAAGGCATTTTGATTTGCTTTTGACAGATTAGGACGTCGTCCAAAATTTTTGATTGAATCTCTGCTCTATAACACATTGCTCACCATTTACTATCTTATCCAGCATCTTGGATTCAGGATGGGGGCCACGATAAGTTAATGTGTTATTTTCTCTGCTCCTCCTCAATGTTAGTGTTTATTTTTAATTAGAATAACCATCAATCAGCTGCCATAGAACAAACCCTCCCATTTCAGCGTGGTGCATGGCAGGGTACAATCCCAGCATTATCCTGAACGTCTTAATCATGAGACAATCAGGAATTATAAATGTTGACAGAAAACATAAGGGAGATCACTGTAAGCAAAGAAAGCATAAGTCATTTGATTGTAAACATTCGAAAGAAATAAAATCAACTGACCAAAAATTATATGTTTTACTCCTTAACTAGACAGGTAAACTTTTGGATGTTTCTGAGATATGACACAGTTAATTTGTACAGGTTTTGACATTTGAAAGAACAGTTTTAGTTCAATAACACTTATTTACAATAATAGTTATAGTTTGTAACCTTAACAATGCTTCATTCCAGAAAACTGATTTGTGGAGTAAATTACAAATATAATGTTTACAAAAACTATGGATTCCAAACTTGCTGAGGGACAGAATGCAGGGAGTCATGCTGAATGATTGTCGGGCTGCAGGAACATATATAAAGGTGTTCTCCAGTGGTTGGTGTTAAGATTTGGATATAATTTAATGCCCTTCAGTGTATAAGGCATCATTTCAATGTTTCCAGATGGCATGGGGCTTGGAAATTTAGTGAACAGTGAGCAGGATGGTAATATACTTTAAGAAGACATAAACACAGACTAATGAAATGGGCAGTCATGCAACAGATAAAATTTAACGTAACACTGGGATGTGATACATTGTCATAGTAAGAATAAGGGTGGGAAATATAAACAAAAAAGTACAATTTAAAGGGGTTACAAGAACAGTGAGACCAAAGGGTCTGTACACAAATTGATAAATACAGCTGCACAACATGAGAGGCCTGTTATAAATGTGGGATCCTTAGGTTTTTTTTTTATATAATCCTTACAGTGCAGACAGAGGCCATTTGGATCTGCACTGACTCTCGGACAGAGCATCTGACCCAGGCCCTATCCCTGTATTTACCCCAGTCACCACCCCCCCCCCCAACCCACACACCCTGGCACACCAAGGGGCAATTTTAGCACAGCCAATCCACCTAACCTGTACATTTTTGAACTATGGGAGAAAACTGGAGCAACCAAGGGAAACCCATGCAGAAACAGGAAGAATGTGCAAATGGCACATAGACAGTCACCCTAGGCTGGAATTGAACTAGTGCTGTGAGGCAGCAGTGCTAACTATGGTGCCAGTGTGCTGACTGTAAGAGAATACTTTTGAACATAATATTTTTGAAAGGAAAGCAAATTATTTTAAACATTTAAAGTTTATTTATTAATGTCACAAGTAGCTTTATAGTAACACTGCAATGAAGTTACTGTGAAAATTCCTGAGTCATCACACTCTGGCATCTGTTTGGGTACACTGATGGAGAATTTATCACTGCCAATGCATCTAACCAGCATGTCGTTTGGACTGTTAAAGGAAGCCCATGCAGGCACAGGGAACAATGTGTAAACTCCGAATAGACAGTGATCCAAATCCGGATTCGAATCCAGGTCCCTGGTGCTGTGAAGCAGCAGCCCTAATTATTGTGTCACCATACCAGCCGTGTGGCGAAACACTAGTCAAACCTCAGTTGGAGAACAGTGTCCAACCCTCTCAGAAGGATATCAAGACATACAAGAGGGATCCAAAAAAAAACTACTAGATTGGGATTGGAAGTAAGGGACTTCAGTAATGGGGAGATCAGAGAAAACATAGATATTCTCCCTAGAGCAGAGAACATGAAGGGGAAATTTAATAACTGTTCAAAATCACCATGGTTTCAACAGAGTGAGTAAGGAGAAACTGTTTAGTGGCTGAAGATTTAATAACCAGAGGACACAGGTTTAAGGTGACTGGTAAAAGATTGCAGTACGGCATGAAGAAAATAAAACAAACTGCAAGTTTCTGCAATGCGTTGCCTGAAAGGGAAGGGGAAGCAGAGTTAATAGTAACTTTCAAAGAGCAGTAGCTCAGTACTTGAAGGAAAGAAATGGCATGGGAGGGGGGGTGTGCAATGGAGAAAGAACAAGGGTGGATCTCTATCAAAAAGACAGCATAGATACAGCAGGCTGAATGGTCCTTTTCTGTGCTGTATTGTTCTATGAAACATTTCCCCAAAAAGCAAGTCGAGAATCCCTTTAGCAGGGAATTAATGGGCTGCAGTGTTGGTAACACCTTGGTGATATTTTTACCCATGTCTGTACACAGTGATCACACATTTTCAGTTAAAGTTTAGAGGGGGAAGAGTCTGAAATAAAACAGTAAATTTTGGATGGGGCAGCACAATGGTTAGCATTGCTGCCTCACAGTGCCAGGGACCCAGGTTCGATTCCCGGTCACTGTCTGTGTGGAGTTTGCACATTCCCCCCATTTCTGCATGGGTTTCCTCTGGGTGCTCCGGTTTCCTCGCAAAATCCTAAAGGTTGAGTGAATTGACCATGCTAAATTCTCCATCAGTGTACCCAAACATTTTCACAGTAACTTCATTGCAGTGCTAATGTAAGCCTCACTTGTGACACTAATAAATAAACTGAATTCTCATCTGACCAGTTTCTAGAAAGGATAACACTTGGCAAACCCTTCAGCAGACTGAAAAACACACTAAAATATTTATAGAATCAAGAGAAAGCAGAGTGTACAGGGCCAGACAAACCTTTAAAATGCCATTAAGACAATGCATAATCTGTCCGTTTTAGCTGTTAAACTGGGGACTGCCGGATATATCAAACATCACAATCTGATATTACTAACATGTCAACGTTAAAAAATATATACAGACATTAAACTAAGTCTGGAACAGGATTGGAAAAAGATGTGAAGCATTTCTGCATTAGTTTAAAAAGTTCTTAAAGGATCAATTTCAGAGCAGTAACATTTCTGTTTGGTGTTGCCGCTGTTGCTTTGTGTTTTGGTTGTTCTTTACCTGAGGAAGAAAAAGTAGCTGTTGTTCTCCATGACCGTGTGGGATTGGCAGGAGAAGTAGCCGAGGCCAGTGAGGTTGAGCCGGGAGCCGCCGGGTACCTCCAGCATGCTGCCCCACGCCTGGTCACACAGCATCTCAATCTCCGCCGTGTAGAACAGGCTGGTCTCGTACTGCCACGGCAGGTAGTTAAACACGCTGTACATATCCTGGTGGATGGCCAGCACTCTGGCGTACACTATAATCTCAGCCAGTTCAGCCCTGCATCCTTCACTCATGGGTCTCCACTCGGTGGGAAACTGACATGTTAAAGCTGGGGTGAGTTTATAACCTGTAACAATCAGGATTATTACAGGTATAAAAATCATGCTGCTCATACAATTGTGACTCTTGTTTTGGACCGCAAGTTCTTTTCCCTTCTCCTTAACTTTTGTGCGTGTTTTCTGACTTGCTTTTCCCTCCCCCTGTCAGGACGGTTAAATGAAAATGCTACAGCCAGCAGACAGATCCGAGAGTTTACCCAGTGATTCTGCAAATCAGCAAAAGTTGTCAACAAGCTCCCAGCTACTAGAGAGAAAAAAAATATACGCGCTGGGGTTTGTTTAAAAAAATCTTGAATGAAGTTTGATGCTCCAGGACTCTGGAGGAGGGAGCCAATGGTATCTCAGTCCGGAACCAATCAGCTCCCCTCCCTAGCGGATGACAACCAATCACAGTTTTCCCTGTGATTTTTCAGAGGACCAATGGGTGAGCTGCCAAAATTGTTAACCCTCAGGAAGGATGTGATTGGACTGGAGGGGGTTATAGAGGGGATTCACTCGGATGCTGTCTGGGTTGGAGCATTATAGAGAGGGGTTGGATAGACATGAGTTGTTTTTGTTACATTTAATTAATGAAGAGAGTTTAGATAAGCTTGGGTTGTTTTCTCTGAGTGAGAAGTCTGACAATACCAGGTTTAAGTCCAACCAATTTATTTGATAGTAAACTCATAAGCTTTCGGGGTTTTCCCTTCGTCAGCTTAATAGAGAGTTCTAATCAGTAATCTGTGCTGTTATATGCTCTGTCTGAGGCCAGAACTCTCCATTCACCTGATGAAAAGCAAACCCCGAAAGCTTGTGAGTTTACTATCAAATAAATTGCTCAGACTTAAATCTGGTGTTGTCAGACTTCTTACTGTGTGCTTACTCCAGCCCAACGCCGGCATTTCCACATCTTGTTTTTTTCTGGAGCAGAAAAGACTGAGGGGTGACCTGATTAAGGTGTTCAAGATTATGAGGGGCATGGACAGAGTGAATAGGGTACAGCTGTTCCCCTTAGTTGAAGGGTCAGTTACAAAGGAACACAATTTAAATTTGATTTATTATGTCACCTGTATTAACGTACAGTGAAAAGTATTATTTCTTGCATGCTGTACAGACAAAGCATACCGTTCATAGAGAAGGAAACGAGAGAGTGCAGAATGTAGTATTACAGTTATAGCTGGGGTGTAGAGAAAGATCAACTTAATGCAAGGTGGGTCCATTCAAAATTTTGACAGCAGCAGAGAAGAAGCTCTTCTTGAGTTGGTTAGTATGTGAACTCAGACTTTTGTACTTTTTTCCTGCTGGAAGAAGGTGGAAAAGTTCGGGGTGCGTGGCAATCTTAATTATGCTGGCTGCTTTGCTGAGACAGTGGGAAGTGTAGACAGAGTCAATGAATGGGAGGCTGGTTTGCCTGATAGATTGAGCTACATTCACATGTAGTTCCTTGTGGTTTTGGACAGAGCAGGAGTCATACCAAGCTACGAAAGCCAGAATGAATGCTTTCTATGGTCATCTGTAAAAGTTCTATATCTAGATCATCCTTGTAGAATTACAAGAGGCAATCACAGAATCACAAGTTGGTGAGAGTCGTATAAAAGTGAGGGGTGGGAAATTTAGGTGGGGGGGCTTTAAGGAAAAACGCTTTTACTCAGAGGGTAATGAGGGCCTGGAATACACTGTCTGGGAGGGTGGTAGAATTGGGATGCCTCACATCCTTTAAAACGTGCTTGGGTAAGTACTTGGCACCATGACATTCAAGGAAATGGGCCAACTGCTGGCAAGTGGGATTAGGTGGGCAGGTCAGGGCATTTCACATGTTGGTGCAGACTTGATGGGCCTCTTCTGCACAGTGGTATTCTGTAATTTCCCCAGCAATAAGCCCCTTCAATAGTTCCAGACAAAGCAGTATTTTTATAAGAGGGCACAGTCAGCTGAGAAGGGGGAATTTAAAAAAATGTCATCCAGTTGAGTTAAGAAAAGACTGCATACTGTCAGGATTAGCAAGTGATGTGGCCAACTGACCTGCATCCAAAGTTTTAAAGAGGAGGAACAAATTGTTCCTAAATTTATGGATCAAAATTCTGTTTCACTCATTGTTTCGCAAGCAAAGATGTCTTTAGTCTGGCATTAAGTCACATTGAAGCTTAGTGAGAGCTTGTCAAAGGTGCAAGGATGTTGCATCAAGAAGCATGTAGATCACCTGAGGAGGAAAGTGATACCTGACACAGAGTAACTCCAACAGTACGTGTAGATCTGCCTGAATTGGCCGTAGGGATCCCAGTTATAGATACAGAACATAAACAACAAGTTTTCACAGTAATGAAGAATAAGAACCTAAGAACTAGGAGCAGGAGTCAGCTATCTGGTCCTTTGAGTCTGCTCCACCATTCAATAAGATCATGGCTGATCTTTTTATGGACTCAGCTCCACTTACCCACCCACCATAACCCTTAATTCCTTTACTGTTCAAAAATTTATCCATCCTTGCCTTAAAAACATTCAATGAGATAGCCTCAACTGCTTGACTGGGTAGCGAATTCCACAGATTTACAACACTTTGAGTGAAGAAGTTCTTCTTCAATTCAGTTCTAAATATTCTCTTCCTTATTTTGAAGCTATGCCTCCTAGTTCTACTTTCAATAACTAGTTTCATTTATACAGCAACTACTGAGGACAAATTAGACCCTGGGCTGATAAGGAGTTTGAGTTTCACCTCAGCTCAACCTGATTTGTCTTTACCAGATGAACCTAGATTGGAGATGACACTATCTACAAGAGTTTGGAAGTCACTGGATTGATTAAACTTGTGACAAGTGGTTGTAGAGGCTTCCCTTTTTTTTTGTTTGTAAATTGTTGCTTGTGTGACAATTTTCTTTTCACCTTCGGTGGCTTTAGGAGTTAGGGAGAGAGAAGAAGTGTGGTAGTGCGATCCCTTTAAGGGAATATTTCCTGAAGGCCAGGAGTTTGAGCCAGATCCTATGGAGTGTTGTGGCAGGAAGCTTGAGCCAATGGATTGCAAGGGCAGGTATCCCAGGTCAGGAAGGATCAGCAGTTGCAGCCAGGGAGTAGTGTATAGTCACATTGCTATTCTGTCGGACCCTAGGGGGTTTTCACAGTAACTACATTGCACCATTAACATGAGTCTTACTTGTGACTAATAAATAAACTTTAGCTTCACTTGTTATTTGTTGCCTTAGCAATAAAGCCTTTGTGTTATGAAGCCTCATCGAGTTGCCCTTGATTTATTACAAAATTTGTGGTGTAGATCAGGAGCCAGTACAGGTCCATTACAATAACTGACTTCATTAGTAAGTGTGTAAAAGACTGTGTGCCAAAGAAGCAAATCTGTGTGTTCCCCAACTGGAAACCACGGATGAATAGGGGTATCCACTGCTTGCTGAAGTCCAGGTCTGAGGCGTTCAAGTCAGGCAACACTGACCAATACAAGAAAGCCAGATACGATCTAAGGAGATCCATTAAAGATGCCAAAAGACAGTTTTGGGTTTTGGGCCAAGCTAGAGTCCAGGCTAGCCACAACGATACCCATCGACTATGACAAGGCCTGCAAGACATAACAAGCCATAAGATGAAGCATGTAAAATTGCCAGTCCAACTCACCCCTCCCTGATGATCACAATGCATTCTATGCGCGTTTTGTGTAAGAGGTCAGTGAGACCATGCCCTCCACCCCGGAAGTCCTGGATGAACCTGTGTTTGGGGTCACCATTGCAGATATCTGAGCAGCTTTCTTGAAGGTCAACCCCCAGAAAGCGATTGGCCCAGATGGGGTATCCTGATGTGCACTCAGATCCTGCATGGATCTGCTGGGGGGTTATTCACAGACATCTTCAACCTCTCTTTACAACAATCTGAGGTCCCTATTTGCTTCAAGAAGACAACCATCATCCCAGTACCTAAGACAAACCAATCATCATGTCTTAATGACTATCAGCCGGTGGCTCTGACATCTGTCATTATGAAGTGCTTCGAAAGGTTAGTCATGACACAAGTCAATTCCAGCCTCCCAGACTGCCTGGACCCACTACAGGTTGCCTACTGCCACAACAGGTCTACAGCAGACATCATTTCCCTGGCCCTACACTCAACTCTGGAATGCCTAAATAATAAAGATATCTATGTCAGACTCCTATTTATTGACTACAGTTCAATCCCCAATACTATTATTCCCATGAAACCCATCTCCAAACCTCATGGCTTGGACTTTGGCGCTTCCCTCTATGACAGGATCCTGAACTTCCTAACTCACAGACCACAATCTGTAAGGATAGGCAACAATACCTCCTCCATGAACATCCTCAACACTAGTGCCCCACAAGGCTGTTCCCCACTATGCTCCTTATCCACCTGTGACTGAGCGGCTAAATTCCCTCCAATTCGATTTTCAAGTTTGCTGACGACACCACCATAGTGGGTCAGATCTCAAACAATGACGAGACAGAGTACAGGAATGAGATAGAGAATCTGAAGAACTAGTGCGGCGACAATGATCTCTCCCTCAATGTCAACAAAACGAAGGAGATTGTCATTGACTTCATGAAGCATTAAGGAGAACATGTCCCTGTCTACTTCAATGGGGACGAAGTAGAAAGATCAAGAGCTTCAAGTTTTTAGGTATACAGATCACTAACAACTGTTCTGGTCCCCCCATACTAACATAATACTAATATATTATATACTATGTATAATATCATACTAATATATACTATAATTAAGAAAACCCACCAACGCCTCTACTTTCTCAAAAGACTAAGGAAATTTGGCATGTCAGCTATGTCTCTCACCAATTTTTACAAATGCACTATAGAAAGCATTCTTTCTGGTTGTATCACAGCTTGGTATGGCTCCTACTTTGACCAAGACTGCAAGAAACTACAAAAGACCGTGAATGTAGCCCAATCCATCACTCAAACCAGCCTCCCATCCATTGACATTGTCTACACTTCCCACTGCCTAGGCAAAGCAGCCAGCATAATTAAGGATCCCACACACCCCAGACATTCTCTCTTCCAACTTCTTCCTTCAGGAAAAAGATACAAAAGTCTGAGCTCAGATACCAACCATCTCAAGAATAGCTTCTTCCCTGCTGCTGTCAGACTTTTGAATGGACTTACCTTGCATTAAGTTGACCTTTCTCTACACTCTAGCTATGACTACACTCTCTCATTTCCATCTCTATGAACAGTATGTTTGTCTATATAACATGTAAGAAACAATACTTTTCACTGTATGTTAATACATGTGACAATAATAAATCAAATCAGAAAGGGCACTAGGTGAATGGGGCTCGGAGGGGTAAATTTTCCCATTCTGCCCACCATAGGAATTGTAGTGGGCAAGGGACAGAACACGGAAAAGTGCGTTGACCTCTGGCAGGATTTTCTGTTTTTGAGGTGAGTATGATCAGAGAATTTTCTAAGTAATAAACATGCATTGTTTCTATCTTTTCAGCAGAATCTAGGCCCACAAATAGGCATGCAGAAGAGTCATAGAGGTTAGAGTTATAGAGGTTTGCAGCATGCAAACAGGCCCTTCGGCCCAACCTGTCCATGCCGCTCTTTTTTAAACCTCTGACCCAGTCGCTTAAAAGCTTCCAAAATTCTTTTGCACTCTTCCAGCCAGAGTCAAAATTTAAGTTGAGCAAATTCATCACATTTTGAAATTGAGCTCCTATTGCACAATGGAAAAAGTCAAATTTGTGCCTGTTTGGCACAATACCATTATCAGAGAGATCACAAATCACAAAGAACAGATCTTGAAAGTGAAATAAATAAAAAACATGTGGGAATGAAAAGTATCAGTCAAGCATTTAAAAATTACCAATCAAATTTGGCAATTGGTGAATAGCTACCAATTCATAATCCGATCCAATTAAATTACTCTAAATATTTCTTCAGAAGTCTTTTTTCCACCATCTTCTTCCTCACCTGAATAAGGAATTGGTGCTAAAATAAAGTTTCCAACTCAATAAAAACACAAGCAAAAGATATATTCAGAAAATACATCTGAGCTTACAGAATTCAACTATGTGCTTTTGAAAGGCCTTCAGCAATATTTTTCTGTGGGAGACAGATTCCTCTCGAAGCAGCCGAGGAGCTTAAGTTCAGAAAACTTTCCATTACTGTCACTCTAACAGTAAGTTCAAGAAACCCAATAGGAGCCCACAACTCTCAGATGGCACAATGCCACATTTTTGAAGCCATGGTGTGCTACATTACAACGTCCAGAATGCAATTTATGCTGCCTCTTCGGTGTCCAAGGAACAATGTCACATTTAGATATCAGGGAACACATATCAACCTATTTCTTTTCTGATTGGTGATAAAGGTGCCAGAATTTACTATCCCCTTAAGCAATGGGAATGGCCTGAGCACACACATAGCACGAAAAGCTACAAAGCTATTATAAAGACTGTGAAGGTAGCTTTTTTATAAAATTAAGATATCAAAACCAAGCAAAATATAAACCTGTGAATCTTACTTGGATAAATTGAGTAAAATACGGTGGTACAGTGATTAGCACTGCTGCCTCACAGCGCTAGAGACCCTGGTTCAATTCCTGGCTTGGGTCACTGTCAGTGTGGAGTTTGCACATTCTCCCCGTGTCTGCATGGGTTTCCTCCAGGTGCTCTGATTTTCCCCCCCACAGTCTAAAAAATGTGTGAGTTAGGTTGATTGGCCATGCTAAATTGATCCCTGAGTCAGGGAGATTAGCAGGGTAAATGTGTGGGGTTACAGGAATAGGGTCTGGGTGGGATGGTGGTCAGTTCAGGCTCAATAGGTCAAATGGCCTTTTTCTGTACTGTAGGGATTCTATGATGACTAATGTACTTACTTTCTGTCCCTAACAGCACACTACCTACAACATATGAAGTTCAGTGCTTCAAGAAGATGGCTCACCACCACCTTTTCAAGGAGAATTAGGCATCAAGTGCTGGCCATGATAATAATACCAGAAGCCCATGAATAAATGCATAAGCAGAAAAGATTGTGTCTTTAATTCTTTCATAGGGTGTGGACACCACAGGCAAGGCCAACATTTATTGTCCATCCCTAATTGCCCATGAACTCAGTGTCTCGTTCAGCTATTTCAGAGGGCAGTTAAGAATCAGTCACATTGCTGGGGCTCTGGAGTCACATGTAGGCCAGACCAGATAAGGACAGCAGATTTCCTTCCCTAAAGGACATTAGTGAACCTGATGGGTTTTGACAACAATTGATGATAACTGCCGTGGTTGCTATCACTCAGACTAGCTCTCAATTCCAGATTTTGTAAGCTGAATTTTTATCTTGGTGGGATTTGAACCCGTGTCCTCAGAACATTAGCTTAGGACTCTTGATTACTGGTCAATGGCTTTACCACTGCACCATCGTCGCCCCTACAAGATGCTTATGAGAGGAATAGGTTTACTTCTTCCTCTATTTTCAATAACAAGGAAAACATCATGTATTGCATTTGGAAAAAAGCTTTTATTCCGGAGCTGTGTGAGATCCATTCTTTTAACGACAAGGTGCACTTTCACCCACCCCAGCATAGCCTTCCCAAGAGAAAGTAGATCTAAACATTTCTATTTCTCGGATTGGTCATTCATGGCTGTAATGAACTCCACAAGTTTTCAATGTCAGGCAAGTTCATTTAAATACGATTACTATACATTAGCAGCACCATGGCACAGTGGTTAGCACTTTTGCCTCACAGTATCTGGGACCCAGTTTCGATTTACTGTCTGTATGGAGTTTGCACATTCTCCCTGTGTCTGCGTGGGTTTCCTCCAGGTACTCCGGTTTTCTCTAAAGATGTGCGGGTTAGGTGGATTGGCCATGCTAAATTGCCTCTGAGTTTCAGGGGGACTAGCAGGGTATAAGTATGGGGTTATGGTGATAGGGCCTGGGTAGGATTGTGGTCGGTGCAGACTTGATGGGCCGAATGACCTCTTTCTGCACTGTAGGGATTCTATGATGATTGAAAAATACTGCCTGGTTTTCAGACAAGGGTTGGTATTTAAGAGGGTCCAAAGGCGCAATTTTTTCACACAGAGGACAGTGAGTGTCTGGAACGAGCTGCCAGAGGTAGTAGTAGAGGCGGGTACAATTTTGTCTTTTAAAAAGCATTTAAACAGTTACATGGGTAAGATTTGTGTAGAAGGATATGGGCCAAATGCAGGCAATTGGGACTAGTTTAGTGGGGAAAAACTGGGCAATATGGACATGAAGAGCCTGTTTTCATGCTGTAAACCTCTACGACTCTGTAACAAAGAAATATGAACGGCAGCTATTTGGAATAGCCTAATGTTGTGACTGTGATTTGTTACTTTCTTCCCAGCAAACTACATTGCTATTCCCATGTCTCCAGACAAATTAAAACCTAAACTCCAGAAACCGTGGCAAAGCCTTTAGTTCCCACAGTGATTCATTGCATTGAGAAGTGGTCTCTGCACTCAGAATGTTCTGTGTGTTCAAATAAGCTGGCAGCCCCCGTGGAATTTTATATGAGTTTATGCTGGATCTGTCTGATGGTGATAGGCGAGGCAGACTAAAGAAGATAATACCTTGCTGTGCCTGGTGTGATAGCTATAGATCTGTTCCACGTGTTAAGTAAGCTCACTTTGATATATAAACGTGCATGGCAATAGAGTGGAAAGACAAAGCAGTCCAGCCATTGATCAATCGACGCTATAGTTAAGAAAACCCCACCAACGTCTCTACTTTCTCAAGAGGCTAAGGAAATTTTAATGTCAGCTACGACTCTCACCGTCTTTTACAGATACAATCATAGAAAGCATTCTTTCACTACTTAGTATGGTTCCTGCTCTGCAAGGGGCTACAAAAGGTTGTGAATGTAGCCCAATCCATCACACAAACCAGCCTCACATCCATTGATACTGTCCACGTTTTCCACTGTCTCTGCAAAGCAGCCAGTATAATTAAGGGCCCCGCACACCCCGGACATTCTCTCTTCCACTTCCTTCCATTTGGAAAAAGGTAGAAAAGTCTGAGGTCCAATTCAAGAACAGCTTCCTGCCTGCGGCCATTAGACTTTTGAACGGATATATCCTCTATTAAGCTTATCTTTTGCTGCCCCTTAGCTATGACTGTAACATTACATTCTGCACTCTCTCCTTTCTTTCTGTATGAACGGTATGCTTTGTCTGTATAGTGCGCAAGAAACAATACTTTTGACTGTATACCAACACGTGACAATAATAAATCAAATTAATCAGCTCTTGAAGATAATGCATTTTTTTACATTGATGTGTTTCATTTATTTTTCAAAAACAACAATTTAAGTATTGATTTAAAATTAAATTTGAAACTGACTGATGAAGAGTGCAGAAGGACTTTTATTTGTTATTTTATATTTAGGATAGTGACCGAATTGGAATTCAATGGTACGACAGCCCCATCTAGTGGTTCAGAGTGCTCCTTCGCCAAGCAGTGAACTAAAAGGCTGAACTATAAGAGGTGCCAGATTCCCCACCCTCTCCCCAGTCCCCAGCTGAAAGATTGGTGAGGGAGCCCACCCAGACTTTAAGACAAAGGTGTGTGGCACTGGAATAGGATTTGGGTCAGTGTTTAGGAGTCTCACCGGTTGGCAAGGATGGGAACCTGAGGTGAAGACCATCTTGAAAGGCTCTCTGATGGTCCCGCTAAGGGGCCCCTCCTCCTCTCCCCTCCAACCCATCAGCACCACAGAGAAGGCCTGTCAAAGTGACCTTGACATAGGCCTTCTACATTGTCGGTTACATTCCAGTGGCGGCAGGTTTAGGCATTATTCGCTAAAGGCCTCAATAGGTCCACTGGCGGCCTGCCCACCTCTGGTCAAATTGCAATAGGGCAGATGTGAGCAGATAGATAGGCTGCTGGATTTGACAAGCTCCCTACCTGTAAACCCATTGGCTCGGGGGAGGGAAGGGTTCTAAATTCCTGCCCTTATATTCATGGGTTGCCTGGTACCTCATGTCGTAAATGAGTGCTTTATGTGGACCATCTGAAGGGCACCATGACAGCTCAGAGACTATCGATGTGGCTGTGCAGACACTTGGAATTGGGCCGGTGTCTGCGGGAGTTTGCGCGTTCTCCCCGTGGTTGCGTGGGTTTTCTCCGGGCACTCCGGTTTCCTCCCACAACCCAAAAATTCGCTCTTAGGCTGATTGGGAAACAAATTGTCTCTATAGTGAGAATTTTCCATATTAGGAATAATATATATATTATTATATAGGAATAATAAAATAGGATAATGGATTTGCTACTATATAGTTATGACGGCGGCGCGGGCTCGTTGGGCCGAAGGGCCTGTTTCCTGTGCTGTGTTGCTCTTTAAAAAAAATATGAAGCTAAGCCCACATTTTGAACAGATTTATTAAGCACATCATGAATGAATAAGGCCATTTAGCCCACATTGTCCATTCATGCAGAAGCAGTCTACAATCCTCTCAATGTTGCAGCTGGTTCTTTGGTACAACTATCTGTTCCCTTTGAAGAATCCTAGCCGCAATGTTTTTCCAAGCCATCTTCAAAGTGTCCAACTATTTTCTTCAATTCTTTCTTGCACCTCTTGATTTTCTCCTGGAATTTGGAATATTGTAAGTCTCCTCTGCGAATTGGTTCTTCAGATCTGTCAGTGACATTAAATTCACTTTGCTTCTCTTTGTAAATTTCCAGAAGAATAACATTTAACCTGAGGAGTGCATGAAGCTCATTTAACAGGTTTCTCTTTTATTTGTAAAGCTCAATTGTTATCTCTGAAATTTTCTTGTAATATAACATAGTCTCCTTGACTTTAAACTGCTGTTCTGACATTCTGCTATTCAAGGCAATCCTCATTTCTTCATGCTGCAGAAAGGTTATGGACACCTTTTTTGCATTTGTTCTTGAAGGACAATCAACTGTTTTTCAACTGTTCTTTCTTTTTTGTTCATATCTTTGCCATCTTACTCTGAACTTTAATTCATTGCTTCTTTTTATTTACTGATAGTTCCAACATAGCATTTCCTGAAGTAGCATTGAATATCCTTTTTCCTCCTCATGTTTTTTCAGGGACATGAATTAATTCTTCAAAGAGTCTTTCAAGGTAGCAAGTTCTTTATGTAGATGGTCCATCCACTATTGTGTCTGGCTATACTTCTGGTTGTTCTCTTCCAAGTTCTTCTTCGATTTACCAACAACAGAATTCAGAGTTATTATTTTCTCCTTATGCTTTTACGGGGATATGAACTGAGTCTGTACATGATGTGGTGATAGTGTGTCTTTGAGAAATGTATTTGTGTCAAGTTTTTTGTGCAGGTTTTTTTTAGAAATCAGTTCTATTTACCTGGTACTGCTTTGTCTAATAGCTGGCAATCCATATGTTGATGCTGCAGAAGCATAATTGAATCTAATTGTTGGACTGTTTGTTTTATTCTGAGCCAATGCAGTTTTGCTATAATTGTGTTCTCCCTGGGGATTTTCAGAGGAGGGTTTCATTAGGTTGATTGACAGGACAATTGTGTGACTAGGTGGGACTAGGCTCACAGAGAGAAGCAAGTTCAGTTACTATTTGGGATCTGTGGAGAGAAGTATCTCCCTCTCTCTGGAGATCTATTAGAAAATAGATCTCTTCCTCTGAAGCTCTGCTGTTTGAAGTTAGATCTTTCTCTGGAGGCAGCTATATGGGAGTTAGAAGACAGGTGTCTCTCTCTATCTCTGTCCAGAAGTGTTAAAAGGCTGAAAATCTAGCTAGAGTATTTGTTTTAATCTTGGCCAATGCAGTTTCAATAATGTATCATCATAACATGCTTCACTTCCTTCTGCACAAACTGGCACATTTCTGAGATAAATGGTTACTGTCTATGTCCCTTCTCACCTTTCTTGTGCATTGTCTTCACATGCTGAAGATCATCATCGTGGTTTCTTCTATTTCAGAAGTGGAGGCTGAAAGAGAGAAATAAATTCACTGTGCAATAAAAGGACACCCAGAACATGTGGAGATCTATTGTGAATTCCCGTCAATTGCAGAGTCAAAGGAGTTAGCAAGGATGAGCAAAAATTCAGCTCCAAAATGAACTAATCTTTATAATCTTCAGAACATTAATCAGGTAGAGTAGTCCATGTCATTGATCAGCACAGGTTTAGAGTCAGCACCGTACCACACAGTGACTGAGCTCCATTGAAAACAAAAAAAAAAGTTTTAAAAACTCAGCCAAAGCCAGCAGTCACTTTTTAATCACCCCAAATTCTTCAAAACATTTGAAACGGGACAAACATTCTAACGCAAAAATTTACCACAAGAAATCAATCTCTCTCGAGTTCAGGTCCGTGATCACTGCAGAAGCCTGCCAAAACCAACAAGCGTGGAAAAAAGAAGTGAAAAATGGTTACTGAAGCAACATCTTTAGCAGTGTCACAACACTTAAGCTGTATTCCCCTGAGCTAAAAACCAGTCATGGTTACCAAATCACCCCATCAGTTTAATCCAGACAAATTGAAGGGCCAAACCAGATGTAGAATTCGGGACTTTGCTGAAAGTGAATAGATTTTTATACTTACATGGTTAACTTGCATTGATGAATCTTCAACCAGCTTTAACAAGATATCAAAAGACTTTGACAAGTAATGAACGCACAAGCTGAAGAGTTGAGAGCAGAGGAAATAGAGGCTGAGAAACAGCTGGATATCTTAGAAACAGATACTTTTGAAATGTTGATGCATTATCGAAATTGCAGTAGCAGGTGGCAGTGCTGAGACAGTTGGCTGTGATTTAATGGCCAGAGCATTCCAAGCTTTAAATGGATAATTAAGCTATGAGAGACACATTCACAGAACAGAAACAAGCTAAGACTTCACCGGAGACAGAAATGGCTAACTGTGAATCCAAAATCAAGGATAAGGACAAATCTCTACTCCAGGTGGAGAAGAGAAAAGAAGACAGAAATAAGATCAGAAAATGTTTGCATCGAAGCTGAATTGGAAAACTTGAAACATAAGACACAAGAAACTTGAAACACAAATGCATGATAAATTAGAGTCTTTCAATGATCCAAACTGTTCAAGATCTGAACAAACGTATTGCTGAGGTGTCAATACACACAGAGGCTTTGGAAGGAACCGAATGGTTGAAAGTTGAGAAGAATACAGTAAACAAAAAACTGAATCGTTGTTAGGGACCAGATCAGAAACTCCAAAGTATCTTGTGAAGTTAACGTAGACCTCAAATGTTTTTTGAACTTTGATCTTAATGTGTGAACATAAGGTCTTTTACTCCAAGTGTGATTTGATTGATTCACTAGGAAGCTTTTATTATAACTAACTTTATTTAACAACTGAGTTAAAGTATAACAGAAAGAATTAACATAGCTTTTACCAACTGGAATACTTAAAAGTAAGGTATGTTTCTTAACTGTATCTCTATAGTTTTAATTTAAGCAATATCTCCACATCCATAAATCCCTCTTCAGAATCAGTTAGCGTAAACAAAAATCGACATGGGTGCTAAATTTCTTTGGTTCAGATGCATGTCAGTCAGGTCAGATGCTACTGTATCAAATTCTGGGGGTAGTCACCAGTTTCTCTGGTTACGGCTGTAACCTGTCACTATGTTGTAAGGATATAATCAGTAATTCTAAAACAGGTGTTCAGAATCTTATATGGTGAACACTAGTTGCTTATCGTTAATATGTAATTATGTACAAAGCAAAGCTCAGACTGGGAGCTAACTCCATGCTTACTTCTACACAAGTCTCTAAATCACGTCTGCTCCATTTTTTAACCTTGTCTGCACTGTGTACAGGTCTTTGTCATGTAACTCTTTAAACCACAATGTAGTGAGTACTGTTCCCCAGTCCCACATAAACCCTCACTATGCAAAACACCCTCATACAACAACAAAAAAAATGCTGGAAAATCACCACAGGCCTGGCAGCATAGAATCATAGAGTAAAATCATAGAATCCCTTCAGTATAGAAGGAGACCATTTGGCCACATCAGTAGAAAGAGAATAAAGGCAATGTTTCAAGTCTGAGTGAACCTTTGTCAACTGTTATTCTACTGTTCGTTCAAGTCCGGACTTGATAACAAAAGTCAAGGCTTTGCTCCAGTACTAGTTAGCACTGCTGCCTCACAGTATCAGGGATCCAGGTTTGATTCCAGGCTATGCACAGTCTGCACGTTCTCCTCACGTGCATTTCTTCTGGGTGCTCCAGTTTCCTCACAGAGTCTGAAAGATGTGCTGATTAGGTAGATTGGCCATGCTAAATTCTCCCTCAGTGTTGGCGAACAGGCACCAGAGTGTGGTGACTAGCGGATTTTCAGACTGACTTCAGGGCACGTTAATGTAAGCCTATATTGACACTAATGAATAAACTTTTAAAACTTCTTTACTGAGAGGATACTACTCTGCTTGAAGTGCTGTGTTTTGGGTGAAATGTTAAATGAGGGCCTATTTGCCTTCTTATGTGAATTTAAATAATTCTGGGCACCACTTTGATGAAGGGTAGAGGGGCTGCCCTCATCAATATTCATTCCCTAATCGATAACTGAAAACAAAATCGATTCTCTGGTCATTGTCACAACGTGGGTCATTGTCGTTATGTGCAAATTGGCTGTCAAATGGAAAGAGGTCTCACAACACCAGGTTAAAGGCCAACAGGTTTATTTGGAATCATGAGCTTTTGGAGGGCTGCTCCTTCATCAGGTGAGCCACCGGTGAAGTGGAAAATGCTTTGGGACATGCTCTGGGTTGTGAAAGCTGAGTAAGAGGTCTGGCAACACTATTTTTAAATCCATCCGATTTATTTGATAGTAAATCTGCTAGCTTTCGGCGTTTGTGCCTTCGTCAGGGGAATGAGGTGTTCTGGTCTCCAACAGCACACATATCAGCACAGACAGTTTACAGATTGCTGTTGGCAGAGTGCACCTCCCTTAACTTTGAATGGGGAAAATCCCTCCAGGCTGGCCAACTCACTACTGCTGCCATTACCAGCAGAGCACTCCGACCTTACCAAGATGGCGGTGCTCGGGGCCCTCCTCCGTCAGGTGAGGGCGAGTCCGCGATGACGTAGGCTGAGCGTCTCACGTGACTGGCGAGGCGTGCCTCGGCTGTGCAGTCGGTGCCGGGGCAGCCGAGTGCTTTGAGTGGCGACGGACTGAGGTAAAGAGCGGTGGGGGGGGGATGGAAGTGAACGAGCGCTGTAATCCCCCGTAATAATGATAATAAAAAACATAAACACCGTGAGGTGAATTTAACTCGGGCTGATTTTAGGCGATTCGGATGTCAAACTGAAACCCGTTCGGAGGGAGGGGAAAGGGGCGGGAGGCCCTCCGCCTGCTTTTGGGGGCAGTGATGGCGGACCGGGTTCCCCAGTGTCTGATCCCGGCAGGTTTGGTGCCGAGAACAGGGCGTTGGGGCTGAATGGGAGAGCTGCATTGGGCAACAGTGAGGGGAAAAGGAAAGTGAAAGTCGAGCTGGAACCTGGATGTGGGCGGGGCGGTTTGTTTACTGTCAGTACAGACTCGACGGGCTGAAGGTCCTCCCCTGCTGTGTGGGGCTGGGGGAGATTTCTAGCCTCTGGGTCACCCCCGATCTGGTTGGTGCCCCATCACTCTGTGAGGAACCAGTTGCTGTCAGCTGCACAGTCACTCTGAGTCAGAAGCTTATGAGTTCAGTAGGTGGCATGATGTAGAGATGCCAGCGTTGGACTGGGGTAAACACCGTAAGAAGTCTGACAACACCAGTTTTAAATCCAACCAGTTTATTTGACAGTGAACTCGCAAGCTTTAGGCTTTATGGCCTTCGTCAGGCAAATGAGGTGTTCCTCATTCGCCTGACGAAGGCCACAAAGCCGAAAGCTTGCGAGTTTACTATCAAATAAATCAGTTGGATTTAAAACTGGTGTTGTCAGACCTCTTACTGTGTTCAATAGATGGCGCAGTGGTTAGCACTGCCGCCTCAGTGCCAGGGACCTGGGTTCGATTCCAGCCTTGGGTCAGTGTCTGGGTGAGTTTGTACATCCTCCCCGTGCCTGCCTGGGTTTCCTCCCAATCTCCAAAAAATGTGTGGATTAGGTTGATTGATCAGGCTAAAATTGATCATAGTGTCAGTGGGATTATCAGGGTAAATGTGTGGGGGTCACAGGAATATGGCCTGGGTGGGATTATGGTTGGTACAGGTGCGATGGGCTGAATGACCATTTGTACTGTAGGGATTCAGTGATAACAGTGCAGTAATGGTAAGGTAACAAACCTGAGGATGTGGATTCAGACATCACAGTAGCTTGTGGGATTTAAATTCAGTCGAGAAACCTGGAATTTCAAGCTTAAATAGAGTTTCATTGGAGGTGTCACAGACTGAAGAGTGGAAAATAAGAGAGTGACTGAAATGAAAGATGACCAAGAAACTTGGGATTATAATTGCAGGTTGGATGGAAAGTATTTGTCAAAGGAATTACTCCATTTGTATTTGATCTTGGCAATGTATTGACAATGTTGTGGGCAGTATACTAAATCGCTTGGAAAGAGCTTTAGGGACCTTCCCTGGGCAGTGAGAAGGAGAAAACCCAGAGGGTGGTATGGGTATGGGATGCCCTGCCTACTGCAGTTGTAGATGCGCCAAGTTTGGTGGCGTTTAAGAGGTTAGTAGATAAGTTTATGGATGAAAAGGGAATGGTTTAGGTTAGAGGGTCATTGCTTTTTCCTAATTGGTTGGCACAACATCGAAGGCCGAAGAGCCTGTTCTGCGCTGTAATGTTCTATGTTCTAAAAGCAGGTGCTGCATCCCATGAGCTTGTATGGAAAGGTGTCATGAGAAGGGGAAGGGTGATAGAAGAAGAAACTTGAATGCCAAAGACTGCATAGACCCTTCAGAAGGTTGAAAGGATAGGGGGAGAGTGTTTGATCATAGCGTTATGTTAAGGTGATGACACAGTGGTTAGCACTGCTGCTTTACAGTGCCAAGGATCCAGGTTTGATTCCCGGTTTAGGTCACTGTCTCTGTGGAGTTTGCACATTCTCCCTATATCTGGATGAGTTTCTTCGGCGTGCTCTGGTTTCCTTCCACAGTCCAAAGATGTGCGGGTTAGATGGATTGGCCATACAAAATTGTCCCTTAGTGTCAAGGGGGCTAATTAGGATAAATGTATGGAGTTGTGGGATAAGGCTTGGGTGGGATTGTGGTCGATGAAGACTCAATGGGCCGAATGGCCTCCTACAACTGTTGGATACTATGATTCTCTGTTGTGTGGAACGTGGAGACATAGGGATCCTATTGTGATTCTTTGGGTGGGAAGGGAAGAGTGAGAGCAGCAAGCGCGTGAAATAAATATTCACAGTTGACGGCCCATTCAATCTCAGTAGGGCAAATCATTCAGTTGAGGAAAAATACACATTGGAAATGTTTTCCAAACTAGTGCCATTTGTATCAACTCTACTTCCATAGCTATCCTCATATTCATTGATTCCCTTAGTGTCCAAAAATTCTATAGTCTCAAATTTAAATATGCTGGATAAGTGAGATCCACAGTGGTCTGAAAGTAAAAAATTCCAAAGAGAGACATCCTCAATGAAGAAATTTCTCCTCATGGTAGTTTGAAAAATAATATCTTGCACAATTAAGGTTACAGAATCTAATATATCTAAAATAGTCCATAAAGATTATTTTGAATCAGATAAACAAGTCCCTGGTCTGAACATCAGTAGGAGCTGCGTCAGCTGATTTTAACTAGGCCAGCTGTATTTAGTTGGAGGTATTTTTATTTTTACTTCAATTTGATTGGATACTGTTTTGCATCATTGTGTGCATTATGGCTCTGTTGGTAATCTCTCACCTCTGAATTAGTTGGCGTTCATCAGAACTAGGAGCAGGAGTGGGCCATCTGGCCCCTCAAGCCTGCTCTGCCATTCAATAAGATCATGGCTGATCTTTTCATGGACTAAACAAAACTTACCTGTCCACTCACCATAACCCTTAATTTCTTTACTGCTCAAAAATGTATCTATCCTTGTCTACCTGACATTCAATGAGATAGCCTCAACTGCTTTACTGGGAAGGGAATTCCACAGATTCATAATCCTTTGAAGAAGTTCCTTCTCAACTCAGTTCTAAATCTGCTTCCCCTTATTTTGAGGCTATGCCCCCTAGTTCTAGTTTCACCTGCGAGGGGAAACAACTTCCCCGCTTCTATCATATATTCCTTTCATAATCTTGTATGTTTCTATAAGATTTCCCCTCATTCTTCTGAATTCGAATGAGTATAGCCTCAGTCTACTCAGTCTTTCCTCATTAGATAATCCTCTCAACTCCAGAATCAATCTAGTGAATTTCCTCTGCACCCACCCCAGTACCAATATATCCTTTCTCAAGTAAAGAGACCAAAACTGTACACAGTACTCCAAGTATGGCCTCACCTGCACCCTATAAAGCTGCAACATAACCTCACTGTTTTTAAACTCTTATCTCTCTAACAATGAATGGCAAAATTCCATTTGCTGCCTTAGTCACCTGCAAACCAACTCCTTGTGATTCTTGCACAAGGACACCCGATCCCTCTGCACAAAATCCAACCCAGGAGCTTGAGAACACAAAAATGGAGGTTGCAGTTCCATATGATATTGAAGGAGTGCTGCACCATTAAGAGATGCTGTCTTTTGGAAGAGATGTTAAACCAAGGCCCCATCTATCTGCTCTGATGGATGTACCCATGATACTGTTTCGGGCAGAGGAATCTGGGTGTCTATGCTCATGAATCACAGACACATGATATGCAGATGCAGAAATAATATGTAGAAATAAAAAAGGCAAATGGGATGTTGGCATTTATTGCAAAGGGACTGAAGTATAAAAGTAAAGAAGTGTTGTTACATTAGCTGTTGGTGAGACCACATCTAGAACATAGAACATTACAGCACAGAACAGGCCCTTCGGCCTTCGATGTTGCGCCGACCAATATAAAAAGCAATGCCCCTCCAAGCTAAACCATTCCCTTCTCTTCCATATACTTATCAACTAACCTCTTAAACGCCACCAAACTGGCGCATCTACAACTGCTGCAGGCAGGGCATTCCACTCCCGAACCACCCTTTGGGTAAAGAACCTACCTCTGATATCCGTCCTATAACTATCACCCCTTAATTTAAAGCTGTGTCCCCCCGTGCTAGCTTTTTCCATCCTAGGAAAAAGGCTATCACTGTCCACCCTATCTAAACCTCTAATCATCTTATATGTTTCGATTAGGTCCCCTCTTAGCCGCCTCCTTTCAAACGAAAACAACCTCAAATCCCTCAGCCTCTCTTCATAAGACCTGCCCTCCATACCAGGCAACATCTGGTAAACCTCCTCTGTACCCTCTCCAATGCCTCCACATCTTTCTTATAATGCGGGGACCAGAACTGCACACAATACTCCAAGTGCGGCCGCACTAGAGTTTTGTACAGTTGCAACATGAAGTTGCGGCTCCGAAATTCAATCCCTCTACCAATAAAAGCCAAGACTCCATATGCCTTCCTAACAACCTTCTCGACCTGACTGCCTACTTTCATGGATCTATGCACATACACACCAAGATCCCTCTGTTCATCTAGACTACTAAGAATCCTACCATTTTCCCTATACTCTACACATTTATTATTTCTGCCATAGTGCATTACCTCACACTTTTCCACATTAAACTCCAGTTGCCACCTCTCGGCCCAGCTCTGCAACTTGTCCAAGTCCCTCTGCAAACTATAACACCCCTCTTCACTATCTACCACTCCACCGACTTTAGTGTCAGCTGCAAATTTACTAATCCATCCTTCAATACCCTCATCCAGATCATTTATAAAAATTACAAACAGCAGGGGCCCCAAAACAGACCCCTGAGGTACACCACTTGTCACCGAACTCCACGATGAATATCTCCCATCAACCACCACTCTGTCTTCTATCTGCTAGCCAATTCCTAATCCAATTAGCTAAATCACCCTCTATCCCATACATCTGCATTTTCTGCAGAAGCCTTCCATGGGCCACCTTATCAAACGCCTTACTAAAGTCCATCTATACCACATCAACCGCCTTACCCCCATCCACCTCTTTAGTCACTTTTTCAAAAAACTCAATGAGGTTAGTAAGGCACGACCTACCCTTCACAAAACCATGCTGACTATCTCCAATCAATGCATTACTCTCTAAATAACTATAAATCCTATCCCTAATTATTCTCTCCAATACTTTGCCCACAACAGAAGTAAGACTCACTGGCCTATAATTCCCTGGAAGGTCTCTCTTCCCCTTCTTAAACAATGGGACCACATTCGCTATCCTCAAGTCCTCCGGAACCACACCCGTAACCAACGAGGACCTGAAGATCAGAGCCAGAGGCTCTGCAATCTCCTCTCTTGCCTCCCAGAGAATCTTAGGGTAAATCCCGTCCAGCCCAGGGGACTTATCCAACTTCAAACCCTCGAGAATATCTAGCACATCCTCCCTATCTACTTCGATACCTTCCAGTTTGCTACCCTGTACCTCAGTGTTCTCCATAACTACATTACATCACCCTGCGTGAATACCGAAGAGAAATATTTATTCAGTACCTCTCCAATCTCCTCAGGCTCCACGCACAACTTCCCACTGCTGTCTATCACTGGCCCTAATCTTGCCATAACCAATCTTCTATTCTTAACATATCTAAAGAAAGCTTTAGGATTCTCCCTAATCCTATCAGCCAAAGTCTTCTCGTGTCCTCTCTTTGCTCTCCTCAATTCCCCCTTTAGCTCCCTCCTGGCTAATCTATAGCTATCCATCGCACTAACTGAGCCTTCAGTCCTCATCCTGACATAAGCCTCCTTTTTCCTTTTAACCAGCAAATCAACTTTTTTTGTACACCAAGGTTCTCTTACTCAACCATTTCCTCCTTGCCTGACAGGGACATACTTATCAAGGACCCGCAGCAGCTGCTCCTTGAATAAGCTCCACATTCCAGATGTTCCCAGTCCCTGTAGCTTCCTAGTCCAATCTATGCACCCTAGTTCTCTCCTGATGGCCTCATAATTACCCTTCCCCCAGCTATAACTACTGCCCCCAGCTTCATGCTGGAGTATTATGTCCAGTTTTGGTCTCCTTATTTGAGGAAGGATGTGGTGACATTCGAGACAGTTCAGAGAAAGTTTACCAGATTGATTCTGGGGTTGACGTGTGAGGAAAGATTCAACAGTTTGGGTTTATACTCGCTGGAGTTTAGAAGGGTGAGGGGGGAACTGATCAAAGTATATAAAATTTTTAAAGATATTGATAAAGCAAATGGAGACCGAATATTTCCTCTTGTGGGGCAGTCTAGAGCAAGAGGTCACAGTATATGTTGAGAGGCAATAGATTTAAAACGGAGATGAGGAGGAGCTACTTTTTACAGAAGGTGGTGAATTTGTGGAACTCATTGCCCCATAGCGGTTGGAGTCTGAATCACTGAATGGTTTCAAGAAGGCAGTAGGTATATTCTAATTTAAAAAGTCGGAAAGAGGGATATGGGCAATAAGTGGGGGGATGGATTTGAGACTACGGAGAGATCAGCCATGATCTGATTGAATGATGGAGCAGACTTAAAGGGCTGAATTTGCCTACTTCTCCTAATTCCTATGTAAGAGCAGGGAAGTTATCCCCCAGTGTCCTTGCTAATATTTATATCTTCAGCAAAATCATAAAAAGGCAAGTTATCACACTGTTGTTAGAAGGAGCTTGCTGTGTACATATTGGCTGGCATATTTCATATATTTGTAGCAGTGGCTAACATCGCATTTCATTGGCTACAAAGCACTTCGGGACATCTGGTGGTTGTAAAAAGAGCTCTATAAATGTATAAATATATTTGTAAAATAAGCAGTAAAACTACAGAATGTATAGTATTTGTTGCCATTTAGGCATTAGAGTGTTTCTAATTAGTTTACAACTGTTTTGTGCAGTCAATCTTTTTACGTTTTTAAATGTTGTTTCTTTCAGAACAAATGAAAGAGAGTGATGTGTTCTAACCAGTTAGATACTCCTGCCCTTGGACCAACTACACAGAATTTGAGTCCGAATCTGCATGCTGTGAACGGTACTGCCATGAATGTCAATGGTCCCCATGTGCTGGGGTCTTTTACCCCAGAAGCTACCCTACAGCAAATGGATGAATTGATTAAGGAGAACAATGATTTAAAAGGTGCACTTATTTTTGGAGAACATGAGCTAAAATAACTAATTTATATCTAAGAAAGTGTGCAGTTTGCTGTGTCATTTATTCACAAGTTTGTTTAAATTCTGATATTGGTGGTAATTAAACTATGAAATTTATTATTATATTTCTATTTAGCAGCTGTTGATAGCTTTTACATTATGGAAATGATATATGGCAACAAATCAGAAGCTGCAGCTTAAAAAAATACATTGTTTTATGTAATTAAGTTGCATAGTTTTTTTTCTAGTATTAAACTGCTTTATCAAGGCAATTCCTTTCCTTGGCACTTTGTTCAAAAGTAGGCAAGAGATTTTCAGTTACTACTGTGCCTGTTCTTGCCTTGAATTCGCTCAATTGCTTTTGGAAAGAGTTAGCTAGGGAATTAGGAGGGAGGAGGCAATAGGAATGGTAGCCATATGCTATAATTGGCAAGCTGTGACTTGTGGTATCCTTCAGGAGTCTCAACATTTCGCCAGATTTATAAATGATGGAGGAGTGCAGAGTCATATATCCAGGTTTGGCACTGATGCTAAGGGAAGCGGTGTACAGTAAGTATGTAAGTGGAAGTTGCAAAGAATTGATGGATAAAACTATTGGGCAAGCTGGCAGATGGAATTCAGCTGAAGGTATTATCCACTTTGGAACTAAGAAATCTTGGTCTGAATTTTTTTGAATGGGGAGACAGTAGATGAGCAGATAGATTTAGAGTCCATATACAGGAATCACTTAAAATTGTAGACAAAATATATTTAAAAAATAACGATCTTAACCTTGATCTTAAGAGTTCTGAAATAGAAAGGCATAGAAATTGTGCTGCAATTCTATCCAGCATCTGAAATATTGCATTTAGCTTCAGACACTATGCCTCAACAAAGATATATTGGCCTTTGGAGGGCATATGATACCTTTTCATCGGAATTATACAGGAGTTGAAATGTTAGACTGGATTAAAAGTTTATCTAAGCAACATGATGAAGTTGAATGGGAAATTATCAGGCAAAGAGAAAATGCAAAACCAAATTATCAAGGGATATAAAAATATTGGTGAGCAAACTGACATGCTGTCAAAGTTTTTTGTCTTGCACTCATCAGAACAGATGCAAGAACGCCAAATGTTCACTACATGAAAATAGGGATATTGATTGGTTGAGATGTTGCATTGAATATATAGGGAGCGGTTGTTCCCTATGCTTTTGTTTATGTAAAACAGATGGAATACCTGGAAATTGCACCTGGATATGTTCCTTTGCTTGCAATCATTGAAACGATTATATGATGACATCAACAAGTTCCATCCCACCATCAGACTCACCACGGACTACTCTCCAGAATTGGTTGCATTCTTGGACTCTCGCATCTCCATTAAGAATAGTCACCTCAGCACTTCATTATATTACAAACCCACAGATAACCTCATGATGCTCCACTTCTCCAGCTTCCATCCTAAACATGTTAAAGAAGCCATTCCCTGTGGGCAAGTCCTCCATGTACACAGGATCTACTGAGATGAGGAGGATCGCAACAAACAGCTACAGATGCTGAAAGACGCCCTCATAAGGATATGGTGCCTGACTCATCGATTGACAGTTCTGATGCACCACAGCAAAAAAACCACACCAACCTCCTCAGAAGACAATCAAGGGACATGGTGGACAGAGTATCCTTCTCATCCAGTACTTTCCTGGAGCAGAGAAGCTATGACATCTCTGGAGCTTTCAGCATGTCATCGATGAAGACGAACATTTCGCCAAGGCCAACCCACATCCCCACTTATTGCCTTCAAATAACCATACAACCTCAAACAGATCATTGTCCATAGCAAACTACCCAACCTTCAAAAGAACAATGACCAGGACACTACACAACGCTGCCACAGCAACCTCTGCAAGACAGGATCATCGAAACAGCTGCCATCATCTCACATGAGAACACCATCCACCAGATACACAGTATGCACTCTTGCGACTCGGCCAACATTGTTTACCTGATACGTTGCAGGAAAATCTGTCTGACGTATGGTACATTGGGGAGACGATACAGACGCTATGACAACAGATGAATGAACACTGCTCCATAATCATCAGGCAGGAGTGTTCTTTTCCTGTTGGTGAACACTTCAGCAGTCACGGGCATTCAGCCTCTGATCTTCAGCTAAGCATTTTCCAAGGCAGCCTTCACAACACACACCAACTCAGAATTGCCGAGCAAAAACTGATAGCCAAGTTCCGCAACGTAAGGACAGCCTCAACCAGGATCTAGGGTTCATGTCATACTATCTGTAACCCACATGACTTGCTTGGGCTTGCAAAATCTCGCTAACTGTCCTAACTGGAGACAATTCACACCTCTTTAACTTGCGTTTAACCCTCTGTCCACTCACATTATCTGTACCTGTAAAGACTTGCAGTCCAGGTGTCTTGTAAATTGAGTCTGGGTATGCTCTGTTTGTGAACACAATTCTTCACTTACTTGAAGAAGGAGGAAGACTCTGGAAGCCTGTGCTACCAAATAAACCTACTGACTTTAACCTGGTGTTATGAGTCTTATGGTGCTTACCCCAGTCCAACACCGGTATCTCCATATCATCTTGTTATGGACAGGAGCAATTCAGGGAAACTGACATTTCTCTCACCAACTGTCCTTAAGAAAAAGATACTTTAAATTATTTTACAACTATGCAATGATGTTTTCTCAAACCCTCAGATTATGTCAGCTAATTTATTACTTACTCCAGTAAACCTGTCTTATGATTAACTCCAAGTTAATTTATTTCACATTCAAAATCAAAGGGAAGAAATATTTGCCAATTCCTATTCCACAACAGACACGTGCACAGAGGGAAGTAGAAAAAATAATTTTACAATTATGTCAATAGTACAAGAGCCCCGAATGAATATTTGACGCAATATCCAGAGTCAGAAGCCAGTGAGAAGTTCTTTCAGGTAGGAATTCGTGTTCAGCTTGCTGAAGACTTGAGTTGTAGGTTTCATTTTATAATTGGTGCTTATACTACAAGACGAAGTTGGTTCATAAAAACTGTCAATTTTTCAAGCACTGGAAGGAAATCTTCCACCAAAGGGAGGCCTTGAGGAGGAAGCTGTTTTACAGCCTGAAGTTCTGCTTCTTGATGTTCATTGGTTGGGTGTTTGACAGCAGACTGCCATGATGTTGGGGTCAAACTGTCCAAAAAGCTAGACCCTTGGGTCATATGACATGGCCCATTAATGGTTGATTGCAAACAATTAGTTTCTGTACTTCTGGCCTGCATTCCATTGCTTGTCCTGGGAGATAGACAAGGTAGTATTAGTATCTCTTTCAGAATAATGAGTTTTGATCTCTCTTGTGATAGTTTAAGTTGGAAAGCCAGTTTGTCTACACTTTTTCTGCTTTCATTGATTACACGCAGTCTGTATAATGCGGTGTAAGATTCCATGAGCTGAGAGAGGACTTTTTTTGTTCTTTTAACTCCTGTGGTTCCTTCAAGAACAAAGAGCCAATCTTGTGGTTGAGATTTGTAGCAGTCAATTTTTATTGGTTCAGCAGAAAGTTTTGGATTTCTTTTCATCCAACAAGGATATATGAATTGAAAAGCGGAACATTTGGGGCAACTGTTGTTAATAATTTGAATTATTGGTCTGGATTTTGGAATAATGCTGATACCAAACTGGTGGTATGGCTACTAGTGAAATAGACCATAGAACAGTACAGCTCAGTACAGGCCCTTCGGCCCTCAAAGTTGTGTTGAGCTATGCCCAAACCCAAGATCAAACTATCCCACTCCGTATCATTCTGGTGTGCTCCATGTGCCTATCCAATAACCATTTGAAAGTTCCTAAAGTGTCTGACTCCACTATCACAGCAGGCAGTCCATTCCACATCCCAACTACTCTGTGAGTGAAGAACATACCTCGGACACTCCTCGTATATCTCCCATCATGAACCTTATAGTTATGCCCCTCGTAACAGCTACATCCACCCGAGGAAATAGTCTCTGAACATTCACTCTATTTGTGTCTCTTCCAGCCTGGTTAACAAGGGGTTTGAGTTCAAGAGCCGTGGGGTTATGCTGCAACTATACCGGACCTTGGTGAGACCACATTTGGAATATTGTGTGCAGTTCTGGTCATCTTACTATAAAAAGGATGTGGAAGCATTGGAGAGAATGCAGAGGAGATTTACAGGATGCTGCCTGGTTTGGAGGGTAGGAATTATGAGGAAAGGTTGAGGGAGCTGGGGCTTTTCTCTTTAGAGAGGAGGAAGATGAGAGACGATTTCACAACGTAATAGATAAGATATTGGGAAACTTGCAGACTAAACAGTTCGGTAGCAAATGAGTTTTAACATATATAAATTTGAGATAATACACTTTGATAGGATAGAAACAGCTAAAAAAGTTGAATGTATTAGAAGAGCAAAGAGATCTCTGAATATGGCAGAACAAGTCATCAAAAACAAATTTCAGATCAGAAACAATTTAAAATGTTACAAGCATTGGGAATTATCTCTTAGGTTTTGGATTGCAAAGATCGAAAGAATGTTTTCACTTGGGGAGAATCAAAACCAGAAATGCAAGATACTTAGTACTAACCCAATAGGGAAATAAAGAGAAATGTCATTATTCAAAGTGATTAGAAAATAGAAATTACGATAGCCAGTGATAGACTGCATGCATTTGAAAGACTAGTAGATGAGAGAAAAGGGAGCAGAAGAAAGACTCAGATGAGACTGATGGAATGGGAGAAGACTCTAATGAGAAATAATCACCAGCACAGCCTAATTGGTCTGAATGGCTAGTTTCTGTGTTACGTGCAGCGTGTTCAGTTGAATCTCATTGTATTATTCCAGATGATTGAAGATTTTGACGAATACAGACTCCAAGAAAGAGGGCATATTAATAAAATGAGAGTTTGGCCGTTTGTTTAATATCAGGAAGGACTTATTCACACAAAAAAACAGTGGAAATCTGTAACTCTTTTCCCCCATAAACTGTTGAAGTAGGAGGCTCAGTTGAAAATTTCAAAATTGCGATTGCTGAATTTTAGTGGGCAACACTATTAAGGGATATGGAAACATGGCTGATAAAAGGAGTTAAAGTACAGATCAACTAGTGAACGGTATGAACGCCGAATGATCTTCTCCTTTTTGAGACATGGTTAGGGATTTTTATGCATTTTTTTTCAAAGTGGCAACTCTATTTTAAGAGTTTGCCATTCTGTGTATAAATTTGTTAAAAATGACATTTACAAAATATTTGAATAAACTTCTGCAAAGAAAGCCTAAAGAGAAATCAAATGTACCTTGCACTGTTGGCATTCTTCCAGCAAACCGAAATGTCAGCTTTAGTTAACCAAGGGTCCAGTCATTGGTAATGATAAATCACTGGGGATTTTGCAAGGAGGGATGGAAAAATACGTTTTTTATTTATAAGATGGTAAGAATAGGGAGAAAATAACAAGATTATAAATTCTATGTAAATGGGCATTTTTCATCCAGCCAGCTTTTTTATAGATCAATTGGAATTTAGAGTTTTGTGGATTTTATTACTTTAGGCTCCTGTAGGTGATTCTGCATAAAAAGATTAGCAGAACTCTTAGATTTGCTTTCCACATCTCTGGTTAGCCTCAGTCCACTGACCTCCACACAGTGGGCCATCTGTGTTTGATTTTCTGTGCTCATTTTCTTTCTCTGTAACCCTGAAGTGCACTACCAACCAGATGTGTATCTAGTTTGTTCATGAAGGATTTATTCAACACAGTGTCTACTTACTTGCCACAGATTCTGTTATATACTTCATGATATGGCAGGAAACTTGTGCTATTCTCTCAAATTAATTTAAAACCGTGGCCTGACAATTCTTTAATCTGAAAGTGCTTGCCTAAATCAAGATCATCTGCATCCTTCAGACTTTTAGAGGCTTCAGTCTTACAGGGAACCGGGCAGTAAAATAGCAGTGGCCAGATTGAATATTGCAAAAGGCACAATGACTTGTAGGTCCATCTTAGTAATTGTATTGAAGAAACAAATCACTATCCATTATTGGTCATGAGGGTTATTGAGTGTCTTTAAGACAGAGATAGTTAGTTCTTGATTAATAAGGAGATCAGAGGTTATGGGGAAGGGTAGGAGAATGGGAATGAGAAAAATTTCATCACGATTGAATGATGGAGCAGATTCGATGGGGCGAGTGGCCTAATACTGTTCCTATGTCTAATGGTCTTATTACTAATATCAAAGTAAGAGCTTGATGTTTTATATTAGATGTGCAAGTTGAGAAGTTGTTGCATTGTGGATAATAAAGAAATGACATTGGTACATAATTTATATCAACCCCACCCCTCATGAGCATTTGTATTGTTGTAAAATGTTCATGTTTAATTGGAACTGCAGGTTGAAGTTTAACTTTATCAATATATTATACCTCCAATCAGTTTTTGAAAATATGTTGGGAATATAAGCACATAAAAGAAGGGCACCTGTATAGAAGGGACAGGGAACACTTGAATGGGAAGGATGTGAATATCTTAGCTGGGAGGTTAGCTGGAGTGTTTCGGCAGGATTTAAACTAATATGGAGGTGGGGGGAGGGGCTGAGACCGATAGCTCGGTAGAGAGCAAGATGGGAGATAGAGTAAGTTTGGATGAGAAGAGATGCATCGTGGAGAAGGAGGTTCCGAGTAGGCTTGGAGGTCTGGAGTGTGTCTGTTTCAATGCGGGGAGCGTAACGGGAAAAACGGATGAACTTAGGGCCTTAATGTTTGCGAGGAACTTGGACGGGTTGCGGTGACGGAGACGTGGTTAAAGGAAGGGGAGCAATGGCAACTGAACATTCCTGGGTATGTGTTTCAGGCGTGACAGAGAAGGGTCCAGAAGAGGTGGAGGAGTGGCGTTGTTAGTTAAGGAGAGCATCACGGCGGTGCAGAGGAAGGACAATACAGAGGAGTTAGGAGTGGAGTCACTGTGGGTGGAGTTGAGGAATAGAAAGGGGGTGATTACTATGCTAGGGGTTTATTACAGGCCACCCAACAGCCCACGGGTAGTTGAAGAAGGCATATGTGAAGACATTTTGGATAGGAGCAGAAAGAACAGAGTCGTTACAGTGGGAGATTTTAATCTCCCTAGGGTGGATTGGAAAGTACCTAGAGCTGGGGGTTTGGACGGGCAGGAATTTGTAAAATGTATACTGGAAGGATCGTTGGAGCAGTATGTGGCTAGCCCGACTAGAGAGGGGGCTATATTGGATTTAGTTCTGAGTAATGAGCCAGGGCAGGTGGTTGATGTTGTAGTAGGGGAAAATGTGGCTAACAGTGACCACAATTCTGTCTATTTTAGAATACAGATGGAAAAGGATGCTTGTTGCCCTAGGGGCCGTGCTGAATTGGGGGAAGGCTAACTACGGTCGGATTAGGCAGGAACTTAGGGAAACTGATTGGGAACGGTTGTTTGAGAGTAAGTCCACGCTAGGCACTGTGGGACTCTTTCAAGGGAATACTGAAAATGTTGCAAGATAAAAATGTGCCGGCCAAGAGGAAAGATGGGAAAGGTAGTATTAGAGAACCGTGGATTACTAGGGATATTGAGGACTTGGTTAGGAAGAAAAGAGAAGTGTATGATAGGTCAAAGCAGCTGGGAATTGAGACAGCGTTGGAGGAATTTAGAGAGAGTAGGAGGGAACTCAAACGGGGAGTTAGAAGGGCAAAAAGGGGGCATGAAATAATTTTGGCGGATAGGATTAAGGAAAATCCAAAGACTTTTTACTCCTGTATTAGGAATAAAAGGATGGTTAGAGGAAAAATCGGCACTCTTAGGGACGGAGGAGGGGAACTGTGCTTAGAGCCCGAGGGAATGGCGGAAATCCTGAATGAATACTTTGCGTCGGTATTCACGAAGGAGAGGGGCTTGTTGACAGCTCCTGTCTCTGAGGGAGCTGTGGACCAGTTGAGGGAAATATCCATACCGAGGGAGGAAGTGTTAGAGCTTTTAGGTAGCATTAAAACTGATAAATCTCCGGGGCCTGATGGCATTTATCCCAGGCTGCTTAGGGAGGTGCGAAGTGAAATTGCTGGGCCTCAGATGCAAATCTTTGTGTCTTCCTTGGACACAGGTGAGGTCCCAGAGGACTGGAGAAAAGCTAATGTTGTACCATTGTTTAAAAAGGGTAGTAGGGATAACCCTGGAAATTATAGGCCGGTGAGTTTGACGTCCAGTGGTAGGGAAGCTGTTGGAGGGGATTCTTAGAGATAGGATGTATAGGCACTTAAAGCTTTGCGATCTTATTAGGGATACGCAACATGGATTTGTTAAGGGGAGGTCGTGCCTTACGAATCTGGTAGAATTTTTTGAGGAGGTGACGAAAACAGTGGACGAAGGGTGAGCCGTTGATGTCGTCTATATGGATTTTAGTGAGGCGTTTGGCAAAGTCCCTCATGGGAGGTTAGTTGAGAAGGTCAAGGCTAATGGGATACAAGGACAGGTAGCTAGATGGATAAGGAACTGGCTTGGTAACAGGAGACAGAGAGTAATAGTGGAAGGGTGTTTCTCTAGCTGGAGGTCGGTCACTAGTGGTGTGCCGCAGGACTCGGTACTGTGACCTCTTCTATTTGTAATATATATAAATGACTTGGAAGAGGGAGTAATGGAGTGATCAGCAAGTTTGCAGATGATACAAAGATGGCTGGACTTGCAGATAGTGAGGAGCATTATCAGGCGATGCAGCAGGACATAGATAAGCTGGTAGCTTGGGCAGACAAATGGCACATGGAATTCAATCCTGATAAATGTGAGGTGATGCATTTCGGGAGAAAGAATGTAAGGGGGAGGTATATGATAAAGGGTAGACCTATTAAGAGTATAGAAACGCAGAGGGACCTGGGGGTGCAGGTGAACAAGTCTCTGAAGGTCGCAGAGAAAGTGGAGAAGGTTGTGAAGAGAGCATATAGTATGCTAGCCTTTATAGGAAGGGGCATAGAGTACAAGAGCTGGCCTTTAATGTTGCAGTTGTATAAAACGCTGATTAGACCTCATTTGGAATACTGCGTCCAGTTCTGGTCGCCTTACTACCAGAAGGACATGGAGACTCTGGAGAGAGTGCAGAGGAGGTTTACCAGGATGCTGCCTGGTATGGAAGGTCTGAGTTACAAGGAGAGATTAGGCATATTGGGACTGTTTTCCTTAGAAAGACATAGACTTAGAGGAGATCTGATAGAGGTGTACAAGATTTTGAAGGATGTAGATAGAGTAAACAGGGTTAAGCTTTTTCCTAGGATGGACTCAAATAGCACGAGGGGTCACGGGCTTAGGGTGAGGGGGGTAAGGTATAATTTGGATGCGAGAGGGAATTTTTTTCACACAGGGTGGTGGGGGTATGGAATGCGCTGCCAAGTAAAGTGGTGGAGGCAGGTACTCTGGAGTTATTTAAGAAATACTTAGATGGGCACATGAACAGAATGGGAATGGAGGGGTATAGAAAACTGATTTAAAATAGGGATCATGAGCCTTGGGAGTCCCTGGGAAGTGTGTAAATAGATGATGATATTGATGTACTTGTTTTTATCCTACAGGTGCTTTGGTCCACCTTGTTGTCTAACGAGGGGCATACACGCGATGGGTCGTGAGAGGGCTGCTCTTGGATCTTTTTTGAGAGTATCCTAGTGCTTCACGTTGTTAGTGTACACTTGACCTGGACCATTTGATGGGCAACACGACAGCTCAGTGACTATCGCTGTGCTGTGCAGATACATGGATTTGGGCCTGTGTCTGTGGGAGTTTGCGCATTCTCCCCATGCTTGCGTGTGTTTTCTCCGGGTGCTCCCATTTCCTCCCACATCCCAGAAATGTGCTCTTGGCTAATTAGGCTAATTGGCAAAACAAATTCTCCCTAAATTGTCTCAAATTTGGTTTTTAATCCATAGATCTATAGACATAGACAGGATCACGGGTAGAGGTGGGAACATCAGGGTGGCGGCGCGGGCTCGTTGGGCCAAAGGGCCTGTTTCCCGTGCTGTTTTGTTCTTTGTTCTTTATAAAAGATTGTACTTCCCACATGATTATTACTGGTTGCATTGAGAAGAGATATTGACTCTCACTTGGTAAAGATGGATATTGTGGAGCGTTTTCAGATTAATTAAGCACATGAGCAATTTTGTTTTGAATTTATCATTTTGCAAAAAGTCCATTAAATTCTAAGATATTAAATACTCAACTTCTGCTGAAGAAATGAGCTGCAATTGTTTATATAAGGATATTTGTATGACCCTGGAAAGTATTTTTTCAAGGGTGGTTTCATGCGTAGTATCTAGTACTTTCTACTTTGGTAAAGTAAACCAGTTTTCTAATACTTGCTGGCTTTGTGCTTTTGTATTCTTGTTGGAATTTCAGCGACAAAACTTAACATAGAGTGGCACTGCTGCTTCACAGCGTCAGGGACCTGGGTTTGACTCCCAGCTTGGGTCACTGTTTGTGCAGAGCCTAAATGTCCTTGCCATGTCTGTATGGGTTTCATTTACGTTTTCCAGTTTCTTCCTGCAGTCCGAAAGACGTGCTGGTTAGGTGCATTGGCCATGCTAAATTTTCCCTCAGTATACCCGAACAGGCACCAGAGCATGGCAATTAAGGGAATTTCACATAACTTCATTGCAGTGTTAATGTAAGCCTACTTGTGAAACTGATGAATAAACTTAAAACTTGAAATAATTTCAGGAATAATTAAATAACAAACAAAAAGCATAGCCTGGAGCCCTTTTAACGATGAGTGCTTGCTCTTATTTGCTTTGGTAGTTCAGAATGTGTATTTTTAAAAGCACAACTGTAGTCTAATTTTTCATGTCCATTTGAAGATTTGCTGTCTCAAAGCTTTTTAATGCCTGAAATAGTCGCACAGCAATGGCTCCATCTCAAATAGATTGATAATATCAGAAACCCATCTGAATTATGCTGTTTATGATATGAAATCGCTGCATGTTAACAGTCTATTGACAATGCTTTTAAGAAAATAAGTATTTGCCGTCACTGATCTCAGTATCCCTCCATTTGAACTTCAGTCCTGAGTGAAGCAGCTGTTTCATTCTACATGGCGACCGCATTGCAATTCCAGCTCACTCCTTAACATTATGTTGTGGACCCTTGTTGTCCACCCTTGTGGACCGGAATTCCGAATTCTTGGACCCCAACTCGTCAACAGCTCAACTAGAAGTAGAAAAGCCAAAGCAGTGATTCGGACAGCAAACTTTAGTTGGATAGCATATAATGAATCCTAGCCTTTGTTCCATATTATCTTTTGCACAGGGCCAATAACTAAATAACTTTTTGAACTTCTCTGGACACAACAGAATGTTTTCAGATCCCCATTCAGCACCATTTCATATTTGGTAAAATCACAAAAGACATTTTACAAGAAATTAGAAAGTTTTGTTTTAATTATATAAAAATTGGAGAGAAATGGCAATTATTGGAGTGAATTCCCCCGCCCCTAATATAATTGTATTATTCTGGTTGCCACAGTAATTTATTACATTACAGATATATTTTAGTAAGCCAATTAAAAGTCATTTGTCAAAAAAGAGTATTTGTCTGTAATGAAGCTTTTAAAAAAAACTTTCACTAAATTACAAAAATATTCTTTTAAAATTAGGCTTAATTTTACAGGGAAAGTTTCAAATTATTTAATTTTTTTGTAAACCAAGTATTGGTTATTGTGTCTTACAGAAGCAATCAAGCAAACAAATCATGCAATGAAGGAACGTTATGAAGAGCTTGCAACTTGGCGGGAGAAACAGAGGGAAGAACGGGAGTGTATTCAAAAAAAGTTTGAGGAGGCCAAAACCCGACTAACAGACCTTGTTGCAGAGAATGATACCTTGAAGATCAAAATACAAGAATTAAGTAGCAATGGTTTACAGGTATATAAAATAAGGATTGAAGATTTTCAGAATTATCTATATATGCGTTTTACTTTCAGGATAGATATGGAGGCAGTAGTGCAGCATTATTGTCACTGGGCTTGTAATCAAGAGACCCAGGGTAATCCTCTGGGGATCTGGGTTTGAATCCCATAATAGCAAATGGTGGAATTTAAACTCAATGAAACATCTGGAATTAAAAGTCCAATGACAACCATGAAACTATTATCGATTGTCGTTTGAAAAAACAACCAAAGAGCCCTTTAGGGAAGGAAGCCAGCTATCCTTACCTGGTCTGGTCCACATATGAATCCAGACACACAGCAATGTGGCTTACTCTTAAATGCCCTCTGAAATGACCTTGCAAGCCACAAAGGTAACACAAAGGAACGAAACCAGATAGACCACCCAGCACTGACCTAGACACTGGAAAGGACATTTGCAAATCCAACCCTGCAAACTCTCCTAACTAACATCTCGGAGCTTGTACCAAAATTGGGAGAGCTGTCTCATAGACTAGTCAAGCAACGGTCTGACAAAATCATGCCCATGGAATACCTGTCAGATAATGTTCAATAATATCCTTTAGGTAAGGAAATTTGCCCTTACCTACTTTGACCTACATGTGACTCCAGAGCCACAGCAATGTGGTTGACTCTGAACTGCATTCTGAAATGGCCATTCCGTTCAAGGGCATCTGGGGATGGGTAATAAATGCTGGCCAGCTAGCAATGCCCATGTCCCATGAATAATTAAAGAAAGTTTCAGGCACCATCATCATCATTCCTGGGTATATCCTGTCTCACGGGCACAAAGGTATACAGTCAGGAAGGAGTTGCCCTGGGATTCCTCAAAATCAATTTTGGGCCTTATGAAGTCTCATGGCACCAGGTAAAACATAGGTAAAGATTTGAATAAATTGTAATTTTAGATTGGTATTTGAAGTACTTGCTCAATTACACTTACTTACAAGTGCCATAAGTAGACTTACATTAACACTGCAATAAAATTACTGTGAAAATCCCCTACTTACCACTCTCCGGCAGCTGTTCGATATACTAAGGAAGAATTTAGCATTACTAATGTATCTAACCAGCATGATTTTCAAACTGTGGAAGGAGCACCTGGAGGCGGAAACCCATGTAGACATGGGGAGAATGTGCAAAGTCCATACAGTGGCCCAAGCTGGGAATAGAATCTAGGTGCCTGGCGCTGAGGCAGCAGTGCTAACCACTGTGTCATCGTGCTGCTATTAACTATGAAAATGGAAACTTCACTGAATTTTGAAAAGTTATTTACCTCATTTAGATGGAAAGTATCTATGATCGAAGCTCTGCCACTGCTTCTGGGGCAAGCAAAGTTCCTAGAACAGCAATCTTCATTGGCCTTGGGTGGGATTTTACGATTTCGCCCGAGCAAGGCCATAATGTCTCGCCCTGTGACACCACAAACTATACTTGATCCATTAGAATGGAATGAACTTTATCTGCACAAGTTTACTCATATTCCATGCTTTCTTGTATTGGTAAATAATCTGTTGGATAGTTTTTTTAAACATAATTTTTATTTTCTGACAGGAAGTACCCAAAGATGCTTGCTCTAATCTGGTGGAGCAAGATGTCCAGCAACTCAAAGCGCTTGTCAGCAGGCTGCAGACAGAAAAGGCTGATTTGGTTGCCATGAATTCAGAGCTTCTGCTGAAGTTGGGTGCCCCAGCATCTGATGATTCATTTGTTGAAATTCGAATGGTGGTATGTAGGAAAAGTAAATCTTGAAACAATGGAATTGCAGTTCATATTAGTGTCCAAACTTTGTCATTGTTAGTGTACGATTATACGTTATTTCACTAAAACCGGGTCAAAGAATGTAGTGTAAATTAATAGTTTATCTGGATCCTGCTCCATTTATGAGCTGAGCCAAGCTTGCGCTATGGACCAAATGTGTGAAAGTCGCAAAATGCCAACGCATCATGTTTATAAAATGAAGGAACTCAACTGCATCATAAAATTACATTCCTGGATCCAATTGCTGTGACTCTACTGCTGTTGAGAACGTGGTTTCCAGAAGGCAGCAAACACAAAAATTCTGGGCTGGATTGGAGGGAGGAAGGAGGTCAGTGGTGGGGACAGAAGAAAGCAGATCCATCTGTGGTATTCACTCAAGTTCTGATCAGTTCAAGAACAGTAGGGACAAAGCTTAGGAGCACGCTGATTGGAATCTTGGTTGAGAATTACAAATTTTAAAGTTTATTTATTATTGTTACAAATCGACTTACATGAAAACTGCAACGAAGTTACTGTGAAAATCCCGGAGATGCCACACTCCGGTGCCTGTTCAGGTACACTGAGGGAGAATTTGGCATGGTCAACGCACCTAACCAGCACATCTTTTGGACTCTGGGAAGAAACCGGAGCACCCGAAGGAAACCCACACGGATATGGGGAGAAAGTACAGATTCCACACAAGTCAGTGACCCAAGCTGGGAATTGAACCCAGGTCCCTGGCACTGTGAAACAGAAGTGCTAACCACTGTGCCACCTGTATACATGAACATATACATATGATCTAAAAGTAATGATAAAAGCAAAAAGGTTGATAAAGTTTGTAAAATATTAAATGGTTGGAATTTTTCTGAGAAGTTTATATGTTAGCTTGTTGAGATTTGATGATTTTGGAGCATACTGTATTTTTATGCAGTTAAAGGTGTTTTTAACATTGAGCAATTACAGTACAGCAGCAAAGAATACAATTTGCAGGCATTGATGCTCTTTCATTCTACAGGAGGATGTTGATGACAGCGAACTAAAAGCAGCAAAGGAGTTGCAGTGCCAGGATGCAGACAGCCAGACAGCCTATACGTAAGTGATTTTGTTTGTGTGTTCGATTATGCTATTCAAACTTATATTGTTGCACGTTTTGTATGGGTTGTAAAAATGACTAAATTCGAAATCATCTTGCATAAATTTTACATGGCAGTAAACTCTTGTACAAACAATATCTGTTGAAGAATTTACTGAAAAAAAGTTTCTTGTGCTGCTTTTCTCAATCCAGTTGTTACCTCAGTTAACAAAATGCACACTTAGTTTTATTTGAATACCATGATCGACATCAAATGCATAGAGTACCTTGTTGAATGGAGGAAGTTGGCAGTGGTTTCAGAATGATTGACAGAAATACAGAGCACAAACCATGCCACACCATAGAATCCTGTTGCTGGAGAAATTGCTGACAACAAGTTAAGATATCCTACTTGATTTTGTCTGCAATAAATAGAACAGACTGTTTTAGAACTTTAGAAAAGTTACGATGTAGAGAAAGAGGCCATTCTGACCTTCGTGCCAGCCAAAAAAAGTCAAAGGAAACCAGCTGATCACTTTCCAGCATCTGGCCCAGAGCTTTGCAGATTGCATCACTTCAGATGCAGATTCAAGTACCTTTTAAATTACTTCAGCATTTCAGCCTCAATCACTAGCTCAGACACTGAATTCTATATGCCCACCATTGCCTGGGTGAAAATTCCTTCTACAAATCCATACCCCTTGGTAATTGGTCCCTCAGCGAGGGGAAACCAATTTTTTTCTGCCTCCTCTGTCTAAGTCACTCATAATTTTGTACACCTCAATTAGATCAATCCTCAGTCTCCTCTGGTCGAAGGAAACACAATAAGAAGTCTCAGAACACAAGGTTAAAGCAACCCTCGTCTATCCAATATCCCCTCTTGGCTGCAGTTTACAAGCCCTGACAACATTCTTGTATGTCGAATGAATCTGCTGTTGACAGTGCACCACTGTGACCATTTTGTGATTATGTTTGAACTTTGCATTGCGCAATTTATACAATGGTGAAGTTTCAATCATGACTCTTCAATAATCACTTTGATTGTTCTTTGCATTCTTGTGTTTTGGTGTTTTGCAGTGAGAGATAAAAATGTAAGCAGGAATTGACTTCAAATTAAATGAAATAAACTGATGTGAAACTGATGAGAATAGGACTAGAGCTGATCAACATTTTTTTTGGAAGACCGACTAGAAACATGAACAGATTAACAGCTTGACGTCTATAAGATGGAATAAAATACTGCATGTTATGGGGAATTAGAAAAAGATCCAACAGATTTGTGTAAGAGTCTCTGCCGAAGCGATTACAGCAAGTGCTTTTCAATGTAATATACAGATGAAGATAATCACATGCCTTAACTGAGCAAATTTTCTTTTAGGCTTCCAGGATCATGAAATTGTCACCTCTGGAATTTTGAATTCTCTGCTGCTTTGCAAGATTTGTTCAAATGCTTCTGACAGATTTGATGAAGCTTTATCTTTTCAGAAGTATATAATTGAAATTTATCCTCTTTGGAAGAATCAATAAATGAAATTCATAATTATATTTATCTGTTAAATTTTCAAGAATTAAAAAAGTATTTTTCCAAATTTTGTTTTATCATCAGTAATAATTTGAAATAATTAATATTTGTGTATTTGAATTATATTTTGATCAATTATTTGGAGACAGGTCAAAAGTTGATGATTCTAGGAAACGTCTACTGTCAGAAGAATTAACAGTCAGCCAACTCCTTCATATGCTGAGGGACAAGACTTTGAGTTTGGAAAAACTTGAACATGAGCTTGAATTATCAAAGCAAAGGTAAAGGGTTTTGATGGCTGTGTAGATGCCTTTATTAGGAGCCTTTAAGTACTTGCATTTTAATTCACAATTTAATACTCTGAGTACTTTTGTGAATTGTGGATACACAGTTAGCTGAAATGCACAGCTTTCAGTGTTATTCTTGAATTTGATTTGACCTTCTAACATGATGTCACAATTGTGTGAAATATGAACTTGTATTTTGTGTGACATGGATAATCTCTGAAAAGGTCATGCCATTTATGATTGGTTAGATTATAAATTAGAGTCAAATTCTACCTGAACCTGAAGGACACTAAAGAGTTCAGTTTGGGACCGTTAATCACTTTTTTGTAAATTCAATTATAATTACTATTCTTGGTCTTGTACTTAGAAAAAGAAAGTTATTATTACGGTTTTTTTTAATCATTTGAGGCGAGCTTTCATTGTGCTTCTTTGTGGTAAGTAGTCACCCAACTTGACAATATTTTTCAGGATTTCAGAGCTGAAGAAATCTAGTGACACAAGTGACGTTGCAACACAGACTGAGGAGAATGCAGCAAAGCAGCCTTTGTCCGATACTAAGCAGGAATTGGCATCCGAGATTCCGGTGACTAATGTCAGTGTAGAACAACAGAATATTGAAACAGTAGCTTCCTCAGTAGAAGGGATGAATAGTCCAAACAAGCAAGTAAGTGGACAAAGTTTGTAAAATTGGAAAGGATCCCCTATTTGTGATGATAAGGATTATTTGTTTGTTTCAGAAACATTGGCATTGCTTGATGAACAAAGACCAAGATAAAACTTTAACTGTTGTGGTTGTTGCATTATGTGAGAATGAAGCTGTTGATTATCAAAGAAAAAAAGACTTGCCTTTACGTAACTGCTTTATCACCTTTCATAACCTTATGCCATCCATAAGTACCTTCAGAAGTGTAATCACTACTGTAATGCTGGAAAAATGCAAATTTGCACATAGCAAGCTCCCACAAATGAAAAGGAAATATGTAGGCAGCTGATCTAGTTCGCCGTTGATTGAAGTTTATTTATTATTGTCACAAGCAGGCTTACATTAACCCTGCAATGAAGTTACTGTGAAAATCCCCTAATCACCACGCTCTGAGGCTACAGAGTTGTGGTTTTTCAGATGCTTCCCCCAAAATGTGCTGCGCTTACCTAGGTGTGATATCGCTCATCACTGATCCACTGTGTCCCAACATTATTTTTTCTGCAAGAAATCATAAATGATCTAATTTAATTCAAATGCAATTAATGGTATATGCTTCGTTGATTTACCACACTCATTGGATCGCTGTGTGTGTAGTTAAGTTTGAATTTATGCCACTTTCAAATTTAGTCAAACAAAAAAACCTTATTGAACATGCATGCAAATCAGATTTTGTTTCAGTTATTGCTCCATGTCCAGTTTTATAATTTGGGATATGGCCATATCTACTTTCATGACTGCTATGTAAGACACTAAGTAAGATCTGTTGTTTAGCCCTTTCCAATATCTAAATCTAGCTTTTCATTATCCAGTCTTGTGTATATTATTTCACTCAATTATGTATTGTCAAAATAATCAGTTGCTTTTTTTAAGGAAAAAAGAAAACTTTCCTTGCCAACAGAAGATAATTATTGCGAAGTTTGAGGGTATTCGCTAAAATATGAACTAATGCACAGTCTTTGTAACTGACAGTAACATAGGTGTCACACCAGAGAAATAAAAACAGTTGTTATTTTACAGTATAGAGGTATTTGGTAACAGCATTGGTCATCTAAACTGTGATTGTTCATGCATTAGGTAATCAGCATTATGGCCTTTATTTAATTGATTCGTGGGACATGAGTATCGCTGGCTGGCCAGCGTTTATTACTCATCTCTAGTTACCCTTTGAGGGCAGTTGAGAGTTAACTATGTTGCTGTGGCTCTGGAGGTATGTGTAGGCCAGACCAGAAAAGGACAGCAGATTTTCTTCCCAAAAGGGCATTAGTGAACCAAATAGATTTTTCCGACAGTTGCCAATGGTTTCATGGTCATCAGTAAATTCTTAATTCCAGATATTTTTTATTGAATTCAAATTCCATCAGCTGCCATGGTGGGATTCGAACCTGGGTCCACAGAACATTAGCTGAGTTTCTGGATTAACCATCTAGTGATAATACCACAGGCTGTCGCTTCTCCATACTTAATAATGGTTATAGAATGATCTCCTTAGAACAAAATATTGGTAGTATTATTTAATTTCATTACTATATAAAGTTATTAGTCAGATTAATGAAATGCAATTTGTATTTTACTAGCCTCCAAATGAAGTTGATGCATTAAAGTCACAAGTAATGTCATTGGTAAAAGACTTGCAGGAAAGCCAGGAAAAGCTGGAAGAAGCTGAAAACATGAAGAAGTCTCTTCAGGAGAGGTAATAAATGTGTTTAAAAATGGACTAGTAGATTGAATCTGGAGAAACTATATTGGTTCTAAGGAATAGATTTTGTTTTTAACGCTTAAGATATATTTCAGATTATCAAATTCGAGTTGAGAAGAACTACATTTTAAACAGAACATCAATCGCTTGGCCTTGTAAAAGTGTATACGGGTGTCATTGACACACTAACTCTAAATGTAATGACTTAATAACCTTTGATGCTGTGCAAGAGCAGAGAACTTCCTTTCTTCCAGGACAGGAGGAAGAATGGCCATTGGCTTCATTGAATAACGAACAATTTGTCATTAAAGTATCATATTGAAAGGATTAGTATTAAGCCTGCATGAATTGCTAACAAAGAACATAGATGTCCAGCTATGATTCTCCTGCCAGAACAATCATGGAAATGAATCTCAGCCTGATAACTCTATGTAAAGAAGCTTCTCTTACATGTAATCTTATATTTATAGCCCTTGTTCTAGACTCAGCAACTAATGGACACAGTTAGTTTGTTCCTGCATCCAACATCATCTGTATCATTCAAAGCAACTTTTAATCTGGGTTGCTCTTCTCTCTTTAATTTCTTTAATTTTACTTCTTTAATCTCCTGTTATTCCATATGGTGTTCTAGACAAAGATTTTCCTCAAGTCTAGTTGCACTAATTCCGTTTTATTTTCCTCACCTGTGTGCTATCTCAGAGTTCTAAGTTTTGACATTTTTATCCCTTTTGAAATCTGTGCGAGATGTTTCTGTTTCCATTTTATCCAGATAAATGTTCATTTTACTTTTAGTTAGAGACTGCAGAATTTTCCCGATCACAGATGTTGAATAACCTACGTTCTCTTCTTTTTTTTTATATATCATAAACTATATTGGCCATTCCCCAGCCCTCTGGTGGACATCTGCACTCAGTAGGTGAAATAAAACTTCCGAGCCCTCGGCAAGTTCCTCTCTCATCTTTGTCAGTCTCTGCGATGCAGCGGTTAGAACATAGAACAATACAGCACAAACAGGCCCTTCAGCCCACAAGTTGCGCCGATCACATCTACCAATCCACAGACCTACCTATAACCCCCTATCCTATTCTTTTCCATATACTCATCCAGAAGTCTCTTAAAAGACCCCAGTGAGTTTGCCTCAACAACCTCCGACGGCAGTCGGTTCCATTCACTCACCACCCTCTGAGTGAAAAACCTACCCCTGACATCTCCTTTGTATTTGCTTCCCTGCACCTTAAATCTGTGTCCTCTCGTAGTGACCATTTCAGCTCGGGGAAATAGTCTCTGAGAGTCCACCCTATCTATTCCTCTCAACATTTTGTAAACCTCTATCAGGTCGCCTCTCAACTTACGTCTCTCCAGTGAGAAGAGTCCCAGCTCCCTCAGCCTATCTTCATAAGGTTATATAGGTTATATCAGACCCTGATATTTCATCCTTTAGCTAAGTAACTGCTAAAACTATCTATCCAGTTTTTTCCTATCTATGTTAAGTGTTGTGTTTATCCATTTTCATATCACTGATGTTTCCCTTCAGTGCATCAGTATTCTCCTCCACTCCTGATTTCTTCTTCATTAGTAAAGACTGATGTGAAGCACTGAGCAAATACCAATTCTTAGACCATTCACTTTCTCCTCACGGGTTCCACCTTCACGTTTCTCTTGAAGCTGATAAAAAATCTGAAACATGCTGAACAGAACAAGCAGCGTCCACAGTAAATGGGAACCAAGTAAAAAAAGTTGGGAATGCAGTCTGAGGAGGAAGCTGAAGTTGTAAAATGTTATTCCTTTTGATGCTTTGTGTTTTTTTTTTCCTTACTGTGCCTTTAATCATTTTCTCCTGTTTTCTTATTCTCCTATAGTTGTTGCATTATTAAAGACACAAATAGCTTTTTTCTCAACATTAATTGATTTCTAACCTCCTTATCCATACATCCTAAAACCATGTATAATTTGTTATTAATGGAACATTCTTATTCTGTACTTCTCTTATGAGAAGCAAGGATAAATTAGAATATGGGTTAGGCAGTAACTAACCCTCAGTATTTCTGCAGCCACCTGCATTCCACAGACATCTTAGTATTTGGTTATACAGCAACATTTGTAGATTCCTGAGAGTGGGCTTACTAAGATGTTGCGTGATCTGGAGAGTTAATTATGAACAGAGATTGGATACACTGGCATTGTTTTCCTTGGAGCAGTAGAATCATAGAAATCCTGTAGCGCAAAAAGAGGCCATTTGGCCTATCAAGTCTGCACCAACCACAATTCCACCCAGTCCCTCCCTCCTTATCCCTATATATTTACCTGCTAATCCCTCTAACCTATGCATCTCAGGACACTAAAGGGCAATTTTAGTATGGCCAGTCAACCTAACCCGCACACCTTTGGACTGTGGGAGGAAGCCAGGGGTAAATTTTTCACTCAGAAGGTGGTGGGTGAGTGGAATCAGCTGCCATTGATGGTGGAGGCAAATTCGATAGAGTCTTTGACTTCTGGATACATGGGACTTAATAGCGTTGAGGGTTATAGGTAAGCCTAGTAGGTAGAGATATGATGTGGGCCGAAGGACCTGTTTAGGTTGTAGTTTTTCTACAATTCTGTGAAACCCATGCAGACACAAGGAGAATGTGCAAACTTCACACAGATAGTGACCCAAGCCAGGAATCGAACCCAGGTCCGGAGCTGGGAAGCAGCAATGCTAATCACTGTGCTATCGTGCTGCTGAGAGGCAACATGATTGAGATGTATAAAACGTATCAAGGGACATAAATGGAGTAGACAGGAAGAAAGTTTTCCCTTTGGTGAAAGAACCAGTAACTAAGAGAGGCATAGATTTAAGGTCAGGAGCAGGGGTTTTAAAAGGGGATGTAAGGAAAAACCCTTTCACATAAAGGGTGGTGAGATCCTGGAACTCACTGTCTAACAGGATGGTGGAGGCAGGGACTCTCATAATATTTATTTAGATATGCACTTGCAGTGCCAAGGCATAAAGACAATGGGCCAAGTGCTGGAAAATGGGATTTGAATAATAGGTTGTCTGTCTTTGACTGACACAGACATGATGGGCCAAAGTTGCATTTTAAAATGTTTGTGAATTTTATGGGGAGCAGGGAGGAAGTGTCAAAACTGATTTTACTAGAGTTATCGTTCCACACCATTAATGCCCCCAGATGGATATTAACACCTGTAGTAGAGAACTGGATAATTTTAAGCAACAAAACATTTCAGAAATTATACATGTGCTTTTAATGTCACCATAACTTTTCAAAGAGCAAAAATATCTGCCGTTAAACTGCTTTGCAGAATATAAAATTTTGGCCCAACCCAAGATTTAATCTAAAATGGAAATTTTAACCATTTAATAATTTGGAATAGTTTCCTTTTTATTTTCAATTCAATGTGCCTGATTTTTGTGGTTGGTATAGGAAATGCATTATCTGTAGTGTAACAAAATTATTAACCCAGTTCATCTCTTTCAGATGTCTGGATTTGGAACAAAAGCTGGCTGGCAGCCAGGTGTGTGTGGAGGAGACAAGGCAACTGAAGTTTTCCAATGAAAAGCTGAAGCTGCAAGTGGAAAGCTTGCAATCAGAACAGCAAATTGATCAGATGAAATTAACAGATGAAAAATTGAAACTAGCAGAGGAAAAGTAAGTTGTTTTTTTTAATGGTAGGTTTGCACTTTTTACAGATACAGTTGATTGTGAACCTTTGGTTAACATTGTAGAATGCATTCTTAATTTTCAGGTAGCACCTGGCTGTGCTGTCATGTCAAAATACAGACTCCCCTTGAGTTGAACATTGAGTATTATTTCATCTCTCAAAAGTATGGCAAAGTGCTTAAGGCAGTGAATTATGTTGTAACGCAAGCAACAGGCATGTTATTGCAACCATGTCCCACATCGGTGCAATGAGCTAAAAAACTAACTTTCTCTTTGGTGGGTTGGGTTGAAAAATCAAGCTGGATGGCCAACGGGAAAACCTCTTCATTCTATATATTGCCATGAGATCGTTGATTTTCATATGAATTGATTTTAAAGTCTTACTAGGATAATTAGTCTGTGATGAGTTCAAACCCTGGTTTGAACACTCCACCTTCTGTCCCAGTAGTGAGAAATCTGACATGGAGGCAATCTGAATTGTGAAGAATGGCTGCTCAGAATGAGATGCCAGGGTTATAGACATTTCTAGAACCAAACATCAGTATAAATTGGCACCTTCAGAATAGAACGATGAAGCAAATCGGTTTTAAAAAGTTACATAATTTTTTTGGGTGATCTAATGAATAGAAGGACATTAATGTTAAAACAGCTTTGAAAATAGGAACATGGGAAATAGCAAGAGTAACCTTGAGCTTGCTCTGCCATTCAGTTAGATTATGGCTGATCTACTTCAACACCATTTTTCTGTATTATCCCCATGCTCTTTTGATCACTTTCATATCTTGAAATCTATCAATCTCTGCATTGAACATGTTCAGAAGTAACCTCAATGACTGAGCCTCCAGGGTATAGAATTGTAAAGATTCATCAGCCTCTGAATGAAGAAATATCTCCTCATCTCAATCCTAAATGGCTTATCCTTTATTTTGAAACCATGTTCCCTAATTCTACAACCTCCTTCTCAGTAAAGGAAGCAATCTTCCTGCATTTATCTTGTATGTTTCACTGAAATTTCATTCTTCTAAGCTCGAGAATAAAACTCAGTCTCTCAAATCCCTCTTTATATGATATTCCCACCATCCCACGAATCATTCTGGTGAACATTTGTTGAATTCCCTATATAGTAAAAAGTATATTCTTCCTTGGGTAAAGAGAGCAAAACTCATACATCATATTCCAGATGCAGTCTCATCAAAGCTGTATACAATTGTAGCAAGACATCTTTACTTGTATATTCAAATCCTCTTGCATTGAAGGTCAACATATCATTTGTCTTCATAAATGCGTGCTGCAGCTGCACATTAGCTTTCAGTGACTCATCAGTAAGGGCATCCAGGTCACTTTGGACATCAGAGTGTCCCAATCCCTCACCATTTAAGAGATGTTATATAATTCTGTTTTTCCTACCAAAATGGATAACTTCATGTTTTTCCACATTATATTCCAACTAGCATGTTCTTGCCATTCTTTTAGCCTGTCTAAATCCCCTTGAGTTCAGTGACACTCAATGGATAAGCTCGTCTGGTATCAGTGATCTAGTGATCAGATACAGGAGGTTGTGACTGTAAGTGACGCAGGTAAGGTGACGGAGAAGATAGAAATAAAGGAGCCTCAACCCTTGCAATTGTCCAACAGGTTTGCAGCTTATATGGATGAGAGTGGGCTGCAAGATGGATGAGTGAACTGACCATGACACCATGGTACAGGAAGCCATTATTGTTGAGGAAGTAAATAGGCATGTAGTGATAGTACAAGACAGTAAAGTGAGGGCGAAGCTGAGAGCATGAATTCTGAATTCTGTTGCCTGCCCAATGGCATGGTTCAGAACATCTGCCCTACACTGGAGAAGAACTTGCAGAAAGAGGGAGAGGATCCAGTTGTGGTGGACCATATGGTTGCCAACAACATAGACAGGACTCAGAGAGGTTCTACTTAAATTAAGAAACATTACCTTAATAATCTCTGAATCATTTTCTGAATCATGAGCAAATTGCAACAGGGTAAATAAGATGAATGCATGGCTCAAAGACCCACGTTAGGGCAATGGTTTATAATCATGGGCACTGGCATTAGTACTGTGGGAACTGGAAATTGTACCATTGGGATGGGTTTCATTGAACCGTGCTTGGACCAGTGTTCTGACGAATCCTTTAACGAGAATCATAGAATCCATACAGTGCAAAAAGAGGCCATTTGGCCCATCGAGTCTGTAGCAATCACAATCCCACCTAGACTCCATCCCTACAATCCCACTTATTTACCTTGCTAACCCCTTGACAGTAACTGGTAATTTATCGTGGCTAATCAACCTAACCTGCACATCTTTGGATGTGGGAGGAAACCCACGCAGACAAAGGGAAAATGTGCAAACTCCACACAGTCACCCAAGTTGGGAATCGAACCCGGGTTCTTGGCACTGTGAGGCAGCAGTGCTAACCACTGTGCTATCATGCCACTCCTAGGGTGGTAGAGTAGTGAGGAGAAGGGATCATGTGAAAGGAGATATAACAAATCAAAGGGAAGCAACAAGGTAAGAGAGCAGGATGTTATAGATTATTTTCTAAATTTGTTCCCTTTCAATTTTTTTTAATTAAAATATTTAGAACAGATGTTTAAACAGTAAAAATATAATTAACTAATTTATGCAGTGTTTAATAATTCCTTGTTTTGAATCTTTCTAAACAGAAGAAAGCTCATGCAGATCCAAGCAGCCTACGATCATTTGTTTCAAGACTGCAGTAATCTTATGAAGGTTAATGAAGAAATGAATGTTAAAGAGGTATGTTCATTGTTTGGAAAATATGAATTGGGAGAATATTTAGTGCTGTGCATTTTTTTTTTAAATCAGTATTTTTATCTTCCTGTTTTCCACAGCTGTTCACTCAGACAAATTTGCAACTGTACATCTTATTTTTAAGTCATGACATGAATGCATCATCCCAATGTGTTGCCAATCTAAATGTCTCCAATTGAAATTCCTGTATAAACTAAGAGATTGCTTAGTAGTGCTGAAATCTAACCAAAGAGGTTAGCTCTGCTGCCTCACAGCTCCAGGAACCTGGATTCAATTCCAGCCTTGGGTGACTGTCTGTCCATGTGGAGTTTTCACGTTCTCCCTATGTCTGTGTGGGTTTCCTCTGGGTGTCCTGGTTTCCTTCCACAGTTCAAAGATATGCAAGTTAGGTGGATTGGCCATGCTAAATTGCCCCTTTAGTGTCCCAAAATGTTTAGGTTAGATGGATTAGCCGTGATAAATGGGTTACAGAAATAGAATGGGAGTGAGAGCCTGGGTAAGTTACTCTGACAGAGTATCGGTGCAGACTCCTTGGCCTCTTCTGCACTGTAGGGATTCTATGATTTAGATTAATTTGATGTTATATAATTGATTCAGGATGGAAACTAACTTGCTTATGACCTTTCATAGTTTTCCTGTTCCAGTGCCCTGCAAAGTAGTGGTGAAATGTCTTTGGTCTGATATACTTTTAATCATATGATTTATGCTCGTCAGTTCTGAACAGCAATTTTGAATTTTTTTGCACTTAGCATCAATCTTAAGTCTGTTCAGGTCAACAGTGGTATGGGTAAAATAGTGTAGCATGAAACTCCATTTTAAGTGGTGTATGGGAACACTAATGCATTATGTCTCAAAATGGTGGGGTACAGCTTTGTTTTCACCAAATCTGCTTAAGTTTCTGATCTTGACTTTGCATCTCCACAGAAAGAAGGACGTTTAGAGATTGGGTGGGTGGAGGGGGCTCCTGTCCAGACGCCCTTGAATGTATGTTTCTGTTGCTGACTACACTGAATTGGGAAATGCATAACTTGGGAAGGAATCATCGCCATAATCTGGGAGAGAAGTGTCAGTCTCATTTTCTCTGAGGTATCATGTTGTTGACACTGGGAGGAAGTGTGTAAGGAAACTGTTGCTAAAAACTTCAATCTCAAAAGAACATTTGTCAACTGAACTGTAAGAACAGCTATATATAAACGTAGAAAATAGGAGCAGGGATCAGCTTTTTGGCCCCTTGAGCCTGCTGCGCTATTCATTATGATCATGCCTGGTCATCCAATACAGTAGTCTATTCCCATTTTTCCCCAAGAGCTATATGTAGAAGATTCAAAGGTCTGAGGACATGTACCAGCTGACTCAAGAACAGCTTCTTTGCTGCTGCCATCAGATTTTTGAATGAACTACCTTATGTTAAGCTGATCATTTTCTACACCCTAGTTATGACTGTAACACTACATTCTGCAACTTCTTTCCTTCTCTATGAGTGGTATGATTTGTTTGTACAGCGTGCAAGAAACAATACTTTTCACTGCATACTAATACATGTGACAATAAATCAAATCAAATCCATCTTGAAAATAGACAATGTTTTGGCCTCAACTGCATAACACTCATCATCACTAATTAATAGCCATTGATCTTGTTTTTCTTTGCAGTCCATACAAAGGCTGTGTACAAATTGCTGGGGGCTTTGACTTGCACTGGAGTAAATCCATAGAAACATCTGTCTTGTTTTCTTTCTCACTAAACTTAACACAAAATACTGTGGATGCTGGAGATCTGAAATAAAAACAAAGTGCTGGAAAATCTCAGCCAGCCTGGCAGCATTTGTGGAGAATGAGTAGTTAACGTTTTGAGTCCAGGATGACTCTGTGTGACTCAAAGTTCCTGGGTCTGAAGAAATCATATGGGACCCAAAACATCTATGAGGATTCTTTCTTCACGTGCTGCCCAACCTGCTGGATTTTTCCAGCACGTTGATTTCAAAGAAGTGAGCATCATGTCGTGGTAGAAGGTGTGGGTCCTTTGAATGCAGTCAGCAGTGAGCGGTGAAGATAATGAGACTTCGGTATTGTAGCTAAGCCAATGCTATCATGTTATATTTCAGTCCTTAATTTGTTCACTCCTACTTGGTATAATCGGTAGCAAAGGAAGTCTGTCATCCTTACTGGTTTGGCCTGTATGTGACTCTAGAGCCACAGCAATGTGGTTGACAGTCACCTACCCTCGGGAAGCTAGGAATAGGCAATAAAAGTTGGCCAGCCAGCAATACCTGTATCCCACAAATGAAAAATATGGTTTTCTGTTTAGGAAGACCGACCATGTCACACCAATAAATTCAGCGTTTTATTTTAAATGAAAATTTTCATTTAAATCTATGCAATCAAGCCCATTGTATAGATTTGTTGACGCTTGAAAGCACTTATTCCATAGAATGGTGGTGGATTGCTAATTTTTAATGAATACTGGTTAATCCTTGAATAGAAGTCAGTTTCGGTTGAGGGTTATTTATTCTCCAGAGCTCTGCTATATAAAGCAGAAAATGATGTGCATCATTCCTGTTCTAACTTGGCAATTGCAGAAATGCTAATTGATGGTTAATATGTGCCCAATACTAAATTAGCACTTTTTAACCTCTGAAAGGTTATTTTGTCATTTGCTTTGCTCAGTAGTATCTGGTAATCTAGCTGCTGAAGTATGGTGCAGATAATACAGCTTTCTGATGGATTGTTGAATTAACGGCACACTTGCTGAGCTTGCAATATGTTAAGCTCTGACTTATTGAATAGTTCATTGTTTTAAGTTGCATACCAAATGCCAAAAAAAAGAGACTGTGTAGTAGACCTTCAACGATCTCACTTTGATTGCTCAACCATGAAGGTTATGACAACCCAGAGTCATGCCAGTCTAAATGGCACCAGCATGATTACCTGGCGATAATGTTCCAAAGATACTATCACTTGTTATTAGTGTGTCTATCTGCATTATCAAACAAAATGGGACAAGAACAATATAGTGTGTGTACCACAGGACAGCACATGTCCTTGCATATTTTTTGTTGGCGCGAACTATATAAATCTGAGTTAACTCTTAACTATTGAAAGATATGAAAAAAATTATAAATCAGAAAATGCTGAAAACACAATGTGTCAAACACACCACCTCTAAAAAGAATAGACAAAATAATGAGCCAGACCCTGCTGGATAAATAACTGTGTATGAGCAATGCATGCAGTTTTAATGCAGATTGGCCAACAAATTCAGTGGATATAGAAGTGCAATGTGTGTTGGAAATCTCCATACATTGCTGGTCCATTTACTCTGCTCCATTGTTTGCTTTGCACAATTGGCAGCTCACACTTCCTTTTTAAGAATTTGCTGGTTTTGCACATTCATTGTCCAATATCTTGCCCTGTTGATAATTATCAGCTTAAGTAGCTTTTTGATAGCCTAATAAAATTGTGAAAATTTGAAGAAATTGAAAAAAATAAACTGGAATTTCAATTGTTCAGATGTTTAACTGTTCTTGGAGATTTTAAAAGTCAAATTGTGCATTTTTTTTCTCTCCTCTCTCCATTTTTTCCCTCTTTCTCTACCAGGTTTTACCCTCTGATTCACCGTCCTCATAGATGACTCAGTTTCTCCCAATCCTGAAATTCCATTTGTTAAAAAAAGCCTGCTTGTTGGTACCACTATGCGTTAAGATGCCAAGTGCCCTGTTGCCCTCTTTATACGGTTAATGAACACTCACTTGCAGCAAGTTACAATCAAAAGTTTAAGAGCATGGGTGGTGTAAATGATGCAGATAAGAGGGTGTGCCACATTCTGCTGCTTGTGTAAGATCCAGCTGGTTGTTTCAGGCGTTTCCTTTTAATAGAGTCAGCGTTTTAATTTTGGATTTTAAGCAACACTGCCAGTTACAGTGTCAATTATGTTGTAAGCTGCTGCTTAAAGCTCCTCTTCATAATTACTACTACTTGTAATGGCGTGGAAGTGATATCTATTTTTCCATTCATTCCAAATCAGGCAGGAGTTTAATTATGTTTTTCACTCCTGAAAATATGTTCTTTGGTCAGTGAACTATACGTGAACAAATCCATATGCCCATAATGTTGATCTGACTGCACTCAAGATAAGGGATTAAAAAATATGCTGAGGTTAAGGAGATAGATTTATAAGATGTGTCTAAAGTCTGAGAACCACAGGAGCATTGTAATAATCTGACTATATTCTGACTGTAATTCAGTTCAAAGAGATTTAAATGACATACAAGCTCAAAAGTGTTATGGGTTATTTAACCCATATTTGAAGAGCAAAGTTTGATTTTGCACTGCTTTTTGCCATGATGTCTACAACCTCTTACAAAATACAGTGTGGGAGATCAAAAGGCTAAAGTTGGACTGTATTAGTAGTGGGAAATGGCCTCAGCAAATTGGCAGCCAATATTTCATGACAGTTTCAAACCAAGTGAAAGTAACAGTGAGGAAAGCAAATCTCAAAAGTAACTGTGATCTTCAACACCAAGAAAATAGTGTTTGGTGAAAAATCAGCTGCCAATTCCCAGCAAGCCTGTTGATGTGGACAGACTTCACCCTCCTTTCTTCCTAATGTTTCATATTGAATTTTAGCAAATCACTTAGTTGAGTTTGCTCCCTTCAGTGATTATGTAAGTAACTGTTTATACTTGAGTATCTTAAAATCATACAATGCAGAAGAGGCCCTTTAGCCCATGAAGTCCACACCAACGCATTAAAAACACTGAACTCCCGTCTAATTCCATCTACCCGTAGCCCTGAATGTTATGACATGCAAACTACTCATTGAGGCACTTTTTAAAGGATGTGAGGCAAGCTGTCTCTACCACCCTCCCAGGCAGTCCATTCCAAACAATCACTAGCCTCTGGGTAAAAAAGCTTTACCTCACATTCCCCCCTCAATCTCCTGCCCTTCACGTTGAACCAGTGTCCCCTCATGACTGATCTAAAGTTAAAGAGAATTACTGCTCCTTATCCACTCTGCCCATGTCCCTCGTAATCTTGTACCCTTCGATCAAGTTGCCTTCCCCATCTTCTCTCCTCCAACAAAAATAACCCAAACCTACCCAATCTCTCTCCATAACTTGAAGAAAGCAGGTGGCATCTGGTGAATCTCCTCTGCAAATTACTCCTTCCAAAGTGTTGTCACCTCTCACTTTTAGGGTTAAATTCCATCTGCTATTTATCTGCCTATTTGACCATTCCATCTATATCTTCTACTTTGTATCAAAGATTTTTTTCCAAATGTATAAAAGCGTTATTAAACTACGTAAACAACAGTTAAAACATCCTTAGCAACATGTTTTGATACAATCTTATACTGACATAGCCTTGCGGTGATCAGACTTGACTGACTGCTGCCATCTGAGTTGTCCACCCTCACTCCAAGAATACATATCATCCCAATGTCTATCAGCTCTTGCATGATATCAGCATGCTATCAGCTCTTGCAAAATCTTGAGCCAGTTTTGAGTCATTCATCAATCAATTTCATTGTCTCTAGCACATGTGATGCCTCCTATACTTTGCACAAGGTTAGAAACAGATGATAATTCTTCCTATGTAGTCATTTCAAAAATAGGAGATAACAATGTGGCAACAGGGTGTCTTATGATGTGGATGCATAGAAGAGCATAATTATAAAAAGATTTAAACAATCTTTAGCTGAAGATTGATATTCAATACAAGGTCATTTTCTGCAAACATCTTGCAAGATTGCAATTCCAGAAGTTAAACAGAGGAAATAGTTTGTGAATGGTGTTGTGGATTTTTTTAAAAAATGTATTATTAACATTTCCACAAAAAAGACAAGATCATTCTGTAGCAATAAATTTATTGAATTTGAATTTCATTGTGATGTGTTAATTTGATAGAACAAACAGATGGAAAAAATCAATGAACTTACTGTGGAGCTGGATGTGGCTAAAAAAACGATGGAAGCAAATCAGCAGGCAATTGCTGAATTGACCAGGACTGTTGACCAGCAAACAGCTGAACTGAAATCACAGGTTAGTCTTTTCAAACCTGTAATTAAGATGTATGTGATTGTAACTTTTGCCTCCGCAGCATGTTTGGTTAAACCACTTTGTTTTTATTTCTGATCTTGACTAGTTAATTAAAATACAATTTGCATTTTATCCTTGTTGGGTGTCGCTTGTAATCCAGGAGCAGCTCAGTTCTTTACTAGCTGAATGAGTGATTACTAAAAGGGGAATCTAAAGACATAGGATAAATTAAAGGTAATTAAAAGTGATGAACTATTGTAGCAGTTAACCTTATTTAGTAATGGATGAGGGAAAGCAGTTTCAATTTTTGCTCCCAATTTTAGTTTGTTATTAACTGATTGAATTGCTTTAAAGGTTTAAATCAGTTATTATCAGAAATCTGCTTTGACGTTATGTATTATTTTTGTCTTGCTTTCTTTATTCAGAATATACACAATGCTGATTTAATTGATATCTCCAGTCAGTTAGAAATGGCTGAGAAAGCATTGGTGGAAAAGCAGCAGAAGATTGATGCAATGAAGCAGACAATTATAAAACAGGAAGAAGAAATAGAAACTGTGGCTGTATTCCGAGCTCAGGTAAAGTGATCTTCTGCTGGCATTAGAAACAATCAGGATTCTTCTGATGCTGCACCAGATTGATATTCAAACAGCATTGCCATTGCTGAATCCCCTATCATCAATATCCTGGGGATTACCATTGATCATTACCATTGATTACACTCAATCGTCCGCATGAATGCTGGGGTTAGGTTTACTAAGCTAATACCAGGAATGGGAGGTCTGTCTTATAAAGAAAGGTTGAAGATGTTAGGTCTGTATCCACTAGAGTTTGAAAGAATGAGAAATGACTTGATCAAAACCTTTATGATCCTGAGAGATATTGATGGACTGGGTGTAAAGAGGATGTTTCCTCTTGGAGGATCTTGAGCTAGGTGTCCCTTTTTAAAAATACGAGGTCGCTCATTTAAGACAGGGATGAAATAAATTTTTTTCCTCTTGAAGGTTGAGTGTTTCTGGAACTCTTCCTCAAGAGGCAGTGGAAGCAGAATATTGAATATGTTTAAGGCAGAGCATGGTAGATTTGTGATTTACAAGGAGGTGAACGGTTGTAGGATAGGCAGAATTGTGGGGTTGAAGTTACAAGCAGATCAGCCATGATCTTATTAAATGAAAAGGCAGGCTCGAGGGGCCAAGTGGCCTACTTCACCTAATTTCATATGCTCGCATAGGAGTAGATCAGAGGCTGAAAATTCTGCAGCAAGTAACTCGCCTTCTAACTTCCCAAAGTCTGTCCACAAGCCAGGTGTCTGATCGGTGCCTCCCCAGGGCAAAGCACCCCATTTGAGTAGCACCCCATCCACCACCTTAAACAGTCACTCCCTTTGCCATTAATGTACAGTGACAGCAGTATGTACCATCTACAAGACACACTGCAGCAACAAGGTTCTTCAACATGAGCTTCCAAAACTGTGGTCTCTACTATCTAGAAGAATAAGGGCAGCAGATGCATTGGTGCACCACCGCTTAAAAGTTTCTCTCCAAGTGTCTCAAGATTTTGACTTGGAAGTATACCACCATTCCTTTGCAGTTACTGGATCAAAATTTTGGAACCCCCTTCCTAACATAACTGTGAGTGTACCTGCACAACATGGATTGCAGCGGTTCAAGAAGACAGCTCATCATCACCTTCCCAAAGGCAATTTGGAATAAATGCTGGCCTAGCCGGTGATGTTCACATCTTGAACAAATAAAAATAATTCCTTTACGCTTGGTGCCAAAGACCTCCTCTGCCCTCCAATTAAACTCTTGGTGTGACCTTGAATGCAAAATATCTGGCAATGTATCTTTAACCAGGGTCAGACTGTTGCTGTAGTTTTCTTATTGGAAATGTCGCACGATTTTATATTGTGATAATAATTGAAACCATGTTACAACCCTTCAAGCCAATAGGTTCATGGAATATACAGTTAATGTACAAATCACAGGTTTGTGCTTACTGCACAGTTGTATTCTGTAACTTCCTTTTGAGTTAGAATATCAACAGATGCATACCAGTGTTGTGTACACGTAAGTTAGTGTTCTGTTTCAAAGGAAAGTAAATATCTGACCGGAATTTTCTGGCTGTTCATGCCAGTGGGATTTTCCTGTCCTGCCAATGGTGCTCCTCTGTCGCTGGTTTCTGGCAGCAAGGGATGTGTTCAACAGGCTGCCCTGTTGACAGTGATAGGACCAGAAGATCCCGTCGCTGATGGGCTGCCTCCATCGAGGTGATTTGTGCAGAAAATCCCACCCCTGAGTGTACCTTAAAAGAAACCAGCAGACACTAACAAAGTGAAGTTATTAAAATGGTAGCCAGTTTGGATAGAAAAGGTATATGCTGTTTATAAAGAAGAAAATGTGCTGTTGTTAAATATGATAATAGTCCAAATACTTGAAAGAAAGGAGAGCATTGCCTATGTAACTCTGTCCAGAGCTTGGTCATTGGAAACAGTTAATTAGACAATATTCTTTCTTATGTTCAGCCCTTTAGTGCTTCATGTCAATTGAGATTAGATGTCAACAGTGAATACCAACTTCAGTTCAAAAAAAGAAGAAATCCTGCACATGACCAATGTTCAGCTCTTCAGAATGAAGTTTAAAGTTTATTTATTAGTCACAAGAAAGGCTTACATTAACACTGTAGTGAAGTTACTGTTAAATCCCTCTAGTCGCCACAGTCTGGCACCTGTTCGGGTCAATGCGCCTAATCAGCACGCCTTTCAGAATGTGGAAGGAAACCAGAGCATCTGGAGGAAAACCATGCAGACACAGGGAGAATGTGCAGACTCCACACACAAAGTGACCCAACTGGGAATCGAACCCGGGACCCTGGTGAAGTAGCAGCACTAAACACTGCTACAGTGCCACCCATAACTGTCGCCACATAAGTGTACAAGCATTGTTTACTCATTTTGCTAATTTTTGTAAATAAGCCAGAGTTAAATCTATGTGACTGAAGCAAGACACCAAGAGGATCATTAATATTCAAGATTAGCATTTTTAGACGGATTATCTAGGAAATCCTTTATTATTGAGGCAAAAAATTCAAGCATCATATCTTAAAATCATTCAAGATTGTAATTTGATAACTTATTACCTAACTTTAGTTTTGTAAGAAATAATATGGAAATTATTTTTCTGCATTATTTCTAGATAATGCAGCTTTAGATTAAGTATCGGTTACAAACTCTGTGTGGTAGTTGACAATAATTGCTGTTTGCAATTTAAGTATTGATATTACTGTAATTTTTCTGTAGGCTGAGGTTTATAGTGCAGATTTTCATGCTGAAAGAACGGCTCGAGAGGCGATTCATGCTGAGAAGGAGTCACTGGCTCAAAAGTTGGACTTGGTAGTGAAAGAAAACACCAAAATGAAGGAAGAACTGGATGCACTTAGCAGGTAATCAGTGGCATGTTCTAAAGAAGCACGAGTCAAGAGCAGATAGTGGGTTTGCTCCTTTTAATTGGTTTCATCTATGGGGTGTGGATATCACTGAGCAGGCCAGCTTTTATTGCCCATCCTAATTGCCTTTGAGGAGGTAGTGGTGAGCCACTATCTTGAATTGTTGCGTCTTGCAATCGAAGCACCTTTCTAAATTTCAGTTTAATTTAGAAATAATCCCAATAGTATTGTCAAACCCACGTACCAAAGTTAAAAATTGTTTCTGGCAAATACTACAATACCCCAATCCATAAGTGAGAATAATTGGGAGCAAAAGACAAGAGAAGTGTGACTTGAATGATTAGATTCAGTGATAAATGGGATAATTCCCCAGGACTCGACTTGATGGTTGCCTTACTTTTTATCCACACCCATTGGGCAGATTGTTCTATATTTTCATCAGAGAGAAGAAGATTAAGCGGTGACCTAATTGAGGCATACAAGATGATCAGAGGGTTAGATAAAGTGGACAGTGAGAGCCGCCTTCCTCGGATGGTGATGGCTAACATGAGGGGACATAGCTTTAAATTGAGGCGTGATAATTATAGGACAGATGTCAGGGGTAGGTTCTTTACTCAGAGGGTAGTAAAGGCATGGAATGCTCTGCCTGCAACAGTTGTGGACTCGCCAACTTTAAGGGTGTTCAAATGGTCAGTGGATAGGCATATGGATAACATTGGAATAGTTTAGGTTAAGTGTCATTAGATTGGTTCCACTGGTCGGCGCAACATTGAGGGCCAAAGGGCCTGTACTGCGCTGTAATGTTCTATCTTTTATTCTACCATGCTCTCCCAACTTGTGACAATAATTCAAATAAACTTTGGAGCAGCATGGAGAGTGCACATTCTCCCTATGTCTGTGTGGGTTTCCTCTGGGTGCTTTGACTTCCACTCTCAGTCCAGAGGCGTGCGGGTTAGGTTGATTGGCCATGACAAATTGACCCTGTTGTCAGGATTAGCAGGGCAAATATGTGAGGTTACATATTCTGGGTGCGATTGTGGAGGCTGAATGGGTCGATGGTCTCCTTCTACACTCTAGAGATTCTTTGATTCTATTCTATCTTGTAACATATATGTATCTGGCTTTAAACTCCCCTTTTCTTTCAAGATTCATCAGCAAGATCTAAGTTTAAAAAAAGGTTAAAATTGTAGACCGCAAATTTCATCAAAATTTTTTGAATATAAAGTTTTGAATATAATTTTTTAAATCAATGTTTGAAACGTCATCTTAAATTACGAAAAAAAATTATAGGAACTTATAGTTTAAAGGGACTTGCTATTTCAGATATAAATTTTAAAAGCTATCTAATGGTCTTTATGTCACTTGTAACATTGCCCAAACTTCAAAAATGTTTCATCAAATTTACAGGCAGTCTTTGATTGAGCTGCAGCGTCGCCATGGCAATCTGGTGGCTGAGGATAGCGCAGCATTACAGCAGCATGTGGCACAAGGTAAAAGCTGATTTTAACTAAAATTAGCTGCAATGTTACTAATTTAAAGGAACTATGTACTTGTCACTATGTTTTAACTGCACGTTGTATTGTCTTTGATATCATAATAAGTCAGATAATGAAATCTTTTACTAGTTCAAAATAATTATACAGTTTAAAATAGATTGTAGATGTATATTCCTTGTGGAATTATTGGTCTACACTCTTCAAGTCAATTTACAGAGGAGGACACTGGCTTCAACAAGTTCTAGTGCACCACAAACCTAATCATGGAAATGTTTTTTACATGTCAGCAGTCACAAGGATAATGGCTTTTGCCATATGACTGGAGGCCTTCAGACTGTAGTTAGAGCCCGGGCTTGTCAAATCTTACTAGAGGCGTTATCCAAGATGTTTCCTTGGTCACTATTTGTAAATCCCGTGATGTCTTCCTGCTTTCTCTTTCAATAGCTAAAGAGGAAGTACTTGAAGATCAACAGTGCTCAAAATAGAAAGGTTGCTGGTCTGGATGGGATGCTTCCTAGTTTGCTGAGTGACCTAAGGATGGAGATAATAGAAGCCATGTCCACAATCTTTCCAATCCTTTTTGGATCTGGAAATGATGCCTGAGGACCAATGGACTGCACATGTTATTCCACTGTTCATAAGAGGGATTAACCCAGTGACTACAGGTCAGGTCAGTGATGAAACACCTTTTAGTGATGAAATTAAATGATCAGCAGCCAGCATGGAATTTTTAAAGGCAATTTATGTTTGACTAACTTGATTGAGTTCTTCAAAGGATGTGCTTTTTTGAACTTCCACAAGGAGTTTAATAAAGTGGCACTTAACTGACTTGCTAGCAAAGTTGAAACCATTGGAGTGAGGAGGCAGTGGCAACGGGGATACAAAAATGGTACAATCACAAAGCAGAGTATTGGCAAACAGTTGTTTATCAGACTGCAGGAAAATTTACAGAGCTGACCTTCAGGATTCAATAATAGGACCAGGATTCTTTCTGATGTATTTTCATGATCTTGATTTGGACATACAGGAAATAATATTAAAGTTTATATTTGACATTAAACTTAAAAGTAGTAAAAAATGAAGATAAAAGTCAGGGATTGGGAAGGCAGTTTCTTGGAATGATGTGGAGAAACTTACATGATACAGATTCAAATAATACTCCACTGTATTTTAATTTATTTAGATGTTAATCACATTTCATACTCAGTAATCTGTCTGCCCCAAGATACTTAAAATAGTAGTGATTATTGGCTTTCAAGAGAGGTAGAAGTCAAGCAGTAAACAAACTGGGCATCAAACCGAAATTTGGGATTCTTGGACGCAGCTTCAGAAATGCAGAAGATAGTGGAAACAGTGAGACCAAGGAGGCTGATTGGACTGAAGATGGAATCATCAAAGAGGATATAGCTAATAGTTTTCAAAGAGATATGAAAAGGATGCCCTTTTGGAAAAATTGGAAGTAGTAAAGTCAAATTGAAAAATATGTTTTCAGTACTTTTAGTTAAATAAACCTGTGTGCCGCAGCTTATTCTGTGAAATACTATCGATGACATGTTTGAGGGAAAAGTCTAGTCAACAACAATTTTGATGCACAATTTTGCAAACATTCAGATCGCATTGCTGTGGAGAGTAAAATGTCAATATTTAAAATGTTAACATTATTGGAAAGTTACAAATGATGAGGTTTATTTTTTAAGTATTTACTTCATGTACCTGAACCAAAGGAAGAATTTTGATGGTTAGATATTTTGTTTGTTGATTTTTTTGAATCATAGAAAAAATCATAGAAGTCACGATTTCTATGGCCCAACAATTCTCAAATACAACTAATGCTATAAAAGTTTCTCCTCTGATCACTTTTGGGGGAGTTGATAATGTTTTGGGGTTTTATGGATGAGGCTCGCCATTCAGTTTTTAATCTGAGAAGTTACTAATTTGTAGAATCTATAAGGATTCTGTGATACTAATACTGTGCATATTAACCACTGACACTTAAAAAGTTGTATGAAATACAGTGTGTTATCATATGTGTGACATATAATCTGATGCTTAACATTTAGTGATTCTGCTTACAGGACCTGAGAACCTTAGTTGGGAGCATCAAGGAGTTCTGCCAGAATATGCATGTCCAAAATGTGGTACTGTCTTGCCCGACATTGATACACTACAGATACATGTCATGGATTGCATCATATAAGCATACGATATATAAAACCATTTATGTGATTCCTATTGCTATGCAAACATATTGGATTTACCTTTGCCTTTTTGGAGATGGAAGAGAAAGAGTTGATTATTTTTACTAAAGTAATTTTCCAATTTGGAATTTTGAAAATAGTACTTTATCATTTGCGTAGGTGAATGTGGTGGTGCTCATTAATCTTTAGGAACTTAATTCTAAGGAAAATGCACCGAAGGATATAACTTGTTCAACAATAGCTTCTCAGAAATTGCACATTACAAAGCTATATTTTCCTGCAGGTTCGTTGGTCTTTACTGATTAGATAAGTGTACTGCATTTTTCACAAGTACTTTAGGTTACATGTAAAATAATAGTGGTAAAAATAGGTTATGAAGAGAGAAGATTCTGATTTGAACTCAAAATTGTACACCCCCAAACCTCAGATTTGTTATTATAACAAAGCATACTTAATCTGACAATATTGCTGGATTGAGAGTCAATCCAGGAGAATTTTGTAGTAACTTCATTGCAGTCTTAATGTAAGCCTATTTGTGATTAATAAGTAAACTTTAACTTTAATTAGTCAAGGGGTTTGAATGTGTGTGTGTACAGATGTTTCCTGACTACAGGGATGGACTAATGTCCTTGCCAAAGAAAAAGGCTAAATATTCTAGTTAAATCCCATTTGAAACATTACTTTGTCTTAATTTAACAATTGAAATACTTACCATCTCAGTCATTTGAGAGTTGTGCTGAGTTACATTGCTGACTATTATTTCTGGGCACAAGTTTAGGGCACCATGAAGTGATAAGTATTCCTCTCAGGAAAGCCTGTTGGATTGCCTCAGGTCAAAATTAATTTATTCGGTCGTAATCCAGATTCCAGTTAACCAACCCCACAGCTCAAAATTCTCCATAAATATAGCTGATGTGAAAAATTACATTGATTGAAGAAGGAACTTGTCTGAAGGAATGTGTTAGCAAATATTCCATCAGGTGCAGCTAAAAACCATTACCCTCTTCTGGAATTATTTGCAGTTAAATTAAGGGTGTTATTAACCATCTTTATTGGGGGAAGGCAGTCTCTTCAAGCACCAACAAAAGGCAGAAATGGGCACCAAGAGATGTCAAATTACACAAGAATGGGATGAGAGTTTGTACCACCAAATTTCATGCTTTATGAGTTTTCTTTCTCAAACACCTAAGCACAGTTACAGCTGAGCGAAGATTCTTGATGAAGAGAGTAAGGAAGGATCGGAGCAGGGGTCAGCCTGTGGCGGCTATAGGGCTTCTCCAATGTGGCTATTTTTAGAGCAGTGTTGAGGAAGAAAAACACCTGCTTTAATATAGTGCATCATATAGAAAGAAAACTCCAAAAGTAATGTTTCTGAAAATTGCATTTGGCAGTTTTACTGAGTTAATGCTTGTTTTAAAGACTATAGCTAATAAAATGTGATTTCAGGATTTTTTTTGTTTGCAGAAATTAAAATTTAGGAAAGCTAACATCCTTTGGCTAATTCAGGTATTGTATTAAGCTACTGAAAATCATTAATAAAATGCAACATGATAAGTTAGGCACTTTATTTACTTTGTTAAAATCTGCTAATAAATGCAAAACATAATGGTATGTGTTGAAGTATTGTTTGAGAATTGAAATAAATACTTATTTTGACTTTAAATTGTGGTGTGCTTTATTTATTTATAAATATTATAAATAAGTGTTTTTAATATATTATGCAAGCATGATTAATGATAGAAATGGCTCCTTGATGCATACAGGTGATTTTCTAGTAGCTATCCTGTCACCCAGGATGGAAACTGTACAAAGGTACTCACTACTTATACCACTGCACAGTAAGAAGTCTTATAACACCAAGTTTAAGTCCAATCAGTTTATTTGATTATTATTTATTATACTTATTACTTTTATTATTTATTATATATAATTATTAATAAATAATTATTTCAGAAGCAATATTCCTTCCTCAGGTATGTGGAAGGTTCCACACAGAACCATCCACACACCTGACGAAGGAATACTGTTTACAAAAGTTTGTGGGATTACTACTAAATAAACTGGTTGGACTTAAATCTAGTGTTGTGAGATTTCTTACTGTATTTATCCCAGTCCAACGCTGGCATCTCTACATTTATACTACTGTAGTCAGCCATTAGAATAGGGAGAGCATTTTTTAAAATGTTTACGAAGCATTTGGAAAGTATAATCCAATCAGGCACTGTAACTAAGGATTTTTTAAAAAGATTTAGCATACTTGACTAATTTCATGCAACATTTTTAAAGATAATTGCAATGAGCATGAAGTTATACAACATGCAACTCCCATACCAATTTAAAAATAATTATCTTCATACAGTTCAAATGTAAAGTTTCACTGATCATTTGAACAGATGGTCCAAGAAATTGGGAATGCAGGGCATACACAAATGAGATTTTTAAAAAGGGGGGAGAGAAAATGAGAGATATTAGCCTAGAGTATTGTCTGCAGTTATGGAATATGATAATACTAGAAATGGTGCAGAGTAGATTGAACGGGATATTGTCTGGTCTGAAAAATTTTAGTAATGAAGAGTGATTGGATAGACTGGGATTGTCTTCCTTTGAGCAGAGGAGATTGAGGGAAGACATAATTGAGATGTATCAAATTATGAGGGGTATCGATAGGAAAAAACTTCTGACCCTGGTGAAGGGATCAATGACCAGGGGATGTCGATTTATGGGAAGGAGCAGGAGGATTAGAGGGGTTGTGAAGAAAGACTTTTTCATCCAGAGTCAGGAGTCTGGAACTCTGCCTGAAGGAGTTATGGAGGCCGAGATTCTCATAATACCTAAGAAATATTCAGATGTGCACTTGCGATGCCAAGGCGTACAGGTTGTGGACCAAGTGTTGGAAAATAGGATTTGAATAGGTAGTTGGTCCTTGACTGGTGCAGACATAATGGGCTGAAGGGCCTTTTCTGTGCTGTAAACCATCATTCTTTCTCTGAGGCCATTGTGTTCCTGAACTTCTAAATCCTACTCATCATCTCTCCCACATTTTTGAGTAATTTCCCATTTCTCAGCAAGTTCTGTTCGAATTATAGAACATTCCATAACTCTGATCCATGCTTGTTCATTCTATATACTAACATACAACAGAAACTTGATTATCCACAAGAACTTTTGTGCAATGGAATGTTCTTTCCAGAGTTTGGGTTCTTGAGGTTATGATTATGAATTGCCCATCCAGCGGCTGATAGGTTCCGTGAACCTCAGGTTTAGCAGGAGGAAGTGGTGGCATAGTGATAATGTCACTGGACTAGTAAACTGGAGATGAGAGTTAAAGTGTGGAGAGATGGTTCACATCCAACATCTGGCCTACCGGTGATTCCACAGTAGTCCATTTTCTGTGATTTAGCATGATCCATTATGTATGAGGCACTGTGTGTTCTGATGTGATTGACATGGTGCAAATCCAATGTGATCCACTTGTGTATCTAATATAATGCACCTTCTGTAATACTGTAATCAACTATCTGCCAACCACCTTATGTGAGCCACTGTGACAGACTGTGTTCCAGTGTGATCATTCATGATTCAACGTAGTTGACTGACCAGTATGGTGATGCAACTATGATCCAGTGTTGATTTATTCACTGTGATCCAATTGACTCTATGAACAAAGAACAAAACAGCACGGGAAACAGGCCCTTCGGCCCAACGAGCCCGTGCCACCACCCCGATGTTCCCACCTCTACCCGCGATCCCTGTCCATGTTTATAGATCTATGGATTAAAAAACAAAATTTGAGACAATTTAGGGAGAATTTGTTTTGCCAATTAGCCTAAGAGCACATCTTTGGGATGTGGGAGGAAACCGGAGCACCCGGAGAAAACCCACGCAAGCACGGGGAGAATGCGCAAACTCCCACAGACACAGGCCCAAATCCATGTATCTGCACAGCACAGCAATAGTCACTGAGCTGTCGTGTTGCCCATCAAATGATCCAAGTCAAGCGTACACTAACAATGTGAAGCACTAGGATACTCTCAAAAAAGACCCAAAAGCAGTGCTGTCATGACCCATCGCGTGTATGCCCCTCGTTACATAACAAGGTGGACCAAAGCACCTGTAGGATAAAAACAAGTACATCAATATCATCATCTATTTACACACTCCCAGGGACTCCCAAGGCTCATGATTCCTATTTTAAATCAGTTTTCTATACCCCTCCATTCCCATTCTGTTCATGTGCCCATCTGAGTATTTCTTAAATAACTCCAGAGTACCTGCCTCCACCACTTTACTTGGTAGCGCATTCCATACCACCACCACCCTCTGTGTGAAAAAACTCCCTCTAGCATCCAAATTATACCTTACCCCCCTCGCCCTAAGCCCGTGACCCCTCGTGCTATTTGAGTCCATCCTAGGAAAAAGCTTAACCCTGTTTACTCTATCTATCCCCTTCATAATCTTGTACACCTCTATCACATCTCCTCTAAGTCTACATCTTTCTAAGGAAAACAGTCCCAATTTGCCTAATCTCTCCTCGTAACTCAGACCTTCCATACCAGGCAGCATCGTGGTAAACCTCCTCTGCACTCTCTCCAGAGTCTCCACGTCCTTCCGGTAGTTAGGCGAACAGAACTGGACGCAGTATTCCAAATGAGGTCTAACCAGCGTTTTATACAACTGCAACATTAAAGACCAGCTCTTGTACTCTATACCCCTTCCTATAAAGGCTAGCATACTATATGCTTTCTTCACAATCTTCTCCACTTGCTCTGCCACCTTCAGAGATTTGTTCACCTGCACCCCCAGGTCCCTCTGCGTTTCTATACTCTTAATAGGTCTACCCTTTATCATATACCCCCCCTACATTCTTTCTCCCAAAATGCATCACCTCACATTTATCAGGATTGAATTCCATCTGCCATCTGTCTGCCCAAGCCTATCTATGTCCTGCTACATCGCCTGACAATGCTCCTCACTATCCGCAAGTCCAGCCATCTTTGTATCGTCTGCAAACTTGCTGATCACTCCACTTACTCCCTCTTCCAAGTCATTTATATATATTACAAATAGAAGAGGTCCCAGTACCGAGCTTTGCGGCACACCACTTGTGACCAACCTCCAGCTAGAGAAACACCCTTTCACTATTACTCTCTGTCTCCTATTAACAAGCCAGTTACTTATCCATCTAGCTACCTGTCCTTGTATCCCATTAGCCTTGACCTTCTCGACTAACCTCCCATGAGGGACTTTGTCAAACGCCTTACTAAAATCCATATAGATGACATCAACAGCTCGCCCTTCGTCCACCGTTTTCGTCACCTATGATCCAATATGATTGTGTTATTCTTATTCTAAAAATGAGATCACTTTGTTCTCCAATGTGATCCAGTCCCTATCAAAGCAAATGTGATCAACTGTGTTCCACTTTATACAAACATATGTGATCCACTCTGTGTTCCCACATATCAAAGTCTATGGTTCAATATTGTCCAATAGGATGCACCCTTTATCACCAGTAATCAACTGGGAGGTGGGGGCTAATATTTAAATAATCCTTAAATTATAATTTAAATGCTATTAGCAGGCCTGAGACTGAATTCCCTGGGCCTACTCACACCCACCCTACTAGAGATATTTCATTCCAGCAGGATTCAGTCTAGCTCCTCCCACTTTCAGGGAACTAGCAAGATGATCACGCTGGAGTGAAAGGGGGGCAATCGGCACCTCACAGACTTGAACAGCAGTGGGTAATGCCCCCTGGCTATGGGCAGTTTAGCAATGACAGCCTGTGCCCTGGCATTGCCCAAGGGGGCAGAGTGCCCATGTGTGATGGCACTTTGGCGCTGACCCACTGTGATGGGGCAGTACCAAGGGGCCTAGTGGGTGATTGTTGGGGTGGGGGTCCTGCTGCCACTCTGCATGACAATTGGTCAGGACTGGCGGAGGTTGGTCAGACTAGGGGTGGTGGGGTGGTCTGCCTCAGAGAGGGGCGGGGGCTGGCCTGTGAGTGGATGGGGGATCTGTAATCAGGTTGGGGGGGAGTTGAAGGGATAGCATTGTGGGGATCCCGGGCCGGCCAGTGATTGAGCTGACCATCAAACTGCAGTCTGATAGACTGGGGCCACTGAGTGCGCGCAGACTTCTGGAACTCTTAGACTCCAGCATGAATAGGCTCTACTCCCCCGAGCTTTTAATGATATTCTTGATTGTGAGCTCTGCATTGCACAAAGTGTGGGAGATTCCAGTCTGAATTCCCACTGAAAAAAAACTATTATGATTTACACCAGTTTTCCCATAAATTCAGCAATTAGAACTTTATTGGGAGAATCGCGGCCGAGGTCCACTATGTGATCTAACATAACACCCTCTCGGTGATCCAATTAGACCCTATCTTGACGATCCAATGTGATCCAATCTCGATGAACCAACGTGACCAACCCTCAGCGATCGAATGTGATCCACTGTCTGACCCAGTGCAATCCATTCTGTGATCTACTGTGATCCATCATCAGTGAGCAATGTGATCCACCCAGCATGATTGACTCCAGGTGATCCACCCCCAGTGTGAACCAAGCTGGATGATCCATTCCAGTGTGATCCACTCCGGGTGATCCACTCTCCCAGTGGGCGGGGTTACGGAGTGCAGCATGATTGCGTCAGTTGGTGACGTCGGTTCGGAACCTTTGGCGCCAAAACTCCGAAAAAGCGAGAAGCCGGTGAGAGAAAAAATAATAAATATCGAGAGAGGGATATAATCTAATATAGCCGGGAGAGAGAGAGAGAAATATATAGTTAATATAGAGAGAGGGAGCAGGCTGGGAGAGAAATAATATAACAGAGAGAGTTAAATATCCCGGAAAACCCGGAGAGAGAAAAACGTAAATTATATATAGACAGAATTAAACATATAAGTTATATAAATATAGAGAGAGTTAAATATACATAATGTATAAATAGAGAGGGAAGTATGTATAGAAATGATCAAACATATCGAGAGAGGGAGGGAATGGTGAGGAGAGAGGAAAGCGATTGAGGGAGGGGAAAGTCTGTCTGAGGGGGGAGAGAGAGTCGGGGAGGGAGAGGGAGTCTTGGGGAGGGGAGAGTCTGTCTGAGGGGGACAGAGTCTGTCTGGGGAGGGGAGAGTCTGTCTGAGGGGGGAGAGAGAGTCTGGGGGAGGGAGAGGGAGTCTGTCTGAGGGGGACAGAGTCTGTCTGGGAGGGGAGAGTCTGTCTGAGGGGGACACAGTCTGTCTGGGGGGGAGAGTCTGTCTGGGGAGGGGAGATCTGTCTGGGAGGGGAGAGTCTGTCTGAGGGGACAGAGTCTGTCTGGGAGAGGGAGTCTGTCTGAGGGGGACAGAGTCTGTCTGGGGAGGGGAGAGTCTGTCTGAGGGGGACAGAGTCTGTCTGGGGAGGGGAGAGTCTGTCTGAGGGGGACAGAGTCTGTCTGGGGAGGGGAGAGTCTGTCTGAGGGGGACAGAGTCTGTCTGGGGAGGGGAGAGTCTGTCTGAGGGGGACAGAGTCTGTCTGGGGAGGGGAGAGTCTGTCTGAGGGGGACAGAGTCTGTCTGGGAGGGGAGAGTCTGTCTGAGGGGGACACAGTCTGTCTGGGGAGAGGAGAGTCTGTCTGAGGGGGACACAGTCGTCTGGGGAGGGAGAGTCTGTCTGAGGGGGACCATCTGTCTGGGAGGGGAGAGTCTGTCTGAGGGGGACAGAGTCTGTCTGGGGAGGGGAGAGTCTGTCTGAGGGGGACACAGTCTGTCTGGGGAGGGGAGAGTCTGTCTGAGGGGACACAGTCTGTCTGGGGAGGGGAGAGTCTGTCTGAGGGGGACACAGTCTGCTGGGGAGGGGAGAGTCTGTCTGAGGGGGACACAGTCTGTCTGGGGAGGGGAGAGTCTGTCTGAGGGGGACAGAGTCTGTCGGGGGAGGGGAGAGTCTGTCGGGGGAGGGGAGAGTCTGTCTGAGGGGGACATAGTCTGTCTGGGGAGGGGAGAGTCTGTCTGAGGGGGACACAGTCTATCTGGGGAGGGGAGAGTCTGTCTGAGGGGGACACAGTCTGTCTGGGGAGGGGAGGGGGAAATCTTTCTGAGGGAGGGGAGGCTGAGTCTGAGGTGGGGAGAGAGATGCCCCAGATTCTGCAATCCCTGAATCAGGATACTGAATGTGATAAAATCACCCAAACCCCAGAGAGAAAACATAGACACAGGCTGGGCAGGTTAGTGCTTTAAACTCTGCTCTCACTCAGCTTAGTCTGGGATGAACCCCCTTCACTCAATCATCAGACCAGTGTTTGCACTGAGGATGATTTCTGTACTCGGGGTACAGATGCACGAAATATCCCTTTCCATGTGTGAGTTGTGACTATAGAGTAGTCTGGTTTGTTCAGTGTAACTTAGTTTCATTAACAATTAAAACATCTTATTTTAATTTTCAGTGTGACACCATTTTCTGAAGCCTTGTTCATCATATTCTTACACCATGGAAGGTAAGAGAATCTCAGTTTATTGTGTTGTAGCATTGCAATTATTTTGTGCTCTTTAAAATAAATTGCATTCCTAGAACATAGAACATTACAGCGCAGAACAGGCCCTTCGGCCTTCGATGTTGCGCCGACCAATTATGAAAAAAGCAATGACCCTCCAAACTAAACCATTCCTTTCTCTTCCATAAACTTATCAACTAACCTCTTAAACGCCACCAAACTTGGCGCATCTTCAACTGCCGCAGGCAGGGCATTCCACTCCCTAACCACCCTCTGGGTAAAGAACCTCTGATATCCATCCTTTAACTATCACCCCTTAATTAAACATCAATGACAAATATAGAATTTATAGAATTATATAGTGCAGAAGGAGGCCATTCAGCCCATCAAGTCTGCACTGACCACAATCCCACTCAGCCCTATCCTTGTTACCTCACACATTTAGCCTAGCTAGTGCCCCTGACATTAAGCACATCTTAGTCAATGGGAGGAAACCGGAACACCTGGAGGAAACCCCACACAAACACTGAGCAAACATACAGACTCAGCACGGACAGTAATCCAAGCCGGGAATCGAACCCAGGTCCCTGGGCTGTGAGGCAGCAGTGCTAACTACTGTGCCATGCATAAACAGGGTTGCTTTCAAAGCCAGAGACCAGAATGAACCCTGATTCATGTAATATGTTTTTTCATGGCAGGTACTGAGGACATGGATCTACTGGCATCTCTTTTGGATGAGAATGAAGAGGTCGACGTTGTGGCAACATCAGCGTATTCCCAAGGTGAACACAGTGTGGAGCAGAGATCACTTAGCGAGGATGATGAATGGGATGAGCTGTTTGATGGAGATGAAGACAATGTCCAGGCGACAGAAATCAGTGCTCTCTTTGGGGATGTGGATGACTTGATAGAGGAAGAAGAGGAGGAGAACAAAGCAAGTGGTCAGAAACTTGACCAACCACAGATTGTTTCTGATCAGAAGAAGCCAGAAAAATCCAAAGTTGAATTAGAAGGTATTTCATAATTAATGCGCTGCTGAGTCTGTTTTCCATCTACAGTTTACCACAGAGACAACCACATTACTCAGTTAGATACTGCTCCTGAGAAAAGGCATTTGAATGGAGTCCATAAGCTGAAAAATTAGTAAAATAAGATAATTTTCTCTACTAGTTGGTGGTCATTAGCCCACTGACAAGCTAATAATTCCAAATTTTTACTCAGAATCGTTGGGATATGGAATAGACTGCCTGCTGTGATAGTGGAGTGGACACGGTAAGTCTGACAACACCAGATTTAAGTCCACCAATTTATTTGAGAGTAAACTCGCAAGCTTTCCGTTCACCTGACAAAGGGGCAAACCCCAAAAGCTTGTGAGTTTACTATCAAATAAATCGGTTGGACTTAAACCTGGTGTTGTCAGACTTCTTACTGTGTTTACCCCAGTCCAACGCCAGCATCTCCACATAGTGGAGTGGGACAGTTTAGAACTTTCAAGCAGTTATTGGGTAGGCACATGGAGCACTCCAGAATTATAGGGAGGGGATAGCTTGATCTTGGGATTGGTCATAGCTCAGCACAATATTGAGGACTGAAGGGCCACTGTATTGTGCTGTAATGTTTCTATTTTTTTAATAATGTCAGGCTGTGGATTATCACCTAGGCAAATGGGCAATGCTACTCCTATTAGGTGGTTAGATAGAGGAAGTGACACAGAGGCAAGAGTGTATTTTGGGAACAAAGTGTCCATGCACAGTGCCAGAGACTCTTTAAGGCAGTGGTTTTCAAATGTTTTTAGCACAAAATCACTTTTAGCTTTAAAATGCAACACAAGACTTACTCTTAAAAAATTGACTTTACTAAAAACCACCACCACTACCACCTCCCTGCCAAAATGTATTCATGCATAAATCTCACCACATCCTCAGACAACCGTTCCATCTTTTTGGCTACTGTTAAAGTGCCAAGCTGCTCTTAATGGTTGTCATTGGGGTTTCTAAGATGGTACCTGAGCGTGGCGACTTCTTACAAGCTGTGACCAGTCTAATTCTATCTTGATCTAAAATTTCATTTTAACTCTTTTAAACTCATTCTGCACTCTTTCGTTTCCTTCTCTATGCAGGCATGCTTTATCTGTAAAGCGTGCAAGAAACAATACTTTTCACTGTATATTAATACATGTGACAATAACAAAGCAAATCAAATAAAATCTTTGAACAAGCGATCAGCAGCAACTGTCATAACCTCCTTGATAACTTCACCACCGGTCAGCGGTTTTTATGTTTTGCCTGCACATGGTTAATACTGAAACGGCTTCTTTGCTAATCTTGCCTTTAACCGTAGGTTTTAAAAAGAGTGATTATTGAACTTGCAACATTCCATAGAATCCTATATTTGGTCTATCAAGTCTGCACTGACCACGATCCCACCCAGGCCCTATCCCCATAACCTCATGGATTTACCATAGCTAGACCTCCCTGACAATAAGGGGCAATTTAGCATGGCCAATCTACCTAACTCACACATCTTTGTTCCGTGGGAGGAAACTGGAGCACCTGAAGGCAACCCATGCAAACATGAGGAGAATATGCAGACTCCCCACAGACAGTGACCCAAGCTGGGAATCAAACCCAGATTCCTGGTGCTAACCACTGTGCCACCATGCCGCCATCCCTTTTAACTCCCCAACTTTGTGTCCAAATAGCACTGTTTTATGGGAATTCTTTTTGACATTTTGCATGTATTGTCTTGTGAAGCTGTTCCATATTACTTCTTTCATAGAACGTAGAACATTACAGCACAGTACACGCCCTTCGGCCCTCGATGTTGCGCCGACCAATGTAACCAATTTTATGACCCTCTGTCCTAAACTATTCCAATGCTATCCATATGCCTATCCATTGCCCATTTGAACGCCCTTAAACTTAACGAGTCCACAACTGCTGCAGGCAGGGCATTCCACGCCCTTACTACCCTCTGAGTAAAGAACCCACCTCTAGCATCTGTCCTATAACTACCACCCCTTAATTTAAAGCTATGTCCCCTCATGCTATCCATCTCCATCCGAGGAAAAAGGCTCTCACTATCCACCCTATCTAACCCTCTGATCAACCCTCTTTCACTCAAGGCTGCACTCTGATGACAAATGAGACAAATTGTGTTTGACATTGGTAAAAATAAGTTCACTTTCCCATTCATGATAGAAATGGTAGGTTTTTGTCTGCTTGGAGGTTCCTATCTCCTTGCTTATCATTTTGTCTTCACACAATGTAGTCCTCATTTTGGACTTGCGATTCAGCAGTCAGTGAGCTGATTTCTTATCCTCATGAGAAACCTGGGTTCCTCACATTTTCTACAGCCAATAACAATCGACTAGTCACAACTCCAAGATCCTCCAGTTTCCTCCTACAGTTCAAAGATAGGAACATAAGGATTAGGAACAGAAAAACGCAAGTTCAGCCCTTCAAGCCTCCTGTTCCATTCAATCATATGGCTGATATCTCCCTGGCTTCAAATCCATCTCCCCATCTATTCCCCATGTCCATCTTTCCTTTTTTTTATTATAGATAGTCTATCTCTCGTGAAATCATTCAAAGTGTGTATGTGCTATGTTGATTAACCATGCTAAATTGCCCCTTAGTTGCAGGGGACTTGCTAGGGTAAAAGCGTGGGGTTGCAGGAATAGGGCCTGGGTAGAATTGTTGTCGGTACAGACTCGGTACTGGAAGAATTCTATGACTTGTTGATTGCAATTGATAATTTGGAAAATTCCAGACATCACAAAAAACTTCCATTTCTGTAGCACATTTCTCGACTTTAAGTCATCCAAGATCAATGCTTTTGAAATGTAGTCACTGTTGCAATGTAGAAAACACAACAGCCAATTTGTGCCCAACAAGGTCAACAAACAGCAGTGTGATAATGACCAGATAATCAGTTTCATAAAATAAATATTTTATTTATCTGTCACACTTGAAATTGAGCAATATTTTGTAACCTGCTAACAATAATAGAACGCACCGATTTATTTTGGGAAAAAAAATGCAGTTTTTTGTTTTCACACTAAATGTTTTGGAGATTGATGTGAAAGAAAAGTGCATCTGTGGAACCTGTGGACTATAAAATAGAATTCCTATAGTACAAAAGGAGGCCATTTGGCCCGTTGAGTGTGCACCAATGATAATCCTGCCCAGCTTCTTTTCCTGTAATCCCGCATATTTATCCTGCTTGCCCCCTGACACTAGGGTCGATTTAGCATGGTCAGTCAACCTAACATCTTTGGACTTGGGAGGAAACCCGTGCAGACGCTAGGAGAATGTGCAAACACACAGTGAGGCCGGAGTTGAACCCAGGTCCCTGGTGCTATGATGCAACAGTGCTGGCCACTGTGCTACCCTATATAGTGTACACTGATTTATTTATTTGAAAAAAAACTAGTGAGCTTTTCTGCTTATACATCGAATGTTTTGGATATTGATGTGGAAATGTGCACATGCTGAACCTGTGGAATATGCCATGAGGGAACAAGCAGCAAGAGCAAAAATGCACTTTGTGAAAACTTGAATATATGCAAAGAAATATCTAACATTACATGAGTGATTTCAAGCCTGCATTATGTGTAAGATTTATGAAGTTACATTTATTTTCTGATACTAGTAAGGAATTGGCATGGGAAAGTGTTTCTATGGATTAGAAGAACTTCTGTCTTTCTTTATGGGAATTGCTTTGCATTGAGCAGACAAGAGAAGGTCAATCCATAAATGCAAACAACTTTGCAGACCGAGTGCTATTTATATTTTATGTGCTTGGAGGCTTGAAAGCTCCTTAAGTATCCTTGCATATTTTTTCCCTCAAGTGGAATTGGAGCAAATGAAGAATCAGATGGAAAAGTTACAGAGGCAGTTGGCAAAGGTTGCAGATGGCCCAAAATCCATCGTCCGTTCTGGGAAAAGCTCACCTGAAAACAAGCTGAAATTACCAGGTATGGATCAATATGCGGGCCATACTGAGGTCCCTGCAAAGGAAGCTGGATTCATGAATGAACTAGTGCTGATATGTTTCAGGTTCTAGATGTATCTTCATTCCAAAGGAGCTGTCCAGAATCCAGCTCTTGGAAGTTGGTGTATGCCTCATAGAGGCGGTTTAATTTTACTGCAATACCTTTGCAAAAAGGATTTGAGATGTGTCTTTTTGCTAATGTGTTGCACTATTTTTAAGTTGAAAGTTGGAAATTATATGCCAAAATGTGCCACGTTGCACCATTTAATTGCGAATAGACTCATGACAGGAAGAGTGCAAATCTTCATGTGGAATTATGTGGCGACCAACAAAACTTACTGGTCTGATTTGATCTAGAGCTTGTTTTGCATGGTCACCTTCTATTGTTTGACATTTAGAAAATCAGTTCTCCAGCCCTCATGATGTCATTATAAAGTTCATGACTAATTTGTACAGTGACTTAGGGGTTGCAGCAAAAACAACATTCTTCTGAAATTGGACTTAGACCTGTTTGTTTAGATGGTGCAGGAGTTTCAGTTCATATCTGAACCAGTTGATGCAACAGCAAGAATTATCACTGAATTAATTCATCATATCAGTATTGTTAGGGTCCTGGAATAGAACCCCAATTTGCATTTGGAATTAAGATAGATCCCACAGTTTTTCTTTTTTGGCATAAATGTGAGGAAAGGGTACTTCCTTTCAGGGACGATTCCATTGAAAAATTAAGGATCTTTTTGTGTAAAACAAACTTTACTTAATAACACAATTGAAATATAACTAACAAATGAAGTGGCCTAACTGTTAACAATTGAACAATATTTAAAATTGAAAGGAAGCAGTTTTACTTTTTATCTTCTGCCTTTTTTAGTTACAAATAAGCATCTCAGTTTTAGTACTAGACTTATTTCTTCACTATTAAGATTTTTAATTTTTTTTTTCAACAGGTAGAGCTATACATACTTCACAAAATATAAAGGAAAGCCCGTCTTTCCAGGAAGCTCTCCGTATGCCTTCTCCCATTCCTAAAAGTAGACCACTCAAAACCAAGACCTGCAAGACCCAGCAATCCGCAAATCCAAAAGCGGGTAATTGATCCAATGCTTTTTGCTTATTAAAAATGTATTTATTTATAAATGTGTGAAAATGGCAAGCAAGTGAAAAGCCAGACTGGTCCACCAGACCCTGCTGCATGTAGTTAAATGTCAAGGTTAGCTTCTGGCCGAACAACTCAAACTGAGGTGGAATAACATCAAAATAAAAATGGCCAAAGAGGTACCTGCTCTTGCTTGGCTCTGGAAATTTTACAAAGTAAATTATTTTTGGTACATTATATTTGTACTGTTTTTCAAGGACAGGGTTTTGATTAAGTCAGTTGGCTAGAGTTTGGATCAGAATAACATCAACTGATTAGTAGTTCATAGAGACCTGTCTTGCTCCAGGCTTGACGTGTAGTGGTTTCCCTAGCTATATAGCCACTTATCTCTCTCTGGTGAAGAGAAGTATCTATGGTCCCTGATATTGTTAACTATCTTTAGATGAACAAAATAGTATACATCTTTTTGGGATGCAAAATAGTAATTTAATTATCTATTCAAAATTTGCTATCTAGTTGAGGGCAGAAATAACTTTTTGCTCTTATTAATTGGCAAATTATGTGTCATTGTAGAACTACTTGGACATATGTTAAATATCTGAGAAACAATTTGCTATGATTAACAGCAACAAACAGGAAGGCTGGGTAATTTCTAATACCTGTGTAACACCATACCATATTCTTTCTCTTCTGTTTCTTCTTAATTTTTTAGTTATTTTTGAGAAGTTAATATTTCCTCTAACATTTCAGCAGCTTACTATTCAGGTCTTGGCAGATACCTGTTCAGTTTGGGATTATATGAATTTTGAAATAGTATATGTAATATCTACTATGGTATTTAATGTTTATTGCCTGGCTGTAGATTTAACATTTCCACCAGAATTCTACTGCCCACAGAATCAGAGCGAGCAAGGGGTAGATAATGGAAATGTTCAATGACCTCTGGCAGGAATTTTCAGCTTTGCTCAAGTGAGGCCATAAAATCCCACCCAAATTCATGTGTTATGCAGATTTTCATGCAATGCAAGTATAATACTTGGGATTATCCAACAAAAGATTGTAATATGTCATTTAAATACAGTCAGGTAATGTAGTTAAAGACCTTGTTCCATTGATGGGCCCAACTCCTAGAAAATCTGGGTGTATCTTTCAGCTAAGCTGCAGTCTATTACATAGAGATCAAGAAATATTTATTGCTTTTGGGGATAGGGCAGGTTGGAGAGGGAAGACTATCCTCTCAAAGGTGGAAAAAGAAGCAGAGAAAACAAGATCATGTAGGAAACAGAGAAAGAGAGACCTGGTCTATTTTTGTAGGAGGAGAGAGGGAGAGAGACTTCCTTGATGATGTTGGATAAAGGACCTTTCGAGGAGAGAAGAACTCGGTCAATGCATGATCTGTTTAACGGAACTCCAGGAAGAAATATAATATTGTGGAGGGAACACTGAGCCTTTGAAATTGAAGCAATCCACTTCAAAAATTACATCATTTGTGTCTACAGTTTTATCAGTTTAATAGCAAGACAGCAATATGATTAAGTTTTTGTGAATATTTTTTCTTAGTTACAGAGAGAAAGAGTCCCACCCACACACAACCTGGAAGTAGACAACTACTTGAACCTCTGAAAACCAGCAACAAACCTAATACCATACATCAGAAACCTCCTGCAACAGCAGGAGACTGTGAAAGGCCAGGAACATCGAGGACTGCAAATTCTAACATAGCCGTGGATAAATTCTCTGGCTTGAGACTGAGGTATAGTAATTAATTTCTGTGTTTTATTTTTAAAAGTGTTAGCTATCATTATTTCTCCAATTGGGTTTCTCTACTGCTGAAAGATAACTCTCTTTCCTTAGCTAGTTATCTGTTGAGGTAACCAAACAACAAATGGATTGTTTATGCATTTCCCAGCATTTTTATTACCTGTTTTGTATGCTTTTGAGGGTAAAAGTGCAATGGGATTTTATTGAAGAAATACTTGCTTGCAATTAAAAGCATTTTTTTGTATTTAATCATAGAATCCCTATAGTGCAGAATAAGGCCATTTGGCCCATCAGATCTGCATGTTTCACAATCTTACCGAGACCCTATCCCCGTAACCCGTGCATTTACCCTTCTAATCCCTTAACATTAAGGGGCAATTTATCACAGCCAATCCACTTAACCTGTACATCTTTAGATTGTGGGAGGAAACCAGAGTATCTGGAAGAAACCCACACAGATACAGGGAGAATGAGCAGACTGCATGTGGGCGGTCCTCCGAAGCTGAAATTGAACCCACGTCCTTGGTGCTATGAGACTAGCCACTGTGCCACCTCTAATAGAATTTTAGTGTGTGTTGAAAAATGTTTTTAAAGAGCACCCTACATCATGGCAAATCCACACCACATTGCTTTACTTTGCATTTACAATGGCCATTGGGAGTGATCAGAAGGATCTGCTCAAACTTGTTCTGTTATTGCCGTTCTTTATGCAGATCATATGAGTATATTAAGTCTGTTCATATCTAATCACGTCAGCTGTCTTTTATACAGATGTAACCATACAGGCAGATTCAAATCTGTACAGATCTAATCACATTCCTCAATACAATGGATTTCCTATCATGTTTACTTAATAGGTCTTTACCAGAATACTATTACATTACTTTTGTGCTTGTAGTTTTTGTTTTGGGGCATAGGATACTGCCCTGAGGATCTCCTGCAATAATGTCCTGGAACTGAGGTGATTATCCTCCCAACAATCACAACCATCTTCCTTTGGGAAAAGCATGACTCCAATCAATAGAGTGTTTTCTTTCTGATTCTGACTGACTCCAATTTTGCTTCAGCTCTTTGATGTCACACTCAGTCAAATGGTGCCTCTGGAATTCATCTCCTTTGTCCATGTTTGAACAAAGGCTTCAATGACATCAGGAGTTGTGTGGCCCTGGTAGGATCTGAGCGTCAGTAAATAGGTTGTTGCTAAGCAAGTGCCACTTGATAGTATTGTTGCTGACCCCTGCCATTATTTTACCAATCATTGAGAGTAAATTGGGGTGGTAATTGGCCAGGTTAGATTTGTCCTACTGTTTTGTGGACAGGGCATAGCTGGGTAATTTTCCACTGACAGGTAGATGCCAGTGTTGTAACTGTACTGAAACAGCTTGGCTAGGGGTGTGACAAGTTCTGGAGCATAAATCTTCAGTACTAGTGCAGAATATTATCTGGGCTATTATTGAATTATGAAGTGCCTTCAACCACTTCTTGATGTCACGTGAAACGAATGGAATTGGCTAAAGACCAGCAGCTCTGATGCTGGGAACCTGCGGAGGAGACTAGATTCAAATGCACATCATGGAGCTTCTATTGTAGAAAACTTGTAGAATGACCCAATCGCTTTTTGGGTATTGACTGGAACAGACTGTGGAAAGAAACATCAGCAAGTACTAGATGTTGGAAACAAAACCAAAAAATACTTGGAATGTGCAGTCAATCAGCCAGTATCTGTTCTCTTCACAAGCTGACACTGTCCTGCTGAGTGGTTTCAGCAGTTTCTGTTTTACTTTGCTAACCGGAAGGTTGCGTGTTAAATTGCATTATTAGTTTTTTTTTTAATTAGTTTTGCTAGTCCTCTAAGCAGTCACTAGGTGGAGCACTATCCACTAGAAGAAAGAGCTTGCAACCTCAGAACATTCCAATGCACTTCACATTCAATGGATTAGTTTGACATTTAGTTGAAACGATGGAAGAGAATAGCAGCAGGATCAGTCAGTAAAGTAGCAGGAATGTGCCATTATTACATCAATTGCAATTCAAAATTGAGATTAGCTGCTGAGATGTCTATACTCTGTGCCATTCTAACTGACGGAGAAAAGGATTTCCAAAAGGCTTTGGTCAGAATATCGTGATTATTGCAACTGTAATGATTCAAGAAGCACAATTGGAAAGAACATAGTTTATCAAAGTTATAACCGCCACCATGTGTACACACATTAGTCCCTGCTAACGATCACAGTTCAGCAGGCCCAGTCCTCGGCCTACCTTAGAAAAGGAATAAGTTCCAGCTGGGAAGGCTACTCACTGCCTGTTATCACAGGAATTTGGACTCAGTGAGCCTTACAGAGATCAATCAGTGATTCCCATGGACCCCTTGGGAGCTAAAACTTTGTTCCATAAACAGTGCACTCCAGGTCAGGGCAGCAGGATGAAAACAAAGAATCAGTTACCCCGTGGTGATTATCAAATAGCAAGACATGAGGACATATTACGCTAATGAAGGATTGGTTTTCTATTGGCTAAGAAAGGGCAACGATTGGTGGATGTGTATGTCAATGAAAGATGTAAAAAATCTCTTGTTCCTGGTTTGTTGTGATTGACTATAACTGCTGAACTGTTTCTCTGTAATCCCAGAGCTGCTCCGGTCATCCGGTGTTGGCCATTGAGAGTTCTCCTTGTGCATGAGTAATTAAAGATCTTGCATTGGATTCATGGTGTCCAGCACTGTTTGTGTTAAGAGTGGACTGAGTGTGCCTTTAGATTGCTGATACCCAAGAGAACGCTAACATTATCACAGTAACCTTGATTAATGTTCTTTATTTAAAGAAATCTAGCCATTGAGAATTATCATCAGGTTAAACTGTAAGATGTTTCTGTTCCACCAGGAACCCGATAGTTTCATCAACAGAGATGGAGCGAAGGATGCGTGGTCGAAAGCTGATCCGGCTCTCCCAGCTGCGTTCAAAACTTGCAAGTGAAAACTTGGAGGACACGGACTGGGTTACATTTGCAGTTATCATTAAGAAGATTACACCACAGAGCTCTAACAATGTATGTACAATATCTGAAGATGGATCAACATTTGGAGATATTTCTAGCCTTCCATGATTTGCATACATTTCACTAAGCATAATTCTTCTATTCATATCTTAATTATTGACAAATTTCAAATGTACCATGTTGTACTATCACTGATAGCAGCTGGAACTGTTGCCGTGTACACAATTCGATTCAGCACCCTGTATGAGAAAATAATCAGCTGGAGTTATCACTTTTAATCACTGTCCAGTAATTCTGGCTGGATATGCATGTGTTGTGGATTATTCTTGAAGCCAGGATTGGGTTTGATTGCAAATTATCCCACATTGCAATTGCTGGCAGCGAGTCATGCTGAAAGCTGCATAAGTAATAGTCAAAAAAATGCTGAAAACGCTGATCATGTCAACCAGCAAGAGTGGAGAAGCAAAATTAATGTTACTTACAGGTCAATAATCTTTGACCAAAACTGGAAGATGAACAGCTATTTAACAAGTATATAGCCAGAGAAAAGGTGAGTGAGGTGGTGTCAGGAAGTGAACAAAAGGTAAGCCCTGTGACAGGGCAGAAGGCAAGATTGATTAAATGGCATTAGTGATATTGGTGTAAGGTAAAATTAGGTAATGGCTATCTATCTGGGCCCCATCTCTAAGGAAGGATGTGCTGGCTTGGAAAGGGTAGTAAGAAGCCTCACAACACCAGGTTAAAGTCCAGCAGGTTTATTTGGTCTCACAAGCCACAAGCTTTCAGCGCGCTGCCCCTTCATTTGGTGAATGGGAGTTCTGTTCACAAACGGCATATAAAGACATACAAATTTGACTTACAAAATAATGATTTTGTAAATTGTTTTTTTGTAAATTTTGTCAATCATTATTTTGTAAATTGAGTTTGTATATCTTTATATGCCCTGTTTGTGAACAGAACTCCCATTCAGCTAATGAAGGAGAAATGCTGCAAAAGCTTATAGTTTGTACTGTCAAATAAACCTTGGACTTTAAACTGGTGTTGTGAGACTTCTTACTGTGCTTACCCAGCCCGATGCTGGCATCTCCATGTTTTGGAGGGTACAGAGGAGATTCACAAGAATGATTCCTGAATTGAAGAACTTGTCTAAGGAACAGTTGAAGACTCTGGGTCTGTACTTGGAGGTTAGAAGGATGAGGGTGGATCTAATTGAAACTTACAGGATTCTGCGAGGCCTGGATAGAGGGAATGTGAAGAGGATGTTTCCACTAGTAGGAGAAACTAGAACCAGAGTGCACGACCTCAGGCTAAAGGATCAGTTATTTAAAACAGAAATGAGAAGGAATTTCTTCAACCAGAGGATGATGAATCTATGGAACTCTTTGCAGCAGAAGACTATGGAAGACAGGTCATTGAGTGTCTTCAAGACAGAGATAGATAGGTTCTTTATTAATAAAGGGATATGAGGTTATGAGAAATGGCAGAAGAATGAGACTAAAATATCAGCCATGATCGAGTGGGGGAGCAGACTCGATGGGCCAAATGGCCTAATTCTGCTTCTATGTCCTATGGTCTTTTGTTAAAGTGCATGTTGAGAGGAAAACTGGTGAAGGAAAATAACTACTGTTGGTTTTAAAATATACAATTTGATTTGATTTATTATTGTCACGTGTACCAGGATACAATAACAAGTATTGATTCTTGCATGTTATACAGACAAAACCAACAATTATTCTTAGAGTAGTTAGAGTATTGGAGATATACAGTGCAGAAACAGCCCTTTGGCCCAACTTGTCCATGCTGACTAGATTTCCTAAACCGAACTAGTCCCGTTTGCCTGTGTTGGGCCCATATTCCTCTAAACTTTTTCCATCCATGTACCTCCCAAATGTCTTTTAAATCTTGTAATTGTACCTGTCTCTATCACCTCCTCAGCAGCTCATTCCACATGCACCACTCTCTGTGTGAACAAGTTGTCCCTCAGGTCCTCTCTAAATCTTCCCCTCTCACCTCAAATTTATGCCCTCTAATTTTGGACTCCCCTACTCTGAGGAGAAGACCTTGGCTATTTATCTTATCCATGTCCCTCATGATTTTATAAACCTCTATAAGATCACTCCTCATCCTCCTACCCTCCTGGGGAAAAAGTTCCAGCCTTTCATAGGGAAAAGGAAAGTGGAGGGTGCAGAATATAGTTAGTTCAATTTGGTGTAACATGGAACAGGATAATCACTAGTTGTTCCACAACTTAGGACAGTCTTTACATCTTGCTTACAACTTTTTTGCTCAGGAGTTGCTAGATTTTCCTCACTTCAAACCATAGAAACACGGTAGTATAGTGGTTAGCACTGCTGCTTCACAGTGCTAGGAACTGGCTTACTGCTTGTGTGGAATTTGCTCATTTTTCCTATGTCTGTGTCGGTTTCCTCCGGGTGCTCTGATTTTCTCCCACGTTCGGAAAGATGTGCTGGTTAGGTGCGTTGACCCGAACAGGCACCGGAGTGTGGCAACTAGAGGAATTTAGCAGCAACTTCATTGCAACGTTAATGTAAACCTTACTTGTGACTGATTAAATAAATTTTGAAAAAACAAAGAGCAAAACCAGTCAGCTATTTATATCTGAGCAAACTATCTAAAATTATCCACTTCTCCCACAGTTATAGAGGTTTATAAAATGTTGGGAGGGATAGATAGGGTGGACTCTGAGACTATTTCCCCGAGCTGAAATGGTCACGACGAGAGGACACAGATTTAAGGTGCAGGGAAGCAAATACAAAGGAGATGTCAGGGGTAGGTTTTTCACTCAGAGGGTGGTGAGTGAATGGAACCGACTGCCGTCGGAGGTTGTTGAGGCAAACTCACTGGGGTCTTTTAAGAGACTTCTGGATGAGTATATGGAAAAGAATAGGATAGGAGGTTATAGATAGGTCTATGGATTGGTAGATGTGATCGGTGCAACTCGTGGGCCGAAGGGCCTGTTTGTGCTGTATTGTTCTATGTTCTCTTCATTTTCTTTATATATCTGTAAACTGTTTTTATTACTTATTGTCAACAGGAACTTTAACACATAATCTAGGCTACAGAGGTGCTATCTTTCAGATACCCTCAGGTGAATATAAAAGATGGCATATTGCTATTTTGAAGAAGTATAGGACAAATTCTCTGCTGTGTCCTGTTCAGTATTTCACCCCAGTGAACAGCACCAGAAACAGATAATCAGATTATTATCACATTGCTGTTTGTGGGAACTAGCTGTGTGCAAAATTGTCTGCTACGTTTCATATGTTACCACAATATTTAAAGTATTGGGCAGTACAGTGGCACAATAGTTAACATTGCTGCCTCACAGTGCCAGGGACCTGGGTTCAATTCCTGGCTTGGGTCACTGTCTGTGTAGAGTTTGCACATTCTCCTATGTCTGCATGGGTTTCTGCCAGTGCTCTGGTTTCCTCCCACAATCTCAACATGTGCTGGTTAGACAGATAGACCATACTAAATTGCCCCTTAGTGTCAGAGGGACCAGCTAGGGTAAATGCATAGGGTTATGGGGATAGGGTCTGGGTGGGACTGTGGTCAGTGCAGATTCAATGGGTCAAATGGCCTTCTTTTGCATTGTAGGGATTCTATAGATTCTATTTTACTAAGTCAGAAAAGCCTTTGGGTGATCTGTGGTCATGAAAGTCAAGCAAATGTATTTTTTCTTTAAGATCGAATACTCCCTGGTTAGATATAGTGCTGCTGCCACCTACAAGAGTGTCCTAACAGCAACTTTGGAATCACCTCCTTAGAAAATAACTGAATTTTCCTGTTTCTTACAATGCAACTTCTCCAGCTAATGCACTGAAGATTATTATTTGGTGCAAGTTTTAAACTGTGAGCTCATGAGGAGGAACTGAATTGAGACTGTCCAGATGCATTTCACTCTGGAAGATACACCAGTTTCTGAGGTGATAGGTCAATACCTACATCACTGTACCACCCACCGTACAATTTTGTTGTGCGTATGAGACTATCTTAAATAAATCTGAAGTTATATTTTTGCAATAATGTTGAATTAGGATTTGTGTTGTCGTTACAGGGTAAAACATTTAGTATCTGGCATTTGAGTGACCTGCGGAGCAGCAACTTGAATTTGTCCCTCTTTCTCTTTGGAAATGTTCACAAAGATCTTTGGAAGACAGAAAAAGGAATGGTTATTGGACTCTTAAATGCGAATCCTATGAAATCCAGGGATGGATCAGATGAGGTGGGTAAGGAAGTGGCACAGTGGTATTGTCACTGCAATAATGATCCAGAGAACAGGGAGCAATTTCTGCCATTCTATCCACCGTAAAAATCATGGCGAACAAGGGGTGGGCTATGGAAAGGTCCATTGACCTCAGGCAGAATTTTCCAGTCTCAGAGCAAATGCAACCAAAAATTCCTTCCCCAGGAGTAATGCTCTGGAGACCTGAGTTAGAATTCCACCATGGCAGATGGTAAAATTCGAATCCAATAAAATGTGGAATTAAAATGATGGCCATGAAACCATTGTCGATTGTAATTAAAACACATCTGGTTCACTCTAGCGGAGAAAATCTGCCAACCTTCCCTGGTTTGGCCTAAATGCGGCCTACAGATCCACAACAATGTAACTGATTCTTAAATATTCTCTGACTAGCAAGCCAACTCAGCTCAAAGTCAATTAGGGATGGCAATAAATGACCAGTGATGCCCATATCACGAAAAAGTAAAAAAGCACAGAACTTACTTCAGTGATGTACAATTTTACTATAGTTTTAATACTGTTAAGCATTTTTAAACAGTTCATTAAGAATCCAAGCTTATTTGGAAAGTTTTTGTTAAAAATAAATTATCTTTTGATATTTGTTGGAGAGGCACACAAGTGTTGATAGTTACTCCATCCACCAATGGGACTGATGTGAATTGCAGCCAATAAGTTTCTAGAATTTTGCTTGATCGTGCCATCAAGAAACTTCGCAACATTGTAATTGATACACAGTCATTTTTGCAACTCAAGTATATTTTAATGGCTTCACGTTTCTCTGTTTATTGGCGCAGATTTGTCTGTCTGTCGACCACCCACAGAAGATCCTGATCATGGGTGAAGCCTTAGACATGGGAACCTGCCGAGCGAGAAAGAAGAATGGAGATCCCTGTACGCAGATAGTAAACTTGGTTAGACCCTTTTTGCTCAACTTAATCAATAGCTTACATTAATGGTTAAATACACAACCAGTTTTCATTTGGAATAGTTCCTACAGTCTGTGTATCAGTGTCTTTCATTCAAATAGACCTGTTGGGTGGTTTTTCCATCTTGCCCGCCACGGGAATCATAGGGGCGGGGGCGGATCATGCAAAAGTCCATTGACCTCGGAGGGGGGGGTGGAATTTCTGCCTTTGGGGCAAGCGTGGCTGGAAAATCCTGCCCCTTGATTTTAACAATGTTTATGTAACCTAGAGTTAAGATAAACTAAAATATCTTTTGTTTTGAATAGACAAATAGACGAAGTGTTCTCTGTTATCGGATAAATTTATCTGGTGGGTATGTGGAGTTGTGTAGTTTTTGTTTTTATATTTGTAAACCAAGGAATGTGATGAAGGGAGAGAAATTTGTAACATTCCACTGGTATGTTTACTCATTTTGTTTGAATTGAGGTTAACCAGAGAGGTACAGTTATGCTTTTTTTGACAACCTGTCCTGCAATGAGAACTGTTGATGTTGTTAATGTTTATGGTTAGTCTCATAATTGCTGACCTATATGTAAGATGCAGCAAAATTATTACTCAGTGAGACTGGGGATCTGAATTCCAGTGGTGTTATTGCATCCTTAGTTTTATTGATGTTCTTATATTTTTGAGAACTTTTAAATGTCTGTTTGTTTGTATTTCCTTGGTTTACAAATGTAAAAAGAAAGCTAGACGATTCCAAGTCTCATAGAGCAAATTTATCTGATGGTGGAGACAGGGTTGATGCACAAGCCAGTCTCTTCGTATTTTCAAGACGACTTGTTTATCTCAAGTTCAGACTGTTCTAGTGAATCCACGGTTATATTCAGGATTTTGAAAATGAAAAGTATAAGGTTACGGCATAGTAAAACTCAATTTTGGTCATGGATTAATAAATCTAGTGCAAAAGAAGTTGATCAGAAACTAGATAAATTGAAATTGCACTGTTATTGTCTCAATGTTGTGATATCAGGTGTTGATATCTCATTCCTTGTGACCTTGGAGAGTGCAGACAGTTACTGACAGTACTTTGTGTACACAAGAACTTGGCTGAACAATAATTTATATTTCTTTAGTATCTTAAATGTAATAAAATGACCCAAAGTACTTCACAAATACATTATAAATAAAATATGACACCAAGCCACTATAAGGAGATATTGGGTTAGAAGAATAAAAACTTGGTGGAAATTGGATTTAAGGAGGACCTTAAAAGTATGAAAAAGAGGAGAAAGTTTGAAGGTAAGAATTGTTGAGCTTAGGAGCTACGTAACTGAAGGCATGATGACTAATGATGAAGCAGTTAAAGTTGGAGGTGCTCAAGAGACTGGAGTTAAATGTGCACAGATATTCAGGGTTGTGAGGCTGAAGGAGATTATACGAATAGGGAGGGGACATGCCGCATGATAGTAAGACAATTGAATATGCTAGGTTTAAGACTGGGCATGTAGCAATTCAGGAATAAATGTCATTTTGTAGAATTTTATTATTTCCACTAATTACCTATTACCTACTGCAAAACGTAGTGGGTGGGATTTTTCTCCCTCTCTGTGGCATGTTTCATAGCAGTGGGAGGTGGCACACTGCTCGCAGATAGCAGCATCTTATGGTCCTGCCGCTATCAACGGGGTTTCCTATTGAATGCAACCCCCTCTACTGGGAAACCCATGGCGGGAGTGCACTGTCAATGGAATTGTAAAATCCTACCGGTGAGCAGCAGCAAGGTTTTGGCGATAATCACATTATATTATTGCTGCATGAGCCAAATGTATGTTTTGATGAAATACTACCCTGTTTAAAATGTCGCCACAGAGCTCATTTGGGAGCACTCTTACCTCCAAGTCAGAAGGTTATGGATTGAAGCCATACTCCAGGACTTAAGTATAACCGCCAATACTTGGCATTCCAGTACTTCACTGAGGAAGTGCTGCACTGTTGGAAGTGCAGCACTTTTTGATACAATGTTAAACTGAGGCCTTGCCTTCTCTATCAGGTGGGTGTAAAAAATCCATGGCACTATTTTTAAAGAGCAGGGGAATTTGTCAGTCACTTTCGATCTCTCAATCGACATCACAGAAACAGATTATTTGGTCATTGTTACATTGCTGTTTCAGGAAATATTCTGTATTCAAATTGGCTGCTATATTTCCTACTTCACAACATTTTCATTTGCTGAACAGGAGCTTGGGATATCCTGAGAGTTTTGAAAGTTGCTACGCAAATTCAAATACTTCTTGAAGTGGAATTCTTCACAGCTTTGATTGGTTCATGTGATCTGTAAAGATGTTAGTTTTTATTCTTGGTTCCTGGGTGAATTTGTTCAGCTTTTGTAAATCTGGTGTATAGTGGTAAAAGGATTTGCTTTTACTGGAAAAAAGTTAATAGTAAATAAGACGTGAATGCTGTTTCCTGTGATGAAAGATGGAAAAGTTATTTTGGACTCTACCTTATGCCAACTGAAGTTGCTATTTCATAGTGGTTATCAAATTTTAATGATTTTAACAAAGATCACATTTTGAAGCAGACTTGGATTGAGGGAATTTAAACAGGGCGGCACAGTGGTTAGCACTGCTGTCTCACAGCGCCAGGGACCCGGTTCAATTCCCGACTTGGGTCACTGCTGGTGTGGAGTCTGCACATTCTCCTTGTGCCTGCGTAGGTTTCTCCGGGTGCTCCGGTTTCCTCCCACCGAACAAAGATGTGCAGATTACGTAGATTGGCTAATTAAATTGCTCCTTAGTGTCAGGAGGGACTAGCCAGGGTAAATGTGTGGAGATAGAGCCTGGGTGGATTATGGTTGGTATTGACTGAATGGTTTTCTGTACCATAGGGATTCTATGAAAAATAAGCAATGTTATTTCTCAATTTCTAGTTGCAGGTTTCCTCTTTACTTCTTTAAGTGGAACATTAGCTAGTATTGAGCTTAATCTGCACTTCACTTTTTTACGTTAACTTTCAGTGTACTTCCTTTGCTTTCAGATGGATTGTGAATACTGTGAGTACCATGTCAAAGCCCAGTACAAAAAACTTAGTGCCAAGCGAGCTGAGTTGCAATCCAGTTTCACTGGCCGTGCTCCAAACAAACTGCATGGCAAAGGCAGCAGCCTGAAAGAGAGGTTGTGCCAGCAAGGATTCCACTATGGAGGAGTGTCATCAGCATCATATGCAGCCTCAGTGTAAGAAAGTACTTGGAGTATTGTTGATTACTGAATGGAATATTTGTTTCAGCTATAATTTATCTTTCCCTCAGTAAATTCTTAAACCATGTTTAGTACAGCATGGGCTATTCTACATATGCAAGTTGATACCATAAGACATAGCAGCAGAATTAGGCCACTCAGCCCATTGGGTCTGTTCCCCCATTCAATCATGGCTGATATTTTTCTCATCCCCATTCTCCTGCCTTTTCCCTATAACCCCTGATCCCCTTATTAATCAAGAACCTATCTATTTCTGCCTTAAAGACACTCAATGACCTGACCTCCACAGTCTTTTGCAGCAAAGGGTTCCACAGAACCCTTTGGTTGAAGAAATTTCTCCTCATTTCTGTTTTAAAAGGTCATTCCTTTGGTCTGAGGTTGTGCCCTCTAGTTCTAGTTTTTCCAAAAGTGGAAGCATCTTCTCCATGTCCACTCTGTCCAGGCCTTGCAGTATACTGTAAGTTTCCTCATCCTTCTAAACTCCATCGAGAACGAGCCTTCAACCGTTCCTCATATGACAAGCTCTTCATTCCAGGGATCATTTTTGTGAACCTCCTCTGGACTTTTCCAAAGCCAGCACATCTTTCCTTAGATATGGGGCCCAAAACTGCTCATAATATTCCAAATGAAGTCTTATACAGACTCAGAAGTACATCCCTGCTCTTGTATTCTAGCCCTCCTGCCATGAATGCTAACATTGCATTTACCTTCCTAACTGCCACCTGAATCTGAACATTGACCTTAAGAGATTCAGCTGACGTGTAGTGCTGCAAAGTTTTCAGTTTGCAGTCGGGACAGCTAAGACGTGCAAGAATGAGCATTAATTCTGTCACATTAAGATGCAATGCAACCAGTTACACAATTGCTATCTGCCCTAAACTAGCCAATTTTCCTAACAAAAAATGAAGAAATGACATGCAATACCTCATAATGTGATTCAGTCGGATAATGTGCCAATGAAGTGCCTTGGAGTGGTTTACTATGTTACGTAATGTCATGTCAGTGACCTCAGGTGAGTCCTTACTTGACAAAGGAGCAACACTCCAAAATCATGTGATTCCAAATAAACCTGTTGGACTTTAACCTGGTGTTATGAGACTTCTTACTGAGCTGAAGACTGTGATGCATGTTAGAATGTGAGCCCTGATGGTGAGGGTAGGCTGTTCAGTATTGGGAAGCCATTGTTGCTTAACTGAACATCGGTGAGATTGCTGCCCACAAAATGTCACCGAACAGCGATCAAGGGGGAAACTCTTTGCAGCCAAGGAATGCAGTGGTTAATTGTCACATCCCAAATGCTTCTCAAGTTGTGAGCAGCTGTCTCAGCGTGGCACAAGAATTAAAACAGATCCTTTGGCCTTATTGGCCTATATCTTTCAGGTGGTGTATTTACCACTGGGTCATTTTGGGAGCTGTCATTGGCAATTCATTAAATCTTTGATCACCAATATTTGGAGCTGAAAAAACTGAAACCAATAGAATTCCCACTGTTTTGATTTTTTTTTGGTTTGTAGACAAATAGATGATGAAAAGAAAATCTATAGCTAGCAAGAGTGCAGAATTAAATACCTTCTTTTAAGGTCATAAGTGTTCTTTATGGTTTGGTTCTGAAGTTAATAATGGCAATTTTACAGTTGATTTTTGTTTTTGTTTCACAGTCGGGCAGCAGGACCCCCCAAGAGTGTTCAGACGACTCTGACGCACATGGTGGTGAAAGGCACAGATGATATTGTTAGAGAAACTAAGAAGAAGATCGGTAATGTGAGCTAGAATTGTTTTTTGTAGTACAAAGAGGGAATATAAAGGAGCATAGTACCTTTTGGAAATAGAGAACCTAATGTACGCTTTTCAGAAATAGAGAACAAACATAAGTTGCAAAACGTGTTTCCTGTCCAAGAGGAGATAAATCGCCTTTAGAGCAACAAAGCCAGTCCTCTGGAATCCACATAACTCTATCATTGGATCATCATAATCATTATGAAGAGTGTATCAGTTCATTGACAATGCCCACTATTACTACAAACCAATTGAGGTGCTCTTTTTCAGATGAAATATTAAACCAAGCCCCTGCCAGTCCCCTCAGATGAATGAAAAGATTCCTGGTACTATTTGGAAGGGCAAGGGAGTTCTCCCCAGTATCCTAATATTTATCCCTCCATCAGCATCACACAAAAATAAAAATTAACTGGCTATTATCCCAGTGCTTTTGTTGAGAGCTTGCTGTGTGCAAATGGACCTTGGCCAAAGTTGCCTACTTTTTGAGAACAAATAGTTTGTTTATGAAAAATTCACTCTGGCCAGAAAAAATTTTGTTTACCAGCAATGTCAGATTTTTAGAAATGTAATACATATATATTGATCATAGCTTGCATTGTGCATCAGTGCTCAGGCTCCTTAAGAACATTGGGCCAGTTATCCACAATTCCTGTACTCCATAATCAATTGAGAAATAAAAGCAAATTACTGCAGTTGCTAGAATTTGAAACCAAAAGAGAAAACGCCGGAAAATCTCAGCAGGTCTGGCAGCATCTATAAGGAGATATTCCTAAAGAGCAGATATTCTGAATCAAGATGGTTCTTTCTCAAAGGGTCATTTGAACTCAAAATGTCAGCTGTTTTCTCTTTACATATGCTGCCAAACCTGCTGAGATTTTCCAGCATTTTCTCTTTGGAGTCATTTGAGAAAGATGTGTGGAAAAAGAAATGATTATGCAAGGTCCTTGCCCCAAATGAACTACCCTAGTCAAAGATAGCAGAACCCAAATTTAATAAAAGACAGGTGATTATAATAAAATGATAGATGAAACCAGGAATGCAACTGAGAATGCAATCACCTTTGGCAAATTGTGTTCCATCTTCTTTCATTCCCCTTTGATTCAGCATCCTTTGACACTGTAACCTCTCAATGTAAGCTACATTTCTACTACAGCACCTAAGGTCAAATGAAGCCACAGTGCTTTGTACCAACATTACAATCGTAGTTGAAAGTATATTCTAAGCTAAGGTTGTTTATAATCAACTCAATTTTCAAAGTCCAGAGTAGGGTGCCAGTAGGTTAGAGGGCTGCGGGGAGGAGGGGGTGTTTAGGCATTTAAAAACTGGCTTTGGAAAACATGCAAGAGTTTGTGGAATTATTTTTTCAGCATCTAAAATAACTGAACATGGAAGGTTTAGTAAAATTCCAGATGCAAAGTAATATATCTGAATTGTCACCGTCGCTAATAGATTTTGCGTGAAATTGCAGCGTTAGCAAATGGGAAGGAGATCATGGGCTGTTCAGAAGATTTTAAGGATTTAATGGAAATGCCTACAGTTGGAGCCCTCAACCTCAAGCAACACTTAAACAAGGCATCGATGAGAGGTCAGCTTGCCACTTGTACTATTCTTTTAATCAAACTGATTTTGTCTCACAGGTTCCGTTATCAATAATCCACTAGAAAAATAATGATATAAAGACATCATTTAAAATTGCATTTCATTCCTAGTGCCATTGAATTTCCAATTGTGAAAAGGCAACAAAAAATACTGGACTTGCCTCTGTCTTGGTGTTTTTGTGCTCTGATTTTTTTTTATATCCAAATTTCCATACCTGTGCATGGATGGGTCTAACTCAGCCAAACTTGTTCTTTTGGTACAGCTTTATTTTTAGTCTCACCATTAACTAGTGAAAGCAATTTTCTGTGCACTTCATACATGCGCTCTGGAATTTCTGACCTAAAAACATTTAATTACGGTGCCTATAATACTTATATGAGGCTTTTAAAATAAAAGCATTGTTCATTCGGGAGACAGTGTAGATCAGAAAATAGGGCTGGTGGGCAAACTAGTCTTGATGTGAGTCAGGATACAGACAGTAGACATTTGGAATGGTATTATCTGAATTTTATCCAGATATGTATTTTAATGTGTTTATACCAATAGAAGATAATTTGCACTGTTGGACTAATTCAAGATTTTAAACAACCAGTACACTCATTGAGCAAACTGTCATTCATTTTTGCCTGATTTTTCAGGTGGATCAAATAACATTACACAGCCAGGACCTTCGATCTTGTCAATATCTGCTTCTGAACTATTGAAGCAGCAAAAACATAAAATGTTGGAATCACGTAAGAAGAGAGCAGAAGAGATACAAAAAAGGTAATGTTGCAAGGTCAGTGGTCAGATTGGGAACATAAATTATACATCTTTTATAACTAGATTGTTGTTAACCATTCAAATTGAAAGAAAGCTTTATGATAAATTTATGTTAAATTCAAGAATTTCAGCAAGTGAAGGTGACGTGCAGTGATTTTAGGTGTAAGCTAGCTACTTTCAGTAATATTTTATTGCTTGTGTGTGATTGTAATACATTATTGCATTGGCTAATAATGTACTATGCCAAACACAGCTAGCCGTTAGTTTTGCTAATTATCAGTTGAAGTTAAGTACATACGGGTAGAGGACATTACTTGAGCACATATGAAGTAGTGTCAGGAGATGTATACCTGTAATGTTTCATTCTGAATAAATCCATCCCAAGTAAAACTGGTTTTGGATTTTTCCTTCACCGACTGGCTATCAGGAGTATAACAATGTTTACTGTGATAACAAAACTTCTTCCTGCAGGTTTATGCAGAGTGCAAGTGGAAGTTGCAGTCACACCTCTGGGCCTGGAGGATTGTCCTGTAACTCATCACCCAGGATTGGAGCAGAATTTCCCAAGGAGAAAAAATTAGTCGCAACACCACAGTCACCTAAACTGGGCAGAGGCTTTTCTGAAGGGGAGGATATCCTGTTTTTTGATACATCACCATCATCAGCACCAAAACTGAGTCCTGATGCAGATTCCAAAAAGGTAAATTCTATCATTCTTGTACATTCAAATAGATTGCTGAGAAAAAGAGAAATGCTCTTGAAGCTTCTTGTCTTGCACTCAGGACAGAGACAAGAGAATCAGATCTCAAAAGGGAGTAACAATTTACACAATATGCATAAAGGATTTCCTGTGGAGAATGCACCAGAAAACAATTAACTACTTAACATTTAATTTAACAACAACAGTTAACATTCCCCATGGCAGTGTCTTGACCAGAGTTGACATGCCAGATTTGAACTTAAACAGTTAATTATTGCCTGGTGCATTCTCCACAGAAGTGCTTTTACCAAGAGTGTACTTGCTAACCAGTCAGCAATCTTTTGTTCCCTTTCAAATTGGGTATTCTTGCATCTTTTTGATAAGTGCAGAAGAGATAGCATGTCTCTTTTTTTCAGCGATACTTAAATTTCAAACTACCAGGTGACTAAATATACTAATATTGTTCTTACTGGAGCAACAGCGGTTGAAAGGAGACCTGATAGTCCACAGGATTGTGAGAGGCATGAACAGAGTGGATTGTCGGAAGCTTTTTCCCAGGGTGAAAAAGTCAATTACTAGGGGGCATAGGTTTAAGGTGCAAAGGGCAAATTTTAAAAGAGATGTACAAGGCAGATTTTTTACACAGAGTGGTGGGTGCTTGGAATTCATTGCCGGGGAAGTAGTGGAAGTGGATACGGTAGTGACTTTTAAGGGATGTCTTAACAAATACATGTATAAGAAGGAATAGAGGGATATGGTCTCCGGAAGCATAGGGGGTTTTAGTTCAGTCAGGCAGCCTGGTTGCTGCAGGCATGAAGGGCCGATGGGCCTGTTCCTGTGCTGTGATTTCCTTTGTTCTTTGTACTGTCATGTTGAAATAAGTAAACGTTGCTGAAAATTGTTGTTATAGTCACTTTTCAAAAATGTATTTTTTTATTTGAAATGGTAGCCTCAAATCTAGTTCCATTTATAAATTGGCAATTGGAGGTCTATTATTTGACAAAACCTTCATATTTGAAATTCTGAGCATATCGAATGTTAAAGTTACATAAATAAAATTTGCAAGTTACGCTTGCTATTTTGATAGGAGATTTATCCCTCAAATAATTTGCATTACACACACTTCTGTGCCATCATCATTGTAAACACATGACTGGTGGACCGGAAGTTAAAGCGCAGCATACCTCTCCTTCTCTCTTTCCCTTGCCTGACTAATTTCTCTGGAGGCAATCTTATCAAAAAAAATTCTACTTCCTGCAGTAACATGAAAACAGGAGAAATTTGTGCTTTTTTTTGAGCGACTTAAAAATTGAATCTTATCTGTCTTTGTCAAAAATTTTTGCCAAACTTCGAACACACCAATAGAGGGAGTAGGCAAGGCCCAAGTTGCCTGATAGCCACGTGCTGCCTCACCCAGCTACAACTGGCCTCTGGCTGATATCATCTCCACGCATGTTCCTGGCCAAAGAGAACCCACCTCCATCTTGTGCTCACTTGCCAGATGTGCAGTGCCAGTGAAAGGTGACCAATTGGGCATGAATCTAATTTCTCAGCTTTCTCAGTGATCTTACCAGCCTACCCCACCCATTGGCTGGTCAGGCAAAATGGTAAGATCACTTCCTCTGATTTTCTTTAACTGTGATTCAGACTAAAGTATGCAACCATTGGAGGCTCCCCGGTTGAAGTATTTGGTCATTTGAAACAGAGACAGACTATGGTGGGTCTCCGTTTAATCCCTGTTCTAAATTAGCTGATGTCAGCCTGGATGTAATTGGCCACAATGCCCCTGGATTTAGTCAAGGAGCTTGTTCCTGATACTTGACTCTTTTGAGATAGAGAATGTGGACGACAGAGAGAAATAGAATAGAGGTTAACTTTGACGCTCCTCAATCTCTACAAAGACTAGTGACACGTGAAGTGAGGCCATTTGAACAAAAAACCATATGTAAGGCAAATTGAAGATCAATTCCACAATTTAAGCCACTGTTTGCAATTGATTGTGATTCATTGTCCATCTGAGCAAACAATAGTGGCTTTTATCCTCTCCACTATCCGTGCCCTTGAAATTAGTTCAGAATCATATAACATAGAAAGGGGCCATTTAAAAATATTCTTCAGCCTTTCAAGGGATGTGGATGTCACTGGCTAGGCTAGCATTTGTTCCCCATCCCTTGAACTGTGCAGGCCATTTCAGGGAAAACTTAGGAGTCTTTGCTGTGGGTCTGGAGTCCCATGTAGGCCAGACCAGGTAAGGGCAGCAGATTTCCTTTCCCAGATGAACCAAATGGATTTTTGCTACAATCAATGACAAATGTCATGGTTACTATGACTGAAATTGGCTTTATATTCCAGATTTATTAATTGAATTTAAATTCTACAGCTGCTGTGGTAGGATTTATTTGAAATCACAAGTTTTTGGAGCGGTGCTCCTTCATCAGGTGAAATAACAGTGAGTTCTGACCACTTCACCTGATGAAGCAGCAGTGCTCCAAAAGCTTGTGATTTCAGTAAACATGTTGGACCATAACCTGGTGTCGTATGATCTCTCATCTTATCCACCTCAGTATCTCCACGTCGTATTAGGATTTGAAACCTACGTCCCCAGAGTGAGATTATCACTGCACTACCATCTCCCTTTCTGGGTCCATTGGGTCCACCATGCTTGTGTCGGATTTTTCAAAGAACTATCTGATCAGTCCTACTCTTGCCCCATAGCTCTTCAAATGATTTCTTCTTTTTATATTCTTTCACAAGACATGGACTCTTCATTGCCCATCCTTAATTGCCCTTGTGAATATTGAACTGCTTCAATCTTGCTGCGTCTAATCCAAGGAAGTGGAAACACTCCTGACTTGTGTCTTGCAGGTGGTGGACCAGCTTTGGGGAGTAAGGACATGAATTACTGATTGCAGAATACCCAGCCTGTGAACTGCTCTTGCAGCCGTGGTATTTATATGGCCTGTTCAGTTCAGCTTCTGGCCAGTGATAACGCCCAGGATGTTGATAGTGAGTGGCTGAGCGTTGGTAATGCCATTGAATCTTGTAGGGGCATGGTTAGATTCTCAGAGTCATAGAGATCTACATCACAGAGAAAAGGCCCTTTGGCCCATCGACTCTTTGCTGGTGAAATGCAAACCACCCAGTCTTATTGGAGATGGTCATTGCCTGTCACTTGAGCGGCATGAATGTTATTTGACTGGATATTGCCCAGGTCTGGCTGTATTTGGACATGGGCTGCTTCAGCATTTGAGGAATTGTGAATGGCATTAAACACAATGCAGTCATCAGCAAAAAAAAAACCTACTTCTGACCTTGTGATGGAAGGTGAAGCAGCTGAAGATGATTAGAACACTCCCTGAGGAATTCCTGCAGAGATGTTCTGAGATTGAGATGACTGACTTCCAACAAGCACAATGATTTTTATGCTGGTTATGACTCAGCCTGTGGAGAGTTTTACCCTTATTGTCTTGGGCTCTAGTTTTGCTTTTCAAATTATATTTAATTTCTTATTGAAAGATACTGTTGAATTTGTCCCCACCACCCTTTCAAGCAGTACATTCCGGAGCATAACACACTTAGCTAAAAAAAAAAAGGAAAAAATAATTGACCCATCTCATTCTTTGCTCGATTATCTTACATCTGTGTTATCTATTTATTGACCTTTCAATGTGAGCACTTGACTACAAATCCTGTTTTAAATTTCTTGTTTTAAATTACATTATAGTTGCTATAACAAGCAGGGAATATGGTTTCTGATCTGTGGAATTTTCCAGATGGCTGCTATTATCAAGCTACGTAAAAAAGGTGCAATTCTGCCAAAAGAAGACCCTAACAGTGTGAAGAGGAAACTTCCTGACGTGGAGGAGATGCCTGCAAAGATACTGGAGCGTATCGAGAAAAATCATTCTTCTACACATGGTGAGTTGCAGCTGAGAGGCATGCAGGAACTGTTGTCCTCTATCCTGATGTGAACCACTCGTTGATTTCATTTTGAAACAGTCATCAATTCAAGAAGAGCAATATAACACAAAGTTCTTTTGTTTCTATGAGCTCCTGAGAATTGTCCAACATTTATGATTTTCACTCTAACTTCACAACTTTTATTTGTAACCTGCTTTTTTTTATGAGAAAGCATTTTTGTAATTGTCAAGTGTTGTTGGGGGAACTGGTTTGCAAAGGGAATTGAATGTATATTTGAAAAGGAAGCATTTTCAGTGTCCTGGGGAAAGAGTGGAACTAATACAACAGCTCTTAGAGAGATCTGGCACAAGTGTGATGGACCCCAAAAGGAAGATAATCTCGCTCAGGAGACACAGGTTCAAACCTCACAACAGCAGCTGGTTGAGTTTCAATTAAATCTGGAATATAAAGTTAGTTTTAGTGATGCTTTTGACAATTTTTTTTTTTTTATTAAGCAACACAGCACGGGAAACAGGCCCTTCGGCCCAACGAGCCCGCGCCGCCGTCATACCAAATACATTATCCTATTTTAATATTCCTATATAATAATATATATATTATTCCTAATATGGAAAATTTTCACCATAGGGACAATTTGTTACCCAATCAGCCTAAGAGCGAATTTTTGGGTTGTGGGAGGAAACCGGAGTGCCCGGAGAAAACCCACGCAACCACGGGGAGAACGCGCAAACTCCCGCAGACACCGGCCCAATTCCAAGTGTCTGCACAGCCACATCGATAGTCTCTGAGCTGTCATGGTGCCCTTCAGATGGTCCACATAAAGCACTCATATACGACATGAGGTACCAGGCAACCCATGAATCAACATCCAAGAGCTGTACCCGCACCACCTGCCGAATGCGTGCTCAAATTATGGACCGAATTACCTGTGGAAAAAAGCCGTAGTTAAACAGTCCTAATATATCCCTCTATCTGCATACCGCTCATGTGGCTGTCCAAGAGACCCTTAAACAGCCCCAGCGTGCCTGCTCCCACCACCTTACTCGGCAGTGCATTCCACACCCCCACTACCCTTTGTGTGAAAAACTGCCCTCTAATATTCGTCCTATACATAGCCCCCCTCACCCTATGGCCATGACCTCTCGTCCTATCCATTTCTAAAGGTGGAAAAAGTTTACCTCCATTTACTCTATCTATACCCCTTATAATCTTATACACCTCTATGAGATCCCCTCTAAGCCGACGTCTTTCAAGGGAAAACAACCCCAGTCTATCTAATCGTTCCTCATAGGACAGTCCTTCCATACCAGGCAGCATCCTGGTAAACCTCCTCTGCACTCTCTCCAAGGACTCCACATCCTTCCGATAGTACGGAGACCAGAACTGGGCGCAGTATTCCAAGTGAGGCCTAACCAAAGTTGTATACAACTGCAACATCAAACTCCTACTCTTATATTCTATACCCTTTTCTATGAAAGCTAACATACTATACGCCTTCTTTGTCACCTTCTCCACCTGTGAGGACACCTTCAGAGACTTGTGAACCTGCACCCCCAAGTCTCTCTGCGTCTCTATGCTCCTTATAGTTTTACCTTTTATCCTATAATTCTCTTCTACATTTTTCCGGCCAAAATGCATCACCTCGCATTTTTCCGGATTAAATTCCATTTGCCATCTATCTGCCCAATCTACCAACCTGTCTATGTCCTGTTGTATTGCCTGACACTGCTCTTCTGTACCCGCCAATCCAAGCATCTTGGTGTCATCAGCAAATTTGCTGATCTCACCACCTACCCCAACTTCCAAGTCGTTTATGTAGACCACAAATAGAAGAGGACCTAGTACTGAGCCTTGTGGCACTCCACTAGTGACAGATTATTCTCGGTTAATCTTAAAAACCCATCTCATAGCATCCCTACAGTGCAGAAGGAGACCATTTGGCCCATCGAGTCTACACCAATCACAATCCCACCCAGGCTCTATCCCCATAACCCAATGCATTTACCCTAGCTAGTCTCCCTGACACTAAGTGGTAATTCAGCATGGCCAACCCACCTAATCCACACCTTTGGATTGTGGAAGGAAATCAGAGCACCCAGGAGGAAATCCATGTGGACGTGAGGAGAATGTACAAATTCCACATAGACAGTACCCAAGCCGGAAATGAAACCTGAGTCCCTGGCACTGTAAGACAGCTGTGCTAACCACTACCACTGATTCACTAATGTCCATTAATGAAAGGAAATCTGCTGTCCTTACCCACTCTGGTCTACAAGTGATTCCAGATCCACAGCAACATGGTTGTCGCTTAGCTGCCTTCTGAAATTTCCTACAAACCGTTCGGTTCAAAGACAATTATAGATGAGTAAGAAAAGCTGGCTGCTTTGTCAGGTGAGTCAGCTGAGGAAGGGGCAGCGCTTCGAAAGTTCATAATTCCAGATAAACGTATTGGACTTTAACCTAGTGTTGTGAGACATTTTATAAATGCAGCCTGGTTATATGACACCTTTCTAGTAGATAGGAAGAAAAAATTGATCTCTTTCCTCCGAATTTATATTCGGTTTACCTTGTCTATTAATTTTAAAGTGATTTTCTTCCAGCCCAGAATTGAAGTTTCTTACTGCAGTCATGTTACCGTGGGCCAGTGAATGGTCGGTTACAGTGAGCAACAGGCAGACATGATTTTGAACTGTATTGTTCCTAGACAACAGTAATTATAGCTATCAGCAATGAGAAGAATTGTTAAAGAAGCAATTGTCTGGTAATCGGGGACCAATAAGCTGTTTCTGAACAAACATTATCAGCTGAAAGCTTACTTGTGTACCAAAAAGACTGAAACAGAGCAAACACTGCAACTCTAAAGCAATTTAAAGTACAACTAGGAGGGAAAACTGATTTAGGATTACCAGAAAAAGTACTCTCACAACTTCTGCTAAATTATTCCCCTAATGCTGTCTTGAGATCCTTGTCAAATCACTTTTCCTAACCATTATGGTGTTGATTGCAAGCTGCTAAATCCATGTTTCTGCCACTCATTCAAAGTCCTGATTAGTATGGTTCACTCAGCCACGTTAGAATCATCAACTCGTCAAACCCATGCTGTAGATTTTGTATCTGGTTTTAGAAACAAAGGGGAGAATTTTCCCATCTCACCCATCATGGGAATCGTAGCGGGCAGGGGGCGGACCATGCAAAGGTTTGTTGACTTCAGATGGGATTTTCTAGTTTTGGAGCAAGCATGGCTGGAAAATCCTGCTGAAAATCTCTGAAGTGTTCCTATAGCATCGCTGTAAACAGCTGCCTCATTGCTCAATAAGATCACAGCAGCCTGGATTTTCATGAGCAGGTCGGAAGCATGGAGTCGAGACATTTCCCAGCTCTGCAAGTCTGACCCTGGCAAAGTGGCCCCGAGGGTCGCAAAAGCAGGATGGAGGCAAGAAATTGTCTCAAGGACTGGCATTCTATCAAAAGTTATTGCAAAAGCAGAAAGTTAAGAGTAGTCCTCACCCACAATACTCTCCCCAGGCCGCTCAAAAACCCCCTTGGTCTCTCTATGTTTCTCACTCACCATCCTTTGCCCTTACACCTACAATGCCAACATCCAGTATGCACCATGAGAAGACCTCAGGACCAATGCTGACATTAAATAAAGTTCCAAGTATCTATTGCAGGTTTAATTTTGAAAGTACACTCTCGTTCATCATAAACCCATTTACAACTGTATTACCTTTTATAAGAAAAATGTTTCATTTGTTTGCACAATCTCTTATAACCTGAAGTATTGAATTTCATCATCCGCTTCAAAGAGTTCATAACCATAAATTATGATAATGAATGTTTGTGAAAACAATCATACAGTACTACTCCAGTAATGGTAGCCCTAAAGCTTATGTCAACAGACAGTGAAATAGCAAGCATTTTTTTAACACTCCAGACCATTTTTTTTGAAGCATCAAGGACCAGGTGCTTTAAATGCCAACTCCCTTGACAAGTTATTTCTCATACTTTGAGTAAAGGACAAATTTAGAACCAGTCTTTTCTTTGACACTAATTTATACGGAATACCACAGAGTATGGCCATAGTCTCCCTTTTATTTCTGTTGACATCAATGTAAACCATTCTTGTATACTTAAAAATAATTCACTAGTCTTCACAAAAAGATGTCCCCGATTAGTAACAGCTGCTCTCATTTGCAAACTAAAGCATGCAGCTCGTTGTAGCAGGATTCCACCATTAATGCGTTTGACAGTTCAATTTGGCACTTTTGATAGTTTTTGACAGTTCTGAGTTTCACCGAATCCAAGGAGTTGGTACACTTTTCACACACACTCATTCCTAATTTTAACAATCCCAAAAGGAACTGGACCTCCCCCAGAGGACAGCTGATGTTCCTATAGGTATCCTGGGACCCGTATCCAAAGAATTACTTATCTGGTTATCCAAAAAAAATTCCGTAAATTTTCAGACCTGCTTCTTACGGTTCTAATCAGCACTTATAACAAATTCACACGTGAACAGACCGCCTCTGTGGGAAATACATGCGCAAAATGCAACTTGACTCCTTTCCCGCTCCCGTGAAAATGGAATTTGTATATGGAATTTCTATTTTTCAAGCTTGTTGGATGTTTTGCCAATGACGGAGGATCTCTGTCATTTGCAAAAATACAAACCAACGTCTTTTTATGTTACATATTTAACATCATGAAAAATGTTCTGTTATAGAACATTAGGGAGCATTACAAAGGAGCATTATATAACAAGGCAATAACACTGAGCCATACATAGTATTGGGTCAAATGACAAAAAGCTTGGTCAAAGCTATGGATTTTTAAAAGGCTTAAGAAGAGAAAAATGAGGTTGGGAGGGAATTCCAGAGCTCAGGGCCCAGGCAACTGAAGGCACAGCCACCATTGATGACTTGATTATAATTGGGAATGAACAAGAAAGCAGAATTAGAAGAACACCGATATTTCGGAAGGCTTAGGTTTGGAGGAGATAACAGAAATTTAGGATAATGTCATAAATCAATTCCTGACCCTGTCTTAATTCTACCTATTACAAATTTGCCTATTCCGCATGTGGAGAATGCTTTACATTTGTAGAGTGAAAAAGATTGTGTAAACTAGACAATGTTGTGTATTTTTCTCATGATTGAAATAACCACCACAGATCTAGCTGCTATCTTAATAAACATCAGCAAGATAGATTTAAAAACCAGATTGTATTTTTATACGGTAGAGATTTGCATCGAAATATTGTGGTCTGTTGTGTAATCGTAAAATAAATTGAAAGGTGATAAATATTGAAATACAAAAAGATAATAATACATAAGAGAGAAATATAGATCTTTATTTTCACATAACTCAGCACCTGGGGTGGGGTGTGAAGTGAAGAAAATAAGACTCTCCTAGTTTTCATTGGCCATGTCCATACCATACCAGTTTTGTGAGAAGCTGTGGTGGCATGCCGCATGTATAACATTGCTAACCTCAAATACGAAGCCACATCAATACCACTATATTCATACTGAAGGAGAAACCACTGAAGTAAATATTACTTAAGGATTCCCTCTAACTAGGGGATCACTGAACTTTCCCATTTCCTATCTCTGCCACCAGGTCAGTTTCAGTTTAATTCCAGTGCCTCAGGATCTTCACAATAACAATTGGCTTCCTCCGAGGCTGGTGGAATCTTGCTAGTTACAGGGATTATCAGGGTTTGTTTATTGTCTTAAGGTACTGATGCAGCGATAGACAACTGTTTATAAAAGCAACTAATCACAATTCTTGCCTGCTCTGTCTTTCATTAAAAACCCAGTGGTATAATATTCACAGATGGATAGAATAGTACACTAACTGGAATTGCAATTTACGCCTAGTTATCCACTCATCATCTTGTCATCATCTAGCTGTATTGAAAGATCACATTTCTACTCCAAACAAGGGTTCAGCATTCGAACATATGCCAAAGCAATGTTTTAAAAAAAATAATATTTACCTTTGTACAATTTAGTGACTGTAAACTAGTGTATATTTTCACTGCTAGCTCAGAAGTTGCTATCTCAGTATTTATCTGTGTCTTCTTACTGATATATTCCTAATGCTTCAAGAAACTCTCATTTAGTTTTCGAATTGAAAAGAGGAATGTCTTCCTGACGTGATGGATATTATCTCTAGTAATATCTATATTTTATCTAGTAAAATGGCTTTCCTGTTTGTTTCACACTAAATTTCAGATCCTCCTTATTTTAACAAAAAACAAAGAAAATTACAGCACAGGAACAGGCCCTTTGGCCCTCCAAGCTTGCACTGACCATACTGCCTGACCGAACTAAAACCCCCTACTCTTCTGGAGACTATATCCTTCTATTCCCATCCTATTCATGTATTTGTCAAGATGCCCCTTAAAAGCCAGCGTATCTGCTTCTACTACCTCCCTTGACAGCAAGTTCTGGGCTTTTATTAAAGTGCAGCCTGGCGTTTTCACATCACAATTATTTGCACTATTGTGCTGTTAGAAATACTTTGCAAGTTGTTTATCTATAGAAATTTGCTACAATGCATAATTTAACTAGCCTCCAAATCATGAGCTGCATCTTCTGCTGCCTCAGCTAATCAGATTTCATAGGGGAGTTAAAGGTGCTGAAAGAGAGGTAGTTGGAGATAAGTGTGAGGATTATAAGAGTAAGTGAAATATCAGGCAGTAAAACCATCTATCTCGTCACAAACCTTTGTCCCATTTAATAAAAGACACTTGCTGTAAAGAACAATCAAAGCATTCCAGCTGCGAGGATATAGTTTTTATTTGTATTTCGGATGTGAGAATTGCTGACATTGCGCTTGAGGAGCTGGTGGTGAGCTGCCTTCTTGAACTGCTCTAGTCCATGTACTATAGGTACACTCACAACACTTAGGAAATGAGTTCCAGATATTTGACCAAGCGACAGTGAAGGAACGGCAATATGGTATGAGTCAGACTTGTGTGTGGCTTGGAGGGGGGGCTTCCATGTGTTCCCATGCGTCTCCTGCCTTATTTTTCTAGTTGGTAATGATCATTGGTTTGGTAGATGCTATCAAAGGAATTTCAGCAAGTTATGTGCACCTATGGTACACACTATCGCCACTGTGTGCTGGTGGTGTGAGATGGTCAGTATTTAAGATGCTGGATGTGGCACCAATCAAGAGGGCTGCTTTGCCTTGGGTGATAACTCTAGTGCGGCCGCGCTTGGAGTATTGTGTGCAGTTCTGGTCCCCACATTATAAGAAAGATGTGGAGGCATTGGAGAGGGTACAGAGGAGGTTTACCAGGATGTTGCCTGGTATGGAGGGCAGGTCCTATGAAGAGAGGTTGAAGGATTTGAGGTTGTTTTCGTTAGAAAGGAGGCGGCTAAGAGGGGATCTTATTGAAGCATATAAGATGATTAGAGGTTTAGATAGGGTGGACAGTGATAGCCTTTTTCCTAGGATGGAGAAAGCTAGCACGAGGGGACACAGCTTTAAATTAAGGGGTATGAGTTATAGGACGGATATCAGAGGTAGGTTCTTTACTCAAAGAGTGATTAGGGAGTGGAATGCCCTGCCTGCAGCTGTTGTAGATGCGCCAAGTTTGGTGGCGTTTAAGAGGTTAATTGATAAGTATATGGAAGAGAAGGGAATGGTTTAGTTTGGAGGGGCATTGCTTTTTTATTCTGGTCGGCACAACATCGAAGGCCGAAGGGCCTGTTCTGTGCTGTAATGTTCTATATCAGACTTGAGTGTTGTTGGAGTTGCACTGTTCATGCAAGTGAAGAGTATTTCATTGCATTCCTGCTGTTTACCTTGTAGATTGTTGATAGATCTTGGAGAATCAGGGGGTAAATTACTCACTGCAGAATGAGATGAGTTATTTGCTGCAGACTTGCTGTTGTAACTTCCTATTTATCTGACTAGTCCAGTTACATTTCTGGCTGATAATAAACTCCAGAATATTGATAATGCAATGGAATGTCATGGGGAAGGGAATGTCAGGTGCCACAAATATTAAGCCACTTATCTGCCCAAGTCTGTGTATCTAGTGGCAAATCACGAAACCATTGGGAAAGAGGACAGATATTTGAAGAGAAATTGAAAGTTATTCATGTGTCTGACACTCTGAGCTTGGCAGCCTAGCATCACAGAATCAACTCGAGGCCTTTTGGGGGTTTTATTGGCAGGCTAGTTCAGTGTATGTTGGTCATATAATGTAAACTTTGGTATATGTGGTGAACAAATAATACAGCACTTTAAAGCAGAAAATTATTCAACATTTACGCATGAAGATTTAGCACCCAAACCTGTTTTTAAATTCTGTTTCCTCAGATGAAGGAAATGATGAACCAACCTTAAAGAAGCACCGTTTACAGCTGGAGTACCTGGACTCCGAAGAGTTTCAGAAAATACTGAACGCAAGGTCGAGACATGTTGGCGCAGTGCAAGAAGTACGACCAGTCTGTCTCTGTCTATCCTGCCCAACTGCAATACTGTACAGTATGGAACAAGGCCAGTTGTGGTTTACATTCAGGCCCTGTTTTTCGTGTTGAAACTCCACTAACTAATCATATAATGACAGTCTGTGTTCTACTCGGCAGAGCCAGGGAACTTAATCATATTTGCTTTTGCTACAAGACATTTATAATCTGGCATGGAAGCACTGCCTAACTCAGACTTCTTGCAGGCTATAAAATGTGCACATAGAGCAATTTTTTTCCTCCCTGTCTCATTTTGCCAGTATGCAACCTACTGTTGGTCAGTCAACAGTGTTGCATTCTGTTTCTCAAACCAAAAGTTCAAATCAACCCTTTAGAATTGAGCGGTAGTATTTGTATAAGACTGGAAAGGTAAATGCCATATTTTAAGATATTACTTTTAATTTGTGTAATTGACATTATCTCGCACACAGTTTGTGTGAAGGACCATGGTTATAACCACAATGCATGCATTGTGCTTACTTCTACTCACGATGTTTATAAACTTTATTACACAGATATTTAGCTTAACACCTTAAAAATCCCTGGTGACAGAACAATTGAAATTGCTTGAGGGTTGAAAGAGTTTCTGTTTTCTGATGAAAAAAAATACAGCAACTTGTATTTATGTACACCTTTAATATCAACCCTATTCACTACACAGGAGAACTACCAAATAAAATTTGGCGCAAGCCGACTCAGGAGATAAATAGAACAGTACAGCACAAACAGGCCCTTCGGCCCACGAGTTGCGCCGATCACATATACCAATCCATAGACCTATCTATAACCCCCTATCCAATTCGTTTCCATATACTCATCCAGAAGTCTCTTAAAAGACCCCAGTGAGTTTGCCTCAACAACCTCCGACGGCAGATGTCAGGACAGATGACCAAAAGCTTTGTTAATTTCCAGAGTTTAGGCCATGAGGCTATTCCCCATATTCCAGATTGCCCAACTAGGGGAAACAGACTCTCAATGTCAAACATGTCATGTCCTTTGAGAATCTTTCATGTTTCAATGAGATTCTCCTAATGTCCAGAGAGTATAAGCCCAATTTAGGCAGTTTGTCATCATAGGATAACTATCCAATCCTAGGAATCAATCTAGTGAACTGTCACTACACCACCTCCATTCTTTCATTAAATATAGAGACTAAAACTGCACAGAGGATCCAGCACTTGCCAAAGTCCTTACAATTTGAGCAAGAAAACCTTATTTTTGTACCCCAATCTCCTTGTAATAAAGGACAGCATGTTATTTGCCTTCCTAATTGTTTGCTGGGATCCTGCATATTAATTTTGTGTTCCTTGTAAAAGTACACTCAGGCTTCTCTGAATATTAACTTCAGAAATTTCACATCTTTTAAAACATATTCTGCTGCCTTTCTTACCTCACACTTGAATAACCTCACACCTGCCCACGTTATAACCCATTGGCCACCTTGTTGTCTACTCAAGCAGTCTTTCCTCTCTTTTCGTAACTAGTTTTGGAGAAGAGCCGTACAAACTCAAAATGTTAACTCTGTTTCTCTCTCCACAGATGCTGCCAGTCTTATCCTGAATTTTCTGTTTTTACATCTATGTCCTCCTTCTAGCTTATGTCCCATCTAGCCTTATATAGTTAGCAAACTTGGACGCATTACTCTTGGTCTCATCATCAAAGTTATTAAAATAATTTTTAATAGGTTGGGATCCAGCACTGAAACTTGTAACACTCCACTTGTTGCAGCCTGCCAACTAAAAAGTTCCTTTTTGCTTCCTGTACGTTAACCAATCCTCTATCCATGTCATAGTGTTAGCACCACTGCCTCACAGCTGCAGGGACCCGGATTCAATTCTGGCCTGTCTCTGTGGAGTTTGCCCCTTCTCCATACGCCTGCAAAAGTTTCCTCCAGGTGCTGCAGTTTCCCCTCTCAGTCCAAAAATGTGCAGATTAGATGGATTGGCCATGGTAAATTACCCCAAGATAAGAACATAAGAAATAGGAGCAGGAGTAGGCCATACAGTCCCTCGAGTCTGCCCCACCATTCAATAAGATCATGGCTGATCTGTAGTGGTTCAGTACCACTTTCCCGCTTTCTCCCCGTAATCCTTAATTCCCTTGTCAATCAAAAACCTATCCAGTCTTGACTTGAACATATTCAGCAAGGAAGCCTCCACCACCTCATCAGGCAGAGAATTCCAAAGATTCACCGCCCTTTGCATGAAGAAACCCCTCTGCAACTCCGATCTGAACCCCCCCCCCCCCCCCCGCCCCCCCACCAAGTCTTGAGGCTGCGCCCTCTAGTCTTGCTATCATTGCTAAGTGGGAAGAGTCTCTCAATCTGTATCCTGTCCACCCCCTTCATTATCTTATATGTCTCTATAAGATCCCCTCTCAGCCTTCTAAACTCCAAAGAGTACAAACCTAGCCTGTTCAATCTCTCCTCATAATCCAACGCCCTCATCTCCAGAAATATGTTCTTATGAGGTCACACCTGGAAAACCACAAAGTTTCTGATTGTAAATGTTTTATTGTAAAGGGAGAAGTTTCCCCCTAACTCCTTCTAACAAAAAGATGTGTAGGTTAGATGGATGAGCCATGGGAAATGTGTGAGGTTGCGAAGATAGTGCAGGGCAAAGGGGCCAAGGTGGGATGCTTATAAAGTCAGGGCACACTCAGTGGGCCAAATTACCTCTTCTGCACTGTAGGGACTCTATGATATATCACCCCCAATTCTGAATCCCCATTTTTTTTAAAAGTCCATCGAGAATGGTAGTGCCCTCTCCTGATTAATAAGGTCATGGATCTATAAAGCGCCAGAGACTTGAGCACCTAATCTATGCTAACATCTCAAAGATAGTAAGACTTGTATTTATGTAGCAGCTTCTACGCAGGACATCTCAAAGCACTTTAGAGCCTGTGAAATATTTTCTGTAATGTAGTCGCTTGTAATGTAGAAATACCACTGCCACAAACAACAATTATAATGGCTGGATTGTTTTGTGATGTAAGTTGAGGATAAAAATTGGCCAGGTCCCTGGTGAAAAATTGTCTGCTCTTCTTCGAAATAACCACCATGGGATATTTTACTCCCACTTGAGAGGGTAGACAGCCTCAATTTAAACATGCTATCTCATCTTTTAATCTTATTGAGAACACGGCCAGATGTGAGTTCCCCTCCAAGTCACTCACCATCCTGACTTGGATCCATTCATTCACTGTTACTAAGTCAAAATTCTGGAATTCCACTCCTAACTGCACGGTTGGTGTGGTGTTCCTGTACCCACACGGACTATGGCACTTCAAGAAGGCAGCTCACCACCATCTAAGGATAGCCATTAAATGCTGACCTTACAAGCAACACCCACCATCTGTGAAAGAAAAAAAATTGACTATAGTGCAACAGAGTGCAGCTATGTATCTCATAGGAACGTAGGAATTAAGAGCAAATTAGGCAAATTCAGCTTTTAACCCTGTTCTACTATTCAGTCAGATCATAGCTGATCTCTCCCTGGTCTCAAATCTCCCTCCCAACCTGTTCTCCGTATCCCTCTTTCCCTTTTTTAAATTAGAAATATGTTTGTCTCCCTCTTGAAACCATCAAAACCATGTTGTGGACAGTGAGTGCCACAAATTCACCACCCTTTGTGAGAAGTTGTCTCTCTTCATCCCTGTTTTAAATCTATTGGCTCTTAGCCAATACAAAGAACAAAGAAATGTATGACATAGGAACAGGCCCTTAAGTCCTCCAAACCTATGCTGATAATAATGTCTGAACTGAATTAAAGAAGAAATCTTCTGCCCTACTCGAACTGTAACCCTCTATTAGCTCCCCATCCAGATGCCTCTTAAATATTGTTAATGTACCTGCTTCCACCACTGGCAGTGCATTCTAGTCACCCTCTACTCTACGTGAAAAACTTTCCTTAAACTCTCTCCTTTGTAATTGATGCTTCCGCCCTTAGAAAAAGCCTCTGACTATCCACCTTGTCTACGCCTCTCATAATTTTGTAGATCTCTGACCTCTATACCTGTGACTTTTTGTTCTAGATTGCCCCATAAGAGGAAACGTTTGGTCCACATTTATATTATCAATCTCTTTTAAAAATTTTGTATCAGATCCCTCTCATTCTACAAGCCCAAACTGTTTAATCTCTCATACATCGATCCCTTTAACCCCGGAATCAATCTGGTGAACCTCCTCTGAACTGTCTCCAATGCCATTACATTCTTCCACAAATAAGGAGACCAAAACTAGACACAATACTCCAGATGTGGTCTCACAAACACCCTATACAATTGCAAAAATATTTCTCTACTTTTACACTCTAGTCCCTTTGCAATAAATGCCAACATCCCATTTGCCTTTTTCATTACATGCTGCACCTGCATACCTACTTTAGGTGATTCATGAACACAGACAGTCAGATCCCTCCGCCTGGATGAATTTTGAAATTGCTTTCCATCTGCCTTTCTATTTTTTCTACCAAAATGGATAATCTTACACTTATCCATGTTAAGCCCATCTGCCAAATTTTGTCCCATTCTGCTAGCCTATTTATAGCCACCTTAGAATTGTTGTATCCTCTTCACTGCCTGCTTACTACCTATTTTAGTATCATTAGCAAATTTTGCTATGTTACACAATGTTCTTGCTTGCAGATCATTTACATAGATTGTAAATAGTCCTCGAGGACTGGCACCTGCAGCACTCTGGCAATTACATTTTGTCAGCCAGAGAAGAACCCATTTTTCCTGACCCTCTGTTTTCTGTCGTTAGCCAACCCAATCTGTTACTCCACCTCCAACCTCCACATTACAACAGTTCATCACTCCAAAGTTTACTGTCTATGAAGTATTTTTGGATGTCCTTTGGCCATGAAAAGTGCTATGTAAATACAAGTTCATTCTTTCTGTAATTGAAAAAAGTTGAATTTTAAAGCATCAGGGCAATAGTGATTAATCGCTTAGAATTTTCCTAATCTTTACCAATTGTGGCTCGTCTAACATACAAGTTAGAAGTAAGCCAAGTGCATCTCGAACCTGTTCCTCTGTTCAGCAAGTTCCTGGCTGATTTGATTGTGAACTCAACTCCCCCTTCCCCCCACCTTCAATAAGCTTGACTCCCTTGTTAAAGGATCTTAAAAATCTACCTATCTCTACCTTAAAAATATTCGGTGACGCTACAACTCCCTGGGAAGGAGAGTTTCAAAGATTCATGACCCGCAAAAGAAGACCTTTCTTCTCATCCCCATTTTAAATGGGAGATCCCTTATTTTTAAGTCGCGTCCCCTGGTTCTAATAAGCATTGGCATGTATATACATGCCAATGTATACTGACCAATAAGCTGTAGATACATGAAAAATATTTGTTAATGTTTTTAGCTTTAATTTTGCTTAAAGGTATATATTCCACTCAGAAATACTACCGTGATCTGGTTACAGGATTGAGAACTGTCTTATGTTTCAACAGGTAGAGGCAGAGCTTCAAGAGCAATACTTTGAACCACTAGTGAAGAAAGAGCAAATGGAAGAAAAAATGAAAAACATCCGTGAGTTGAAGTGCAGAGTGGTGAGCTGTAAAACGGTGAGTGAATTTATGGGACCAATGAACCAGTGTGTACGACCATTCTCCATTGAACTGCTCATAATCAAAGAACTCGTTTGTATCCTATGCTGCAAATTAAATGTGGCAATAATCTGTGATAAATTCGAGAGTTTATGGTTTTACAACTCTGGAAAACAAGACATTTTGAGAACCTGATGTAACTTTCCATTACAGTCATGTTTTACAATAATGCAGCAATGTTTTGGGTTAATGAGAAGCAACTGACTTTCCTTAAACAGGAAAAATAGACTCATAGAGGTTTACAGCATGGAAACAAGCCCTTCAGCCCAACTCGTCCATGCCACCCAATTTTTAACCTTTAAGTTAATCCCATTTTACCCTTGTACCTGTCTAAATGCTTTTTAAAAGACAAAATTGAATATGCCTCTACTATTTCCTCTGGCAGCTCATCCCAGACACTCACCACCCTCTGAGTTAAAAAATTGCCTTCTGAACCCTTTTGTATGTCTCCCCAGTCACTTTAAACCTATGCCCTTTTGTTTAAGACCTCTGGGAAAAGATTTTGACTATATCTTATCTATGCCCCTCATTATTCGTAAAGAAAATTAATCTGTTATCTTCGATATCATCATTCCACCTACCCTGACTGAAGGTATTATCCAACACTTTTGATTCACTCTGAAGTCGTTCAGATTCATCTCTCTCTCTCTCCCTCCCTGTAGCTTGGCATCTATGAGATGTGTGCACAAGCAGTTTTAGCCAATTAACCCAGCTCTGTCTCTAATTGCAGAGCTTAATCTTATCTGTAGTACTTATACCAGAAGAAATTTCTACTTCACTCATGTGCTTTGCAATCACCAACACTGACACCTAAGATTTAATAGAACATAGAACATTACAGCGCCCTTCGTCCCTCGATGTTGCCCTCGATGATTTATGACACAGAAACCTACAGCAGACAATAGATTAAGGCTAAAGCAGATTTTTTTTTTAATGACGTTTCAGTTTTTCTTTTGATTGATTTTTCTTCAACTCTTTTTGCCTTGTGGAATTAATCTTTACTGGAATTTAAAGAACAAACTTTCAGGTAGGACAAGTCTTACCGAGTCCCATTCACCTAGTGCCGTTGTGCCAGCTGTCCAATTTTGGCTAGTGGCCTACCAAATTTAAAATTTTGTCCTTGTATTCAAATTCCTTCATAGTTTGGCCCCAGCCTAACTCTGTAGCCTCCTCCAGACCCAGATTTAGATCCTTCATGCTGTTTGTTTGTCCAGTACTGGCTTCAAATGCATGTCTTTGCTCTGTCATTGATGATTATAGTCACCTGCCTAGATATGAAGCTGTGAAATTGCCTAAATCTCTCCAACTTTAATTTTTGCTTCTGTGTACGCCTTGAGGCTTTCCTCTGACCATGCTTTTGGTGACCTATCCTCGTGCCCTCTTTTTTTTAGCTCACTGTCAGTTTTAAGCATCAGAGCGTTGATAACACAAAATGAGACCATTGGGCTATCATGGTCCACACTGGCCAAAAAATAATCCCAATTTCCAGCATTTGGATCATAGCCCTGCAGGTTACGGCATTTGAGGTGCATATGCAGGCACCTGTTAAATAAATTGAGGGTTTTTGCCTCTACTGCCCTTTCAGATACCGAGTTCCAAACCCCCACAACCATCTGGATGAAAAAACATATTTTCAGCACGGTAGCACAGTTGTTAGCATTGCTGCTTCACAGCTTCAGGGACCTGGGTTCGATTCCTGGCTTGGGTCGTTATCTGTGTGGGGTTTGCATGTTCTTCTTGTGTTTGCATGGGTTTCCTCCAGGTGTTATGGTTTCCTCCCACAGTCCAAAGATGTGCAGGTTAGGTTGATTTGATTGGTCATGCTAAAATTGCCCCTTAGTTCCCTGAGATGCGTAGGTTAGAGGGATTAGCAGGTAAATATATAGGTATATGGGAGTAAGGCCTGGGTGGGATTGTGGTCGGTGCAGACTCGATGGGCCAAATGGCCTCTTTTTGCACTGTACAGTTTCTATGATTCTATGTCCCCATTTTGTCTGTGAAACACCTTCAAATGGTTTATTACATTTTAGATACTACTTAAGTTGTTGTTGACATAATTTTTTTTGTGATTTTTGGTACGGTAATTCCTCGTTTAACGCCCTAATTGTGTTCTTTAAAAATGTGACTTTGACCCAGATGATGTTAAGCAAGTCAGATTTTCCCATAATAGTTAATGTATAATGGAGTACAGTTCCATATCAGTTTCTCCCATAATCCCCAGTGAGTCTCTCACAGGTCTCTTTTATCTGAGTGAGAAGCAATACTGTAGTACTTTTAGGCATTTGGAGTGAGGAAGCAAGAAAACCACAAAGGAAGTGAGGGGAGGGTCAGGGAGTGAGGCAGCAAGCAAGTTGGGCTGAACTGGGAATCTCCAATTCAATTCCTGCACACTAACCGCTCAACAGCACCCTTGCTTTGCGCTTTGATGGCAGTAACGATATGCACCTCAATCTTCGATGCATACTGAAAAAGCTAGTCCTAAAGAATAAAACGATTGAAAACAGCATAACATTAAATGGAGTGACTTAAAGCGAGGACTTGCTGTATTTTGATTTCTGAGTTCCAGTGTGCCATATAAAAACTTGGGTCAGTCCATTCATAAGTCGTTCCCCTATTGCTGAGTTCACAAACTCAAATTAACTGAGGGAGAATTCCCCCAAGATCAGATCAGACAGGGGACAGAGCTAAGAGAAAGGAAGAAAACATTTTTTCCAAAATTATCTCCAACTGTCACAGCAGTCTCAGTATATGCCACTTTTTCTTCAATAATTCCAGATTTGTTTAACAATTTCTGAGAGATGGATCATTTATTCTGTGGAGGGATGATTTTCTTGAAGTGCAAATTGAAAGTGACAAGGAACATTGCTAGCCATGTCCAGTATAACATAGCAAGGAGTTTATAAAAAAAAGAGACTACTTTGTTCTACTGCCAAATTGGTGGAAATCATACTATTTCTGTACAGCTGCGATTATATCAGATTTGGAATATTGTATACAGTTCAGTCGTTGCAATGAAAGGCATCCATCCAGGCACTGCATAATGGTCAATGTTGTTGGCAAGGTGACAATGTAAAGATAGCTCGATTTGAAAATCTATAGCTCTACAGTTTCAAATAGAGGACCCTTTATAGTGCTTTCTTGGCCCTTTATAAAACTTAGGCTCAGACTCAGAATTAGAATTAATGGTGAAGCTATTAGTGTTCATTGTAATCAGAAGTAAACTGACAGTGGCCATGTGTTTAAGAATCCTGGGAAATCCCTATGTCCAGTTTTTTTACTAATTACAGGGAACTAACTGAAGTACTATGACTGATTATATTAAAGGTATTACTCAGACTGAACTATATTTTTGTGATATCCCCTGGCAAAAATGACCAAAAGGTCACTTGATGGAAAACTCTGATTCAAACCTGCATTGACTGAGTACTCTATTGACCCTGGAGATGTTAAAGAAATCATACAGGATGTGAAAACAGGTAGCCTGCTGTATAGGAATCAAAAGATAAAGATCCCGGTAAAATCTTGGAAGCCCAGATGTAAATAGAACCAAGAGAAGATAGCAGAATAAAAAGGCCACCATCTTTTTCTTGCTTTAGTCAAACTCAACATTGGACTGTTTACAAAATTTTAATAAGAGTTTGTGCAAAATCAGAGCTCCTAAGATTCTGATCTGGCTTGAGCAGGCAGATAGGTACATGACATCTCTTTGAATTTAAATGGTAGTGAGGAAATGATTGAATTAAATCAGTCTCCAATACATGTAGAATAAAAGGTGGAAATCAGAAATGTTTTTTCTGTCTCTTTTATCTTTGTCTTAAGCTTACCTGGGTTGGTTCATTCTGCCCTTCAATCTCTTGTTCATTTCCACCTTGCTGCTATTATTTAATTGAATTATGGGGTTTCTGTACTGGCCAAATCTCAAAGCAAGCGTCAGTTTCAAGCCACAGAAGACAAACTTGCTGTCTAAAAGCATGATCAAAGGAAGAGGTTTTAAGGACGAACGTAAAGGAGGAAAGGACAGCAGAGTGGTTTAAGGAAATTGGGGATGCACAAGAGACCAGAATTAGAGGAGCCTTAGCAGATTGAGGAGTTTGAACAGATGGAAGAAGAAAGGAATGCAACTGCTTCCTACAGCATTTGAAATTAAACAAAAATAATTTTCATTTGCATAGTTTGTTTTTTCTTTGTCATGTGATGTCAGCATTGCTGACGAGACCATGTTGCTTATCCTTAATTGCCTTTGAGTAGATGATGGTGAGCTGCCATCTTGAATCACTGCCGTCCATGTCATGTAGGTACACCCACACACAGTGTTGTAAGGAAGAAGTGTCAGGATTTTGATCCAGTGGAGGAATGGTGATATATTTTGAGTCTGGATGGTGTGTACCTTGGTGGGAGCTTGCAGGTGATAGTGTTCCTATGTCTCTGCTGCTTTGTCTTAGGTGGTAGAAGTCATAGCTTTGGAACCTGCTATCAAAGGAAACATGGTGAGTTGCTGCAGTGCATCCTGTGGATGGTACACACTGCTGCTGCCACCAAACGGGAGGGATAACAAACAAGCAGGCTGCTTTGTTTTGATTGGTGTCGAGCTTTTGTAGTGTTGTTGAAGCTGTACTGTTCTTGCATAAAAAGAGTGTGCCATAAAATTTTCATAATTTTTCTAGAAAGTCAAATCATCAAAGACTAGTTTCAGGAAAATCCTGTGCTCCATCTGCAGGAATAATCATTAAAATCACCGTGGAATCTTTTTATATATGAAAAAACATGTGTTCAACTTAATCCCTTCTTATTGCAATGAATGATGCTTAATAGAGTTCAGATAAATTCCTTAAGACTTTACAAGGACATTGCTTTGAGCTGAGGAAATAGTTTTATATGTAGTATTTCCAGAACTTTTCAGAAAACACCCAATGTCTGTTTTAAAGTAACCATTTGTCTTCCACCAGATGGCTACAGTCACAAACCTGATTTCATTAAGAAATCGTGTTCATTAAGAAATTCCAACTTCCTGAGGGTTTTTAAAGCATTTTTTGTGCCTTTTCATGTTAAACCAGATGTTTTTGAAGGCATAAAAATCTGATAATATGTTAAATCCATCATCAGAGAAAAACAAGGTTATGCAAGATCTTTGAATTCTGGGTGAGCAAGTGGGTGTATTACCAGTTTTTGAATCCTAACATTTGATCCACAATAAATGAAGAACAGCACAGTAGCTAGCACTGCTCCAGGGACCCAGGTTCGATTCCCGGTTTGGGTCACTATCTGTGTGGAGTTTGCACGTTCTCCCTGAGTTTGCGTGGATTTCCTCCGAGTGCTCCAGTTTCCTCCCACAGTCCAAAGATGTGTGGGTTAGGTTGATTGGCCATGCTAAAAAAAAAATTGCCCCTTAGTGTCCTAAGATGTGTAGGTTAGAGAGATTAGCAGGTAAATGTGTAGGGATATGGGAGTAGCGCCTGTGTGGGATTGTGTCGGCGCAGACTCGATGGGCCAGGTGACCTCTTTTTGCACTGTAGTGTTTCTATGATTCTTTGAAGTAGAAGCCTATGTATTAATATTGGCCCAGATTTTATGCTAGTGATGAGAATAATGCTGTTATTGTTTATATACGTGCGCACTGGGTGTGCTGTTGAAGTCCCTGAAGACTGTAATCAATGGAGAATTATTGGATTGATGATGATTTATAGTTGACTGCTGTTAGTCTCACTATAAAATCCCTGAAGAAACATACAGGTATTGAATGAACTATGTTTTTTAACAACATAAGTTCACAATTGCTGCTTTAAAGTTTGCTAACGGCATCTTAACTTAAACTATGCATGTTGCCCAATCACTTATTTCACTACCTGTAAAAATTAAAAGGGAAGGACTCATAGATCCTTACTTCCTGGCTTGCTGTCTGTGAGTATACTTTTGTGTGATTGGCTACATACACAGCTTGACGGTATAGCTACTGCAAGATATTTAGGGGTTCGCTGGATGTGACACATTTTCAAAAAGGGTCATGAAAATTGTTGGCCAGCAGAATTAAGGAAAATTCCAAGGCGCCTTATACATATATAAAGAACAGCAGAGTAGTGAGAGAGAGGATTGGCCTTCTCAAGGACAGGGGAGGGAATCTATGCGTGGGGCCAGAGGAAATGAATACTTTGCGTCAGTATTCACCAAAGAGAAGGACTTGTTGGATGATGAGTCTGGAAAAGAATATGTAGATCCTTCAATTCATGTTGGGACCAAAAAGAAGGAAATATTGGGGTTCTAGAGAAACATTGAGGTAGACAAGTCTCCAGGGCTTGATAGGATATATCCTAGAATACTGAGAGAGGCAAAGGAGAAAATTGCTGGAGCCTTGAGAGAAATCTTTGTATCCTCACTGGCTACAGGAAAAGTTCCTGAGGATTGGAGAATAGCCATTGTTGTTTCTTCGTTTAAGAAGTGTAGCAAGAATAATCCAGGTAATTATAGGCCAGTGAGCCTTATGTCAATGGTAGGAAAACTATTGGAGAGGAATTCTTCGAGACAGGATTTACTCCCACTTGGAAATAAGTGGACCTGTAAAAATTAAAAGGGAAGGACTCATAGATCCTTACTTCCTGGCTTGCTGTCTGTGAGTATACTTTTGTGTGATTGGCTTACATACACAGCTTGACGGTATAGCTACTGCAAGATACTTAGAGGTTCGCTGGATGTGACACATTTTCAAAAGGGGTCATGAAAATCGTTGGCCAGAGGCAACGTGGTTTTGTGAAGGGGAGGTCGTATCTCACTAACTTGATTGAATTTTTCGAGGAAGTGATAAAGGTGATTGATGAATGTAGGGCAGTGGATGTTGTCTACATGGACTTCAGTAAGGCCTTTGACAGGGTCCCTGATGGCAGACTGGTGCAGAAGATGAAGTTGCATGGGATTAGATGTGAGCTGGCAAGGTGGATACAGAACTGGCTCGATCATTGAAGACAGGGTAGCAGTGAAAGGGTGCGTTTCTGAATGGAGGGTTGTGAAAGTGGTGTTCCTCATGGATCTTTGCTGTTTGTAATATATATAAATGATTTGGAAGAAGATATAACTGGTTTGATTAGCAAGTTTGCAGAAAACACAAAAGTTGAGGATTTGCTGATAACTATGAGGACCATCAGAGGATACAGCAGGATATAGATCGGTTGGAGGCTTGAGCGGAGAGATGGCAGATGGAGTTTAATCCAGATATATGTGAGGTAATGCATTTTGGAAAGCCTAATACAGTTCAGAAATATACAGCAAATGGCAGAACCATTAAGAGCATTGATAGGCAGAGGGACCTGAGTGTACAGGTACACAGGCAATTGAAAGTGGCAATGGAGGTGGAGAAGGTGGTGGAAAGGATAGTCAAGGAGGCAGACAGCATGCTTGCCTTGATTAGCCAGGGCATTGAGTTTAAAAATTGGCAAGTCCTGTTGTAGCTTTATAGAACCTTAGGTAGGCCGCACTTGGAATATAGTGTTCAATTCTGGTCGCCACATTACCAGAAGGATGTGGATGGAAGCTTTGGAGAGGGTAAAGAAAAGATTTACCAGGATGTTGCCTGATATGGAGGGCATTAGCTATGAGGAGAAATTGGATAAATTTGGTTTGTTCTCACTGGAATGATGGAGGTTGAGGGACAACCTTGATAGAAGTCTACAAGATTGAGAGGCATGGACAGAGTGGTAGTCAGAAGCTGTTTCCCAGGATGGAAAAGTCAATTACTAGGGGGCATGGATTTAAGGTACGAAGGGGAATGTTTAAAGAAGATGTACGAGGCAAGTTTTTTATATAATGAATGGCATGTGCCTAGAATTCGCTGCCATGGGAGGTGTGGAAGCAGATGCAAGAGTGACTTTTAAGGGACAGCTTGACAAATAATGAATCCAGTGGGATGTGGTCCCCAAAATTCAGTTGGGCAGCACGGCGATGCAAACTTGGAAGGCTAAAGGGCCTGTTCCTGTGCTGTTAATTTCTTTGTTCAAGTTGAGACAGTGAGAAAGGGGAAATTCATGCCACAGAGATGGCTAGATCTTTCTTGATAGCTTTTTTATTTTAGCTCTGCCGTTATTTTACTGCTGACCACAAAATCCAAGCAATGAATTTGGAGCAATCTGAATTATTGAAGGAACATGACACATTCAAAAACTCGTTCCAACATATGGTCTGTTAAGTGGGTATGTTTGTTTTGTACAAGCATGCTCAGTGGGGCACGTGAGTGTAATGGTTTTATTACTGGATTAATAATACAGGAAATATTCAACTTCCATCCAGAGTTCAGCAGAAGTGCCTACAACATTGTCAGATTGTCAGAAACGATGTGGAAATGCCAGCGTTGGACTGGGATAAACACAGTAAGAAGTCTCACAACACCAGGTTAAAGTCCAACAGGTTTATTTGGTAGTAAACGATACTAGCTTTCAGAGCTCTGTTCCTTCCTTCAGAGCAGCACTCCGAAAGCTAGTGGCGTTTACCACCAAATAAACTTATTGGACTTGAACCTAATGTTGTGAGACTTCTTACTAGATTGTCAGAAGAGCAGGGCTTTTTTTTTCACTAAGGAAGGAAACCCGTTATACCCATTTGAGTAACTCCAATCCCACATCAATGTGTTTGATGTAACTGCACATATCCTGATCAGCCACTGCATTGAGTCAAGATGCAGGAAGAAAAATGATGGAATTCCCTGCCCAGCAGCACTATGGGAGTGTCTTCAGAGCACAGACTGCATTCACCAGCTCAGAGTAAATAAAGTCAAGCAATAAATACTGGCCTTGACATTGACAGTTTCTTACTTTTTTATTTAAATTTAAGTGACATGATAGCTCAGTAGTTAGCACTCACAGCACCGGGGACCTGGATTTAATTCTGGCATTGGGTGACTGTGGAGTTTTCACATTATTCCCATGTCTGCGTGTATTTCCTCCGGGTGCTCCTGTTTCCTCTCTGAATCCAAAGGTGTGCAGGTTAGATGGATTGGCCATGGTAAATTGCCCTTTGTGTCAGGAGGATTATCAGGATAAATGCGTGAGGTTAAGGGGATAAGGCCTGGGGAGGATGGTTGTTGGTGCAGGCTCAATGTGCAGAATGGTCTCTTCCTGTATTGTAAGGATTCCATGATTCTATGAATATTGATTCAAACTTGTCTTGAGAAGGAATTACCTAACTGTTTACATGGGGGCAGCACGGTGGCACAGTGGTTAGCACTGCTGCCACAGCACCAGGGACCCGGGTTTGATTCCTAGCTTGCCTCATGTCTGTCTGGAATTTGCACGTTCTTCCCGTGTCTGCGTGGGTTTCCTTCGGGAGCTCCAGTTTCCTCCCACAGTCTAAAAGACATGCTGGTTAGGTGCATTGACCCGAACAGGCACCGGACTGTGGCGACTAAGGGAATTTCACAGTAACTTCATTGCAGTGTTAAAATAAGCCTTATTTGTGATTAATAAATTAACTTTTAAATGAAGAGTCTTGCTTCAGTATTTTATTTTGGCAATGTTATTGTGATAAAATATGTAATCTCATCAAAACTAAATTGGACAGTTTGCTTGCTGCAGATTAATGAATTCTGTAACGTCTTCTCCAGCTAGTTATGTAAATATAAAAAAAATTAATGTTTTCCTCACCTTTCTTACAGTGCAGGTATTCATATTTCAAGCCACTGGAGACTTGCGTGCGTGAAAATCATGATTATCATTGGCATGATGCAATCAAACGCTTCTTTAAGTGCCCATGTGGTAATAGAGCAATAGCTTTAACAAGACTGCCAAAGAAAAGCTGCAGGTATGTAGGTGTATGTGGAACAAGAAAAGATGAAATGGGATCTGGAACTATTGGCTCACAGCCTCATTTCACTCTAACCAGAGGTATTTCAGTGGAAACTTTAATCAAGTAGTTGCGTAATATACCACTAATAACTAAAGTAATATGATTCTGATATTTGTCCTGAAATATTCAAAATTTCCAAATGTAATCCAGTTTTTCTATGTCACACCTGATAGCTACCCTGCACACTTATTATAACATTAGAACAATCAATAAGAAAATGTAATTTGCCCACTGATACTCAGTCCTTCAGCATCTTTACTCTATCAGCCCAACATCCATTTTGGACATTCTTATTGTCTCTCTTCTGATGTGCCCCTCACATCATTCCAAAGACTTATCAGCCTTTGACTGAGGAGGTTTTTCTCAGTACTTATTCCTAACTATACTTTTCTACATGTAAACATGATTTTTTTTTGATCTGGTTTGATTTGTTATTGTATTAACAGACGGTGAAAGGTATTGTTTCTTGCACGCTACATATACAAAGCATGCATTCATAGAGAAAGAAAGGAGAGAGTGCGGAATGTAGTGTTACAGTCATAGTTAGGGAGTAGAGAAAGATCAACTTAGTGCAAGGTAGGTCCATTCAAAAATCTGACAGCAGCAGGGAAGAATCTGTTCTTGAGTTGGTTGATACATGATTTCAGACTTTTGTATCTTTCCCGATAGAAGAAGGTGGAAGAGAGAATGTCCAGGGCGTATAGAGTCCTTAATTATACTGGCTCATTAACTCATCGAAACAGCTTCACCTCAATTGTGTAAAATATTGTTTACGTGATCTTGAAGGAATAATGTTCCCCTGCATTTCACCAAATGCCCCCTTGAATGTCTTAATAGTACCTGTCTCCACCACACTTCCAGGCAGTGCTTTCCAGATCCAATCCACACATTGTGTGAAAAAGGTTTTTTTTTACATCTCATTTGCTTCTTTTGCAGATCGCTTTAAATCTGCTGATCTTTTTCCAGGCAGAAACAGTTTCTCCCCTTCTATCTGTCCAGCCCCCTTGTGATTTTGTACATCTTTATCATATCCCCTCTTAGCCATCTTCTCTCTAAGTAGAACAGTGCCAACCTCTCCAATCTATCCTCATAACTGAAGTTTCTCATTCCTGGAACCATTCTTGCAAACCTCTTCTGCATTCTCTCCAGTTCATTCACATCCTTCCAATGTGTGGCACTCAGAACTGTGTCCAGTCCTCCAGCTGAGGTCTAACAATTATCTTGTATTTACCCATGGCTCCAACTGTATCCAGATATTCCAAAGAGAATGAATTATAATGTAAATACAAGCTTAAAACTTGAGTTCAAGCTCAACCTGATTCTGAAGTAAAATGATTCAAAGAACAAAACAGCACAGGAAATAGGCCCTTCGGCCCAACGAGCCAGCACTGCCACCCTGATGTTCCCACCTGTACCCGTGATTCCTGTCTATGTTTATAGATCTATGGATTAAAAACCAAATTTGAGACAATTTTGACAGAATTTGTTTTGCTAATTGGCCTAACAGCAGATCTTTGAGATGTGGCAGGAAACCGGAGCACCCGGGGAAAACCCACGCAAGCATGAGCAGAATGCGCAAACTCCCACAGACACAGGCACAAATTCATGTATCTGCACAGCACAGCGATAGTCACTGAGCTGTCGTGTTGCCCATCAAATGGTCAGGTCAAGCATTACAGTAACAACATGAAGCACCAGGTTACTCTCGAAACAAGTCCAAGAGCAGCCCTCTCGTTATCCATCGCATGTATGCCCCTTGTTAGACAACAAGGTGGACCAAAGCACCTGTAGGATAAAAACAAGTACTTCAATATCATCATCTGTTTACACACTTCCCAGGGACTCCCAAGGCTCATGATCCCTATTTTAAATCAGTTTTCTATACCCCTCCATTCCCATTCTGTTCATGTGCCCATCTAAGTATTTCTTAAATAACCCCAGAGTGCCTGCCTCAACCACTTGACAGCGCATTTCCATACCCCCACCACCCTCTGTGTGAAAAAACTCCCTCTAGCATCCAAATTATACCTTACCCTCCTTACCCTAAGCCCGTGACCCCTCGTGCTATTCAAGTCCATCCTGGGAAAAAGCTTAACCCTGTTTAGTCTATCTATACCCCTCATAATCTTGTACACCTCTATTAGATCTCTTTCTAAGGAAAACAGTCCCAATTTGCCTAACCTCTCCTCGTAACTCAGACCTTCCACACCAGGCAGCATCTTGGTAAACCTCCTCTGCACTCTGTCCAGACTCTCCACGTCCTTCCAGTAGTAAGGCGACCAGAACTGGATGCAGTATTCCAAATGAGGTCTAACCAACGTTTTATACAACTGCAACATTAAAGACCAGCTCTTGTACTCTAAACCCCTTCCTATAAAGGCTAGCATACTATATGCTTTCTTCACAACCTTCTCCACTTGCGCTGCCACCTTCAGAGATTTGTGCACCTGCACCCCCAGGTCCCTCTGCGTTTCTATACTCTTAATAGGTCTACCCTTTATCATATACCTCCCCCTTACATTCTTTCTCCCGAAATGCATCACCTCACATTTATCAGGATTGAATTCCATCTGCCATCTGTCTGCCCAAGCTACCAGCCTATCTATGTCCTGCTGCATCGCCTGACAATGCTCCTCACTATCCGCAAGTCCAGCCATCTTTGTATCGTCTGCAAACTTGCTGATCACTCCACTTACTCCCTCTTCCAAGTCATTTATATATATTACAAATAGAAGAGGTCCCAGTACCGAGCCTTGCAGCACACCACTAGTGACATACTACTGTACAATATTTAGTACATTAGAATCCAATATGTTATATTCCTCTCTGGCAACAGTGTTGAATTTGGAAAAATCAAATTGCTGAATACCAGTTTCTAGGTGCTGGTCAAATGTTTATTGTTAGTATGCAGCTAACTTATTTAAAGGCAGTCTATTACAATATCTTTATTTTTAAGAGGTTCCACAGTTTGGATTCTAACATAGCTGCAAATGAGTGAAGCAAAATGGAGGGGGGTTCGTTCTCATGATTGGTAACAGTGGGAAATCATTGAGGAAAAAAAAATCTTGTAAAAATAATTATTCAATAAATGATTTTCCAGATCAAGATATCAAACTTGGCAGCGTAAATAGTTCCTCTATTTTCTTGCTTTCAACTCTGGAGCAAAACCTGTTTCTTTTGACTTCTCAACTTGGACTGTTTTAGGCCAAACACTTATTCAAGCTTTAATTATTAACTTAGTATTCAGAGCCCATCCTGAGATCTATAGACCAGAACGATCTTGAATTAAGGAGTGGGGGACAGGTAATGGTTTACGGCCATCCAGATGTTGGGAGTCCCATATATGGGTATGCAGATAAGATCTGACTCATTTGGCTAACCCAGGAAGAGGGGACACGGTGGGATATATTTGGGGTTAAGTAGTGCCTACAGAACAAAGCCTTCATATAGGGAGTTAATGGTTTCAGCACATAGAGGCAGAAATTGATAGTAAATGTTGCAGGAGAATAAAGACTTGACTTGTCAAAGGTCGTCTACCTTTTTCCAATTTTTGGTTTCAAAAAGACTAGGTAAACACTTTGTGCTGTGTCAGAATTTTATTTTGGTTTTTACCACCTTTTCCAGACAGCAGTAATGAGTAGCCACAGGAGACATTAATGCACTTGCACTACGCACGCAATGTCAAGTTTCGCATTTATTTAAATGTTATGAACAAATGCCACTACAGTCTGTTGTTCTCAACAGTCACACAAAACATTGTATTGCTCTTAAGCACAAGTGGGTTTCTTTCTAAATGAAGTTGATCTCTGTTTTTGCATCTTCATCTGAACTGGTCACAATATTATAATAACTTCATGGGATTCTGGGAACTCAGATCTTCATTTTGAATTGCAAGTATCAATGTTTTTCAAACCATTGGAGTGACTGAGAAAATGTTGATTTACCAGACTAACTAAATTATAATCTCTTCTGTTTCTTCCCAGCAACTGTGGCCTGTTTAAGTGGGAGCGAGATGGAATGTTGAAGGTGGGTTTACCTAAGGTTTTGTGTTCTGAATAGTTTGCTGCTGGGGATTGAGTTATATATGTTACATCTACTGTATCAACCGAAATGTTACTAGTAAAACAATGGAGTAGATAATTCATCCTTTGCAAATCAAATTAAAGCAAATTCTGAGCAATTATTTTCAAAGCAAATTTCTTATTTGTGATTAGATTTGGTTTATTATCGGTCGGCACGGTAGCACGATGATTAGCCCTGCTACTGCACAGCACCAGAGACCTGGGTTTAATTCTCTTGGATCACAGTCGGTGTGAAGTGTGCATGTTCTCTCCATGTCTGCGTGGCTTTTCTCCAGTGCTCCAGTTTCCTCCCACATTCTGAAAGACCTGGTTAGGTGCCAGGCTGTGGCGACTAGGGGAATTTCACAGTAACTTCATTGCAGTGTTAGCGTAAATCTTATTTGTGACTAATAAACTTTTTAACTTTTTTATTACTGTTACATGTATTGGGATACAGTGAAAAGTCTTGTTTCTTGCATGCTATACTGGAAAATCATACCGTTCATGGAGGACATAGGGGAGAAGGAAAGAATAGGGTGCAGAATGTTGTGTTACAGTCACGTCTAGAGTGTAGAAAAAGATTAGCTTAATATAAGATAGGTCCATTCAAAATACGGTGGCAGCAAGGAAGAAGCTATTCTTGAGTTGGTTGGTACATGACTTCAGACTTTTGTACCTTTTCCCAGATGGAAGAAGGTGGAAGAGAGTATGCCCGAGGTCTGTTGGATCCTTAATTATATTGGCTGCTTTTATGAGGCAGTGGGAAGTGTAGACAAAGTCAATGGATGAGAGACTGGTTTGTGCGATGGACTGGGCTGTGTTCATAACCCTTTGAAGTTTCTTGTGGTTTTGGTCAGTGCAAGAGCCATACCAAGTTGTGATACATCTGGAAAGGATGGTACATCTGTAAAAAAAAAATGGTGAGAGTCGCAACAAACATGCCAAATTTTCTTAGTCTCCAGAGAAAGTAGAGACATTGGTGGACTTTCTTAATTATAGCATTTGAATAAAGCAGTGACCATTTTTCTGTCAGGAGTTAAATGGAGCTAAGCATTTAAAAGAAAGGAATAAAATTTGATTTTGCATATAATTTTAGATAGGTTTATTTATTTGTTGCAGAACTGGAGGGAGCAGGTGGGGGGGTGAAGTTTAACTTTGGCCACTAATAAGTGACGGACAAAAACAGGCTAAGCAATCAAACCTCTCTCCTGGTGTCAAGTACTAGTTGAGATCCAAGTTAGGTAATATTAGCTACATTTGATCTGACATTGTTCTCAAGGTTCAAGCAGCGAGTTGAATAAACCTAATTTGGATCATTGAATCCCGATAATGCAGAAGGAGACCATTTGGCCCATCGAGTCTGCACAGTCCTTGTGTGGAGTTTGCACATTCTGCTCATGTCCAGATGGATTTCCTCCCACAGTCCAAAGATGTTTGGGTTAGGTGATTAGCCATGCTAAAATTGCCCCTTAGTGTCCTGAGATGCATAGGTTAGAGGGATTAGCGGGTTAATATGTAGGGTTATGGGGATGGGGCCTGGGATGTGGTTGTGATTGGTGCAGACTTGATAGACTGAATGACCTCTTTCTCCACTGTAGAGTTTCTATGGTTAATCCCACCCAAACCTAATCCCATAACTCCACATATCTACACTGTTAGTACCCCTGACACAAAGGGCAATTTTCCATAGCCAATCTACCTAACTTATTGGATTTACATTTACATTACTGTCATAAGTTACAAAGTCTCACTGCTGTGGTAATAAAATAAGTTAATCAGCTGAGACTCACGGGATACAGAATGTGATGCTGAGTTTGGAAGTGGAGATCAATATTCATTCATGCAAGTTGACTTCATTTCATGTAATCTTTAACAAATACCATTCTGCAGAGTGAGAGGTGCCAAGCTACTCATTTGATAATGATTTAATAGTATACAAACAGTTATAAGTGAATCAGACAGATAAGTCTGACAAAAGAAAAGATTGCTGTTCCCAGTAGACGTTACTGGACATAATTTCCTGTGCGCCATGTCCTGCTGGGGACATTAGTTTTTTTCCTCCCGTGGAAAAATCTGTGACCCATTTGTGGTCTGGTATGACATCAGGTTTTGAAACCTGGTTATAGTTGTTTATTTACAAGTGCTGCCCTTTCAAAGTCCATTACACGATTTATTCAGGACTGATATGCCTTTGAGTAGGAAATCCTGAGCGAATGTCCAGTGGTAGGCAGTTTCATGAATAGTGTCTGGAATCTTAAACCATTTGTTTGTCCAGAAGCAACCACCAAGTCTCCAGTCTCTATCTATTAGTATTCCTGAGCACAAGTCTCTCCTTTTTGAAACCTGACCCATATGAAGCTCCAGGTGTGTGTGACTTCAAAACCTGTCATATTTTTCATTTAACTCTGCTTATAGAGAATATTTCATGTTTTGATAGGGAACCTGTGTTGCAAAATAATAATTTATCTTCAGCAGGGAAGAAAACCCCTATGAAATCCCATGCAAAAATATCTTATATCCAGCTCAAAAAGCATTGTAACCAAAATTCTTGTTCATTTGTTCATGGGCTCCTTCTGCACGGTAGGGATTCCATGATTCTAAAACAGGATTTAATCAGGTTAAGATGGGTGGGGAAACCTTCACAGCCCAGTTGGAAGAGATGCTTAATCGGCCAAAAAAGAGCCACATTTTGCCACCAGTATTCTGCCAGTGGTGAGGAGAGGAAAGAGGCTTACCATGTAGAAGGTCACCTGGTGTACCCTAGCAGGCCTGCAAGTGAGCTGGGGCCTCCTGTTCAGGATTCCTGTGCCCCTGTGAGATGTTGTTCTGGTGCCCTTCACACTGCCTGAGTGGCCCCAATGAGGCCTCCTCGCTCATCTTGGTTCCAGGGCCTCCTTGGCTGTTCCTCGCCAATCCATTTAACCCACCATTTCCACCTATCCACCATTTTTGGATTGTGAGAGGAAACCGGAGCACACGGAGGAAACCCACATAGATACGGGGGAGAACGTGCAAACTTCATACAGACAGTAACCCAAGCCAAGAATCAAATCCAGGTCTCTGGCACTATGAGGCATCAGTGTTCACCACTGTGCCACCGTGCTGCCCCAGTGATGTATCAAATTGCTATAGAGCTGCCTTAAATAGATTTATTGTCTGCTCACTGGTTATACAGTTGCTGATATTTTTGATTTTGTCTGCAGGAGAAGAAGGGTCCAAAAATTGGTGGAGAGCTGCTATTACCAAGAGGAGAAGAACATGGCAAATTTTTAAGTAGTTCAAAATGATCATTGACTGCAAGAGGTGTGACGTAAGGTGCCACATTTTTAATATAGGCTACATATGAATGAACAAATAATGCTCATGTGAAATTTTATTTTCTGGTATTAAACATTCAGATGTGCAATGTGTGTATTTGCTTCTTAATCATGAATAAATTTACCATTTTTCCAAATTTGTACATTTTGATGTTAGAACATATTGGGAAAATGAGGGGTGGGACCGGGAGTTTCCTAAATCCTGTTTTAAACACTTAACAAGTGATGCATTATAAGTTTGCCAGAATATTAATGAATTTCTGAAGGTTTAGTGTGACTCACTCAGTTCATCTGCAAGAGGAGAAATGACTCACCAATTAAATAAAAAGGAATCCTGGAGTGAGAAGATTACAGCTAACCTTATGATAGACCCAAGTTGTAACAACTTTATGCAACAAATCTATATTGGCTTTGCTTACTTCCAGAAAGGTGGGTTGTTTTTTTCTGAGTAATCTTGAGTAAATGTTTTTTCCTCCCTTTATTGGTATTTTTGAAAATATCTCCTGCAGTTCACCAGATTTGCAGAAGTTCCTGCCTTTGGCTCATTTCCTCATGGAAGCTGCATTTATAATAATGGTGTTGAATGAAAAGTAGGAACTGATTTGGATTTATTTTTGGCAGAACTGGTATCTAACAACTCAACCACCAACAATGTAAATAGCAGTCTTGACAGTTTTGAGGATGTGTTATCTTAAATCCTGTTTTTTCAATTAAATTATAACAAGGCTGGAACCAGGTGTTTTAGGGCAGTTGCTTTAATGATCCAGAATTAATGTTTCAATGGATGTCTGGTTTCTTTCTTTCTGTCTGCATGTCTCATGACTCCCTGAGCTCTGCTTTCAGCTCTCAGCCAAAGCAACACTAAGGCCAGTTGCTGGGAAAAATGCAAAGTCCCCTCAGATTGACTCCACCTCAAATTATTGCTCATTCCTGTTAGGATTACCTAACCATTAGAATCTACGGCACAGAGACAGGCCCTTCGACCCAAACTGGTCCACGTTGACCAAAAGGCCCATCTAAGTTAACACCATTTGGCTCATATCCATCTAAACTTTTCCTATCCATGTATCTATCCAAATGCCTTTTAAATGTTATCAATGTCCCTCCTCAACCATTTCCTCCAGCAGCTCATTGCACATACGTACTACCCTCTGTGTTTAAAAATAAGTTGCTCCTCAGGTTCCCATTAATTCTTTTGCCTCTTAACTTAAACCTATGCCCTCTAGTTCTTGATTCCCCAACTCATACATTCACCCTATCCCATGCCTCGTAATCTTATGCACCTCTATAAGATTGCCCCTCAGTCTCCTATACTCCAAAGAAAAATGTCCTAACCTATCCAATCTCTCCCTATAACTCAGTCCCTTGAGTCCTGGCAACATCCGGATCTGCATATTTTTCAGAAATGATTCTTTTTCAAGTTGACAGCGTGGTAGAGAGGTAGATTAAACCCCATCTAGGATCTGAAATTTTTATAGATTTTGTATGCAGAGCAAAATTCTACCAGTTGCTTTTCACACGTTGCACATTGGGCTTACATTTCGTATTCTGAATTGATTGGAAACACCATGCTGGAATACATTTTAATGATATATTTAACGTAAGTTAAATGCTGTAATATTGTAAACTTATACTGAACAAAACATGGCAAAATAGTGGCAGGACTAGTCTCAGCTGTTCACACTGGGGAGAAACTGATGCTGAATTGTTGTGGGGAGAGTTTGAACCTTACCTACATATGCTGAGATGACCACCTGAAAATGTGTCTCAGACTGAAATCAAATAACGGAAGTCAAGTGTAGCTGGAGCATGAAAGAGATAAGAACTAGGAGCAGGAATGGGCCATCTGGCCCCTCGAGCCTGCTCTGCCATTCAATAAGATCATGGCTGATTTTTTTTTTTTGTGGACTCAGCTCTACATACCCACCCATTCACCATAACCCTTAATTCCTTCATTGTTCAAAAATTTATCCGTCCTTGCCTTGAAAACATTCGATGAGGTAGCCTCAACTGCTTCACTGGGCAGGGAATTCCACAGATTCACAACCCTTTGTGTGAAGAAATTTCTCTTCAATTCTGTCCTAAATCTGCTTCCTCGTATTTTGAGGCCCCCTAGTCCTAGTTTCACCCACCAGTGAAAACAACTTCCCTGCTTCTATCTTATCTATTCCCTTCATAACCTTATATGTTTCTATAAGATCTCCCCTCATTCCTCTGAATTCCAATGAATATGATCCTAGTCTGCTCAATTTATTCTCATAAGCCAACCCTCTCAACTCTGGAATCAACCGAGTGAATCTCCTCTGCATCCCCTCCAGTGCCATTATGTCCTTTCTCAAGTAAAGAAATCAAAACTGTACATAATACTCTAGGTATGGCCTTACCAGTACCTTATACAGCTGCAACATAATCTCACTGTTTTTCAGCTCCATCCCTCTAGCAATGAAGGACAAAATTTCATTTGCCTTCTAAATTACCTGCAAACCAACTCCTTGAGATTCCTGCATAAGGACGTCCAGGTCCCTCTGCACAGCAGCATGCTGCAATTTTTTACCATTTAAGTAACAGTCCATTTTGCTGTTATTCCTTCCAAAATGAATGACTTCACATTTACCAACATTATATTCCATCTGCCAGGCCCTCGCCCACTCACTTAGATTATCTATATCCCTTTGCAGACTTTCAGTGTCCTCTGCACACTTTACTCTTCCACCCATCTTAGCATCATCTGCGAATTTTGGCACACTACGCTTGGTCCCCAACTCCAAATCATCTATGTACATTGTAAACAAATGTGGCCCCAACACTGATCCCTGAGGCACATTACTAGTCACTGATCGACTACCAGAAAAACACCCATTTACCCCCACTCTTTGCTTTCTATTAGTTAATCAATCCTCTATCCATACTAATATGTTTCCTGTAATGCTATGCACCTTTATCTTATGTAGCAGTCTTTAGTGTGGCCCTTGTCAAATGTCTTCTGGAAATTTACAGTTTCCCTATTGTCCACTACACATGTAATGTCCTCAAAGAATTCTATCAAATTAGTCAAATATGACCTGCCCTTCACGTACCCATGCTGCGTCTTATCAATGGAACAATTATATCCAGATGCCTCGCTACTTTTTCCTTGATAGTTTCAAGCATTTTCCCTACTACAGAAGTTAAGTAACCAGCCTATAGTTATCTGCCTTTTGTCTGCCTCCTTTTTTTTTCAAACAGTGGCGTCACATTTGCTGTTTTCCAATCTGCAGAAACCACCAAGAATCCAGCAAATTTTGGTAAATTATCACTAGTGCATTTGCTATTTCTCCCACTATCTCTTTTAGTAATCTGGGTTGCATTCCATCAGGACCAGGAGACCTGTCTACCTTTAGACCCATTAACTTGCCCAACACTATCTCTTTCGTGATAATAGTTTCTAGGTTCTCACCTGCCATAGCCTACCTGTTATCAATTTTTGGCATGTTATTTGTATCTTCCAAAGTGAAGACCAACACAAAATACCTGTTCAATGCCTCAGCCATTTTCTCATTTCCAGTTATTACATCCCTGTTCTCATCCTCTAAAGGATCAATGTTTACTTTTGCCACTCTTTCTCATTTAACATATTTATAGAAATTTTTGCTATTGTTTTTATATTCTGAGCTAGTTTACTCTCATCATCCATCTTGCCTTTATAGCTTTTTTGTGGCTTTCTGTTGATCTTTAAAGATTTCCCAATCCTCTAGATTCCCACTAATCTTTGCCACTTTGTATGCATTTTCTTTCAATTTGATATCCTCCTTTATTTCCTTAGATATCCATGGCGTATTTTCTTTTTCTACAGTCGTTCCTTATCACTGGTAAATAAGGATAGAAGGGAACAATACTACGGTCGACTTTTCAAACACTGCTACAAAGCCAAGGAACAACAGCCCATTGTAGACCTAATCTGCTTGCTAATTCAAAGGATTTTTTTAAAATGATTCAATAATTGAATCATTGCAAAGTGGCATTTAAAAAAATTGTCTTGAGGCCAATTTTATAAGAGGTGGAACAGGGATAGTGATTGAACAAAGCTTGCAAGTAAGAGGAGCACTTCTGGCATGAGTGGTTTGCAAAACATTAGCGACACAAAAAGAAATCCTGTCCTTTTGGAGTTTCCAAAAACAGCAGTAAGCAGCAAAGTGATTAATGGATGGAGAATATGGCTTCTACTAGCCCCTTGATAAACAAAGAAAGAACATAACGTAAGAACATAAGAACTATGAACAGCAGTAGGCCATCTGGCCCCTCAAGCCTGCTCTGCCATTCAATAACATCATGGCTGATTTTTATGTGGACTCAGTTCTACTTAATTCCTTTACTGTTAAAAATTTATCTATCCTTGCTTTAAAGACATTCAATGAAGAAGCCTCAGCAGCTTCACTGGGCAGGAAATTCCACAGATTCACAACCCCTTGTGTAAAAAAAAAAAGTTCCTCCTCAACTCAGTCCTAATCTGCTCCCCTTTGTTTTGAGGCTATGTTCCCAGTTCTAGTTTCACCCGCCAGTGGAAACAACCTCCCTGCTTCTATTTCATTCATAAGATATAGGAGCAGAATTGGGTCATTTGGACCATCAAGTCCACTCCGCCATTCGGTCATGCCTCATATGCTCCTCATTCCCATTTTCCTGTCTTCTCCCAATAACCTTTCAATCCATTACCAATTAAAAATCTGTCTTAACTCCTCCTTAAATTTATTGAGTGTCTCAGCATCCACCGTACTTTGGGGTAGCAAATTTCACAGGTTCGCAACCCTTTGGGAGAAGTAGTTTCTCCTCAACTCTGTTTTATATTTGCTAGCCTTTATCCTAAGACTATGATCTCTAATCCTAGAATGCCTCACCAGCGAAACTATCTGCTCCACGTCTACTTTATCCATTCCTTTTATCATCTTGCATACCTCAAAGAAAAAGCTTACGTTTGTATTGCATCATTTACTGTCAGAATGTTCCAAAGTACTTTACAGCCAGGGAAGTACTTTTTGAAGTGTAGTCATTGTTGTGATGTAGCAAATGCAAGAGCCAATTTGTGCACAGGAAACTTTTTGCAAGTAGAAACATCTCTATGTCAACCCTATTAAACACTTACATTATTTTAGAGCTCTCCGTTAGATCACTTCTTAGCCTTCGCTTTTCTTGAGAAGAGAGTTGTAGTTTGTTCGTCCTTTCCTGATACTTGTGTCATTCCAGGGAATACAAGTAATGTGACAATGACCAGATAATTCGGATTTTTTGTAAAGTGTTGTTTGTGGGGTAAATATTAGCCAGAGATGATATCCCTTGTCTGCTCCCAAGTAATACAATCCATCACGTGAGGGGAACATACAACATCTTTACCATGTTATCACTCACATCAATACTATGGTAAACTGGAGTGACAGCCTAGACTTTTCTGCTGTTGTTTCTGGAGCAGGACTTGAACACATGACCGTCTGGCTCAGAGGCAGGGGTGCTACCAACTGAGCCACAGCTGAGACTCATGTACTGCAGTCCCTGTTCTTAATAAAAAAAAGTACCCTTGTGGCCTAGACAGGTATTTATCCAGCTTTTCATTAAATGCAGCTATGTTCTTTGCATTAGCTATTCCTGTGGTAGAATGTTCCAAATGATAACCCCTCTTTAGATAAAGAAGCTTCTTCTGAATTCCCTGTTAAATTTTTATTAATGGCTCTCTTACCTTAATTGCCCTGGTTTTGGTCTTTTTGCAAGTAGAAACATCTTCTCTACATTGACCCTATTAAACACTTTCACCATTTTAGAGCCCTCCGTTAGGTCACTCCTTACCCTTCACTTTTCTAAAGAAGAGAGTTGTAATCTATTCGTCCTTTTCTGATACTTGTGTCATTCCAGTGAATCTTTATTTTCTGCAGTACCTTTTATGTTCTCCTTATAGGTCACAGTACTAAGTGCAGCATCAATTATGTGCAGAACAATTCCTGATTAGAGCAATTAATGCAAGAGATTCTTTTTAAAATCTTAGTGCCAGATGTCTACAGTTGTCTGAAATGTCCTTCACAAAAGTGTTGAATATCTGAGGGGGAATAATAGAGTTCAGCTATTTGGGCATGTGTCGACTCTGTTCTTTTGTCATTGCTTTGTCGAACTAGCCTTTGTGCATTCAGCAACAATTCAAAACCAAATTCCAGGGTAAAAAAATTGGAAAGATCTCTGCTTTAGTGCCTGTGATATTTTATTCCTGTACTACAGACTTGCCAGAATATTTGCTCGTCCAATTGGGAGTTATTGAATGAGAGTGCTATAGTTGGATCAAATGTGTGCTGGTGTACATTCCATTGTTAAAAATGAATTATTAAACTAGGCCCTCTTTTAAAAAACCTTTTGTACTCAATTTTTCTAAAATATAGCATGTTGTTTTCCTTGGTAGATTTCACACAGGATTCTTCCTCAGTTAAAATATATTAAGGAAAATTTTTAAGATAGATGTTTTCTGCCAGTGAAAGGTCCCTCATGAAACAACTTTGGATCATTACAGTTTAATTTCTAGAGGACTTCCAGTCATTGTATAAATCTATAATTTAAGAAAAATGCTAGAAATGTTTAGTGTCCATGCAGAGCAAAACCACATCAGTTCAGGCCACAGAGTCATTGCAGCTCAGAAGGAGGCTATTTGACCCGTTGAGTCAATGCCAGCTCATGTTAAAGCAATGACCTTTCATTTTTTTTAGAGCAACACAGCACGGGAAACAGGCCCTTCGGCCCAACGAGCCCGCGCTGCCGTCATAACTATATAGTAACAATTCCATTATCCTATTCTAATTTTAGGTTATTCCTAATATGGAAGAGTCTCAATGTAGGGACAATTTGTTTCCCAATCAGCCTAAGAGCGAATTTTTTTGGGATGTGGGAGGAAACCGGAGCGCCCGGAGAAAACCCACGCAACCACGGGGAGAACGCGCAAACTCCCGCAGACACCGGCCCAATTCCAAGTGTCAGCACAGCTACAGCGATAGTCACTGAGCTGTCATGGTGCCCTTCAGATGGTCCAGATAAAGCACTCATTTACGACACGAAGCACCAGGCAACCCATGAATCAACATCCAAGAGCTGTCCTCGCACCACCTGCCGAATGCATGCTCCTCGTTGGTCAAGTATGGACCGAATTACCTGTGGAAAAAAAAGCCATAGTTAAACAGGCCTACTATATCCCTCTATCTGCATAACGCTCATGTGGCTGTCCAAGAGACCCTTAAACAGCCCTAGCGTACCTGCTCCCACCACCTTACTTGGCAGTGCATTCCACACCCCCACTACCCTTTGTGTGAAAAACTGCCCTCTAATATTCGTCTTATACATAGCCCCCCCCTCACCCTAAGGCCATGACCCCTCGTCCTATCCATTTCTGAAGGTGGAAAAAGTTTACCACCATTTACTCTATCTATACCCCTTATAATCTTATACACCTCTATGAGATCCACTCTAAGCCGACGTCTTTCAAGGGAAAACAACCCCAGTCTATCTAATCGTTCCTCATAGGACAGTCCTTCCATACCAGGCAGCATCCTGGTAAACCTCCTCTGCACTCTCTCCAAGGACTCCACATCCTTCCGATAGTACAGCGACCAGAACTGGACGCAGTATTCCAAGTGAGGCCTAACCAACGTTCTGTACAATTGCAACATCAAACTCCTACTCTTGTATTCTATACCCTTTTCTATGAAAGCTAACATACTATACGCTTTCTTTATCACCTTCTCCAACTGTGAAGACACCTTCAGAGACTTGTGAACCTGCACCCCCAAGTCTCTCTGCGTCTCTATACTCCGAATAGTTTTACCTTTTATCCTATAACTCTCTTCTACATTTTTCTGGCCAAAATGCATCACCTCGCATTTATCAGGATTAAATTCCATTTGCCTACTATCTGCCCAGTCTACCAACCTATCTATGTCCTGTTGTATTGCCTGACACTGCTCCTCTGTACCCGCCAATCCAAGCATCTTGGTGTCATCAGCAAATTTGCTGATCTCACCACCTACCCCAACTTCCAAGTCATTTATGTAGACCACAAATAGAAGAGGACCTAGTACTGAGCCTTGTGGCACTCCACTAGTGACAGGCTTCCAGTCGGAAAAAAAGCCTTCCACTACTACCCTCTGTCTCCTCCTCCCGAGCCAGTTCTCGACCCATCTACATACTCTGCCCTGTATCCCATGCGCCTTCACCTTCTCTATCAGTCTACCATGAGGAACCTTGTCAAACGCCTTACTGAATTCCATGTAGACGACATCAACAGCATGTCCTTCATCAACTGTTTTTGTCACTTCTTCAAAAAATTCCACTAGATTTGTAAGACAAGACTTCCCCTTGAAGCCATGCTGCGTATCCCTGATCAGATCGCAGTGCTCCAGATGCTCATACATCCTGTCCCTGAGGATCCTCTCCATTAGCTTACCTATAACTGAAGTCAAGCTCACCGGCCTATAGTTCCCTGGGTTATCCCTCTGACCTTTTTTAAACAACGGTACTACATTTGCTATCCTCCAGTCCTCTGGGAACTCACCTGTGTCCAAGGAAGAGACAAAGATTCGTGTCAGAGGCCCAGCTGGGTCTTCCTTCAACTCCCTTAGCAGCCTGGGGTAAATGCCATCAGGCCCCGGAGTTTTATGTCTTTAAGCTGCCTAACAGCCCCAACACCTCTTTCCTCGTAATCTTTATTTCCCTCAACCGATCCTCAACTTTGTCAACATCAGCAACAGACATCTGGCCAGTCTCCTGCGTGAATACCGACGCAAAGTATTCATTCAGGATCTCCCCCATTCCCTCAGGCTCTAAGCATAGATTCCCTCCTCTGTCCCTGAGAGGTCCAATCTTGCCTCTAACCATCCTTTTGCTCCTTACATAGGTGTAAAATGCCTTAGGATTTTCCTTAATCCTACCTGCCAGAGTCACTTCGTGGCCCCTTTTTGCCTTTCTAACACCCCTTTTAAGATCCCTTCTACACTCTCTATAAGCTTCCAGCGCTGTCTCAGTCCCCAGTTGCCTAGATCTAATGTAAGCCTCTCGCTTCTTCCTGATCAAGTCCTCAATATCCCTGGTAAGCCACGGTTCTCTAATCCTAATTAGAGATCCTAATCCTAATCCTAATCATCAGAACGGGAAAAGTAAAGGTTAGAGAAAATTACCAGTTTTTCAGCATGTGCTGAGGCAGGGAGAGAATAAAAGAAAAGCTCTGTCTAGGATGTAACAGATTAAATGTCAGGCAATGATGCAAAGCAAAAAGTGGGGGAGAGGGAGGGGTGCGGTGGGTTTAAAACAGGTAGAGAAACAAATGGTGAGTCTAGAAATGCAGTCGATGGCCATAACAACCATTACCATCATGTGCTGCCTGAAAGCAATGGCAACAATTGATTATATTTCATTCAGCTGTGACTATTGATTTCAAATCACAGAATGATTGAAGTAGTATTTACTCTAGCTAATCTGTCTCACACCTAATCCACACATCTTTGGACTGCAGGAGGAAATTGGACTACCCATAGGAAACCCTTGCAGACATGTGGAGAATATGCAAACTCTACACAAACAGTGACCCCCAAGCCAGGAATTGGAACCCAGATCTTTGATGCTGTGAGGCAGCAGTGCTAACCACTGTGTCACCCTCTAATAAATAGAAAAAATCATTTTGTACTGAAAGAGTGAAATTATATTATTGATGTTGGGGAAGAGATATGTGATAGGCAAGGTAGAGGGGAACTGTCTTGCAACTGATTAGAACACTCAGCACTGATACTGGGTACCAAAATGAAAAGTTCCCCATTCCCAGCTTTACAGAAATGTTGTAAAGGAAAAGGTACTTGAGTGCTAAGTGGCCATGTCCTTAGTTTTATGTTGTTAGGGTTTTTCAGGAAAAGTTTATTGATGTTAAACAGAATATTTAGTTTGGCAAGAATATCATTAGTAACCAAGTCCAGATAGTCTGGGTAATGTTGCATTTCCTGCAGCAGTATCCCTTTGACGAACTCAACATGTTTTCTATTTTTGAAAAGCACTCTCGGGCCATCTGGAGAAGGATTTAACATTTGAAAATGTTATCTACATATACGTGCACTGCTTCAGGCCAGGGCCAGTAACACTTAAACAAACCTTATGAACACTTTATTGAGAATTTTGAGATCTCTGATTATGCTGGCGTTAGTATCAGTGACTTCTATCTAGTCACTCGACTCTGGTAAGATCTGGCTTTGTTCCATCTATTTAAGTTTGTCCTTTTCAAGTAGATGTTTTGGCCAATGTTTTCAGTGGAGAGTTTAGTCCAAATGAACCACAGGGAAAATAAAGTTCAAATAATAAAAAGCAATTTTTTTTTCCAACACTAATGCTTCAATGACCAGGTCTTCAGGATTTGACAGAGTAGTTGGAATCTATTTCCTCCAATGACAGATTCCAGAACAAGGAAACATAACCTTAAAATGAGAGCAAGGTTGCATAAGAGCAATGTCAGGAAGTGTTGCTTCATGTGTGAGGTTGAGAACTTAGGAACTAAGAGCAGAGGCTGATAAATTCAGCCCTTCGAGCTTGTTCCGCCATTCAATCAGGTCATTCCTGATCCCTCCCTGGTCTCAAATCCACCTCCCATATGTTCCCCATATTCTATCGCCTTCTTGAAGCTATTTAATGATTCACACTCCACATAGAGCAATGACTTCCACAAATTTGCCACTCTCTGAGATGTAGTTCCTTCTCATCTCTTTTTAAATTTACCGCCGCTCAAACTAAACCTGTGACCTCTTGTTCTAGACTGTCCCATAAGGGGACACATTAGGTCTACATTTACTTCATTAATCCCCTTACAATTTTATATTCCTCAGTCACACAGATCTCTCGTCCTTCTGAACTTCAGTGAGTATAAGCCCAAACATTTTAATTGCTCCACATACATCAACCTTTTCATTTCCGGAATCAATCTCGTTAAGGAAAATGGAATATTCCCCCGTCCCCATGCCGATCCCCTCCCCCCACCCCCAGTCAAAAAAATAAAACTGTCGAGTCAAAATTTCAAAACTGATATTGATTGATTTTTGTTCAATTAGGGTATAAATAGATAAGAAACCACGGTAAGTTAATGAGGCTGAGATACAGGGTCAGTCATGATCTAGCAGAACTGGGGAGATTTTGCTTACTCAACTCAGGTGAAGGTGCTCTGGAAATTGGGATCTTTGTTCCAGGATGGTGGGATTCTCTGGATGTCAGGCCTGCCACGTACTCTGGTACAAGGGGGGAACATGTCACGTGCAGAGGCAGAAGGCTTTAGTGCTGTATTTTGTGCTCTCATCACCCTGCACACTCCCTATCTTACGTTCCTTTATACCCTCTATGCCAACCTATGTCCCTTCATTGCTTGTCAGATTGCCAGGACTTGCAGTCAAGCAGAGCGAGTGGATGGGTTACGGTTATTTTCCTTAGAACAGATGGGGCTGGATAAGGTAGAAGGGAAATAGTTCTTTCCTATTGCTGAGAGGTCATTTACCAGAGGGCACAGATTTAAGGCGATTGATAGAAGGATCATAAGGGATGTTAAAAACATTTTCACCCAAAGGATGTTGTGTAGAATTCATTCCCTAAGTTAGTAATTGAGACTGGAACACTCAGCTCATTTAAAAGGTGCCTGGATCTGAAGTGTTGGAATCTGCAAGGCCACAGAAGAGGTATTGGAAAGTGGAATTAAAATGAGCAGCTAGTTTCTTTCGTCTCTTATTATTGGCTGACAGACTTAAGTGAGTTGAATGGCCTCTCCCTGCACCGTAACTTTTCAATGGTTTGTGCTTATCTATGCCCCTCTACTCACCACCATGTCTTTCATACCCTCCATGCCAATTATCACATGTCCTCTTGCCCATTATCCTTTGCCCTTACATCAACCATGCCAATACATAAAATATTCAGTATCAACAGACCTCAGAACCCAAGGGTGAGATTAAATAAAGTTCTTAGTGTATATTGCAAACTTTTTTTTTCCGTCATTCACAATTTATAAAAACCCATTCATTGTAATTACATTCCTTCAACCACATCCTTGTAGACACAGACATTTCATTGAAGTGCATAATCTCAAAACTCCAAAGTTTTTCTAAGATTTCAAAGTTCAGAGTTTTAAATGCCTTTACAGCATCACATTTGCCTTTAAGAAATAAAATTGACACTTTTTGAGTTCCAATGGACATTTAATATACTTTTATGCACATTCGTACCTTTTTTTAACAATTCCAAAGGGAACCTGACCTCCTCTAGAATGACCCAGGACTATATCTACCTCTTCAAAGGAATTCACAAACATCGAATCAATGCATATCATATTTCCCACATCTGGGTCACCAAAATTATGTACGAGTGGGGACAGCTGCTGATTTCTATGGGCAGATGCCTCACTCCGTTATTGCAAAAATCCAGACCTTAATCATCACCAAACAGTTCAGATTCTCCTCCAAAAAAAGGCTCAAAGCTTCTAACATAATTATTCATAAAACTAAATTATGTAAACTGACATTTTTCATTCTGGCCACTTTGCAGTTTTGTTGATGTGCTGATCTAACTGGAATGAGATTTGAGGCTGTATTATTGAACTGGCTGACCTTCAAGAAGGGAGGGGCAAATTGGCCAGGATTTATCCTCTGATCACTAATGCCTCATGAGAGGCTTTGATTTTTAAAATATTAGGTCGTGTCTTGTCTGTGAAATCACATTCTAAAAAGTATGCCATCATTCACTCTCTGCATTTGTATTTAATGTGCTTTTAATGTGTGCTTTGACCACATCATATTACTCCAGAGCACATGACTGTCCATGGAATATTTTTGAAGTGTAATCACTGTGAAACTAAGGGTAAAATGACAGCCAACTTTCATATACAGCACTCTCCAACTAAACTGTATGATGGGGTTTCATGACCAAGACATCACGATGATTTGCTGGCCATTATGTATTTTTTGAATATTGTGACATAGATCATATATCATTGACAAGAGGCTGATGTTACTCTGTGTTTTCAACATTTTGTTATATTAATTGTATAAAAATTGTAAGAAAAAAATCTGTAGAAAATTGATCATTGACTATGAACCATGTTCTAATAATATAAAGATAACTGGCAAGTTCTATGTAATTGAGCATGTATAACTGCTGTTGGGATACTTAAAAGGGTTAACTCAAGTTTTATTTTAGAAGGTCCAAGTTCAAGACTAGAAACTGAAATATTGGAATCTCAGTACAAAGATCAAAATGAATATAGTTCCTACATTCCCTTCATGTTCATTAAAGAACAAGGGTGAGAATCAGCAGCCTATGTCTTGACTATTACCGTGTTATACCAGCAGTTTGCCCATGTTACTATAGATGGCTGAGAGTTAAATACACCTCTGCCATGAGCCTGGTGGCACCTTTCCTATTTCAATTACCCTTTTTTAAAATCAATAATCTGCTTTCGTGGTATGCGTTGAAATAATAGAACATAGAACATAGAACAATACAGCACAGAACAGGCCCTTCGGCCCTCGATGTTGTGCCGACCAAAATAAAAAGCAATGCCCCTCCTAACTAAACCATTCCCTTCTCATCCATATACTTATCAACTAACCTCTTAAACGCCACCAAACTTGGCGCATCTACAACAGCTGCAGGCAGGGCATTCCACTCCCTAATCACTCTTTGAGTAAAGAACCTACCTCTGATATCCGTCCTATAACTCATACCCCTTAATTTAAAGTTGTGTCCCCTCGTGCTAGCTTTTTCCATCCTAGGAAAAAGGCTATCACTGTCCACCCTATCCAAACCTCTAATTATCTTATATGCTTCAATAAGATCCCCCCTTAGCCGCCTCCTTTCTAACGAAAACAACCTCAAATCCTTCAACCTCTCTTCATAGGACCTGCCCTCCATACCAGGCAACATCCTAGTAAACCTCCTCTGTACCCTCTCCAATGCCTCCACATCTTTCTTATAATGTGGCGACCAGAACTGCACACAATACTCCAAGTGCGGCCGCACTAGAGTTTTGTACAGCTGCAACATGATGCTGCGGCTCCTAAATTCAATCCCCCTACCAATAAAAGCTAAGACTCCATATGCCTTCTTAACAACTTTATCCACTTGACTGCCTACTTTCAGGGATCTATTGACACATACACCAAGATCCTTCTGTTCCTCAACACTATTAAGAGCCCTACCATTAGCCCTATACTCTACACATTTATTGTTCCTGCCAAAGTGCATTACCTCACACTTTTCCACATTAAACTCCATTTGCCACCTCTCGGCCCAGCTCTGCAACTTGTCCAAGTCACTCTGTAAACTAAAACACCCCTCTTCACTATCTACCACACCACCAACTTTAGTATCATCTGCAAATTTACTGATCCATCCCTCAATACCCTCATCCAGATCATTTATAAAAATTACAAACAGCAGGGGCCCCAAAACAGACCCCTGAGGCACACCACTCGTCACCGAACTCCACGAAGAAAATCTCCCATCAACCACCACCCTCTGTCTTCTATCTGCCAGCCAATTTCTAATCCAATTAGCTAAATCACCCTCTATTCCACACATCTGCATTTTCTGTAGAAGTCTTCCATGGGCCACCTTATCAAAAGCCTTACTAAAGTCCATATATACTACATCAACCGCCTTACCCCCATCCACCTCTCTGGTCACTTTCTCAAAAAACTCAATGAGGTTAGTAAGGCATGACCTACCCTTCACGAAACCATGCTGACTATCCCCAATCAATTCATTTCTCTCCAAATAACTATAAATCCTATCCCTAATAATTCTCTCCAATACCTTGCCCACCACAGAAGTAAGACTCACTGGCCTATAATTCCCAGGAAGGTCTCTCTTCCCCTTCTTAAACAATGGGACCACATTCGCCATCCTCCAGTCCTCCGGAACCACACCCGTAACCAACGAGGACCTGAAGATCAGAGCCAGAGGCTCTGCAATCTCCTCTCTTGCCTCCAGAGAATCCTAGGGTAAATCCCGTCCGGCCCAGGGGACTTATCCAACTTCAAACCCTCGAGAATTTCTAACACATCCTCCCTATCTACTACAATACTTCCCAATTTGCAACCCTGTACCTCAGTGCTCTCCATAGCTACATTTCCAGCACTCTGCGTGAATACCGAAGAGAAATATTTATTCAGTGCCTCACCAATCTCTTCAGGCTCCACGCACAACTTCCCACTGCTGTCTATGACTGGCCCTAATCTTGCCCTAACAATCTTCTATTCTTAACATATCAAAAGAAAGCTTTAGGATTCTCCTTAATCCTATCAGCCAACATCTTCTCGTGTCCCCTCTTAGCTCTCCTCAATTCACTTTTTACCTCCTTCCTAGCTAATCTATAGCTATCCATTGCACTACCTGAGCCTTCAAGCCTCATCCTGACATAAGCCTCCTTTTTCTTCTTAACCAGCAAATCAACTTTTTTCGTACACCAAGGCTCTCTTACTCGTCCATTTCCTCCCTGCCTGACAGGGACATACTTATCAAGGACTCTCAGCAGCTGCTCCTTGAATAAGCACCACATTCCAGATGTTCCCAGTCCCTGTAGTTCCCTAGTCCAATCTACGCACCCTAATTCTCTCCTGATGGCCTCATAATTACCCTTCCCCCAGCTATAACTACAGCCCCCAGCTTCATGCCTATCCCTGTCCATCACTAAGGTGAACGTAACCGAATTGTGGTCACTATCACCAAAATGTTCACTAACTTCCAAGCCTAACACCTGGTCTGGCTCATTGCCCAGCACCAAATCCAATGTAGCCTCACCTCTAGTTGGCCTATCTACATACTGAGTCAAAAAACCTTCCTGCACACTCTGTACGAAAACTGACCCCTCTAACGAGCTAGAGCTATAGCTATTCCAATCAATATTAGCAAAGTTAAAGTCCCCCATCACAATTACCCTACTACTTTCACTCCTAATCAGAATTGACTTCGCAATCCTTTCCTCAACCTCTCTAGAACTATTAGGAGGTCTGTAAAAGACTCCCAACAGGGTGACCTCTCCTCTCCTGTTTCTAATCTCAGCCCATACTACCTCAACAGACAAGTCCTCATCAAACTTCTTTTCGATCACCGTGATACAGTCTTTGACCAGTAACGCCACTCCTCCCCCCCTTCTACCCCCTTCTCTACTCCGACTAAAGCATTTGTACCCCGGAACCTGCAACATCCATTCCTGTCCCTGCTCTACCCAAGTCTCTGAAATGGCCACAACATCGAAGTTCCAGGTACTGGTCCAAGCTGCAAGTTCCCCCCCCTTATTGCGAATACTCCTTGCATTAAAGTATACGCATCTCAAACCATGCTCCACCCCACCCGTACGCCACTGTGTTTTACAACTCTCCTCTATAACCCCCTTACTCTCATCCCTCTCAGCACCCCTACTACTTAGGATCCCACCCCCCCCCCGAATCAGTTTAAATAATGGTGGTTCGGACTGTCTCTATGAGATTTATTAATGCGCGGTGAAAGACATACTAACTGACTCAGAACAGCTTCTTCCCGGCTGCCATCAAACTTCTGAATGGACTTACCTTGCATTAAGTTGATCCTTCTTTACACTCTAGCAATGACTGTAACACTACACTCTGCACTCTACCATTTCCTTCTCTACAAATAATATGTTTTGTCTGCATAGCACGCAAGAAACCATACTTTTCACTGAATGCTAATGTATCTGACAATAATAAATCAAATCAAAATTGAAGAAAATTGTCATCAACTTCAGGAAGCATAGTGGAGAACATGGGGATGAAGTAGAAATGGTCAAGAGCTTCAGGTTTGTAGGCATCCAGATCATCCTGAACAACCTGTCTTGGCTTCCTCCAGCTGATGCTACAGTAGAAAAAGCCCATCAATGCCTCTACTTTTTCAGAAGACTAAGGAAATTTGGCATGTCCGTTACGACTGTCACTAACCTTTACAGATGCACCATAGAAAGCATTCTTTCTGGTTGTATCACAGTTGGTATGGCTTCTGCTCAAGACAGCAGGAAAATACAAAGGATCATGAATGAAGTCCAGTTCATCACGCAAATCAGCCTCTCATTCATTGACTCTATCTACACATCCTGCTATCAGAAAAGTAGCCAGCATAATTAAGGACCTCACACACCCCAGGCATATTGTCTTCCACTTTCTTCCAGTGGGATAAAGATACAAAAGTCTGAAGTCATGTACGAACCAATTCAAACTTCTTCCCTGCTGCCATTAGAATGGATGTACCTTGCACTAAGTTGATCTTTCTCTATTCCCTAGCTATGACTGTAACACTTTATTCTACACTCTCTTTTATAAATGGAATGCTTTGTACAGCTGGCAAGAAACAATACTTTTCACTCTATGCTAATACATACGAAAATAATAAAAGAAAACACTTTACCAATATAGTGTTTCCTCACTGTTACTGTGAAGCATCATTCCTCTGACTTGAATATCCAAATCCCCAAATGGAGTGAGTGATACTGAGTGAAGACAGCTAAATTATTGCTGGGTGTGTAATGTAAAAATATGAGACTTGGTAACATTAGAATTTATTGGGGTTCTAAAGTGATTACAATATTTGAATTTCTTGGATTATAAAACAGACTTGTCAACTTTTTTGCTTTACTCATCATTGCATTTTGAGAAACACAGCAGAAAAGCCCTCAACAGAATCAACTTCTATCACCAATCACAGAACCTGACACCAATGGGTTAATAATTCACTGCCAAACATTCAACAAACTCAGTACCAACTCAAACATTTGGGGTTAAAAATATTTATTCTGTTGAGTTTTTATATTCTACATGCAGTTGAAGTACAGCTTAAGTAAACAGTTAAAAGTAATATAGTGAAAAGGAAACTATACAGCACAAATATTTGAGCAGAAGGGGGGCCGTACCTTCAGCTGCCTGGGCCCAAAGCTCTGTGTTTCCCTCCCTAAATCTATCTTCCTCACTATTTCTTCAAGACAATTCTTAAAATCTATCTCATCGATAAAGTTTATCCTAAAATCGTTACAGGTGGCTCAGTGTCTACTTTGGCATTTATAATGCTCCCATGAAGTGCCTTGAGATATCTTGTCACTAAAAGGTGCTTTATAAATATAATTTGTTCTTGAAAGAAATTGTCTTTCAATGCAGGAAATCTTAGCTTAAAACTACCCTAACCTAGGGGAAAAGATTTGAATAGCCTGGAGCTTTGCTGTTTATTAACAATCTGGTATTCTGCGCATATCTAGTTTTTATGGGAGACTGCCACATGCAACTTTATTATTTCTCTCTACAACATGTTCAAAATTTTCTTTTAAATGAAAATTCTTGTAACTTTTGAATTGTTTGAAAATGGAAAGCTAGACTGTATTTATCAAAGCTGTGCCCTACAAAAGCTGTACGCGATAAATCAAAAACATAGTTTCGTTCTTCATGCTTATATTGCCACTTTGAAGAGAATTTTAACGATATGGTGGAACCCCAAATCTGTTGGACGTACCCAATCTGGACATAATGTTGTTTTATATCATAATACACAATTTCAAATCTGACTAAACACACTGTGTCCCTCTGAGTTATTTTAATAAATGAAGCGGTTGTATTGGTACGGGTAGTAGAGACCATCATAGTGCCATTGACGCCATGACTCAACCTTTTCACGAGTCCTTTCATATTGCTCTATGGAATAGAAGAACAAAGGTATTAGATTTAAATTGTTCATTAGCCAACTAAAAACAATTATTTACCATCGCAATGTTCCAGATTTATCTCCCCACATACAACGATTCTTCATTTTTTTGCAAAGCAAAGAGTTAAAGTTTATTGATTAGTCACAAGTAAGGCTTACATTAATACTGCAATGAAGTTACTGTGAAAATCCCCCAGTCACCACACTCCAGCACCTGTTTGGGTACACTGAGGGAGAACTTAGCATGGCCAATGCACTTAAGCACTAACAATTTTCAGCTTGTAGGAAGAAACCGGAGCACCAGAAGAAATTCACGCAGACAGGGATAAAGTGCAGATTCCAAACAGGCAATGACCCAAGCTGGAAATCGAACCTTGGTTCCTGGCACTGTGAGGTAGCAGTGCTGACCACTGTGCCACTTCTACCAGCAGCACAAGTGTTTATCTGGTAAATTTGTTGAACTTAATCAATGTATATTGTTGAATGGCTACCAATGAAATAGTTTAACTTCTTCCAACATCTACAGTCACATTTCCTCATGTAGCGTACATTGGCAATACTTGTGAACATGTAAATCAAACATCACAGCATAGCATTCCAATGTAGAAGTAATTTGTACCAGAGTCTGAGTTGAATATTTTTTTACAATGGACAGCCACAATCTGTTTTCAATAACCATTTGAAGCAAAGTGCTCTTTAAAGTAGCACTTCAAAAATCCCAGACACGGAACTGGAGAGCAAGACGGATGGTAAATATTACACAAAATATCAGTATGTATGAATCCACTTCATAATCTGAATGACTATATATACACTTGCCTTCACAATGGGAATCCTTTCAGTATTAAAACCATAAATTCACCATAAACCCTTAAATAATACTTAGATTGTTGTTAAGCTTAGATTTCAGTGAAGATTCTGTGCTGTGAGAATAAGCATGTTCTTGACAAACTGGTTAAATTCACTTGTCAGCATTAATAGCTATAGGTCTTACGTGCTCTAAAAGTCTTATTTCATATAACTGAACCTCATGTCATTGGGAGTCCTGAGCTGAGTCTCCAACACCATCAATGTCCATCTTCATGAGCAGACTGGGGATAGAAGGATACAGAAGAATGGTCTAGATGGTCCAATGAGTGGTGTAGGCTTGGAGGGCCAAAGGACCTGTTTCCTATGCTGTATTGTTCTTTGTCCTTTGATATTGTACGTCCCCATATCATCTCAGCTTATCTTTGGCTAGAACCACTCAGCTGTGGCATTGTTTGTTCCAGACTAAACTACTCCACCCTCCATAAATTTTAAAGCTCATCCAAAAGTCTGTGAGCTGTACTATAATCCAAGTTCTGTTCAGCCACCATCCAACACCATCATGATTTTTAAATTCTCCTGGTTTTCCAATCCCTTCAAAGCTCCCTCCTTCCCTTTTGCTGTAATTTCCTTCAGCCACACAATCCTCCAGAATCTATAATTCTAGTCTCTTGCACATCCTTGATTTTCATCACTCCACCATTGATAACTGTACTTTTGATTGTCTCAGCCTTAAGCCTTGTCTCCCTAACTTCATAAGAAATAGGAGCAGGAATGGGCCATTTGGCCCCTCTCGCCTGTTTTGCCATCCAATAAAATCATGGTTAGTCTGATTGTAACCTTAGATCCACTTTTCTGCCTGCCACCCTTCATTTCCTTGTTGATTAGAAATTTATCTAACTCAACTTAAGTATATTCAATGACCCAATCTCCACTGCTCACTGGGAAGAAAATTCTAAACATGACCTGTGAGAAGACATTTCTCCACATCTCCATATAAATGGGAGATGCTTTATTTTTAAACTGTGTCCTTCTAGTTGTAGAATCTCCCATGAGTTGAAGCACTCCCAGAATCTATCTTGATAAACCCCTTGGAATTGTGTATATCTCAGTAAGATATTGAGCAGGATTTTACAGCCTCGCTCGAGCGAGAACCTGAGGTGAATAGACATTTTTGTTGTTCGCTCCTTGCCCATTCCGATTCCGTAGCAGACAGGGCGGTAGAATTCTGGCACAAATACCATTCTTCTCAACTCCAGTGTGCCTAAACACAACCTGCTTAACCTCTCTTCGAAGCAATTCTTTCATCACAGGAATCAACTTAGTGAACCTTCTCTGAGCTGCTTCCGATGCGACAATATACCTCAGGAATCAAAACTGTACATGATACTCCAGTGTCACAGCGGTTAGCACTGCTGTCTCATAGTGCATAGTGCCAGGTTCAATTCCTGACTTGGGTCACTATCTCTGTGGAATCTGCATGTCCTCCCCATGTCTGTGTGGGTTTCCTTCAGGTGCTCTGGTTTTCTCCCACAGTTCGAAAGAAGTGCTGGTTAGAATTGGCCGAACATTACCTAAGTTATCCGAACAGGCGTCAGAGTGTAGATTTTCACAGTAACTTCATTGCAGTGTTAATATAAGTCTATTTGAGACACTATTTAAATAAACTTTAAAACTTAAACTTATGGTCTCACCAAAACCCTGTACAGTTGTAGCAGGGCTTTCTTACTTTTCTCCTCATTTTCCCCTGCAATAATAGCCAACACCTTTGCTGTCCCTGTGTGCTAATCTCTGAAGATACAGAAGTCTGAGGTCACATACCAAGCAACTCAAGAACAGCCTCTTTCCTGTTGCTGTCAGACTTTTGAATGGACTTGCATTAATTTGATCTTTCTCTACTACACCCTAGCTATGACTGTAACATTACATTCTGTATGCTCTTGTTTCCTTCATACATAAACAGTATGCTCTGACTACACAGCGTGCAAGAAACAATACTTTTCATTATATACTAATACATGTGACAATAATAAATCAAATCAAAAAACAAGTGAAGGCATGCAGATCCCTCTCTATTGCAGCATACTGCAGTCTCTCTATTTAATTCTGCTTTGCTATTCTCCCTGCCAAAGTAAATAATTTTACATTTTCCCACATGACATTCCATCTACCTATTGTTAATATATTTGTAAAAGTTTTTACTGTCTGTTTTTTACGTTTAGCACCAGTTTTCTTCCTATCTATTTCTGTCTTCTATTTTTGTTTCATTATTCTTTGTTGGGTTCTAAAGATTTCTCAATCTTCTGTGTTGTTATTAATCTTAAATGGAGGTTAGTAAAGCCTTCAATAAGGTTCCTCATGGCAGGCTGATACAGAAGATGAAATCACATGAGACCTAAAGTGAGCTGGTAAGATGGACACAAAACTGGTTTGGGCATAGAAAGTACAAAGAACAAAGAACAAAACAGCACGGGAAACAGGCCCTTTGGCCCAACAAGCCCGCAAGTAGCAGTGGAAGGGAACTTTTCTAACTGGAGGTCTGTGACAAGCGGTGTTCCACAAGGATCAGTGCTGGGGCCTCTGTTGTTTGTAATATATATAAATGAATAAATGACTTGGAGGAAAATGTACATGATCTGATTAGTAAATTTGCAGTTGATACAAAAATTGGGGGAGTAGCAGATAGTGAGGAGCATTGTCAGAGGACGTAGCAGGAAATAAGTCACTGGAGACCTGGGCCAGAAGATGGCAGATGGAATTTAACCCAGATAAATGTCAGATGATGTGATTTGGAAACTCTGTTGCAGAAGGAAAGTACACAGTAAATAGTAGAGCCCTTAGAAATATATATACAGAGGGATCCAAGCATGCAAATCCACAGATCCCTAACGGTGGCAATTCAGGTGGTGAAGAAGGTGTATGGCATACTGGCCTTCATTCTGGCATTCAGGGCATTGAGTATAGGAATTGGAAAATCATGTTGCAGTTGTATAAGACCTTGGTTAGGCTGCATTTGGAATATTGTGTACAATTCTGGTTGTCACACTATCGGAAGGATGTTGATGCATTGGAAAGATACAAAAGAGATTTACCAGGATGTTGCGTCATAGAGGATAAGATAGATTATGAAGAAAGATTGAAAGATCTTGGATGAGGGGGTACTTGATAGAGGTTTACAAGATTATGACAAGCTTGGATAGATTGGATAATCAGTCTTTTTCCCAGGATTGAAGGATCAATCACTCAGGGTTGAAAGTGAGAAGGAGAAAGTTTAAAAGAGATGTAAGGAGCAGGTTTTTCACATAGAGGGTGGTGAATGCCTGGAATGTGCTACTGGAGGAGGTGTTGGCAGCAAGTTCCAGAGTAACATTCAAGAAGTATTGGACAGATATATGAATAGGCAGGGAACAGAGGGATATGGACCATATAGAGGCTAGGAAATATTAGATTAGAGAGGAATCTGTGTCAGCACAGACTTGGTGGGCTGAAGGACCTATTCCTGTGCTGTATTGTTCTTTAGCAGCACTGTATACATTTTCTTTAAATTTAATACCATCTTGAACTTTCTTAGTTAGTCACAGATGATGCATCTTTCTTGTAGAGTCTTTCTTCCTCAATGGGATTATGAAAGAGCTCCCTAAATAACTGCCACTGCTTCTCTACCATGTTACATTTTAACCTATTTTCCCAGTCCACTTTAGCCAACTCCATGTTCATACCCTTGCAGTTGCCTTTATTTGAGTTCAAGACACTAAAAACAAAGAACAGTACAGCACAGGAAACAGGCCCTTCGGCCCTCCAAGCCTGTGCTGCTCATTGGTCCAACAAGACCATTCGTTTGTATCCCTCCATTCCTAGTCTGCTCACTAGTTGTAGGCCTACATTTTCTACCATCAAACTGACTATGAAACTATCTCATGTTATGATCACTGATGTCTAGATTACTAATTAATTCAAACTCATTACTCATTATCAGGTCTAACATGACTTGCTTTCTGCTTGATTCCAGAAATATTGTTCTCAAACACATTCTATGAACTCATCCTCCAGGTTATCTTTGCCATTTTAATTTTTCAAATCCAAATGAAGATTCAAATTGTATGCCAGTTCCAGATCTACAAGGCCAAAGCTCCTTGGATCCCATATGCTCTCATCTTCTCAAGAAGTCTTGCATGGGGGACCTTATCAAATGCCTTGCTGAAATCCATGTAAACCACATCCATTGCTCCTCCTTTGTTATTGTGTTCAGTCACATTTTCAAAGAACCCCACTAGGCTCATAAGGCATAACCTGCCCTTGACAAAGCTGTGTTGACTATTTATGATCATACTAAACTTCTCTAAATGCTCATAAATCCTGTCCCTCAGGATCCTCTCCATCAACTTACCAACCACTGAGGTCAGACTCATCGGTCGACAATTCCCCTGTTCCCTTTCTTAAAAACAGGAACTATATCCGCAATCCTCCAGTTGTCTAGAACCTCTCCCATCTCCATTGACCATGCAAAGATCATTGCCAGAGGTTCTGCAATCACTTCCCTCACCTCCCACAGTAGCCTGGGGTCCCGGCGACTTATCTATCTTGATAGAATTTAAAAATTCCAACACATTCTCTTTCTTAACATCCACATACTCAACTTTTTCAGTCTGCAGTACAACTTCCCAGATCACTTTCCAATACTCCAGATAAACACCTTCCTATCCTGCCTGATCCTGTCTCTTTCCAATGCTAACGTGAAGGAGATAGAATTATGACTACCATGTAGTATTGCCTTGTCCTTTCTCTTTAACCTTCCAAACTTCTGCTCACAAGAACCCTCCATCCCATCCCATTCTGCCACTCCATCTTTCTCTTCTTCAAGATGCTCTTCAAATCAATTTTTTGATCAAACTGCCTGATATTTTGTGAACATGACCAACAAGAGTTTCACCCTGGGACATCTTATTACATTAAAAGCATTGTATAGTTGCAAGGTATCTGCAAGTTCATACATGAGATTTATTTTAAAATATTGTTGACTGAAGTTCTACTTTATTTTTCTATATATATTTAGACAGCCTGGGGATGCCCCAGGACACAGGATGTAACATCACCAGGGTCTCAAACTCCAGTACAGAGCTCCAATTCTTCGTACCTGTTTCACTCCATTAAGCCAATCTAAACCAACTTCTGCACCCCATATATTTGGGAACAAGGATAGAGAAACGTTATCTGCTGCAAGAAATTGGGGCCTTGAATAAATAGATGTTCTCTGTGTAATGTTGGATTTGCTAAATGGCATTGATTCTCTGACAAGAGGATTTCTAAACACTTTTGACTTGTAAACAATCTTACTTCAGTCTGCCAAGTTGAAACTCCTAAGCTCGTAAGATAACATCATGGGCACCCCTTTAAAGTAAAGTAGTGTCTCTAGTAAGGCTTACATTAACACTGCAGTAAAGTTACTGTGAAATTCTCCTAGTCACCACCATCTGGCACCTGTTCGGGTCAATGCAGCTAATTTAGCACGTCTTTCAGAATATGGGAGGAAACCGGAGCACCCAGAGGAAACCCACATAGACAAGGGGCAAATGTGCAGACTCCACACAGACAGTGACACAAGTCAGGATTCGAACCCCGGTACCTGGCACTGTGAAGCAGCAGTGCTAACCACTGTCACCATACCGCCCCGTAGAGATTAATAGAAAGCGCCAAGATATGACCTCAACATGATGTAACCCATAAAGCTGACCTCAGGCAGGGTGTCAAATAATCCTGGGAGGGACGGGGATGAGTGCAGTTTAACCATCCCGACAGTTTGAGTAACTTTCATATATCCAGTTCTCAGAAAGGATGGATAGATGTTTGGCATTCCAGCCCCTGGAAAGAGGGTATATTAGTAAGCGCTGAGGCAGTGCCCATCCGCAGTTACCTTCTTTAACAGGAAATTGGAGGAAACATTCCCTAAACACTTCAGCTAGGGAGCAGAATGCTGCTATCACATGCTCCTCCGATCAGCATGCTCTGTACCTTCTGTTCATTCTCTGGAATCTGTAAGCCACTCTCAATGGTTGCAGAAGGAGGCCTTTTGGCCCGTCAGATCTGCACCAACCACAACCCCACCCAGACCCTATTCCCGTAACCCCACGTATTTACCCTGCCAATCCCCCTGACGCAAGGGTCAATTTATCATAGCCAATCATCCTGATTCTTACATCATTGGACTGTGAGAGAAAACCGGAGCACACGGAGGAAACTCACGCAGACACAAGGAGAATGTGTCCACATAGACACCCAGCCAAGGTAGAATTGAACCTTGGTCCCTGGCTCTGCGAGGCAGCAATGCTAACTACTGTGCCACCCTATCATCCCTATATTCACTGTGTGGAAAATCACACAAATAGAACCAATTTCAAACACAATTTTTCTGCAGTTGACTGTAAATTCGACCACTATGTTCAAAGACCTTGCTAATTCAGTGCTATAGATTTCTTTGAGCAGAATAGCACAGTTGCACAAAAAGTTGCTGCACTAACAACTGTGGAGAGCAAAACATGATCTCACGGTAAATTGGTGATGATATTTAAAAGGTGAGGAGTGGGTGCACGGCGGGGGCTGTGAGCAGAGGTGAAATCCTTCCGTGCAGTTTAGAAAACCAAACAGAAGTTCAATCATAACCAAGGTCAAGCTACGGCAATTAGTTACAAAGTGGAAAATCTGAGCTGGAAATCATTGCAACATAGAGAGGTTTAGAGGAAAATTAGAAATGGTAAGAATTTTTTAATTAACTGTACAAACATTTTAGAAGGTCTCACAAGACTGGGTTAAAGTCCAACAGATTTTATTTGGAATCACAAGCTTTCAGAGCATTGCTCCTTCATCATGTGAGACTACTTACTCACCTGATGAAGGAGCAGCACTCCAAAAGCTTGTGATTCCAAATAACTTGGACTTTAACCCAGTTTTGTGAGACTTCTTACTGCGCCCACCCTAGTCCAATGCTGGCACCTCCACCTCATCTTCATTTTGCATTTGTTCCAATTTTACTCAACATCTAGAGTCTTGTCTGATTCCTTACCGTCCTGCTCCTCTTCAACAAAATTCTCCCATTCATTCAACTGCTCTTCGT